>OU343220.1:225806326-225966511 GCA_910596185.1 Chrysanthemum makinoi
CAGACTTAAGGGCTGTTCTTCTTCTTCCTAACATCCAACCTACTGATTACTCTGCTACTCCTTCTGAAGAGGTCTCTCTCCAGTTCATGGTTGACATCGGCTATGACGGCCGCTGGATCATCACAAAACACTCATCTGTTGATCTTAAGAACATTCCTCAGCCGTGGAGAACCCTCTACATCATGATTGCAAAATCAATTTCTGGACGTGACAGTGGTTTTGAGCACCCGAAGCTCATGTAGCTACAAATCGTTTGGGGCATGGTCAACATGAAACACATCGAATTTACAGCTCTGATATGTGACGACATGATGTCTTATCTTAAAAAGCCTGGCACCAAGATCCCTTATATCAGATACACACAACTGTTGATCCAAAGGATTCTAGGGAATAATACAGATATTCCCTTGAGACTTGATGACCCCAACCATCACTCTGTACTGCTTGAGCCCACACTCAACATGGTAAGATTCAAAGAATCAACAAAGAAGAAACAAGGTGCTTTGTTGCCAGATTGTCTACTTACTGATGCTATCAAGGGACTTCAATCGTACAAACGATATATGTTTGCAGTTGAATCAGGCAAAGTGGGATTCATTGATGAAAAGTCTTCTGGTACCCCTACTAGGAAGACCAGGAGAGGCAGTGCTGGAAGTATTGTGAGCACTGAGAGTACGAGAAAGTTTCCTAAGAGGACTCACACACTCAAAAAGAGAGTTCCATTAAAGGAAGCCATCCCTATTCCCAAACCTGAACCACAACTAATGGACGAGGACTCGGAGGACACTGAATCAGATGAAGAGATTATGCACTCGATCGCAAATGCACTGATGATACACTAACAAGAGAAAAACATCTAAGTCCCAAGTATGATAAAGGGAACACTCCAGTGCAAGAGTAGTAAGAAGAGAGCTCAAATGAAGAGCCAATGGATGAAGACAGAGACTACAGAAAGAAACTTAAGAACCTTAGAATCCAACATGTTGCTAAAGAGTTCAATCTGCAACAAACTCGTGGGCCCCGAGGGTCAAGTGGTGGTGCACTAACTACACCAGCTCGGCGATACGGTTAATCAACCCGATAAGGAATTGGTACCACCACTTTAAGGAATCCACGAACAACAACAAAAGCAACTAGAGGATTCTATCATCTGTGACTTTGGGCAGGACCGGAAATGGAGAAGAATGAAAGATTATCCGATGAAGATGTGAGGTCTTCGCTAAAGAGAAAAGCGTAAGAAAGAAGCTCAAGCTCAAGCAGATGAAGAAGCTAGGGTTAAGGCTAAGAAAAGGCTCAAAGCCGTAAAAGGAAGCCAATGATTACATTCTAGATAGTCCCGACGTAGCAAATCCGAACAAACTTCTGAGCCACCAAAGGACCCTGAGCCTCCTCATGTCTCATCTTCGTCTGACTCATCATCTCATTCTTCACCACCACCATCCAAAGGCACCACCAGATCCGCATCCAGATCGATAAAGAAGCCAACCGACACTTGTGCATCCCGAGCAAAGACAAAGATTGTTAAAGCTGTCAAGCAAGTAAGGAAGAAAAACGTAGTCAACAAGAAATTAAACTCAATCAACTCGCCGACAGAGTCAATCTTCTTCAAACCGATGTGAAACGAGTTTTCAAATGAAAGGGAACATATTCAGCTTCTAAATAGAGATATCAAGGAGAAATGGTCAAGACGATCAAAAAGAATATACTCACAAGTTTCTTTCAACACCCCTCAGTGACAAGAGAAATGTTCGCCAGATAGTTTTATCCTAATCTCATGCGATTGGTCAAGCATACATTGTCAACTACTCCTATTACTATGCAAATCAATCCAAATACGCCCGAATTGTCTCCGATGATGAATTCATATGGTTTCCAAGCTTGGTATTGCAAATGTCTCAAAGATTAGGCACTTTCACTTCTCGACGCTAAACTATTTGAGGCATTGCTAGAATATCAACTCAAGACATCGCGGCAAAGAGTCAGCTGAAAGGGCTAAACGACCAAGAGGTGATGTCGATGCTGACATGGACTCTGACCCTAAACGTCAAAAGAAAACTGGAAAATCCTCTTTTATGCCTCCACCAACCCAAAGGACCACCACCACCAGAAGATCTCCTCAACGTCCTCTTGCTACAGACAAACCTCAAGACTCTGAGTCTCCACCACCAACGGAGAAAACTGGTGATCATTTTGAATACACTGGTGGTGACGATGAGGATATTCCTAAGCCCCATCAACAACCTCCTTCTTCTACATCAACTAAGCAACCAACATCATCCTCCAAGCCAAAGAAGAAAAAGTCAACATCAGTTGTATCATGGCTAGATGAAGATGAAACTGATGAATATCACTGGTTTTCTAAGCTTGTTGATGCAACTCCTCAATTACCGGAAGGCCAAGAACCGGTAGATGGTCGAACTCTGGAGCATGCCAAGTTAATTCAAGAAAAGTTTAAGGTGAAGAAGATGACGAAATCAGAGTTAAGACACATCAAGAACGAAGCTTTTCAACTGCTAAAAGACAGCTCTGACAATGCAATTGAAGTCAAATATGATCTCGAAAACATTGCACGAGCCATGTACAAAAACAATGATTGGCTTAACCCTGAATCCAATATCAACTTCACCAGACCTGATAAGGCTCCATACTACACCGATTGGACAAAGCCACTACCAACCATTGGCCGACCTGATCAACTGAAGATTCCCTACCGATATTTCTTCAACAATGACCTGGAATTTCTTTAGCACGGTAGCGATGTAAGCAATAAATACGCTACTTCACTCGCCTTCCCTTTCCCGGCAGCAATCTTCTCCAACAATATGGCCATCGAGGAAGAAGCCACACATATGTTCATTGATAATGTGGTAAAGTATGACCTCGATACACTATATCGAATTCATCATTGGCCTGAATGAAGAAGAATATACTACAGAAGCTGCCAGGTACTCAAATCGAAAAAGGAGGTGTACAGTGACCAACAGATAGTTGCCATAATGTATGTTAGCCTGTCTACCAAATGGGACTACTTATTCCTGAATAAAATCTTAGTCAAAAGCCAAGACGAACAGGAATATGACTTTTCTGAAGCTGATTTTCTGAGGTTGTCACTCTATGACATTGAAGATATGTATCTTGCCAAGGTACAAGGATGAATGCGATACTTCTCCACCTAACATCCAGCTCTAGTACATCAAGTCATTGCTAATATTCATCAGAAGCATCGTTATCCAGGAACGTGTTGAAGACCTTCAACTTGCCATGGAATCTTACCAAAAACGTGTTAATCTCACCAAACCACAGCTAGAACTTCCCAATATCAACCATCTTGCTCAGTACACCATTCTTACGAAACCAACGCTTGGGGTAGTTTACCGTAGTGAACTTCACCGTAACTGCTTGTTAGGAATTAGAAATTCCATAGTGAAGAGTCGGTCACCCCAAATACAATCTATCATAAGTTAGCTCATAGACATGTCGTTATTTACGCTGTTTACTAGTTTATTAGTTAGTTATTAGCATAGATTAGTTTAGAGTAACACCGTGGAGGAAGGACTGGTCTTTACCCACTGTATGCCTGATCTATAGTCCGACAGGAGGACGTATTAGTTTGTAACTATAAATACCCTCTACCTCCCAAGGTAGAGGGTTGGAACTTCTAAGCTAACCTTGCATTTTGTGTTTTATTTCTATCTCTAGAATTCCATCTCCTCTCTTCATCTCTCTAAAATGGCTCACTTGTTTAATCATAATCCTAGACCACCCGAATCATCTAAACAACATAAAATATACGATCCTACAAATGGTACTAGAGCCAAGGTTGTGTTGTTCTTGATGATTCGTACGGTTTTGAATGCGTTTTTTTATGTGGTTTGTGTTGTTGTGTTTGGATGCGGTTTGTGTCATATGAGTTGTGATAACATGGTTTTCTTGTTGGTTAGTCGTTTCTCGTTATGTTTAAACATGTTTTATGATGGTCACAGTTTCGAATAGTTGCTGTTTAAAGTTTCTGTTTGAATATGTTTTAAGCAAGTGACGTTTATGAATGAATTAGTTAAAGCTGGTTTTAAGTGTATATTCGACATTTAAGTTTTCTGGTCTCAGCTGCTGATTTTTCTCCTGCTGCGGTTTGTGCTAATGAAGATGGTTCAATGCTGCAATTTTTGGTCTTTTTCATCAAAGCGGTTTGTCTATTTCAAGTACTGAATGCGACTTGCTCTATCTTTGTCCAAGTTTAATGTACCTGATGCGGTTTGACTTTGGTCAACTGCGATTTGACCAAAGTCAACTGCGACTTGTCATGAAATAATTCAAATGCGTTTTGACTCTTGAATCAAATGCGACTTGTTGACTTGTGATGACATTTGATGTTGTTTGTCACACTTAAGGAAGTATGCGATTTGTCATTATTTAAGCGGTTTGTTGAAACTGCAGTTTGGTCAGATGCAGTCTGTTGAATGAAGTTTTGATAAAAGGCATAAAGCGATTTGAGATTTGAAGAATGATTAACTACAACAACACATCAATTCTATCATCTACATCATCAACTAAACAAGCATCAACATACAAGATTCATCTGACTACATTCAAACTAACACATGTTTCATTCTATCACAAATATTAGCCAATATCATTCATCAATCATAACAACATTTATCACTCATCAACAAACATATATCGAATCTACATCTAACGACTCTACAACAGCAATCTAACAAGACTTATCTCAGCCGTATAACAAAGGATTCATGACCTCAGATTTGTTTGTTGTTCGTGTCAAGATCTGTTTCAAGTACCACATCACACGACAAAAACAATCATAACATCATTGATGAAGACACGTAGCATTGATCTCAGTTTCAAGATATGGGTCATTCATGTTACATTAAAACTAAAGGTCATCACACAAATACTACAACATCATCATTCGGTCTCATATTTATTAAACAACCTCGAGATCTCAGATTTGTTTCATCATTGATACAATGTTTTTGATGATATCCGAATCTTAACTGGAAAAAGATCTAAAGCATTTTTGGCTTCAATCTTTCCTCCTGATTCGATGAAAAGGAATAACAAAAAAAAAAAAGAAGGATCTCAGATTTGGGTCGAATATGTGTATATTTTCATATAACCTCAATTGTGTTCGACCCAATTTCATCACTGAACCAAATCTCAGAACAAGCTATATTTAAGGAAACAAAAGAAACGAATTGAATGAATTAAAAATAAAATAAATCTCAGATTTCTATGTTCGTGGTACTCTTAAGTACATCTAGACCAATGGCCATTATCACGAAATAGATTTCCATCATTAATTCTTGTTCGAAGGCTCAACTTCGTTACTGTGTACGAACCATGATATGAACATAACCACTGATGTTAAATTCATTTTTCATGTAATCGAATTGACAAATCAAAACATATGGGGCTTTAATCTTTAATGAATCTTACCTTCAACCATGTTGGTGTGGACTTACTATCAAAATCATACCATCTCGGTGGCTAAGACGATTCATAAAACCCTCGAGCCATCCCTGTGGCGAGGTAAAGCTGAGATGAAACATTCTCTTGGGTCTGAGTTAAGGAGAGAATACATATATTGTGATGGGGGCAGATAAAGGTTAATTCGTATGGATGGATTTTTCTCCTAGACTTTGTGTCGTTGAGAGATTAATAAAAAAGGAAGGCGGATATTTTTCTTGGAGGATATTTAGGGTTTGAAATACGTGATGCTAGGATATGAATGTGAAGTGTTGATCCCAGTTGAGCAAACGATCTAATATAGAAACTGACTTAGAATAAAAGCTTATTAAGTATTACGCGGAATTTAACACTTAATCTTAAGAAGAAGAACAGTTAACATTCAACACCTCAATATTATTTATTAATACTCTTACTCTTACAGTATTAGGGTTTTGCAACCTTGAAGTGTATCGACCTTAGATATAAAACTTACGTATATTTAATCTAACCTAGGACCTCCTTTTATAGACTAAGGAGTCCTTTACATAATACAATACGTAACCTACAAGATAAATATCTTTTCCATATTTATCTAATACAATAAACTAAACCGACTATACAAAACTAGCAGTGGTTACAATATATTGTCCGTGGTTACACACTACTACTAGCCGTGGTTTGTCATCATCAGTGATTCCATCCTTCTGTCCGTGGTTATATCAACTATGTCCGTGGTTCCAGTACTTGGAGTAATTCATGATTCAAGGAACCAAAAACCCAAAAATCCTCCCCTAAACTTGATACATTCAAAACGTAATTCTCAAGTTTCCTTTAAGCTCAAAACATCCAATTAGAGGATGTAGCGAAACACTTATGTGATTTAAGAATTGTCTCATATTTCCTCAACAAATCATAAGCTTGACCATCATAGGGTAACAACATCTTGATAATACCATGCTTCAACATCTGAGTAATAATTCCTGGATACTTATTCAACTGAGGATAATCACCTTCTACAAGCATGTGAATAACTTTTCCGTAAACAGCTTAAAACATGAACTCCACATGTTTGATATAAAAACCATCTTGTTACATTACCATTGTAGAGTACTTTCCACTCATGTTCATCATGAGTTGGTTCAAATAAAATCTTCAAGTTATAATAGACCAGTCTCTCATGATAATCATTTGGATGTACTTCACCAAACTTATTCTTGTAAAGTCTCCAAAGATTCATCAAATCATCTTTTCAAAATATCAAGCATTTGTGAAAAATTTATTATACTCATAAACTTCATTGTTGAGTCTTTGAATTTTCCAAACTCCTTCACTTCCATCATTAAGGTGAAACTCATAAGAAACAATTTGATTAACATCTTCAACTTCTTTCAATCTTTTAGAATCGATGTCTCTTGAATCTTAGACTTTCTCTTTCTTTTACTTTGAATCCACTCATCATCTTTTTTAATCCACTCTTCTTCTTTTTTAGAATTCATTGGACAGAAATCATCATGATTAATCTTCATACATCTTTTATAAATCTCAAGAATTCTTTCAAATGAACATTTACTAAGATTTTCAGAAATGTGAATGCCTCAATTTTTTATAATTTTCATTAGTACATTCCTCATCTGTGCCATTGAAGGAGGTTTCTTTCTTATAACTTGCTTTCTTTCTTTACTAACCTTCTTTGCCCATTCACTCAAAAGCCTAGCTTTTTCCTCATCATCCAACAAATTCCATTCTTGTGTTGTATACTCATCACTTATTAATTCAGAAGCTTGAAGATAGTTTTGTGATTCATACCATATAGCTAACCATCTCTGACTAGCTTCCTCTTCAGCTTGCTTTCTTTTCTCTAAAGTTGCTTCTTCTTCAGCTACTATGTTCTTTGCATACTCTGCATCATAAGCTTCTTGTTCTGCTTTAGATTTAAACTTCACTCGTACGCAACCCCTTTACCTTTTCCTATATCAGATTTAACCACTTTCTTCTTCAAAGGTTCACCAATAACTAAACTTTTTCCTTTGGGTTTGGGTTTAGTTGCAGTAGATTGAACAGATAAAACATGTGCAATGATAGGTGTAGAAATAGATGAAGTTTTGCTTAGATTTATCAATGTACTTGCAGCTTCTTTCTCAACTTCTTTATGTTTAGGTGATAATACAGAGAGTTGTGACAACAAAGGGAAGTGGTTATGATAGCAAAGAGGTATAAGTATAGTTGCCATGTCTCGAGCACGCAGCCGCGGGTTACAAGAGTACTAACCGTGGTTTCGCATATACCATCGTTGTTTGTGTTATGTACTACATCTTCTACAACTTTCTTCACATTTTCAAGAACTACCTCATTCCCATCTTTATCAGATACCAAAAATGTTTGATCTCCACTATCAACATCTTCTTCCATAGATACATTAACATACTACATCAACATTCTCCCCTGATTTATGCCTTCACTCCTCCCCGCTTGGATACATCCTCCATATTCAGAGTTGGAGAGGAGTCCATCTTCTTTTTCTTTCTTCTCATGGCTTTCAAAACAAAGAACTCCAGGGCTCTTACTTTTTCCAAAACCATCACTGCTTCAATCTCCTAATATCCTTTCCATGAAACACGCCAACTCCTTTAGATTCGAGATCGCCTCCTCCATCTTGGTACATTTAGCCGCCAATTCATTTAAGCGTTTAAGAATATCCTCCCCACTTCGACCTGTGTGAACTGGTCCGAGAGGTGGTTCATTGAAAAAGTCATCATGTACAAACTCGTAATCCGCCAATTCATGTGCATGTTCCAAACGATCCTCATCACGCCGAAATGTGTTAATCGCTCCGAGAGGTGAATCCTTGGATATAGAAAACATATCATCGCACCTAGCCTCGAACATCTATGCACCCTATAGTAGCCAATTAGCTAGAGATTCCTCCACCTATGTTAAGTTCCAAGGAACTCTCCACATTAGTAGTTGCCAAAGGTTGGGTCTTATTTATGTTTCCACTATCCCGACCAAAGATCAAAACATGAATCAAGAGTGGAAGCCCTTCCAATCATGTCACCTTCACTACCTGACACTTCATTAGCAACACCACTAGCACTAGCCCCGAGGTAGCTCAGCCCTTCAAGATCCTAGTGAATACAATAGGTGTATCGCTGGTTTGAGGTTGACTAAAAGTGGGTTGAGATACACTATCGTGTTTACAAATGGACTATCGTGTGTTGAGGTGCATCGCAGTGGTTTCAGCTTGGTGCAGTGACAATAGGTTGAGAATCAATCCGCATCAAACTCATGATCAAGAGGCAAAGTAAGCATATGAGGAAATAAAGGAACATCAATAAGTTGTACATTGTGTGGCTAATTCCTCATATGTGCAAAAACCTTAGGAAGCATATGATGTACTTCATATTCTTGAGTATGCTCAACAGGCTCCTCTATTTGACTTTCCACAAGCAGTTGAACAAACCTAGGATATAAATAGTATTTACCCTTCTTCCTAATGTTTTGTACTAACCCCTCATATATCATCTTAGACCAATTGAACTTTCTTCCATCAAACAAACAAATAATAGCAGTAGCAATTTTGGAAGGAAAGTCATTAAATCCTGTGGTCTTATTACTCATACACATCAATAAGTTATGAATAAGAAACTTCCATTGCTTTGAAAACAAACTCTTAAAATATTGTACCTTATCACCTCTGTGGGTATAACCTAACCTTTCCGCACCAAAGAACAATCTCAACATCCGAAAGATTATCAACACCATCAGATCATCAAACTTTAAAACATCCCTAATGATCTCCTCAAGAATGTAAATAGCATGCTCATCCACAACAAGCAGCAAACACCTCGACTCCATCAAGCTTTTCAAGCTTAGCATTCCTCCAGAACTGATGTATGTAGGCTTTAAAAATGGTTGGTGTGACAGTTAAGGCATAGTGAATAGAACTGTCAACAAGGAAATCAATCATTTGATGAAACCCTTCAGATCGATCATTCTTGGTGAGAATAGCAACAAGGTTATGTGAAGTGGAATACTTTTCAGCCATTGTGATGAAGGATGGTTATGATGTGGGATTAGTGAATTATGCAAAGATAAGTGATTAGGGTTAGGAGTGAGCGCCAATTGAAGTGTTTTGAAGATGAAATAAATGATCCATCCGTGATTTGGGGGAAATAATATACGTTTGCAAAAGTGACCAATCAGCCCCGGTAGTATCCTCCATAAATCAAAATGCTATCCGCGGTTTCGAACGCCATCCGCTAGTCGACACCATCCATGGATACAGAGTAGCACTTCAGCCATCCGCAAATCTGTGTCATTAGTAAAGAGATCTCACAAAAATATGAAGGATTACACAATTTTTTTTTCTGTTTTTTTTTTGTTTTTTTTATTTTTTTTAAACAAAGACAAGCAGCTAACACACCAGCTCCTATGTACACAAATCCTTCATACCTGCAAGACAAAAACACAAAACAAACACATAGAAGAAGGTATAGTTGTCAGTGGTTAGAAAGAGCCATCAGTGGAACCAAACGACCTATCCGTGGTTAGAACAGGTAAGTCAACATGGTCAACTATTTGGATTAATATTAGTCCAACGCCCAAGAATCTCATTAACTCCTCAACCACATTTAACCTGCCCCTCATTTACTTCCATAACCCATAACTTTGCTTATATAAAGAAACCCAAATCTCATATAACGCACACACCAATTAAAATCAAAACCCTAATTACTCCAAAATCCACAATCAACTTCACCATGTGGAACCCCAGTTGGAATAAACCAGAGGTTGTTGATCTAACATCCTCCTCATCCTCATCATCATCAAGTGAAGATTCTAACCCATGGAAGTTATACCTCCCTCCACAAGAACCAAGACCAAGAAAATCCCCATTTCTTCCATCATCAGAAGATGATAGTGTGGTGGATCCAAGTGAGGCATTTGAGGACTCTGAAGATTCCTCAAAGAAGAGAACTTCAAACCCCCAACCTTCATCATCCCAACCCCAACCTAGACCACAAGCAAGAAACCCACCACTCCCAAACAACAGAGAGGTGGTTCTTGGTCTTCCAGCACCAGGTTGTGGTGCTTCTTCACATATCGTAAGGGGGAAGGGAAAAGGAAAATGGAATGATGCTTTTGGTGAAACCAGCAGATGCAAGTATGATATGACTATGTCCTTTGTGCTTCATCTACCGTGGTCATCGCCATCATCTTCGCTTTCATCAATCCATCCTTCCCATTTTGATCCTTAGCATCTTCGCCGCATCGGTCATGCATATCACAAATGCATATCCAGCAACTGGAATGAACGATGTGAGCAAGGATAGTAGTAGGAAATCATGTATAGAAGTAGTCTTTTAATTTGCACTTGAAGTTGAATTGTAAGTTGTAAGTCGAAGTGCTTTTGATGAATGAACAATTAACTTCAATACGTCTTTAGCTTCTATAATGATCTTTCTTGTATCTGCAAAATGGTTTGTGGAAACACAGAACAACTAGCAGTGGTTTGAACCAAGCTATCAGTGGTTAGAAACAAACTATCAGTGGTTAGAAACAAGAATAGCAAAACTAAGATTACATAATAACAGTCCAATACTTATACAAACCGGTACAAAACAAGTTGAGAGTTTAGAGATTAATCATTCCAATGCTAACAACAAGGTAATAAAACCTCCCCACATCAAAAGCTTTGGGAGAAGATCAGTGAACATTGAAATCAAGATGGATTTTACCATTTGAATCAACCTTTTCTCATTACAATCTCTAATAAAGTGATGTCTTATCTCAATATGTTTAGTTCTAGAATGTAAAACAGTATTTTTAATGATGCATATTGTACTGTTATTATCAATGTAAATCTTAGTATGCATAAAATTGTACCCAAAATCCAGAATTGATTCAATCCAAAGAACTTGACCAAATCAACTAGCAGCAGCCACATATTCAGCTTCAGTTGTAGAATTTGCCACAATAGTTTGCTTTTTACACGCCATGAAATAAGTCTACTTCCCAAAAACTGACATCCTCCAAAGGGTAGACTTCCTATCCAAACTAGCACCAGCATAGTCACTATCTGTGAAGGCCACCAAATCAAGTGGAGAATCCTTGGAGTACCAAAGGCCCAATTTAAGATGACCTTTAAGATACCGAAAGATCCTCTTAACAACATTCATGTGTGAGGTATTATGTGTGACTTGAAATCTGGCACACACACATACTGAGAACATTATATCTGGCCTAGATGTAGTGAGATACATCAAAGATCCAATCATGGACTGCATACAACTTCGATCAACACCGGACTTCCATCATTAGGTAGCAAGTGGTTTCGAGTCTCCATAGGTGTACTAGCACTCTTCACATCCTAAAACCCAAACTTCTTCAACACATCTGCTACATACTTGTCTTGACTAATGAAGATACTATCAGTCCTTTGTTGAACCTGTAGCCCTAAAAAGAAAGTGAGTTCTCCCATAGAACTCATCTAAAACTTATCATGCATAAGCTTCTCAAAATCTTTGCATAGCTCCTTATTGGTTGAGCCAAAGATGATGTCATCTACATAAACCTGAACCAATAAAATATCATCTTTGTGCTTCCTAATGAACAAAGTTTTATCAATCAACCCTCTTTTAAATCCATTGTCCATCAAGTAAGTGGACAGATACTCATACCATGCCCTAGGAGCTTGATGCAAACCATACATAGCCTTCCTCACCCTGTAGACCTTGTCAGGATGATCAGGATCTTCAAAACCGGGAGGTTGACAAACATAAACCTCCTCATCAATTGTGCCATACAAAAATGCACTTTTAACATCCATCGGATACACAACAAAGTTTTTGAATGAAGCATAAGCTAAAAACAATCTAATAGCCTCAATTCTTGCAACTGAGCAAACACTTCATCATAATCCAAGCCTTCAGTTTGTGTGTATCCTTGAGCAACCAACCTAGACTTGTTCCTCACAACAATACCTCTTTCATCACTTTTGTTTCTGAACACCCATTTTGTCCCTATTGCCCTCTTACCATTTGGAAGATCTACCAATGTCCAAACCTCTTGAAGTTTTAACTGAAGAAGCTCCTCTTGCATTGATTCTACCCATCCTTCTTCAGATAATGCTTCTTCAACTCTCTTGGGCTCCTTTTGAGACAAAAACAAGCAAACAAGGCAATTTTGCGATCTTTATGACTGTTTCTTTTGTGAAGTGATCTTGCAAAGAACCCATGTTCAGTAAAGGGTTCAGTGTTCTTAACCTTGCTTCTTGTTTGAACTGGAGTATTCAAGTTTCCAAGTATTTGTTCCTTGGGATGAATCTTGTGAATCCTTGTTGAGGTAACAGGAATTTCATGAATGACATGTTCCAAATTAGTTAAATCAGGATTGAAGAAATCATCCATGTCTTCATCATCAGTAGGAGTATCAATTTCAATCAAAGGTGCATATCAGGATCATGTGGATACTCCTCTTCACCATATAATGGCTTTGCAGTTGGCCCAAAAAAAGTACTACTATCAAGACTTACGCAGGATTTCACTTGTGATGACTGTGGTAGAAGTTGCTGACTTAGCCGTGCTTGCATTATCTCTATATGTGCTTACATTTCGCTTATCGCTGCTTTAAGGCTTAGCTGCTTTCAGAATGCTTTTTCTTCTTTTCAATTTCTTCTACCAACACTGAATTATCTTTCAACAACTCATCCTTATCTTGATAATGATCAATATTGCCTCCAAGATTCAAGACATAATCATCATTGGGACCTTGCTTATCAATGATGGGTGAGACTGAACTAGCTTTCCACTTTTCAAACAAAGAGAACTCTTGAGGAGAATCAGCTTCCTTAGAAATTGCTTCGCACTGAATCCTTTTGAGTACCTGCATCAACATTAGTGGAAGTTCCTGCAATGATAGGCTCATAATTTATAGATTTGGTTAGCATATCAATGTTAAATGTACCAGTCCGGTCCTTTGGTCTCAACACAAGGAATCTTTTCACTCAATTGAACATGTAAGTTCTCTTCAACAATTTTAGTCCTCCTATTGTATACTCTAAAGGCTTTACTATTTGAAGAATAGCCTAAAAAGTATCCATCATCAGCTTTTTCTTGAAACTTGCCTAGGTAGTCTATGGTATTCAAGATAGTAACAGAACACCCAAAAGGTTTTAGGAATGCAATCATTGGCTTCCTATCATGTAACTGCTCATAGGGGGTCTTGTTATGAGGCTTCACTACCTTACTTCTATTCTCAGACATAACATGCAAGGCCTACAGCTTCACCCAAAAGGTAGTTGGTAACTTACACTCTGAAAGCATAGTCCTAGCAGCCTCAATTAGTGTTCTATTTTCCCTTTCAGCTACACCATTTTGTTGTGGTGTTCTAGCAACACTAAACTGTCTTTCTATACCTTTATCTACACAAACTGATTCATCACAAGATTCTTAAACTCGCCCATTATCACATCTGATTATCTTTACTTTATGATTTATTAGATTTTCTATCTTAGTAATGAAACTCTTGAGAATTTCACTAGTTTCACTCTTAGCAGCCAAAAAGTAAACCCAAGAAAATCTACTATAATCATCAGTGATAACTAGGCAATACTGCTTATGGTTCAAACTCTTGACAAAGGTAGGTCCAAATAAGTCCATATGAAGCATAAACAGAGGTTATGTAATGGTGTTGACAGTTTTGGACTTACAAGAAGATATATGTTGTTTTCCTTTTTGACAGGCCACACACAGTTCCTTACACTCAAAAACCTTAGAAGGTAACCCTCTCACTAAGTTGCCTTTTACCAGTTTATTGATTGTTTTGTAATTGAGGTGACCTAATCTTCTATGCCATAACTTAGACTCATCCACAGATGCTTTAGCAAACAAACAGGTTAAGGACCTATTAGGAATTACATTTTTAAGATCAAAACAATATATATTTTCCTTCCTAGGTACCCTAAGTTGTATAAACTTCTCATCGTGCATCTTAAACTCGTGAGACAACACCACACACTCGCCACCAAAAAGTACCCAATTTCTCTTATCACACATTTGAGAAACACTGAATAAATTGTACTTAAGTCCCTATACCAAGTAGACTTTTTCAAAGTCCAAATTCCTGTTCTGATTGTGCCTCTTCCAAGTATCTTTCCTCCCTTTGGATCATTGCCAAAAGCCATATATCCTCCATCAAAAGCTTCAAAATCTTCCATGTTGCTCCCATCCCAAGTCATGTGCCCAGAGCAACCACTATCAAAAACTCCTTCGTCTTTTAGCTCATCTTGTAGATTGCCCTGCACATGATATTAAACAAGTTAGTTCCTTTTGTGGCCCCAAGCCAATACTGAACTGGGTCTGCCCTGTGCATCAATATAATCAAATTTATTTAGGTCCATTGATGCACAGCTGACATGATGTAAAACCTTGGTCTTAGGTTTCCATTGCCAACTAGCCGAGGCCTTTTACAAAGATAAAAATGATTTCCAACCATCGTGTCGCTTATCACCTTTGGAATATTTAAAACTTCTTTGTTATCTTTGGTGATTTTTGGCTTATCAGTGGTTTGATTTTGCTTAGCCGTGTTTACACTTTGCTTAGCAAAGTGGTTGAAACCCATTTTGGAGAAGCAGTGACAATTGATTTTGTATTCCCATTCCTCATTAACACTGCTCTAGGAATCATGTTTCTGTTAGGATGAGGGTTTGTTTTCTTTGAAAAGTTTTGGTGATTTACCCTCCTCCAATGATTCCAAACTTGTGGTCTGCTTTTATAACAATTTCTCTGTAAGTGCTCAAAACTACCACAGTTATAACAAGCTTTCTTGACACATTGAAACTCATTACCTAACCTGTTAGATATTAGGCCATTAAAGTTTCTCTGATTACCCCTAGGTATATATCTTTTCATCTGTTCCCTAGGTATTTCCTTGTACTCTACCACTTTCTTAGTAATTTGAGCTCCAAATCTAGGTACAAGGTTGGCTTGTCTAGTATCAACATTCTTAAGAGTTTCTAACTTTTCAGTGCCGTGTTGATACTTTACTATCTTCCTCGTAATCTGATTCCCAATCTTCAATGATGGGAGCATCGATGACCTATCGTAACCTATCTTAGGTGATTCATTCTTAGTCTCACCTACAGGTTTGTTGAAACTAAATTCACTGCTAAATGATAGCTCTTTTGGAGGAGGTGCATGTTGCATAAGAGTAGGTGGTGGCATATCATTGTAACCTAGGCCAGTTCCATCCTTGAACAATTTTTGACCTATTGGTTTATTTACTAGATCAGAAGCATATTGTGTTTTAGCAACCCTAACAACATGTTTTTCTTTTTCTTTTAGGGCTTCTACTTTTACACTCTCAGCTTGTTCTAGTTTCTCTTTAAGCATCTTAATCTCCCTATTCTTAAGATCAATTTCTCCACCTAGTATATTAATTTTATCAACATACTCAAACTCACATTTGATACAATAATTAAGCCTCTCTTCCACACTTTCTAGACCAACTCTATAACCTAGGTTGTCCATAGACAGTCTTTCTACTTCTTTTCTTAAACTCTCAGTGATAGCTTTTGAGATTCTAAGTTATCTTGACATGATTTAAAAGAACAAGTAGACTCATTAGATACCTCGAATCTGAACTAAGATGAAGCATAAGCCATAAGAGCAAAGTTATGTTCTTTTGAAGCTTCACTTGCAAGAAAAGCTGCATTTGGTCCTTCTTCAATTTCATCACTCCAGTCATACTCACCAAGACCATCTTGAGCCACCAATGCTGAAGAAGGAGCAGACTCTTCAGTGGTCTTCTTGACACCTTCAATCCTCTTAGGAGCTCGACATTCCCTAGCAAAGTGACCCTTCTTCTTACAGTTAAAGCACTCCATCTTGCTTTTGTCGAACCCAGCTCTTCTTTTAGCATCATAATTGACATATCTACCAGTTTTCTTCAGAAATTTCCTTGCTTGGAGAGTCAACATTGCCATTTGCCATTGAAGATTAATCTCCTCAAGATCATCAGGATCAATTTGATCTAGATCTTGATTCAATACATCAACACCGTGGTTAAATCAGATTTAAAAGCACAAATTCACCATCACTGACAGTATCACTAACCATGGTATTGTTTGCAATAGCTGTGGTTATTCCATAAGCAGCAGTGGATACATCATGTGAACTTTTGTGATTAGTTGAAACAAAAGCAATGTTCTGATTAGCGAGGATGCACCAAAGAATGTTATTCTCGACTCATAGACTTTCAAGTTGTTATAGAGATTATCCAGAGTCATCTTATCAAAGTCCACCTTATTTCTCCACACAATCGTATGAATGTAGCCCATTCGGAGATAAACTTCTAATAAACTTCAAATTTATATCTTCTTGAATAACATTATAGTCCACTGACTTCAATTGGCTGATCAGTTTTTGAAGCCTGTTGTAAGTGCCATCAAGTTTTTCTCCACTAAGAGCAGTGAAGTTTTCAAGTTGATGCTTGAGCATATTCTTCCTTGATTTCTTTGTAGCTTCATTACCAGCAAGAAACCGTGTCTCAAGAGGATCCAATAACTCTTTAGCAGACTCATATTGTTCAAAATCCAAAGCATATTCATTAGGTATTCCCATAGAGAGAATACTATGAGCTTTTATCTCCATCTTTCTTTTAGCCTTATCAATCTCACTAACAATGGATATTTCTTTGCCATCATCACCCTTCTTAGGAAGAGTATCTCCTTTTTCCACAACATCCCAGAGAGCATAATCAATCATGCGAATGTATTACCTTATTCACATCCTCTAGATTTGGTACTCACCATGCTTGAGCATGGGCACCTTTGAAGCAAAGGACCATGTGTGTTTCGACAGACATCTTATCTTACTTTTAGCAAAACTTAACTTGACCTCTTCTTGATTACAGTTTCTAGATCACAAGCTCTGATACCACTTGTTGATCCCTGTTGAGCAAACGATCTAATATAGAAACTGACTTAGAATAAAAGCTTATTAAGTATTACGCTGTAATTTAACACTAAATCTTAAGAAGAAGAACAGTTAACATTCAACACCTCAATATTATTTATTAATACGAATACTCTTACAGATAGGGTTTTGCAACCTTAAAGTGTATCGACCTTAGATATAAAACTTACGTATATCTAATCTAACCTAGGACCTCCTTTTATAGACTAAGGAGTCCTTTACATAATACAATACGTAACCTACAAGATAAATATCTTTTCCATATTTATCTAATACAATAAACTAAACCGACTATACAAAACTAGCAGTGGTTACAATATATTGTCCGTGGTTACACACTACTACTAGCCGTGGTTTGTCATCATCAGTGGTTCCATCCTTCTGTCCGTGGTTATATCAACTCTGTCTGTGGTTCCAGTACTTAGAGTAATTCATGATTCAAGGAACCAAAAACCCAACATGAAGTATGTGTGGTTTTTATACCCGTGCAATTAGGGTATGTAGTAATCAGTTGTGGGCTTTTGTTACATACTTTGATATGAGTTCATGGGCCATATGTAATTTTGATGATGTTGGGATTTCTGTTGGACACTTAAGTGCGTAGAATAGGGCCTGAGGATGAAATTCTCATTGGTTGATGTCATTAGCAAAATTCTGTTGTACTAATTTATGAGTTGGACGCATAAGTTAATTGGGATTTTGCTACAAATAAGTGATTTGGACGCATAAGTGAGTTGGAGTTAGGATTTTGGTTGTACTTATTTATGAACGAGTGACAAATGGTGCTAATTTAGGGACGAGTTTTATGGTGATTAATGTTGTGAAGTGGGCTTTTCAAGAATTGGATTATATGAGACTTGGATAAAATGAGATTCGTTGAAGAAATTTGACAATCATGAGATGAGATGATGAGATTTGTTGCGTTATACTGGTTGATACTTTGGTTCATACATTTTCACGAAAAATATTATGTCACGGTTTGAAGCATTTATTGGAAAAGGATGCTACTTCAAGGGTTGTTTGGATGGTATCTCTTATTTGGATTTGAAGTAAGATTTTCCGGGCACGTTTACTTTTTTTCATCTTCTTTCTTTCTACCCTTCCGCGAAGATGACTTGTTTGGGCGTTTATTGAGTATGATAAAGACTTGGCTATTTAGTTACGGTTATGATTCTTTCTCGCTTAACCCACAACGTAGCTATCACTTCGGTGTCTCACGCAGTTGAGGATATGTTAAGAGGTTTTGTACATTGGGTACACCATTTATTTTTCACGAGAATTAGTACAAGTTTAAGTAACAAATCTGGGAAATTCTACTTCATGATCAAGTTTGGTATATCGGGTTTACTTTACCAAGTGGTCACTGCAATAACCGACATAATATGTGGATGATGTGTTTACCAAAGGGCTGAATGGTTGAGATGTGATCAGCAATTCCCATAGAATATTCGATGCCACTGAATGCTAATGATACTTCACAGTCTAAGCAAATCTTTCAAGAATCTTCAGTGTCTATGATGATTTATCAAGAAGTTTGCTTATGACAAGAACTTTTCGTGCAAATAATCGTACACGTCAATGATGCTTCCGAAAGTTCGAAACCATCATGGGGGAGAAAACGTGTATATCGATGTGTTACGGTCAACCTCAGGGGAAAGTAGTGTATACTACTCGACTTAGTATGGTTTGTGAAGTTGTCTACACATGGGTAAAGAATTGTTGATGATGTTGTTGACGTTGGATAATGAACCGTTGATGAACTGCTGCATGTTCCCCTCAAACTGATATTCACCAAAACCAAAGTTGTTATAACACATTCAAGCTGACATTGTTTACGGTTTTGTCTTGATTTTGTAAAATCCCTCGAAAGAATCTATTTCTCGGTTTGAATGATAGACTTGTAAAATCCTGTGACAATGGAAACATCCTGGTAATAGTAAAAAGCATTTCCAGATCTATCTTATGGTTTATTCTTGGTCTTGTAAAATCCCGCGAAAGAAACTATTTCTCGGTTTAAACCATAGAATTGTAAAATCTCGTGATGATGGAACCATTATGGAGAATGAAAAGTGTATCTCTGATGCTGGTGCTACGATTTCAACTTCGAAGAATGGATAAAGGGTGTACTTCATGTATTGGGTGATTGTTTGGAGTGTCTTCTTGGCAGTTCGGTTATTTCAAAGTTTTACGGGGTTATGTGCCTTTAACCATGGTCGGGATGAAACCATTATCAAAGTTCACTTAAAATGTCAAAGGAGGCTAGACTTGAGTTTTTAACTAGAAGATGTGACAACGACGTTAATTCACTATTATTTATTTGTAGTTGAAGTGAAATATCACGGGCGAGTGTACTTAGTATCTGAAGGTATCGGGGATGGTTGGATGAAGATTCTTCAAGATCCTTGTTCGAGCTTATTATAAAAAATGAAGACTTGGAAATCTAGTTATTGTTGGGTGACTTTTCCTTTTCTATTACCACTTGGGGGAATTGGGCTCTTACCACCACAAAATAACTATCACTTTAAGGAGTTACGTTGTAGTGCTCAGTGTCACATTGAATTGTGGATTTTCAAGAGGTGATGTACGTCTAATACTTGATTGTTGGTTGGTTGAAGAGTATAAAGTACTTACAGATTCAAAAGGGCATGAATTCTCGGCACTGCTCTTTGTTACATATGTGCAAGTTTAATTCACGAGTTCGGGTTAGTTTACTTCAAAGTCAAATTCATCATATTGGGTTTTCTCCATTAGCTGTCACTACAAAGAGCCTAATGAATGATAATGGGATTGATTACAAGTTTTGCCAAGAGATGATGAAAAGAGAGAGATTATGACATTTGAACACAATAGTTCAAGCCTCGTTCCTCAAAGAAAAGAAATGTGTACGCTTTAGTGCGCATTATTTTCGGAAGAAGAGAAATCTTCTTATTATAACCATTCTCATCAACATGCTTCATGCTTTTTCCATGCGCTTTCAATTATCAAGTGAACCGGACTACCATTGATTGTTCTCTTATTCCACTTGCTCAATTATAATGACGATGTCGACATCATTTGCTACCTTTGAGGGGGAGAAGTGTGAATAGACTACATTTGGATGATATTCACTTGTTTAATCAAGAATGGCATTTCCGTATGCAATTCTTGAGGGGGAGAAGAAGTGTGATAATTCTGCATGGTTGATTGATATATGAGAATATATGGTTATACGGCTCCTAACTCATGTAAGAACCGTGCTTCTTCTTATCGGGTCATCTTCACATGATGTTTCTTCTAAGAGCCGCTGGTTGACATCTTCACAAGCTGATATGATAAATGACAAAGTGCTTTCAGTTGCAGGGCTGATTTCTTTTATGAAGATCTTTCTGTTCTTGTTTGATTAGGAGGGATTTGAGTTAAGGGAATTTGCAACATGTAAGTTAATTGGAACGCATTTGGTGAGATGAAGATGTTAACCTTCTATTCCCTAAACGGACAATCTAGAAGAAGGTCGAGTCTACAGTCTGTTCTTCATTTTCTGTTGCATGTTAGAAGACTAAAGACGAATTGCATTTAACGATCTAAAGACTCCTTCTTATTCCAGGCATTCATCATAAAGATTGTTAGTTTAAGGGAGAGCACTAATTGGGGGACAGTGAAATGTCAGATTTAATCCCCAATTAGACTTGCTCAGACTCTTCAGCAAGTTGAGTCTCACAAAGATTAAATGTGGTCTTCTAAAAAAGATTTCAAGTATTTGAGCTTATAATATGTTGCTGATTCTGAAGTGTCAAAACCAGCAAGGGGAAGGAGACACACATCTAAACATAAAGCGATTAAACTTGATGAAATTAATTCTTCTAAGTGATTGAAGATATCCCGGGAAGACAAATGTCATGACCGCAGAGAAACTCAAGGTTTTACTCATCAAGGCTTTTAGTGTTATTATTCCAACTACGTGGGGGAAGTGATGTAATAGAAAGTTTCTGAAGATAAAAGAGGTACACAAGTGTGTGATGATTTCGATGTTATCACAATCATCAGGGGAGAGAGAATTGTGTACATTGGGGGCGCTCAGCTTTTTTACTTGAGTGCTTAATCAGTGATTCAGAGATATAATCACTTATTCCGGAGTTGACATCCGCATAGATAGTCATCCGCAGAGATAATCAGTGATTCGGCCTGCTTCTTCAATGTTATCGGTTATTCTCCCTTTGGGTATTCGGGTACTTCGGGTTCTTGAGCTTCATACACTTTCTTTAGGGGAGAGAAAAGTATACATCGGGGTTATTCTTTGGCTATCAGACTTAATCTGCTACTTCGATGTTATAAGTTTCTCTGTCTTTGGGTATACGTGTATTCGGGTTCGTGAGCTCTATTCTAAGAGACTGACTGCATCAATTCATCTACTTGTGGGAAGTGGTTTCTTGACAACCTTTTGGTATGGATTGCTTTAGACTTCAGTGGTTATGAAATGTGAGAAGATTATTTATGAGTCGGACGATACGTTGCTGTTCTTGTTGATGATATAACCACGAACGAAGAATCAATGATCATTCTTAAAAGGAGCAGCAAGATCGATAATAATGGTGTGCTTCTTTGTGCACCTGGCTAAGGGAAACTTGAAAGAAAGATTTGATTCTGCTCAGCTAAAGGATTTTCAGTTTGGGGGGAAGCTGCCAAAGTCTCTCTTTCTCAAAGGCTCATGTTCTGTCTTCTATTCTGGAGCCTCGAAAGCTTTGGTGGTGGAAGTTTAAGAGATGACGAATTCTTTCTTCTACGACGTCTTTGCTCGATATCCTTATCCCGGTACTCGTATCATCATCTTCTTAAACTATATCATCTTCTCTATCTCTAAATATTTATCAAAAACAAAATACAAAAATATAAAACCAACAAAAACAAAATAGAAAAATATAAAATAAACAAAAACCCATAAAAATCAAAATTTTGAAAAATACCAAAAATATTGTTTTCTAAAGATATGTCTTCTGGTATGATAACATCTACGGTCTTAGAAATGTCATTTAACAATGGCATGGGACCATAGAGGAAGTTCGAGCTGAAGGTGTAAATATTTTTTTTCTTCAAAACATGTCTAAAACTATGGCTTGCAGTTACTTCTGACTGTAATTCGTGCTTAAACAATGGTTTGCTATTATTTCAGATAGCAACCCGCTCTTCAAGGAAGGAAAGTGTTGCGCTAAAACAATTTTCACAAGTTTCGAGCACTTATCCTAAAACAAAGCGAGGAAAGCATGTCGACAAAAAGACTGCTGTTCCTACTCAAATATTTTTCCTTCTAAAATTCTTCAGAAAAATATTTGGTTTAACAAAATGGTGGTAAATTGAGTTGCTTGAAAATCAATCAGAATCATGTTTTCATAAATTTGCAAAACCCAATCAATGACCTCGGCTTATTTAAAACTTTTCATAGAAAGAGTCATTGATTGAGGGGGAGAATGGTTTTCAAATTTATATCATCTATCGAGCTTATCTAATTATTCTATATGCTTAGCTGAAAATGATGTTAACCTTCATTGAAGGACTAGGTGCCTAGGATATGACTGTTAGGATTAGATAATTTGAGTTTGATAAACACATAATGCCCATGCCTTTATATGATGTGATTGATATGTTGAATTAACTTTTATTAGTCGATTATTGCTTGGGTGATGTCGACCACGATATATCTGTTTGTATGTCCACTAACGTATGCAGATATCATGGCTCATAAGAATGTTCCCGATCCGGATCCCGCAAATGCAGATGATTGGATGCCGAAAGGAAAGGGTAACTATTTCTTGGGTCGATAAAAGAAGAAACGGAGCTTAATCAGATCTCTCCATGGATAGTTGGCACGATAGATGCAACTTAAGAGGTCTCACTGCATCTGCAAATGGTTTTCTTCCAAGCCCTACAACAACAACAACATAATCAGCCTATACACCACCTAACCTATCTTTGTGCAAGTTAATAGTGATGATACCATTTTTTAAACAATTTTTGAATAATATTGTGTTGAAAAATAGAAAAATATTGGTTTTGAAAATAAATTGGACTTAATTTTTGAAATCACCGCACTTCATTTTATCAAAACTTAAGTCACGCAATCATCGACTACGGTCATCGATTGAGGGGGAGAGTGATTTAAAATAAAATATTTTCAAACGATATTTCTTCATAAAAGTTCCGGTTTGTACAATAATAAGTGGTGATCTAAAGATTTAATGTTATGTTATGGTATGATTTTCTTTAAAACTCAAAGATCTTTCAAAATAAAATTTTTTCTGTTCTTGTTTGATTGTGAAATTGTTTTATTTTACTTATAGATCTTTTAAAAACTATCATACCTGACAGTAACAATCTTTAACATCTAAATTGGTCCTTATCAGTCAATTTTCAAAATTAAATCTGGCCACGTCTTTCCCTAAAATTTTCTAAATGATTTAAATCAATCGTGATCCAAAATCTCAATTGGTTTGAAATTTTTGATCGGGGGAGAGATCGTGATTTAAATCTCAAATCGGTTTTAAAGGGTGATTGTTTCAAAAGCACTCCTTCCTTCATGTGCCAAACGATTTTGAAATACATAATACACATGATTGTGGAGGAGAATTTAACCATAAACCAGAAGAGCTTTTAAATCAGGCACATTTTCTCCCATGTTTTCTAAACCTTATTAAATCACTTGGGATCCAAAATCTCAAAGGGTTTGATATTTTTGATCGGGGGAGAATTTGTGATTTAATAATGAAATTTGATAAAAGGTGATCATTTTGATTCAAATGTGCATACTGCTCTCCCATATATGCTAAACTCTTTCGAATCTCGAAACACATATTGAGGGGGAGCATTTTAAAACGAAAATAAACTTTCAAGGTACAAAGTTTTCTATGTTTCAACATAAGGTACCTTAATTGATTTTCTAATGGTTTCTTAATAGCTTTTGTGATCGTGGATGTACTTAAAAATAACTATTTCCTCTATGTGATAAAATGATTTCAAATATCCTATGCATATATTGAGGGGGAGAATTTACCAAAGAAATTCAAATGGCTTTTTCTAAGGAAATTGTGATCATGAAATTATTTCAAAGAACTCTTGCCTCCATGTGCTAAACAATTTCAAGATAACATGCACATGTTGAGGGGGAGCATTTCTAAATGATCAAAACAATTAACGTACAAAATGCTTTGATATTATATCACAAGTACCTTGATTGATTTTCCAAATGATTTTTCAATTGGTTTCAAGGAAGAATGAACAATACCAAAAGACCGACCAATTTACTTTATGCATGGTGTTATAAGGATGGTTAGGTTACCCATGATTCCGCCAGAGCCGGAAGGATCTACCCAGGGACAATCTACTAGATAGTGTAGAGTCCTTAGGTATGATGAAAAAAAGGAGAAAAATGAGAATATGGGAAGAGTGCCGACTGAGACAGAGCTAGAACTGGAATAAACCCAACAAGGTTGTAGTAATGAAGTCTCGGTAAGCACTGAAGGGGTTGAAGAATGAAAAAGAAATAAAAAGTGAAAATGGTGAAAAGAAATAGCCCTCCAACAATTCAACCTTAGGGCAGAAACCGGGTTCCATACATATGCTACTGGTGGTTACTAAGGTAATGCCGGTATTGAAGACAAGACGTCATGGACCCTGTGACGCACTGCACCTAACTTCCCAAGCTACTCAAGTTCTCTTAAAAGGACTTGTTTTATTCTCACGGGGAACCTACATAATCTATCGACTTTCTCTTAGAGATTTTGGATATTGAAGAAGGAGACCCTCTCCCTAGTCTCCGGCATAGGAAACCAAATGTGCACAATTGAGTCTAGAGCCAAGAGATCATTCACAATATCTCATTAGGACACAAAATTAATGAAGACTTGATGTTTCACACAATGTGGAAAGTAAGAATATATTAAGAGTCCTACGCATTATCCTTGTGGTATTGCCAGAACATTCGAGTGATATGTAAAAGTATTCACGATGAAGATGAAAATCCTTCTAGAGCCAACATCAAACAAGCTCTTGGTGGGTGACATGTGAGATCTTGTAAAAGATCAAGCTTGTGACAACTGGATAGAAACAATGGGGCGATTCATTCTTGAATCAACCTTGGTCCAGGTAATGAATTGACGAATACTTTTGGAAAAACAGTTCGATGTGCAAATCTTCTTTTCTCTAGCACATCGAATGTGTATTCATGATTTCAAACACAAAAAGTATCTCTAATTGAAAAAAATACTTTTGTAAAAACCGTTCGATGTGCAAATCTCTTCTTTTCTCTAGCACATCGAATGTGTATTCTCTTTCAAATATAAAAAGTATTTTAAATTGAAAATTGATCTTTTTCATAAAACCTTCATCGTATTGCAAAACTCTTTCTTTTAAGCAACACATGATTGTTTTTGAAATCAATTTTTCATCAATCAGTGAATCTCAATTCGCTGGTTCACTCACTTCGTGTTGTCTTCTTTGAGACGTTCCGGTTTGAGAACAGCTAGAACAGCTGCGAAACCCTGTCAAGGAGATTCTTCGGAATTATACCTGATCACAGGCAGTACTTGTACTGATCAACGGGGAACCGTGGGCCGTGTACCTCAATTCAACGAAAGTGATCAAAGACACTCTCGTGCGCTTTATTGCTAACTGTTGTTTGCAGGTACATTTGGATGGTTGCAGCTGATCAGAATTGAGAAGTCAATATGCTCACAGCATCCACACTTAATTGAAGAAATCATGACTAGTGCATATCTACATAACCTGGCTCTGTTATTTTTATACTATGCTTCTGCTACGCTACTGCAAATATCATGAACCAGTAAAGCTTCCACTACTCTGATGAAAAGATGTCATGATCCTGAAAGTGTGAGCATGTCGGTCCAAAAGTCACAACATCATATGATGGCAACACAATAAAGGGTGATCAAGAGATTTACTGTGGCTGATGATCTCAAATTAAGCTCCAAGATCATCAAGATGTGGATCAGTTAAAGACCTCCACAGAAAGTACAAAGCACTCAGACTATGAAGAGTCATTGCTAAAGCAAAAAGATGCATAAGTTAGGAATTAGAAATTCCATAGTGAAGAGTCGGTTACCCCAAATACAATCTAGCATAAGTTAGCTGGTAGACATGTCGTTATTTACGTTGTTTACTAGCTTATTAGTTAGTTATTAGCATAGATTAGTTTAGAGTAACACCGTGGAGGAAAGACGGGTCTTTACCCACTGTATGCCTGATTCATAGTCCGACAGGAGGACGTATTAGTTTGTAACTATAAATACCCTCTTGTAACATATTGGATTTCACAAACACATCAAACTATGATCAAGTTGGGCGTACACATTAAGGTTTTTAGAGAGAAATTTTAGAGGTTTGGGAACTTAGTGAGAGAAAGTAAAAGTATTATTATGAGCTCCAATCCTCTACCTTGGGAGGTAGAGGGTATTTATAGTATCTTACAAAATACGCCTCCTACGGGCTGTGGATCAGGCATACAGTGGGTAAAGACCCGTCCGTCCTCCACGGTGTTACAAAACTAAATACTAACTAACATTAAATAACTACGACTACGTACTTTCTAATGATTACATATACTTGAGGTGACCGACACTTTAATAACTGGATTTACTAAATCCTAACAGTCTCCCCCTAAGGGAGGTCACCTCAAATTACATTGAATACAAACAGATATTACATTAAGATTGTTCTTGGATTCTTGTTAAAGTTCTTTGCTCTCTAGCTTGTAGTCTTTGATTCTTCATGTTTTGCATGTTTGGTTAATCCAGGTGGAGGTCTTTAAGTGATCTACGTGATAATGATTTTTGAGCCAGCTTTGAGATCATCAGCCACCATAAATTTCTGACTCATCCTTTGTTGTTTTGTCATCATGTGAAATTGTGACTTTCGGACCGACATGCTTACATTTTGGACATGATATCTTCTCATCAGAGTTGCGGAAGATTTTGTTGATTCAGAATATTTCCAATAGCGTAGCAGAAGCATGGTTTGAACATATCAGAGCTAGTTGATGAAGATATGCACTTATAATGATTTTGTTAGACGTGATTGTGATTGTGTGATCATGTGCACGAAAGTGTCTTTGATCACTTTCGTTGAATTGAGGTACACGGCCCACGGTTCCCTGTTGATCAGTACGAGTACTGCCTGTGATCAGGTATAATTCCGAAGAATCTCCTTGACAGGGTTTCACAGCTGTTCTAGCCATTCTCAACCCGGAACATCTCAAAGAAGACAACGCGGAGCGAGTGAAACAGCGAATTGAGATTCCCTGATTGATGAAAAGAGATTTGAAAAACATTCATGTACTGCTCAATATAAAGTGTTTTTGCAATACAGCGAAAGTTTTGAAGAAAATCAGTTATCAATCATAAACACCTTTTAATTTTGAAACATTAATACACAGTCGATGTGCTATAGAAAAGAATTTTTGAGCACAACGACCGGTTTTTCAAAGGCATCCGTCAATCCATTTCCTGGACCAAGGTTGATTCAATATTGAATCGCCCCATCGTTTCTTTCCAATTGTCACATGGTTGATCTATTGGATAGATCTCACATGCCACCTACCAAGAGCTTGTTTGATGTTGGCTCTATAAGGCTTTCCATCTTCATTGTGAATATGTTAGCATATCACTCAGATGTTCTGGCAATACCACAAGGATAATGCGTAGGACTCTTAAAATATATTCTCTCTTTCCACATTGTGTGAAACAGAGAGTCTTCATTGACAGTGTCCTAATGAGATTTTATTGATGATCTCGTGGCTCTAGACTCAATTGTGTGCATTTGGTTCCTATGCCGGAGACTAGGGAGAGGGTCTCCTCCTTCAATATCAACAATCTCTAAGAGAAAGTCGATAGATAATGTAGGTTCCCCGTGAAAATGAAACAAGCCCTTTTAAGAGGAACTTGAGTAGCATGGGAAGTTGTAGTGCAGTACGTCACTGGGTCCATGATGTCTTGTCTTCAATACCAGTGTTACCTTGGTAAACACCAGTAGCATATGTATTGAACCCGGTTTCTAAGGTTGAATTATTGGAGGGTTATTTCTTTTCACCCTTTTCACATTCATTTCCTTTTCATTCTTCAACCCCTTCAGTGCTTACCGAGACTTCATTACTAGAACCTTGTTGGGTTTATTCCAGTTCTAGCTCCATCTCAGTCCGCACTCTTCCCATTTCTCACTTTTCTCCTTTTATTTTCATCATACCTAAGGACTCTATACTATCTAGTGGATAGTCCCTGGGTAGATTGTAACATATTGGATTTCATAAACACATCATACCATAATCAAAAGAGGCGTACAAGATGAGGTTTTAGAGAGAGAAAGAGTTAGAGGTTTGGGAACTTAGTGAGAGAAAGTGAAAATCTTATTATGAGCTCCAACTCTCTACCTTGGGAGGTAGAGAGTATTTATAGTCATTACACAAATTGCCACCTACGGGCTGTGGATCAGGCATACAGTGGGTAAAGACCCGTCCGTCCTCCATGGTGTTACTTAACTAAATACAACTTAACATTAAATAACCACGACTACGAGCTTTCTAACTATTACATATACTTGAGGTGACCGACACTTTAATAACTGGATTTACTAAATCCTAACAATCTCCCCCTAAGGGAGGTCACCTCAAATTACAATGAATACAAAACAGATATTACATTAGATTGTTCTTGGATTCTCGATTAAGTTCTTCGCTCAGTAGCTCGTAGTCTTTGATTCTTCATTTTCCGCATGTTTGGATAATTCTAGTGGAGGTCTTTAACTGATCCACGTGATAATGAGTTTTAGGCCAGCTTTGAGATCATCAGCTATCATAAATCTCTGACTCATCCATTGTGGTGTTGGTATTATGTGATGTTGTGACATTTGGACCGACATGCTCACATTCTGGATCATGATTTCTTCTCATCAGAGTTGCGGAAGCTTTCGTTGATTCATGATATTGGCAGCAGCGTAGTAGAAGCATGGAGTGAGAATATCAGAGTCACTGATGCACTAATCATGATTTCTTTTGAAATGAATATGATGTGTGAGCATGCGGCTATGGATTGACCGCTTCATTCTGATCAGCTGCAAACGTCCGCACTGCATACAACAGTTTAGCAATAAAGCGCACGAAAGTGTCTTTGATCACTTTCGTTGAATTGAGGTACACGGCCCACGGTTCCCCGTTGATCAGTACAAGTACTGCCTGTGATCAGGTATAATTCTGAAGAATTTCCTTGATAGGGTTTTGCAGATGTTCTAGCTGTTCTCAAACCGGAACGTCTCAAAGAAGACAACACGGAGTGAGCGAACCAGCAAATTAAGATTCACTAATTGATGAAAAGAGATTTGAAAAATAATCGTGTACCGCTCAATTGAAATTGTTTTTGCAATACAACGAATGTTTTAATGAAAGTCAAGTATCAATCATAAACACCTTTAATTTTGAAGTATTAGTACACAGTCGATGTACTAAAGAAAAGAGTTTTTAAGCACAACGACCGGTTTTTCAAAGGTATCCGTCAATCGATAATCTGAACCAGGATTGATTCACAATTATGAATCGCCCCATTGTTTCTGTTCAGTTGTCACATGGTTGATCTATTGGATAGATCTCACATGCCACCCACCAGGAGCTTGTTTGATGTTGACTCCAGAAGGCTTTCCATCTTCATTGTGAATATGTTTGCATATCACTCAGATTTTCTAGCAATACCACAAGGATAATGCGTAGGACTCATAATATATAATCTCTTTCCTAATTATGTGAAACAGAGAGTCTTCATAGACAGTGTCCTAATGAGATTTATTTGATGATCTCGTGGCTCTAGACTCGATTGTGCATATTTGGTTCCTATGCCGGAGACTAGGGAGAGGGTCTCCTTCTTCAATATCAACAATCTCTAAGAGAAAGTCGATAGATTATGTGGGTTCCCCGTGAGAATGAAACAAGCCCTTTTAAGAGGAACTTGAGTAGCTTGGGAAGATTTAGTGCAGTGCGTCACTGGGTCCATGACGTCTTGTCTTCAATACCAGTGTTACCTTGGTAACCACCAGTAGCATATGAATTGAACCCGATTTCTGCCCTAAGGTTGACTTATTGGAGCGCTATTTCTTTTCACCCTTTTCATATTCATTTCTTTTTCATTCTTCAACCCCTTCAGTGCTTACCGAGACTTCATAGCTAGAACCTTATTGGGTTTATTCCAGTACTAGCTCTGTCTCAGTCCACACTCTTCCCATATCTCACTTTTCTCCTTTTTTTCATCATTCCTAAGGACTTCTACACTATCTAGTGGATTGTCCCTGGGTAGATTCCTCCGGTTCTGGCGGATCATAGGAACAAATACCTAAACTTATCATCCTTATCACCATATATAAAGTAAATTTGGTCGGTCTATTTGGTATTGTTCATCTGCCATTGGAACCAATTGAAAATCATTTGAAAATCAATTCAGATACTTGTGATATATTATCAAAGCATTTTGTACCTGAATTGTTTTTGATAATTTTAGAAACAGAACTCCCCCTCAACATGTGCATCATGTATTTGAAATCGTTGTGGCATACGGAGGCAAGAGGAAGAATTATCTTCTTTGATTACCATTTTCTAAAAGATATCAACATCACTTCCCTGATCAAATCAAGTAGATAAAGCATATTGGGGAAGGATGAGGTTTTCATAAATTTGCTCCCCCTTAATATGTGCCTCGAGGTTTAAAAGAGTTTTGCACATATTAGAAGGAACCTGCACTTAGATACAAATCAAATATTTTAGATTTGTGATCTCTATAGATTTAAATTGTTTTTGAGAGCTTTTAAGGAGAATTATGACTTGCTTATGAAAACATTTAACCGATAAGGATAACTTATGAGACTTTAAACTCCAATAACATGCATGAATATCTTTTGAAAACATGACAAATAACCTTTTGATTTAATTGAAATCATTCTCCCCCTAAATCAATGACATACGTTGTTGATTGAGAGATCGAGGTTTTGACCGTTGTCAAGTCCAAGTGAATTTCAAAAATATTTTGTGAAAGAATTTTTTGAATCAGAGCATGAGATTTGAAACATACGTTAAAGCATAGCTCTGTTCTTTCTTTAAAAATGGGTTATAGACTGAAATGACTATAAACCATTGTTTCACTTTTCTCCCAAATTTATTTTTTTTGAGAACATTCGAGCAACATCTAAAGACCCGTGTCATTCTTTGAATGACAGCACAAAGACCGTAGATATTATCGAATCGAGAAAAATATGACAGAGACAATATTTTTTGAGATTTTTCAGATTTTTATGGATTTTTGAAAGTTTTATATTTTTCTATTTTCTTTTTGTGGGTTTTGTAATTTTGTATTTTGCTTTTCGAATAAATATTTACAAGAGATAGATGAAGAAAGACCTTTACTCCTCGTCTTCCTCTTGAAGACGTTTGAGTGTTTCCGGTTGTAGACTCTTTAGACCAAGTCGTGGAAGGATAAACTCAAAACGTTCTCTAGGAAGAGCTTTGGTGAAGATGTCTGCTAATTGATATTCTGTCCTCACAAAGTAGTATTCCACCACACCGTTCTCTACTTGCTCCCTGATGAAATGATGTCGAATGTCGATGTGCTTTGCTCTTGAATGTTGAACATTGTTGCATGAGAGAGCTATAGCACTTTTATTATCACAGTACATAGGGATTTTGTTGAATTCAAAGCCATAGTCAGATAATTGGGATCTCATCCATAGGATTTGTGCACAACAAGATGACATGGCTATATATTCAGCCTCTGTAGAGGAAATAGAAGTAATCATTTGTTTCTTTGAAGACCAGCTCACAAGCTTATCACCCAAAAACTGAGCACCTCAAGACGTACTTCGACGTGTATCTTGACATCCTGGATGATCAGCATCTCCATAGGCTGTTAGTGACATACCGGTGTCCTTCGAGTACCAAAGTCCCATATTGATGGTTCCTTGAAGATACCGAAAGACATGTTTAACCGCTTCAAGGTGCTTTTTGATAGGCTTAGCCTGATATCTAGCACACATGCAAACAGCGAATAGAATGTCAGGTCTACTGGCTGTGAGGTACATCAGGGATCCAATCATAATACGATATTTCGTTTGGTCTACCATGATCCCTGAGTGGTCCTCATCCAGTTTGGTACGCTCTATCATGGGAGTGTCAACAGGGTCACAAGAATCAAATCCAAATTTCTTTAAAATCTCATTTGCATATTTAGATTGATTTATAAAAATGCCTCCAGGACTTTGTGAAATTTGTAATCCCAAGAAAAATGACATTTGTCCCATCATTGACATTTGAAATTTGGAGCCCATCTCCTTAGAAAAACGGTCACATTCGTTGGGGCTAGTCGAGGAAAAAATGATATCATCAACATAGATTTGAACGTGAATTAAATGTTTTCCTGAATTTCTGGTGAACAATGTCGGATCAACTGCTCCTTTGGTGAATCCAGTAGATAGAAGAAAATTTGATAGGGTATCATACCATGCCCTTGGAGCTTGCTTCAAACCGTAAAGAGCCTTCTTCAAACGATAGACATGAGTAGGATGCTCTGGATTCACAAAGCCTTCAGGTTGGCTGACGTATACGACTTCTTTAAGGTCACCATTAAGAAAAGCCGTCTTTACATCCATCTGATAGACTACCATATTCTTACTTGTAGCATTAGCCAAGAAGATTCTGATTGCCTCGATACGAGCAACTAGAGCAAATGATTCTTCAAAGTCAATACCCTCCTCTTGACGGTATCCTTTTGCAACCAATCGAGCCTTGTTCTTTAATACATCACCATGCTCATCAAGTTTTACTTTGAAGATCCCCTTTAGAGCAATGATCATAGCACAGTCAGGAGCAGGTACTAATTCCCATACATCTAGTCGATCAAACTCATGAATTTCTTCTTGCATGGCACTGAACCAGCTATCTTCATTCATAGCAGTTTTAGCATCTTTTGGTTAGATCTTAGAGAGTACAGAGTTGAAGAAGCACCATACGGCATCGGTTGCAAGTTGTCGACGAGTGGATACTGAACGAGAAGGGTTTCTAATGATGTTGTCCAATGGGTGATCATGTGTCCACTTTCTAAGGTGTTCATCTTCTGGAGGAGCAAAAGGATTTTCATCATTTGTAACAGCAGCAACATTTCAATTGTGTACACTTAATGATTGAGGCATTGATGATGATACCGAGTGATCAGCAGAAGGCGCTTCTTGAATTAGTGACATGGAAACTGAAGGGTTAACTTCATTGACAGGGATATGAGCAGCCTCTGTTGATGGAATTGACAGATCATTAGCCCTTGGCTCATAGTGTTCATCAAACATAGGATCAAATAATTTCTTCAAATCATCTTCTAAAGGAGGTACATAATGAGTTGCGGGTGAGGGAATTGAAACGAGAGTAGAACTGATAGGACTACTTGATGAAAGTTGAGATGCGGGTCTAGAACTGGATTGTTCTGGAGCCATTTGACCGGTCAGCTCATCGAACGTAACGTGAATTGTTTCCATGATATTTCGGGTTCTCTTGTTGTAGATTCGGTAACCCTTCTTGTTTGGTGCATAACGAACAAAAACTCCAATATCTGCCTTTGCTCTTAATTTGCCTAAATCTTGACCGTCATTCATTGGATAGCACAAAGCACCAAACACACGAAGGTAGGAGAGATCAGGTTTTTGTTTATGAACAAGTTCATATGGAGTTTTTCCATGAGAGGTATGAATAAGGGAATGATTTTTGGTGTAGCAAGCACTGGCAATGGCTTCAGCCCATAGAAACATTGGAAAATTTGAATAAATTAGCATTGTTCTTGCGGCTTCCACAAGAGTTCGATTTCGTCTTTCAACTACATCGTTCTGTTGAGGAGTTCGTGGAACACTTCTTTGATGACTGATTCCAACACTTTCATAAAACTGAATTAAGTCTTTGTTAACAAACTCGGTGCCATTGTCTGTTCGAACAATTCTAACAGTATTGTTGAGTCGAACTTGTAGCTGTTTGATAAGTTTGATGATGACATCTGGAGTTTCATCCTTTGTCCTCAAAAACTTTACCCAAGTAAATCGAGAGTAGTCATCAACAACGACAAAAATGTATTTCTTCCCATTTATCGTTTGCACTCTCATTGGTCCGCACAAATCCATATGAAGGGTATGAAGAACTTCTATTATTGAGTTTGTGGGTTTTGGTTTGTTGGCATATTTCGTGCTTTTTCCCAATTGGCAAGCTGAACAAAGATGATCTTTTTCATACTTTAATCTGGTTAATCCTCTTACTAAGTCCTTTCTGGAAAGATTGTTTATGGTACCAAAGTTTGAGTGATTGAGACGACGGTGCCATAGCCATGACTTAGTTTTAGAAGCCTTTGATAGCAAGGAGATGGGTGAAGATTTCATCATATCTTCGATAGAGATGGTGTATAGGTTTGAACCACGAGTTCCTCTGAGAAGTTCCACACCGTCAAGTTCTCTAACAAAGCAAGTATGTTTTCTGAAGGCCACTTCTAAATCTGAGTCACAAAATTGTCCGACAGAAAATAGATTATGTCCAAGACCTTCAACATAATATACCCAGGAAATCACACTATTTCCAACCACGTAATCTCCATAACCCATAATAGCACCAAATGATCGCTTTCGAATCTCACAATTCCGATGAATTTACTCATGAAGTTCATGAGCCTCGACCGGTCTCCAGTCATATGCTTGGAACAGCCTGAGTCCAAGTACCACAGAACGATTTGAACGATCTGTAGTTGAACACAGACAAGAATGGATAACTGGATAATTGGGATCCCCATGCAAGATGGGTTCCACTTGGTCAGTAACAGTGATTAGAACACCCACATCAGAGGTATAAAAAATGGACTCATTAGAAATAGATGCAGTGCTAGTGTCTGTATTTGACCTATTCAAAGTATGTTCACTTCTTAAGGGAATAGTTCTACCAGTAGGCATCCATTTTCTAGTGGGCATTGACTTAGCAAATTTAGGGCACAACTCATTAATCTTACGGCCAGTAGGTATCCATTTATAACCTACATTACTAAATTTCCTTCCTGTGGGTTTCCACTGTTTTCTAACTTTCTTTCACCTTTGCCTTTTTCCCTTCTTAGCTTGATTTTTAACATTAACAGTTTTAACTGGGCATTTAACAGCATTAATCAAATCATTCACACCACATTCAAGATTAGTAACAGAAACCATGCAATCATGATTACATGTTTTGTCAAAAGTAGCAGAATTCGCATTGATTACAGTACGCTTAGAGCTAACACTAGAATCAACACGATTCGTTTTATTCAAATTCTCCCTAAGGTGATCTTCTACTTTCTTCCACTTAACATTCCTAGCACGCAAGGTCCTATCATTCTTTGTGTTGCCTTGAGGCTTTGACCCGCTTGCTATGGTGTCACTTCTTACTCCTGTAGAGGGAATTGGAACATTAGTTGGTTTTGCTACTTTTTGCATTCCTGAACTAGAAGTGCAGGGATCTGAACTACTTAAAGGCACATTGAAATTCACTTTCTTAATGCTGGGCATCGAATGGTGTGTATACTTAGCACAAGGCATGGAACAAGGCATCACAGCTTTATCTTTCGCACCTAAGGATTTAGGACATGTTGCTATTAAACATTCTAACATCTCTTGAGATCGTTTGGTCTGAATGCAAGCAAACCTAATTTCACTATCAAGTGGCTTATTTATGAAGTCCTCTTCTACAATCTCACGAAGACATTCAAGACTATCCTTAAGACGAGCAAGATAATTATGAAATTTAAGTTCGTTATTCCTAAGATGAGGAGGAATATATTTGACAGTCACAGTATATTTGCAGTCTGCAGATGTCATTGATGCAACATTCTCATTAAAGACAAGTGGCATTTTCCCCTTTTCCTGACTCTTCAGATTCTCAATTTCCTTTTGTAAAGACGTTATTTTTTCGTCGTTCTTGTCACGAGTGACTTTCACTGAATCATATAACTCTTTAAAGTGTTGTTTAATCTTTTCATTTTCTTCTAGAAAACTCTCATTTTCCTTTTGTAAAACATTAATCAAGTTTTGAAGATGAAAAATTTGAGAACTTTGAGAATCTAAAGGAGGAGGCATTTGGGAGCTTGTCACATTGTTCTTTTTACCCTTTAATTGTGAAATTTGGGTTCTCAATTTTCTGATCGTGTTACAATGAGCTCGAATCTGTTCATCACGTTTACTAATTTCAAAAACTGCATCAAATTCAGGAGCATCCAAGGATGTCTTGATATTTGAGGTTTTTACATTTTCTTTTAGATGTTGATATTTTAATTGCAAAGCAAGATGCTCAACTTCCAATTTAGAAAGTCTGTTTCACCAGTTATCATGATCATCCAATTCAACTTTATCATGCAGTTTAGAGTTAGTTTTTTCAAGCTCAATGACACGATCATGGGAGACTTTCAGAGCAAAGATAATTCATGAAATATAGAAGCATTAATGGAACAATTCGTAGCAGTGTAAAACACATCTTGAGTAATACATTCAGAAATAAGATTCTCATTCAAGGTATGCAAGTTCTTCCTCTCAATCTCATTATATTTTAATTCTCGCTCATAGTCACTAACCTCAACTATCATTGCATCAAATTCCTTTTCCATTTCTTTAATATCTAAATCCATCCCCTTTTTAAGACTCTCAAATTGTCCTTTTAATTGTTTAAAGAAAGGCATGACCTCAGTTAAATAGCATTCTTTAGTTTGCTCAAAACCTCTTTCCCCTTCAGTTATCCCAGTGGGTGTGATCCTTTTCTTACAAGTTTTCTCAAAATCAACAAATAATTGAAAAATTACATATTGACTGATTAAGGTCTTGCTCTTAGTGGGAATTGATCTAGGAACTAAATGCATTTGGGTATTGGGGGATAAACATGGCAGGAAGCATTCTCCTACATGGGGATTCTTTTCAACAAACTCATCAACTTTTTCATGTCCATATCCTTTTCCAAAACACTTGTTCGGGGTCACTGTGTTTGAGGTCTAATCTTGTTAAAGGCAATCCAGTTATCCTTAGCATAGTTGGGTGTTTTATAGCTGATTTTCTTTTCTATGCATAAAGGGCTCTTAAGCTTTTCATCCAATTTCTTTCTAGTTACTTCTTCTAACTGTTTATCTTCCTTAGTATTCTCAGCGCAACTAGGTTTCTGTCTAGGCTTAAGGATTTCATTCCCATCATAGATTACCTTCTGTGCTTATCTAGCTTTCAGACACGCCTTAGGGATTGGTTCATCAACTAACGCCACACTATGTTTGTCACTTAGAACTCTATGCTTAGTGATCATGTGAGCAATCTGAATGGTGTTTCCTTGTACGTACAATTTGCTTTCAAGTTTGTTTTTTCAAAGTTTTTAGGTTGGAAAATTCATTTAAGAGTTTTGATTCCTTGGCCTTAAATTCCTGTTTGAGCACTTTCACATTTTCTTGAAGTTCTTGTTTTTGCTTAGCCGTTTTGTTAAGCTTTTCTTTTAAGGAATCTAACTCTTGTTTAAGTATTTTCTTCCCTGAAATTACTTTTCTTTTAAGGAATCTAACTCTTGGTCATCCATCTCCTGCTCATGGGTAGTTAACTCAAACTTAGCACGTTGTGCATTAATGGCAACTTGTTCTTTATAGGCATTAAGTTCAGAGATGGCAGAATCATTAGGAACACTAGCAGTGTATTCATCAAAGATATAGTCATCATTGACTGCATTAGATACATCACTTGGTTCAATTGCACTCTCACATTGGGTCACATATTGATCATATGGGACAATATTATCATTGCCCATATTAGCAATATCTGAGTCACTGGTTTCCTGCGATTGAACCTTATCATGTATCTTTTGCTGATCAACATCATCATATAGTTTTAATACCTCTAAGATGATTGTTTCTTTGGATGGACCGCTTGCGTGGTGAGGGACCTTTGGAGAGACCATTGGAGAAATGCTAGCCATGAAAATTGTCTTGCGGCAGAGGTTCATCATCGACGTCAGAGTCGTGCATGCATCACAGTCGGAGACTTGAAAGGCATTCGATGATTATGACCTATCTCTGAATTGGTCGCTCATCCACATCGCATCATATGTCTTGGCATTGCCCTCAAAGAAGAAACAACAGCTCCTCTGCATCCAACACAACTCCATTATCCTGAGCTTGCACAAGTAACATCTTGTCTCTGAAGTACTCTGCATTTTGTGGGCGTTTTGGAGATGTGCAGTTTCTAGCTATATGTCCATCACCACCAAAGTTGTAGCACTTGATTGGCTTTTCTTGTCCTTGATTCCCATTCCTTCCCTATTCTGATTTCCCACATATCCTCTAAAAACTCCTCCTCTTCCCTGTTCATACTGCCTTTCTTGAACTGGTTACACCATAACCTTACCATCTCTGACAGTTGCTTGATTGTGTGGATTGGATGTTGTTTTGAGGTTATTGTTGGTCTGTGGAAGAGAGTTCATGTTTTGACTGACCATGAGAGACAGTTGATTGATGAAGTTTTCCATGAATGTGTTTGGGTCTGGAGGCTTATATGCTGGATCAGGGATGAGTTTGTAATTACCATTACCCATGGGTATGACTTGAGAAGCTTTGATGGTAATTCCAACATTTGTGTAAAAGGCTGTTGAGTCATTTGAGGAACTTGTTTCTTCCTGGTTGGTTTTGAACTGTTCAAGAATCCTTTTCTCAAACATAGCATGTCTCTCATTCAGAAGAAGGAAGGCATATAGTTGCTCATAGTTTGTGTTCTTCAATCCTTTGGTTAGCTTCACAGAGGTGACAAACTTGTGCCATTCGGGATTCATGTTGTTCACAAACTTTGAGTTCAAATGAATGTTTGGCATAGTCATTTTGATATTCCTCATATCATTCACAAGCTTGTGGAATCTCACGTAATATTCATAGATACTTTCTTCTGGTTTCATCTTAAAGTGCTCAAATTCATCATACAGCAGTGATTCTCTGTCTTCCTTGGTTAATTCAGAACCTGAGAGAAGCATTTTGACATTATCCCAAACAACCTTGGCTTCAGTGTTGTGATTGATAAGCTTGTAGATGTCTTTTGGAAGACCCTGAAGTATAATGTTTGAAGCCCTGATATCAGCATCGAATCTCTTTTTCTCCTTATCACTGAGCTCATCATACGTCTTTGGTCTGTCCAATCCAAAGATCATGGTTCCATCTGCAGCAGTATCAATTATGTCTCTTGTAGTCTCAATCTGATACGGTTCTTCATCAATGGATTTGAGAATGTTGACCCAATTTTCCTTTCCAAGACAGTACAATCTGATTCGTTGAGCCCAAGAGTCGAAGTCAGTTCTGTCAAGCATGGGTGGACGAGTATCGAACCGCTTGAACATCCTCGACAAGTGAGATGATGGTAGGTACGTTGGTAGACATGTTTACAGATTTCACGGGATTTTATAACTCTATGATTAAACCGAAAAATAGATTCTTTCACGGGATTTTACTAAATCAAGAGAAAACCGTATTCGAAACAAAAAATCAACCAAGTCGCTAAGAATTCTTGAACCAAGTCGCTAAGCACCAAGTCGCTAAGTAGCAACTCGCTAGACTTCAAGTTGTTATGAATCAAGTCGCTAAGCCCAAGTCACTGGACACAAGTCGCTATAATACCAAATCGCTAAACAGTCAAGTTGCTAAAGAACAACTCGCTAATATCCAAGTCGCCAATATCCAAGTCGCTAGCCGTAGTAGAGAATCCACTAACTTGTACTGTTTGTCGGCTTGTCTCAATAGACAAGTCGCTAGGCTCAAGTCGCTAACAATTAACACTACAACTCGCTAACAATTACTGAAGCAAGTCGCTACGAAGAAAAACACTATGAGAGTCAAGTCGCTAGCAAGAAAAACTTCAAAAACACACTTTTCAATCCAAAACAAGCCCAACCACAGTGATTCAAGCTTTCCAAATCAAAGCCCAAGCACATACAATGATTCTAAACACAAAAGTACACCCAAAATTCAAACTTTAACACAAGAAATTATCCAAATGATGCAAAACCACTAAACGTTTTCAAACTAAAAAACCATCTAAAACCACTAGAAATCTAAGGATATGTAAGAGAGATGATCAAACCATGGTTCTTGATACCATTTGTAACATATTGATTTCATAAACACATCATACCATAATCAAAAGAGGCGTACAAGATGAGGTTTTAGAGAGAGAAAGAGTTAGAGGTTTGGGAACTTAGTGAGAGAAAGTGAAAATCTTATTATGAGCTCCAACTCTCTACCTTGGGAGGTAGAGAGTATTTATAGTCATTACACAAATCGCCACCTACGGGCTGTGGATCAGGCATACAGTGGGTAAAGACCCGTCCGTCCTCCACGGTGTTACTTAACTAAATACAACTTAACATTAAATAACCACGACTACGAGCTTTCTAACTATTACATATACTTGAGGTGACCGACACTTTAATAACCGGATTTAATAAATCCTAACATAGATCCCTCCGGCTCTGGCGGGATCATGGGAACGAATACCTAACCTAACCATCCTTATATCTCCATACATAGAGTAAATTTGGTCGGTCTTTTTGGTATTGTTCTTCTGCCATTGGAACCGATTGAAAACCATTTGAAAATCAATCTAGGTACTTGTGATACATGATCAAAACATTTTGTACCTGAATTGTTTTTGATATTTTTAGAAAAAGGCTCCCCCTCAACATGTGCATCATATATTTAAAATAGTTTTGGCACATGGAGGCAAGAGGATTTGAAAATCTTCAGATTGGGAATTAAGAATTCACTTCTTTGATCAACATTTTCTAAAACTATCGACATCACTTTTCAGATCAAAATTAGTATTTTTTGAATACTTTGTTAAAGGTGATTTTGGGAAAGGATGTGGTTTTCAAACAATTGCTCCCCCTCAATATGTGCATCGAGATTCGAAAGTGTTTTGCACATATTAGGGAAAACCTGCACTTTGAAACAAATCAATCACGTTTCAATCCTTTTTGGTTTGATATAGATGCTCCCCCTTAACATGTGCATGGAAAATATGAAATCGCTACCCGAAATGGTACAACCACTACTTTGTACTATTTGTCGCTTTGTCTCAAAAGACAAGTCGCTAGTGCTCAATTCGCTACCACTACAATGATAAGTTGCTGAATAATATAGATAAAAGTCGCTACTAAGAATACTATTTCGAGACTCAAGTCACTAACTAGAAAAGTTCAAAAACAACACTTTTCAATCCAAAACTAACCTAACCACACTGATTCAAGCCTTCCAAATCAATACCCAAGCACTTACAATGATTCTAAACACAAGAGTACACAGAAAATCTAAACTTTAACACAAGAAATGATCCAAATGATGCAAATACCACTAAACTTTTTCAAACCCAAAAACCATATAAAACCACTAGAAATCCAAGAACATGTAAGAGAGATGATCAAACAATGGCTCTGATACCATTTGTAACATATTGGATTTCAAAAACACATCAAACCATGATCAAGTTGGGTGTACACATTAAGGTTTTTAGAGAGAGAAAGTTTAGAGGTTTGGGAACTTAGTGAGAGAAAGTAAAAGTAATATTATGAGCTCCAACCCTCTACCTTGGGAGGTAGAGGGTATTTATAGTATCTTACAAAATACACCTCCTACGGGCTGTGGATCAGGCATACAGTGGGTAAAGACCCGTCCATCCTCAACGGTGTTACAAAACTAAATACTAACTAACATTAAATAACTACAACTACGAGCTTTCTAACGATTACATATACTTGAGGTGACCGACACTTTAACAACTGGATTTACTAAATCCTAACACCTCTACCTCCCAAGGTAGAGGGTTGGAACTTCTAAGCTAACCTTGCGTTTTGTGTTTTATCTCTCTTTCTAGAATTCCCTCTCCTCTCTTCATCTCTCTAAAATGGCTCACTTGTTTAATCATAATCCTAGACCACCCGAATCATCTAAACAACATAAAATATACGATCCTACACTGCTTCATGGCGTGCAAGGAGCTTTCCAAGTTTTGTGATCACACTTTAAAGAAGGTTCGGGACGGGTTAGCTTATCGGTTAAAGGAGATTCATGAAGGCATAGGGTCGAAGAAGAGGTGGAATTCTAGGGAAAAGAGGGATGCGAAGAAGATCATTACAAGGATTGATGAAAGGTTGTTTCGTCGCGATCAGATGAGGACTTTGGAGAGTTTCGTGGGTGGACGTCAAAGCATATCTCTAACAGGCTATCAACGTCCCGAAAGAACTCCTGGTGTTATTGACGGACTTCCTGGTACTCCTTGATTTGTTTCTCTCCTTAATATTTGGATTTGTTGATCTATATTTGACTATGGCTTGTGCACACATAACAGTGTACAACCCGTTCTTGTAATGAAAGGACCCTGTGGTACGCATCAGTGCCACAATCCTTATAAAAAGAGCGAAAGCTTCTTAATTTTGAGTAAAACTTATCAAAACTTTCACTTTTCAAAGTTTTGCTCAAAAAGTACTTCCCCTTATGTTTTTCAAACCTCAAAAGTTAATATCACTTGTTGAGGGGGAGTATTTTCTCCAAACTTTGTTCACAATACGTTCTTCATGGAATTCTTCCCACAAAACTCGAAATGGACATATTCGATATAAAATCTTCATCAAAAAATAACATTAATATGCCATTTTTGAGGGGAGAAAAATTATGTGATAAGAAATATGTTGTGGATTGCTATTGAATCTTCGTGCTAAAGACTTAACCAATGAATTGACGAGCTCTTAAATGTTAGTAACTCAAAAAGACTTGTCTGGGAAGGGTAATAATTTCAAGCTAGCTCGCTAGTGATGTAAACGTGTCTCGCAAAGGACTTGTCCAAGTAGAATGTACCATTCGAGAAACCCTTGGTAGACATGAACCTTGACGGGTCAAAACTCCTCACCAAGGAGTGTTTACAACTTCAAGCTGACTTAGTCATTGATGTAACCGTGTCTCGCGGGGAATTGTCTATCTTGAGTTGAGCAATTCAAAAGTGCGCGCTCTTCTCTCACCATTCAAATTTCTGTCAAAATACTTAAGCACATGTGGAGGGGAGTATTTCTGCAATATTCAAAACTCTCACAGTGGTACAAAATGTCTTTAATCATAACCACTTTGAGAGATTCTTTCATGAAAATGGTTTGATGGCAACATAGGTTAGTCATGGAGTTATAAGGTGACTAAGGTTAGAAATAACCGTCCTATGATCCGCTAGAGCCGGAGGGATCTACCCAAGGACACCACCAATAGTTAGAATTTAGAAGTCCTTAGGTATGATTATAAAAAGGAAAAAATGAGAATCGGAGAAAGAAGGAGTTGAAGAATTAAAAAGAAAATTTAAGAAAAGGGTGAAAAGAAATAGCCCTCCAGATTATTCAACTTAGGGCAGACAGCGGGTTCAATTCATATGCTACTGGTTGTCACTTGATGACACCGGTATTGAAGATTAAAGTCTTCATGGACCTAGTGACGCATGCACTAAACCTTCTTAGCCACTCAAGTTTCTCTCAACAGAAGCTTGTTTCATTCTCACACGGAACCCTACGTGAACTATCGGCTTTATCTTAGAGATTGTTGGTATTGAAGAAGGAGATCCTCTCCCTAGTCTCCGCTCAGGAAAACCAAAGCGCACTATTGAGTCTAGAGCCACGAGATTCATCTAAAGATCTCTTAGGAACACTTGACATTTCATCACTTGTCATTCAACAATAATGACGCAAGTGATACATTCTAGAGTCCTTCATAGATCTTAGCAATCTTTCGAGAACATTTATGAGGGGTTCACAAATGTGATCCTCAGTGATTGAATGGAAACTCTTTCCAGGGTCAACATCAAACAGCCCTGACAGCAGGGCACTTCGGTAACTCCTTGTGGGTTACCCTTAGTGTTGTTTCAAACGGTCTACAGTCGTGGGCTGATGCTTTGGTGTACCTCAGCGACTCACCTGAACCGTAGATGTACTTCGGTATATCGTGTAAACCTTCTTGAGGGCATCCGGTTCCAGGAACAGCCTTCACTAGAATTAAAGATGTGTCTTCACATTATGTTGTTGACACTCTCGAAGTTTGAACTTGTAAGTGCTGGAAATCCCGCTAAGGAAATTCCTTTCAAGAATCAATTCCTGAATATGTGGGTCATTACTTGAACTTGTTCAATGTAATGCCAACTGTCCCTTATGGGAATCGGACGGCTGATTCGCCCGACTAAGGTGAATGGAATCAAGACATTCATCAATAGAACAATTGTAGTAATCAATTCTTTATGAAAAGATTACAATGATCAATTGGTGTTAGTGACTGTACCGGAGATGCTGCTGCTGATGGATGCTCACGGGAGGAAGAGATCGTGCTGATTCTCCCCATGCTCATACCAACAACATCACTAAAGAAGTTCTCTCAAAATCAAAGGCAACTCAAAGTCATAATGATTCTTCATCTAATCAAAGAATCTACAAAGTTATAAAGACTCGAGAACTAATTCAAATATGGAATTCATTGCCTAATGAGCGTGTGAGCATGTTGGTGAACGACGTGGAGACACTGAAGCAACGAAGCTGACCATGCTGACAACAACATACTATCACAACCACCACAAAGAACAAAGATTTAAAGAACAAATAAATCAAAGACGTCAAAGCAGAATACTTCAAAAGAAACAAGATCCCTACTCTAGGGAGATTGTTGGAATAAAGGCACTTCTTCTCACAAGAAAGAAGAATGTCAGAAGACGTCAAAGCAACTATTACATCAGCACCAACAACGTTTAAAGATTACTTAAGTCATTAATTACCAACACTTAGGGGGAGATTGTTGGAATCACTCCTAAACTATAATTCAAGTGTTTGTAATCAATATGTAATAGGTTGCATAATTAGGCTTTTAAGTTAGTATTAATGGCAAGGCTTATGTATAAAGCCCATAAGCCTTGATCCAAGCCCAATAAGGAAAGGAAGGGAACTTGTGTATTGCCCTAGTTCCTTCACTATAAATAATGTTGTAAACTCCCATTTGGTAGTTGGTTGTTCACTTTTACACATTTCCTAAGCCTAAAGGTTTATAGTCATTCGTGTTTTTGTGTATTGTGTGTTCATCCGATCACTTCTCTTCTATATTTCTAACATATTGATGCTTGTGTTACAATATGGTGACCTAACAAAAACAACATAGGAAATTCCTATAACCCTTTTCGGAAGAATCATCCTAACTTTAGGTGGAACCAAAACTCAAACCCGCCTCAACACAACTCTTCCACTCCACCTAATAGGTTCCAACCAAACGGTTCATCTTCGAACCGTACTCCCTACAACAACCATTCCAACACCGGGAATCCCAATAATCTTGAGGGGATGGTATTGATAAGGATTTAAAACATACACTTTTAAGGGGTCATTTAAGCCCTTAATAGCCCATTTTTATATCCGTTACTGCTTAATTTCATTCCTATTCACTTTTTAGGTCTCTTGGGAGCAAAATGCTGGAATGATGCATATTTGGACGAAAAGGAGTAAATATATGAAGAAAATGGCTAAGTGCAGATCAAAGACACTCAAGCTGCTGGAATTGCACCTGACGGCGTCCCAAAAAAACCTTTATACGTAATTAAATCTGTGACGGCTCAGTAGACTTTTTGCTAAAATACACCTGACGACATCAGGCTTTGAAGAGGAAGGGCGTCACGGAGACTTTTCATCCCAGACGGCCTAGATCCAGAATTAGACGACGTTAATGCTGAAGCCCGATGGCGTCACAACTACAACGTAAAGCCGTCCCAACTATTACTTGGCCAAGACGAAACCCTAATGACGGCGATCTGACGGCGTCCCACCTATAAGGCGACGCCATCGCGAATGTAAAATTATATATAGAAATTGAATTTTCAGAATTTTAAGAGGTGGACTTGTGGAGTAAAAACCTAAAACGATTGTAGTCCAGTTTGGACAGTATCTTAGGGTTCTCATACCCTATTTTACATCAAGATGAGTGTTTAACTTCATTGATTTCATTATGTCTTCGATTGAATGTGTGTATGCTTGCATGTTTAACATGTCCGGCTAAATTTCTTGTGTGTTTGCTTAGATCTATGAAACCTAGTTATTGATTATTGATTGATTGTCTCTTATATTAATGGTAAATGTCTTAGGAGTGCATTAGGCTATCGTTGTGTTTAAAGGCTTGAGTAATCTTTTTAAACCTTAGTTTATGAGTCACTTAACGGATTTGTAGGCTAAACATCCAAAGATAACCTTAGAGTTAGTTTATGATTGACCTAGAGATTTCGTAGGCAATAACTTTAAGGTAGTCTCAAAGAGTTACGGAAAAACGCATACCCTACGACCTTAGAAAACACAACGCGTTAAGAATAAGGACGTGACAATTCCACCACCAATAAAAGATAACTAGGGAGTAATAGTATCTTGGTAGACACATTTTTAATCATCATACGAGCACACATCAATAGACATAAGACTACCCATTAGTTTAGATAATTAGATAGTAGAGTAATCGGTAGAAGTAACACCCCCCAAATCCAAACCCTGAGATTTTATCGTTAGCTTTTTAACAAATATAAAAAAGATAAAAAATAATCTTCCTCAACCTCAACCTTAGCGTAGTACACTTCTTACTAGTATTCCTATTCCCCTAGAGAACGATATCAATACCCGAGGCTTACCCAATACTACACTACAACGATTGGGTTCACTGCCTAGGGTGTTGAAAAACTTGCTCGACGAAAAGGAAGTTCCTTTGACCCCGAAGGCATTGTACGAGCATCAAGTTTTTGGCGCCGCTGCCAGGGAATAGAATAGCTAGTTAGATTTCTATCTCATTTAGGTTCCCTTGCTTGATTCCTATCAAGTAATATTTTTTCTCATTTTTAGCTTCCTCGTAGTCTATCCCCCTTCTTCGTGACTTTGTTAGTAGCCCTATCACTTTTCATCATGGAAGGTGATAACCCGCTGATGCAGGTTTTACTGACCAGGTCTTAATATTTTTAGTGTCTCGCTATACCTATGGTCTACCCTAATGCACTAACGGGCAGTGTACCTGGTCGTGTGTAGTGTAGTAAATCATAAAGCCGAGGTCGTCCCAAGAGCTATGTGTGTTGGATTATTACTAAGTCTAATTGTCACAGAATAATGATGGTTTTGATAGGGAATTAATTAATTAAACTACTAATGCAGAATAGAATAAAAGCAGATAAATGGTGAAGGGAAATCAATAGAGGAATAGTGGTGCTAACCTAGTCAATCCTCCTAGCTAGTTATGTCTACGTCTACCTACTTCCAATTACTTCAGGTGGGGTTGATGAGTGTCTAAATACTCATCATTTTTGTACCATCTAGACTGCAAAAACATCTGAAAACACTCAGAAATGCATCAAAATGATGAAAATATCACAAACAAGTATTTTATGTGTTTTAAATGCAAAAATATCAAAATCAGATGAAAAACGTATCAAGTTTGCAAAATTGGCAGTTTTAGTCCCCCAAGTTTCAAAAGTTGTCAAATCTAGTCCCTGGAATCCAAAAATGTGGAGTTTTATCATTCAAGGTCCCTGAAATATTCTAAGTTGTTAAAAATGGTCCTTGAATGAATCTTTGGTCAAATGGCAGAAAAGGTCCCTCAACTTTGAAAAAATGGCAAAATTAGTCCTTGGATATTTTAAAATGGAAAATTATCAAATATTATCCTTGTACTATTGAAGTTTGTCAAGTTTGGTCCTTTTGATAACATTGGAAAAAGTTCAGTTTTGGTCCTTCAAGTTTGGTGGAATTGCAAATTTAGTCCTTGTGTTACTACTAAACCAAACCGGACCCTTGTACTAATATCAAACCCAATCCAATAACCAGTGAGCCCAACACAAGCCCAACCCACACACCTTGGACCTTGGACCTTGAGCTCTAGACCCTTGAGCCAGTTCACAAACAATTTGAACCCTGCCATAACCCATTATGAACCCCTTCCCCGTTATTATAAAATCCGGTCAAAAAGTCAAATACCGGGACTGTTTCATCCCCTACCTCATTGACCCGCCAAATCCGATACCACCATAGTTTCATCCCACTTGTTCCTACTCCTTCCACCTGTCTTCCCAGTTGTATACCTACCCCCCCTCCACCTTCACAATCTTCCAAAGCTCATTAATGGTTAAAACCTGCTTGTAGACTTTTGGCGCCAAAAACTCCACATGGACGATTATGATGATTTTGACCAATCAAATGGTTGGAATGAAGTGGGATATGTTTAGAGATGTCGACAAGAGTGGAAAAGATCATTATAAAGAGGAGGGAAGCAATGGGAAGAAATGAGTAGTGTAATTTAGTTTATTCAATGTCGTTTTAGCTTAAATTTAAATGCCAGTGTATTTTCTAGCTTTTGAACTTTGTATTTCAAGTTTCCTGTGTACAATAAAGCTTTTGTGATAATCAATTTCAAGTTTAAGTCCTATTTCAGTTTATGCAAATATTCCTTATTCAAAAATTTCATGAATGGTTGAATGTTGTTAGCATTGTTAATATGGACTCGTAAGCCAACTTAAGCTCCTAGATAGCTTCTAAAAGCTATTAGATACCATAAAAATCAGTTTAGCATCAAAAGGAAAAAATCACCAAAAATACCAAATAAATTAGTGAAAAATAAAAAATCACAAGAAATGGAGATCAAAGCTGGAGCAGGGTGAATATTGGATTGCCCTGGGTTAGAGGCTTAGTGGTAAGCCTATAGGAGTGATCTTTTGTTCTTGGTTCTGAGTTTTCAGTTGGATAGCCACTTGTAAGCTTAATTCTTAATTTTGGCATTTCACTGTTCAAGTGCTTATTTCTGCTTATATCTTTGCTTTTATGCTTGTTTGGTGTATGATTAGTGAGATTAGTGCTTAATATAGTTTGCTTGTTCTTTAAAATTGGTAGTTGCTAAAATCTCATTTTGACAGTTATAATAGCATATAGATCATTCTTGAGTTGTATGTTGTTGTTACTGTTATTTAGTGCTTATTTAGTCTTATTACATGATATTATAAAGTCTTGAATCATTTTCATGGTCTTAATTTGTGTTTTGTTTTGAAAATCTTCATATCAGTCTCATAAAGTGGTGTTTGGTTCACTGTGATAAAGGTTGTTTTAGCCATTGTTCTTGTTTAGTGCATGTCTCATTAGGTCTTAGTAGTTCAAAGAAGCAAAGAAAACCAGTTCTCATTTGTGAAAAAGTCAAAATTAGCTTTTGATCAAATCTTGTGTTAACTGTTGGATCTTCATGATCCATGATCATGATTTTGTGTTCATAAGTTGTTAATATTGCTCAAATCAGTCTTAGTTCACCTTAATACATCACAATCAGTGATTAGAATCAACTTAAAGTTCATATAAGTCAACCTTAGTGTTTTTCTTAAAAAGTCAAATTTTTCAATTTGGTCGTTTTTGAATAAAATAGATAATTTCAGTGTGTGTTTAATATTGAGATTTAGCTTATAAGCTTTTGGGATATTAAAGTTTAGCTGCTTAACTTAATTAGAAAAATATTAGTTCACTTTTAGTCAGCTTATTCATAGCTTATTTTCTAGCTTCTTTTGAGCACCTTGTGCGAAATGATGTCCTTGCACAGTTGAGCTAGTCATTTCACAAGCTCAACAGAGCTCTTCAGTTAGCTTTAGCTTGTGAAATTTGGTTCTTTGGAAAGCTTACCTAGCCATCTTGAGGACCCAAGCTCAATCTTGTACTTTGCAGCTTATTTACTAGGGCTGCAAGTTGCTTTTAGATCTGTCCATTTCTTAGTTTTATATAAGTGCTTATTTGATTATTTTAGCTTATCAGTTTGTATCCTTGTGCTTATTAGCTTTATTTAAGTAGCTTTAGCTTATTCTCATTTTATTTCATCTTTGTTTTCAACTGTGTAGCTTGTTTGAGCTGAAAAACATCAAATAAGCTCATTAAGCCTTGTTAAGCTTTTAACTTGTAAACTGCTTATTTTTAATTTGTAAATTTTTTTTTTCATTAAAGTAGCTTATAATCAGTAGTATAATAGTTTTCAAATAGAAAGATCACAAGAACATCATTTTTAATATAGTGATAGCGTTTATTTAATATTAATTAGCTTTTAAATTTTCTTTTTAGCTTATTATTAAGCAAATTCTGTTTTTATAATTTTCTTAGCCTTTTGTCATCATAATATATTTTTATAAAAAGTTTCATAATTTTCTCTGTTTGTTTAGTATTTATTATAATTTTAAATAGTTAAAAGTATTAAATAATTAGTAATAAATAATTAAAAACCATAAAAAATATCTTTTCAGTTTTAAAATTAGTTTTATAATATTCTAGATTTTTCTAAGTTAAAATTTTATTTTTCCAGTTGATTTTATATTTTCTTTTATTTAAGTGTATTTTAAATAATAATTAATTAATAATAAATAGATAAAAAGTGTAAAAATATATTTTCAATTTTAAAATAAGTTTTATAATATTTTAGATTTTTCTGAATCATAATTTTATTTTTCTAGCCTTATTTCATATTTTCTTTTATTTTAGAGTATTATTAAATAATTAAAATAGTTTTTAATTAATAATAATTAGATAAATAGTTATAAAAATAATTTTATTTTTCTAATAATTTTCTTTTATTTTTAGGATTTCAAAAATGTCATTTTCATATTTTTAGGTCTTTTATTTCTTTAAATTCACTTTTTATTTTGTACGTTTACGTAATTTAATAAACGTACGTATTTACGTTTGTTGTATCTGATTGTTGTGCTTTCCAATTCTGTATCCAATATCCATTCCAATCAATCAGTAGTGTAATTATTCATCAAAATCCTTACTGATCACTATCCTTAGTGATTATTCGACATCTGAAGTTGTGAAACACAATTAATCCTCCGTGGGACTTAACGACCCAGGAATCCACTATATTCCTCTGATCTTAATTGCATTTGTTTCTGAGCTGTTTTAAGTTTATTACGGTTGACCATTCACAAGTGGTTAGCTTGTGTGATTAAACTTGACGGTTCGGATCCAATCAAATTTTGGCGCCCATATGCGGGGAGGCTTTCGCGTGTTTTAAGCATTTCCAGATCCATTCTTGCACATATACCACCGTTTGTAAACAGTTTTTTTTGTAAAGTTATAAGAAATCAAAAAGTTCATTAACACTTTTCCTAAAGTGTTAACAATACCAAAAAAAATATAAAACAACAAAACAATCGTAACGTTTTCTAGCTTGTGTTTCCTTTAAGGTGATTCTTAAAGAGATACGATTTGGTTAAACGAGACGATATCAAAAATATTGTCAAAAGTTTTAAACCCTTAGCACATATCCATACCTCGTCTTTTTGAGTGATACTTAATTTATACATAAAAATCAACCACCGCAAATCAAAGGCGTTACACCTACCAACTGGGGGTGTGACCATTAATAAGTTTCCGAACAACAGATTTAAAACTTGCCTTTGTGTCCTTGTGATTTGGTGTACCTTTTTCAAAGAAGCCATTTCATTTGTGATTATTGGTTTAAGTTCACTTGTCGTTTTGCCTCGCATTTGTTTTGAAAATTGATTTTTATACTTAGTGCATGCGCACTCGTTCTTCCAGTTCTACAAGTCCACTTTCGGAGCTTGCAAATATTCCTCGTAGGCGTAGAGGGACGTTCGCTCCTTCAGCCGTGCCGTGAGGCGTCTACCACCACCACCACCCCCTGTCGAAATGGCAGAAGACAAACCGATGAATGAGCTTGTCCAAGCACCCATCGAGGGTTACGGAGATGCCATTGTTGTCCCAGCCATCGTGGCTGATACCTTTGAGCTCAAAACTAGGTTGCTTAATCTGGTAACCCAAAGCCAATTTTATGGTTTTGAGCGGGATGATCCTCATGCACACATTCGATGGTTTAACAAGATTGCATCTACCATCAAATACAAGAATGTCCCACATGAAGCAATTAAGCTTCTTCGGTTCCCATTCTCTCTAGAGGGACAAGCCCGGAATTGGCTTGAGAAACAACCCCTCGTTCCATTGAGACATGGGAGGATCTAGTCACCAAGTTCGTTAACGAATTCTATCCTCCATCCCGAACTACAAGTCTAAAGAATGAGATAATGAAATTTTCTCAAAGATTTGATGAATCATTCGGGGAGGCATGGGATCGTTACAAAGAGTTGCTCCGCAAGTGTCTGCATCATGGTTTTACCGAGTTAATGCAAATGGATACTTTCTACAATGGTCGAGACAAGATGACCAAGATTCTCTAAATGCCTCCGCGGGAGGTAATTTCTGAGCAAGACCACAAAAGAAGCCTTGCAAATCATTGAAAACAAGTCCCATGTCCGCCCTTTCCGAGCAAAGACATATCAATCTCAGTCTAATGCTGGACCTTCTACTTCATCTCCTGTGAGTACATCTAGCACCGATGCTAAGATTGACAAACTCATAGATATTGTTCAGGCTTTGGTTCTTGCTAACCAAAAGAAAGTAACTTTCACACAGACACCATCACATGGTGAAGTGAAGAAAGTTGAAGTCTGTGTTACTTGTGGTGGCCCTCATGCATACTACAACTGTACTGCCACCGATGGTAGTCCGTTTGAAGCCAATGCTCTAGCCGGTACTTCACATCAGGGAGGTAATCAATACCGTCCTCAAAATGAACCACACTACCGTGCTAACACTAATCAGGGCACCACCGGTTTTAACCAGAATCCTAAACGGAATCAGAACCAACCAAGAATGAACCAAGGTTATCAAAACCAAGGTAATTTCTATCCCGGACCAAATCAAGGTTTCCAACATCAAGGGAACCTTAATCAAAACAATTTCAATCGAGGGAATCAATTTCATGGGAATATGAATCCTAATCAAGGAAATTTTCAAAATCAAGGCCTTAATCCCAACATTAGAGGCCAGAATTTTCCTAATCAAACTCAAGCCATTGTTCCAATTGGACCATCATCTGATGAGTTATTGAAGCAATTCATGAAATCCCAAGATGAAATGAACAGGTTGTTGGTCAGTCAGATCGCTGATCTAAAGAAGTCTTTAAATGATCAACCCTCGGGCTCGGGAAAACTTCCGAGCAACACGATCGCTAACCCGAGGGCGATGCAAAGGCGATCACAACCAGACGTGGTGTTTCATATGATGGACCTGCTATTCCTACTACCTCTTCTTCTTCTCTCCCTAAGGTAGTAGAAAGTGAACCTAAGACACACAATGGACCTTCGACTCCAATGCCTCCTCCACTAGGAGCAATGAGTCAAGTTACCAAGGATACAACGGACAAGGTGCATTTTCAAGCCCAGAAGTACGCACGTCCACCTTGGTAGTCCAACCTCAAGTTGTCCAGAAAACCAAATCAAATCCAGGAGTTGTTTTTGAACCTCCTGTAGCTACCGTTGAGAAACATAAATCCAAATCTTCTATTCCTTACCCATCACGTTTGAATGAGCAAAAGCTCGCAAAAAGCAGTCATCAAATGGACAATTTTTTTCAAATTTTCCAAGAGCTACATTTTGACATAAGCTTTGCGGATGCTATCATTCTGATGCCCAAGTTTGCATCAACTCTCAAACACATGTTAAGCAACAAGGAAAAGCTGTTTGAGATGGCAAAAACTCCTCTGAACGAGAACTGCTCAGCAGTTATCTTGAAGAAGCTTCCAGAAAAGCTTGGAGATCCGGAAAATTTTCTTACCTTGTGTATTTCCAGGAATGGTTGAATGCTTTGCCTTAGCAGATCTTGGTGCAAGCATCAATCTGATGCCTTATTCAGTATGGAAGAAACTTTCTCTTCCGGAACTTACTCCTACATGCATGACTCTCGAGCTTGCAGATCGTACAATATCCCGTCCACTTGGCATTGCCGAGGACGTATTCGTGAAAGTAGGAAAGTTCCATTTTCCAGCTGACTTTGTGGTTGTAGATTTCGATGCCGATCAACGGGTTCCTCTCATTGTTGGTCGAGGATTCCTGAGAACGGGCCGTGCTCTCATTGATGTATTTGAGCAAGAAATCACATTACGTGTTGGTAATGAAGCTGTCACCTTTAACCTTGATCAAACTTCGAGGTACTCCGCAAACTATGATTCTGAGTCGGTTAACCGAATAGATATCATTGATGTTGCCGAAGAGTACTCTCGAAATTCTTGGTTATTCTCATAATTCGTGAGTGGGAATCCCACCATCTTCTCAACATATCATAGCCAATTCTACTCCTTCTATCACTCCTTTTGAAGGAAGAGACTTCATCTTGGAAGAGATTGAAGCATACTTGGCTAGTGATTCTGTTCCATGGGAAATTGATCACGCTCAAATTGACATTGAGGGGGACATCCTTCTCATTGAGAAGTTGCTTAATGATGATCCATCATCAACCCCTCACACTAGTGATTCAATTCCAGATGAGATTAATCTGGAGGGAGATATTCTTCTTGAGAAGTTGTTAAATCAGGAAACTTCTCCTCCTCTCCCTCCCGTCGAGCTTCATAACAAGGAAGTCAAGTCAGTTGAAAGCTGAAGAATTTCTGAGTCGAACTCAAAGACTTACCACCTCATCTGAGTATGCATTTCTTGAGGTGATGATAACCCGTCATTATTGCTCGAGATTTGAGTAAAGATGAAAGACTGCTCTCATAAAGGTCTTGAAGTCACACAAGCAAGCAATTGCTTGGAAACTCTCCGACATTAAGGGTATCAACCACGAATTTTGTACTCACAAAATCTTGATGGAGGATGACTTCAAACCAGCAGTTCAACATCGAGAGAAGGTGAATCCTAAAATCCATGATGTTATCAAACAGGAGGTTATCAAACTTCTTGATCAGGGGATTGATTTACCCGATCTCAGATAGTCCTTGGGTTAGCCCAATTCATTGTGTTCCTAAAAAAGGTGGCATAATTGTTGTCACAAATGAAGAAAACGAGTTAATTCCAACTCGATTGGTTACGGGATGGCGTGTGTGCATTGACTATCATAAGTTGAATGACGCTACCCGTAAAGACCATTTTCCTCTACCCTTTATGGACCAAATGCTTGAGAGATTAGCAGGGAGCGAATACTATTGTTTCCTTGATGGTTTCTCGGGTTATTTTCAGATCCCCATTGATCCAAGGATCAAGAAAGACCACATTCACCTGCCCATACGGAACTTTTGCCTCTGAGGCGTATGCCTTTTGGCCTATGTAATGCTCACTGCGTTCCAACGATGTATAATGGCCATTTTCCACGACATGATCGGGGAAACAATGGAGGTGTTTATGGATGACTTCTCGGTCATTGGGGATTCATTTCAAACATGTCTCTCCCATTTAGAAAAAATGCTTCAAAGGTGTGAAGACACCAATCTTTGTCTAAATTGGGAGAAAAGCCACTTTATGGTCAAAGAAGGCATAGTCCTTGGCCATAAGATTTCAAAACGGGATTGAGGTCGATAGAGCAAAAGTCGATGTTATTGCTAAATTACCTCATCCTACTACCGTCAAAGGTATTAGGAGTTTTCTAGGTCATGCGGTTTCTATCGAGATTCATACAAGATTTTTCTAAAATCGTCCGGCCTATGACCCATCTTCTTGAAAAAGATGCTCCTTTTATCTTCTCACCAGAGTGCATCGAAGCTTTTGAAACATTAAAGAAAAACTTCTTGAAGCACCCATTCTCGTTGCTCCCAACTGGGATTTACCCTTTGAGCTCATGTGCGATGCAAGTGATTTTGCTATCGGTGCAGTCCTAGGGCAACGTAGATCAAGCATTTCGACCTATCCCTCATACCAGTAAAACAATGGCTGAAGCTCAAACTCATTACACCACCACGGAAAAAGAGCTATAGCGTGGTGTATGCATTTGAGAAGTTTCGGCCATACCTAATCTTGACCAAATGCGTGGTGTATACGGATCACTCGGCTCTCAAATATCTCTTTGCAAAACAAGATGCAAAACCGAGATTGCTCCGTTGGGTTCTCCTCCTCCAGGAATTTGATATCATTATCACGTGATAAAAGGAGAGAACACTTTAGCTGATCATCTGTCCAGATTGGAAAACCCTCACCAAGATGTTTTCGAGAAAAAGGAAATAAATGAAACATTTCCTCTCGAGACACTCAATGCGGTTTCTTTTCGTGGAAACTCTACTACCCCATGGTTTTCTGACTTCGCAAATTACCATGCGGGTAACTTCATAGTGAAAGGGATGTCGACCCAACGGAAGAACAAATTCTTCAAGGATGTTAAACATTACTCTTGGGACGACCCCTACTTATTCAAAATCTGTGCGGATCAAGTCATCCGACGGTGTGTTTATGGACAAGAATCTCTTGACATTCTCAAAGCTTGCCATTCTGGACCTACTGGGGGACATCATAGCCCCAACTACACTGCCAAGAAGGTGTTTGATTCTGGGTTTTATTGGCCCACAATTTATAAGGATGCCCACGATTTTGTCAAAACATGTGACGCTTGTCAACGTCGCGGAAATATCTCTCAAAGAAATGAAATGCCGCAAAACGCCATTCAAGTGTGTGAGATATTTGACATATGGGGCATTGACTTTATGGGACCATTTCCATCTTCTCGAGGAAACAAATACATACTCGTGGCCGTTGACTATTTGTCAAAATGGGTTGAAGCAAAAGCCTTACCTACCAATGATGCCCGAGTTGTTGTGAAATTTTTGAAATCTCTTTTTGCTAGGTTTGGAACTCCGAGAGCTATAATCAGTGATCGTGGTACACATTTTTGCAATGACCAATTTGAAAAGTCATGCAAAAGTATGGTGTAACCCACCGTCTCTCTACTGCATACCACCCCCAAACAAGTGGGCAGGTGGAAGTTTCCAACCGTGGTATTAAAAGAATTCTTGAAAGGAAAGATGGCGAAAATCGTGCATCTGGTGGATAAACTGGATGACGCACTCGGGTTGGCCTTCCGACTTATAAAACACCCATCGGGTGTACTCCATACAAGCTAGTGTATGGAAAGGCATGTCATCTTCCGATTGAGCTTGAGCACAAGGCATACTGGGCCTTGAAACATGCAAACTTGATATTCGGAGCCGGTGATCATAGAAAAGTTCAAATGAATGAATTAAATGAACTTCGTGATCAAGCATACGAGAACTCTTTGATCTACAAACAAAAGACAAAGAAGATTCATGACTCTAAAATCAAGAACCGCGTTTTCAACGTTGGTGATCGAGTCCTTCTTTTCAATTCAAGATTGAAGATATTCTCGGGAAAGCTCAAGTCCCGTTGGTCTGGTCCATTTACTATTGCTAAGGTTTATCCTTATTGTACCATTGAGTTATCTCAACCCGATGGTCCTAATTTTAAAGTGAATGGTCATCGATTAAAGCACTACTTTGGAGAGGACATTCCACCCATGGTTGTCCCGGATCTACAAACTTTCCCCATGAACCAATGAATGCGGGGATCGAGTCAAGCTAATGACACGGGAATCAAAAACAATAGCACACACCATATGGGTTTTTACCCATATTTCTATCTTCTTTCTCTGTTCTACCACCCTAGTGTGGGGGAGTTGCCCCCCGCTATTGTATATAAGTTTTAAAGTTAAAAAAAAAAAAAAAAAAAAAAATGGCTGTAGTATTTCCCTTTTACATTCTTTGTTTCGGCATAACCACCGGTACTTTGAATATTGAGGGCAATATTCATTTCTAAGTGTGGGGGGGAATTCTCACGAATTTTATCATATACTATCCACCTAATTCCCCGTTTTGGCCAAATTTTTTGGAGTAAGTGTTTTCACTTACTCAAAGAAATGGTAATCATCCGCCATGTCTAACACACATAAGGATTGGCTAATCCAAGAGCAAACGGCTCTTGGTAAAGATTTCTCAAATCCGTTTATGGCTTGCAATTTGCCTAAAATTGTATGGTGTTCAACTCACCATATCCTAAAAAGTAAAGAGTTGGCTAGCCCGCAAGTTTATGGCTTGTGGTAAAGGCAGTGGAAAAACCATAATTGGTAATCGACTCACCAAAGATAATACAGATAATTTATCTAAGAGTTGGCTAGTCCGAAGCAAACGGCTTCTGGTAAAGACAAATCAAATCCGTTTACTGCTTATGATTTGCTCAAAATCATTTGGTTATCGTTGTACCAAGGTTCTTACTTGAACCAAAACAATTGGCTACTCCGAGTGATGGCTTTTGTAAAGAGTTCTTTAAAATCAATTAAAGTTTCAAAACATTGCTAGGGACTAGCAATATCTTAGTGTGGGGGATTGATGAGTGTCTAAATACTCATCATTTTGTACCATCTAGACTGCAAAAACATCTGAAAACACTCAGAAATGCATCAAAATGATGAAAATATCACAAACAATTGTTTTATGTGTTTTAAATGCAAAAATATCAAAATCAGATGAAAAACGTATCAAGTTTGCAAAATTGGCAGTTTTAGTCCCCCAAGTTTCAAAAGTTGTCAAATCTAGTCCATGGAATCCAAAAATGTGGAGTTTTATCATTCAAGGTCCCTAAAATATTCTAAGTTGTTAAAATTGGTCCTTGAATGATTCTTTGGTCAAATGGCAGAAAAGGTCCCTCAACTTTGAAAAATGGCAAAATTAGTCCTTGGATATTTTAAAATGGAAAATTATCAAATATTATCCTTGTACTATTGAAGTTTGTCAAGTTTGGTCCTCTTGATAACCTTGGAAAAAGTTCAGTTTTGGTCCTTCAAGTTTGGTGGAATTGCAAATTTAGTCCTTGTGTTACTACTAAACCAAACCGGACCCTTGTACTAATATCAAACCCAATCCAATAACCCAACTGAGCCCAACACAAGCCCAACCCACACACCTTGGACCTTGGACCTTGAGCTCTAGACCCTTGAGCAGGTTCACAAACAATTTGAACCTGCCATAACCCATTATGAACCCCTTCCCGTTATTATAAAATCCGGTCAAAAAACTCAAATACCAGGACTGTTCATCCCCTACCTCATTGTCCCGCCAAATCCAGATACCACCATAGTTTTCATCCCACTTGTTCCTACTCCCTTCCACCTGTCTTCCCAGTTGTATACCTACCCCCCTCCACCTTCACAATCTTCCAAAGCTCATTAATGGTTAAAACTTGCTTGTAGACTTTTGGCGCCAAAAAACTCCACATGGACGATTATGATGATTTTGACCAATCCAATGGTTGGAATGAAGTGGGATATGTTCAAAGATGTCGACAAGAGTGGAAAAGATCATTATAAAGAGGAGGGAAGCAATGGGAAGAAATGAGTAGTGTAATTTAGTTTATTCAATGTCGTTTTAGCTTAAATTTAAATTCCAGTGTATTTTCTAGCTTTTGAACTTTGTATTTCAAGTTTCCTGTGTACAATAAAGCTTTTGTGATAATCAATTTCAAGTTTAAGTCCTATTTCAGTTTATGCAAATTTTCCTTATTCAAAAATTTCATGAATGGTTGAATGTTGTTAAGCAGTTGTTAATATGGACTCATAAGCCAACTTAAGCTCCTAGATAGCTTCTAAAAGCTATTAGATACCATAAAAATCAGTTTAGCATCAAAAGGAAAAAATCACCAAAAATACCAAATAAATTAGTGAAAAATAAAAAATCACAAGAAATGGAGATCAAAGCTGGAGCAGGGTGAATATTGGATTGTCCTGGGTTAGAGGCTTAGTGGTAAGCCTATAGGAGTGATCTTATGTTCTTGGTTCTGAGTTTTCAGTTGGATAGCCACTTGTAAGCTTAATTCTTAATTTTGGCATTTCACTGTTCAAGTGCTTATTTCTGCTTATATCTTTGCTTTTATGCTTGTTTGGTGTATGATTAGTGAGATTAGTGCTTAATATAGTTTGCTTGTTCTTTAAAATTGGTAGTTGCTTAAATCTCATTTTGACAGTTATAATAGCATATAGATCATTCTTGAGTTGTATGTTGTTGTTACTGTTATTTAGTGCTTATTTAGTCTTATTACATGATATTATAAAGTCTTGAATCATTTTCATGGTCTTAATTTGTGTTTTGTTTTGAAAATCTTCATATCAGTCTCATAAAGTGGTGTTTGGTTCACTGTGATAAAGGTTGTTTTAGCCATTGTTCTTGTTTAGTGCATGTCTCATTAGGTCTTAGTAGTTCAAAGAAGCAAAGAAAACCGGTTCTCATTTGTGAAAAAGTCAAAATTAGCTTTTGATCAAATCTTGTGTTAACTATTGGATCTTCATGATCCATGATCATGATTTTGTGTTCATAAGTTGTTAATATTGCTCAAATCAGTCTTAGTTCACCTTAATACATCACAATCAGTGATTAGAATCAACTTAAAGTTCATATAAGTCAACCTTAGTGTTTTTCTTAAAAAGTCAATTTTTTCAATTTGGTCGTTTTTGAATAAAATAGATAATTTCAGTGTGTGTTTAATATTGAGATTTAGCTTATAAGCTTTTGGGATATTAAAGTTTAGCTGCTTAACTTAATTAGAAAAATATTAGTTCACTTTTAGTCAGCTTATTCATAGCTTATTTTCTAGCTTCTTTTGAGCACCTTGTCGAAATGATGTCCATTGCGCAGTTGAGCTAGTCACTTTCACAAGCTCACACGAGCTCTTCGCTAGCTTTAGCTTGTGAAATTTGGTTCTTTGGAAAGCTTACCTAGCCATCTTGAGGACCCAAGCTCAATCTTGTACTTTGCAGCTTATTTACTAGGGCTGCAAGTTGCTTTTAGATCTTTCCATTTCTTAGTTTTATATAAGTGCTTATTTGATTATTTTAGCTTATCAGTTTGTATCCTTGTGCTTATTAGCTTTATTTAAGTAGCTTTAGCTTATTCTCATTTTATTTCATCTTTGTTTTCAACTGTGTAGCTTGTTTGAGCTGAAAAACATCAAATAAGCTCATTAAGCCCACATTAAGCTTTTCACTTGTAAACTACTTATTTTTAATTTGTAAAATTTTTGTTTTCATTAAAGTAGCTTATAATCAGTAGTATAATAGTTTTCAAATAGAAAGATCACAAGAACATCATTTTTAATATAGTGATAGCGTTTATTTAATATTAATTAGCTTTTTAAATTTTCTTTTTAGCTTATTATTAAGCAAATTCTGTTTTTATAATTTTCTTAGCCTTCTGTCATCATAATATATTTTTATAAAAAGTTTCATAATTTTCTCTGTTTGTTTAGTATTTATTATAATTTTAAATAGTTAAAAGTATTAAATAATTAGTAATAAATAATTAAAAACATAAAAAAAATATCTTTTAAGTTTTAAAATTAGTTTTATAATATTCGAGATTTTTCTAAGTTAAAATTTTATTTTTCCAGGTTGATTTTATATTTTCTTGTATTTAAGTGTATTTTAAATAATAATTAATTAATAATAAATAGATAAAAAGTGTAAAAAATATATTTTCAATTTTAAAATAAGTTTTATAATATTTTAGATTTTTCTGAATCATAATTTTATTTTTCTAGCCTTATTTCATATTTTCTTTTATTTTAGAGTATTATTAAATAATTAAAAATAGTTTTTAATTAATAGTAATTAGATAAATAGTTATAAAAATAATTTTATTTTTCTAATAATTTTCTTTTATTTTTAGGATTTCAAAAATGTCATTTTCATATTTTTAGGTCTTTTATTTCTTTAAATTCACTTTTTATTTTGTACGTTTAAGTTATTTAATAAACGTACGTATTTACGTTTGTTGTATCTGATTGTTGTGCTTTCCAATTCTGTATCCAATATCCATTCCAATCAATCAGTAGTGTAATTATTCATCAAAATCCTTACTGATCACTATCCTTAGTGATTATACGACATCTGAAGTTGTGAAACACCATTAATCCTTCGTGGGACTTAACGACCCAGGAATCCACTATATTCCTCTGATCTTAATTGCATTTGTTTCTGAGCTGTTTTAAGTTTATTACGGTTGACCATTCACAAGTGGTTAGCTTGTGTGATTAAACTTGACGGTTCGGATCCAATGAGGGGTCAAATTCGAGAGGACAACATTTGATCAATTCGCCCTAACCTATCAGCAAAGATGCCACCACAGGAGAAATCAGGCGCACCGTCATAAGTCCTATTGTTCCTGGTCCCCTAAGCCAAGTCATTAAGTACCGCTACATGCTAGATTCTAAATAGTGAGTGCCCGGCCGTTAGGAACTTAGACACTACACCCCTCAATTCTTAAGTTCATCCAAACGATAGGTGATCAGTTGGTCAAATCGCACAAGTAGAAAGTGGTCGTCGTTGGTCATATCTTACCCTTACCTCTCAGTCCGCTCACCTAGGGTCAGTTGGTCATATCTCCTAGGCAATTGGCCTCTACCGCCATTCAAAACTACCGAATCAAGGGTGACTACCAAAGAACTATGCATGCATACACTTAGAAATAATTGTACGGAAGTAAAGGTAAACGCAAACAAAAAAATTAAGGAATCATAACTAGGCTAGCACCAAAGGGTGCTTAGCCGCTCATATTAATCATGCAAATCAATTCAATATTCAAAGGTACGGAATACATGTATTGAAAGTAAAAGAAATATAAAACGCTAAAGGTTATCGTAATGGATTGACTTCTCCCTTGGAAACAGCTCCGTATGCTCCCCTAGACCTGCCATGAGCTTTTTCCCATGTTCTCAAAGAGTTGTGTGTGGAATGGGATGATTAGAAATGCTGTAATTCATGGGGTATTTATAGGCCAGGTCTGGGTTACGGCGTAACCAATATAGGAGTTACGCCGTAACCTTCTATTCCATCGTAAAAGCACTAGATCTACTAGTTAAGGCGTAACCTAATAAGTGGTTACGCCGTAGTCTTCAATAAACATGGTTACGTCATAAGTGATGCAGTAGTTACGACGTAAGTATCAACAGCGCGGATCCTCATTTGACCTAATGTAGTTACGTCGTAACCTTTGGGAAGAGTTACGCCGTAACCTCTTGATAAGTTGGTATTCTGAGTCACGCAATAGTTACGGCATAATGTGAGAGAGGAGTTACGCCGAAACTTCTTCAAAATAAGCATACTGTGATAAATCTTTAGTAATGTTTCCATTTTCGCGTCTCTTTAGCTCCAATGCTCGTAATTTTCCTGAAAGTGAAAAACAATGGAAAACAAGCATAAATCCATATAAATGATATAAATAACGAGCATTATCGGGGGAAATTGACACTAAATATTCAGGACTATTTGATGATATCAAATATCCCCCCACTTGAACTCTACTTGCCCTCAAGTAGACCTTATTAGATAGATTCCTAAAAAGATATCTCCCAAAACCTGAAAAATATGAGTTTACAAATCACTTATGCTAGAATAAAACAAAGCCGAACACCTCACGAAAGGGGAACAAACACTCAAATCTCTCAACTATTCTAAGTGTCAATTTCGGGGTGATCACTTAATCGCACAGTCATAGCATGTATTCTATCATAAGCTTGGCGGTTACACAAATCTCCACCACTAGAGTTAAGGGCTAAACAATTCTTGAAGGCAATATGGGTAGACACGACAAAGGTTAAGGGGTGACTCGTCATTACTAACATGTCACGGTGAAGTGGACAAAATCAATGATACATGACCAAGTCCATGGCCAAGACACCAAAGATTGCTCGCTGCGTCACCTAGACATGCTTCATGACTAAAGGGTAGGATAAGACATGGGATATATAATTGGTGTAAAATGAAAAACAAATAGGTAGTATAAATCTATAACCAAGTCATCACCACTTACCGTCCGCCCAAAGTTCAAGTTTAGAAATATAGAAACCGGATCATGAAATGCAAGGTAGATGTGTCATTAGAGGACGTCGTGATGGGCACACCACCTTTTCTTCTTCTGTTGGCAGAACTACCAACTCCAATCTTCAAATTTGACCGTGGTGGCCTCCTCGATACTAATCAATAAAGCTCATACTATAGTGCTTATAACATCGCACTTTACAATATCATAACTCAATCATTTTTTTTGTGAATCATAACATAATAACATAACATCCCCCCACTTGAGATGAACAATGGGAATTCGGGGGGTCTTCAATGATCTTTATAAATGTTGTCGATGAAAGCGTGATTTCCAAAACTTTCTACTCGAACCTTGAACTTAGGAAAATGATGACTTCCCAATCACAAATAGAGACTACAGGGTAGGCTAAGGTGTATAGGTGTAACGAAACAATATATTGGGTTGACAAAATGAAAGGAATGGCTCGGAAGGGTGTATCTAGGGGTATCTTGCACTAAAGGTGAGTGCAACAAAAGGGTTTCACATGGGGGTCAAAAAGTCGAGGTGACTAATCGATAGACTCACAATGGTTGGCTGTTTGGGTGATAATCCTATAATATTGTCTTCTAAAATTGAAAAGTCCAAATACATCGAGCTAACTCAACATACCTCGTCTATGGTCTCGAATTGATGCAAAGGCCAAGTTCTAAAGTTTACAAGCTACCGGCACACTCATAATTTGGTGGATTTGGGGTAAAATACTGGAAACGGATAAGGCTAATCTCACCATGTAATGTCAAGGGTTGTATGTGCTGGGCTAAGGTCTAATCTAGTTAGGTTCGGAAAAACATGTCAAAATTTTAAAAATGGCATAATTTTTAAAATAAACTAGAAAAATGAGGGCGAAATAAAGTTCAAGAGATAATTCTACCCCGTCCCCCCACTTGAATTGTACAAAGTCCCTTTTGTACTAGGCATTAAAATAACGGTGAAGAGAAAGGTAGAATTAGAGCGAGAACTTCCCTGAAATTTGCTCCAAAAAGAAGAAGGCCCACGAAAAAGAACCGTGCATTCGTTTAAGCGTCATGAACAAACTTCAATCCCTGAAATCACAATACCGATAAGCATAATTCTAAAAAGAAGAAGTAAAAATGAAAAACAACCTAACTCACTTTCGTAGGAATCACGGTTGCATTTAGCGTATGCAACAAGCCTTTTAAACCACTTGGTGTCCCAAGTGGACGAGTGAAGTCTCGTGACGGTTTACAGGGAACACACCCACAAAGTTCATTTAAAAACTAATACAAGGTTACTGTGTTTTAAAATGAAAGAATTTGAGCAGAGGAAAGTTACGTCGTAACTCCTATGAGGGAGTTACCCGAATGGCAAAACCCGTATGATAGTAAAAGCGAATAGTTATGGCGTAACCACAGAGGTGGAATTACGCCGTAATTGGTAATGCATCAAGAGTCCTGCTGTTAAAATGTTGGTTACGGAGTAATCACCAAGATGAGTTATGCCGTAACTCTTTTCAGACGAAAGAACTGCAGCAGCAAATAATTCCTCGTTTCCTGCAACAATGGTTAGAAAACACAAAACCCAACAGAAAGTAAATAAAAACAAAAGAAAGGGATAATTCGGGTTGTCTCCCGAAAGAGCACTTTTCTTTTTTAACGAGTCTTTAAGTTAGACTCAGAGTCGCGGGGCTACTATAGGGGCCTTTGGACATCCCCGAGTTCCATCATTCATTGGTATTCATTCATCCAATTATCAAGCCCTTTTTTCCTTGTAGAATGATTGAGTCCAATTGTTCCCAACTTACGTGAAAGCCATTTATCACATGACTTTCCTTGGTCATCATCTTTAGTAATACAATCAGTAATGCTGATGCTGGATCTTGTTCCGCCTATAGTGTCAGTGAGATGATTGCACGCATACCGCTTAACCAGTTCCTTAATAAATTTCGAGCTTCCAAGTTTTAATCTGTACCAATCTTCAAATGCTAATTCAACATCATGTTTCTCTCCCTTATGAGGGTAAATCCATTCATCCGCTTTTCTTTCACATTTTTGAGGATGAGTAAACGGTGGCCATACTGATTCTCATTCTTTGGTTGACATCGAGTTGCAAAAAGGTTTGTTTGGATTCATAGTTTCCTCAATGCTTTGGATAATTTCATCCTGTTTCTGCTTACAATGATCAATAACTTCTTCACGATTACCAGTAATAGGTTTAGAGTGTAGAGTGGGATTTATCGATTGAACATTAACAATATTATTAGAATTTTCAGTTTTTGGATTTAAATGCTCTTTCATACTAAAAGTTATTCGTTCATTTTCAGTCCCCAAGGAAATTTGTTTTTCAAAAACCATAATTTGAGCCCTATAAGTGGCCAAAAAAGGTCTTCCAATAATCAAGTTGTAAACCTCCCGCTTTCCCATGTCAATAACTACAAAATCGGTGGGGAAGAAAAATTTTCCAATTTTTAAAAGCACATTGTTCACAATTCCCCTCGGTACAGCCTTAGAGGAATTAGCCATTTTAATCATAATAGTTGTTTCTTTTAAATTGGTAAGTTTGATTTTTTTCAAATAAAGTGGTAGAAATAAGGTTAACCCCGGCTCCTAAATCAGCTAATCCGGGAATTTTAATGTTACCAATAGTTCAAGGGAGAAGAAAACTTTCCTGGTATTGCAACTTTTCAGGAAGTTGGCTTGGCAGGAACTCGTCGTCTTCTGCTTTATCATCCTGTCTTAGGTAGTTAGTCCTGGAGAGATCATTAGTGATAGAGGATGTGCATTGCTCCTTTTTTGCTTTATCTTGCGCAAATATGGCCTTGTAGGAGGTGGCTTTACCATTACTTGTTTCAAGGTTCTTAGCCAATTGCCCAATTTGAGTTTCGAGGTTCTTAATTGCAGCATCTTGGTTACGTAGGTTCATATTGGTGTCCTCCTTTACTTTGACCATCCATTCCTTGAGTCTATCTCCCTTTTTTTGCAGATTCTTCGATGTGCCGGTGCATTATTTCTTCAAGGCTAGGTTTAGGAGGATTATTGTTGATTCTAGTGTAGAACCCAGGGGATTTTTCACGATACCTAGGTCCGTAATTATTGTAGCTGTTGAAAGGGAATTTATTTCCATAGTTCACTTCTCCGATCCTGTTAAATTCTTCATTGGAGGAACATTATTTAGAAGGACGAGTCCCATCTCGCTCAACTTGAATGGAATGCACATTTTCCTTGAGCTTCTTCATTTCTCTTTCCAAGGCTTTCTAAAGCCATAGTGGGTGTCAAACTAGGAATCGGTCCTTGAGAATCAATCATTTGTCTTGAAGAGATGCTCAGTCCTTTGTAGAAGATGTTCACCTTTTGTTGGCTGTTGAGATCATGAGTAGGGTACTTTTATAACAATTCGTTGTATCTTTCCCAAGCTTGGTACAACGTTTCACCACCCTCTTGTTTGAAGTTATGAATTTCTTCCAATTTCTTAGCCGTCTTCGAAGGAGGACAGTATCTCTGAATGAAATACTTTTTTAAGATAGGCCAAGTGCTGACAGTCCCTGCAGGCAATCGATCGACCCATCTTTTCGCAGCTCCCGTAAGAGAAATAGGGAAAAATCGTAAGATTATAGCATCGTGTGAGACTCTGGGAGTTTTAAATAGGCTGACAATGTATTCGACATTGTCTACATGTTCATGGGCATCATCGGTTATGCTTCTAGAGAAAGGATTTGCAAGTAATTCCCTCATGAATTGAGGTTTGATTTCGAATTGAGCATCTTCTGCAATGGCTGGCCTAACAATCCCTGGTCCTTGTTCTTCCCTTGTCAACGCCAAATATTCCTCAAGAGTGAGGTTATCGATGTTGACAGCTTCCATGGTACCTGAAATCTAGAAATATGATCGTGAGAAAAGTTTAAAATAAAATGAAAGACTTAATATCAATCCTAATATAACTCCCCAGTAGCGGCGCTAAAAACTTGATGCGTGTTTAATCTTGACCGTGTCTTAATATTTATAGTGTCTCGCTATACCTATGGTCTACCGTAATGCACTAACGGGCAGTGTACCCGGTCGTGTGTAGTGTAGTAAATGGTAAAGCCGAGGTCGTCCCAAGAGCTATGTGTGTTGGATTATTACTAAGTCTAATTTTCATAGAATAATGATGGTTTTGATAGGGAATTAATTAATTAAACTACTAATGCTGAATAGAATAAAAGCAGATAAATGGTGAAGGGAAATCAATAGAGGAATAGTGGTGCTAACCTAGTCCATCCTCCTAGCTAGTTATGTCTACGTCTACCTACTTCCAATTACTTCAGGTGGGGTCAAATTCGAGAGGACAACATTTGGTCAATTCGCCCTAACCTATCAGCAAACATGCCACCACAAGAGAAATCAGGCACACCGTCATAAGTCCTATTGTTCCTGGTCCCCTAAGCCAAGTCATTAAGTACCGCTACATGCTAGATTCTAAATAGTGAGTGCCAGGCCGTTAGGAACTTAGACACTACACCCCCCAATTCTTAAGTACATCCAAACGATAGGTGATCAGTTGGTCAAATCGCACAAGTAGAAAGGGTCGTCAGTTGGTCATATCTTACCCTTCCCGTCTCAGTCCGCTCACCTAGGGTTAGTTGGTCATATCTCCTAGGTAATTGGCCTCTACCGCCATTCAAAACTACGAATCAAGGGTGACTACCAAAGAACTATGCATGCATACACTTAGAAATAATTGTACGGAAGTAAAGGTAAACGAAAACAAAACAATTAAGGAATCATAACTAGGTTAGCACCAAAGGGTGCTTAGCCGCTCATATTAATCATGCAAATCAATTCAATATTCAAAGGTACAAAATACATGAATTGAAAGTAAAAGAAATATAAAACGCTAAAGCTTATCGTAATGGAGTGACTTCTCCCTTGGAAACAGCTCCGTATGCTCCCCTAGACCTGCCTTGAACTTTTTCCCACGTTCTCAGAGAGTTTTCTGTGGAATGGGATGATTAGAAATGCTGGAATTCGTGGGGTATTTATAGGCCGGGTCTGGGTTACGGCGTAACCAATATAGGAGTTACGCCGTAACCTTCTATTCCATCGTAAAAGCACTAGATCTGCTAGTTACAGCGTAACCTAATAAGTGGTTACGTCGTAGTCTTCAATAAACATGGTTACATCGTAAATGATGCGAGTTACGGCGTAGTATCACGCGCAGATCCTCATTTGACCTAACGTAGTTATGTCGTAACCTTTGGGAAGAGTTACGCCGTAACCTCTTGATAAGTTGGTATTCTGAGTCACGCAATAGTTACGGCGTAATGTGAGAGAGGAGTTACGCCGTAACTTCTTCAAAATAAGCATACTATGATAAATCTTTAGTAATGTTTCCATTTTCGCGTCTCTTTAGCTCCAATGCTCGTAATTTACCTGAAAGTGAAAAACAATGGAAAACAAGCGTAAATTCATATAAATGATATAAATAACGAGCATTATCGGGGGAAATTGATACTATATATTCAGAACTATTTGATGTTATCACCCGCCACCAGTCATTGACTTGCCAAGAGGCCGTACTCTTGGTGAATACTCTAGACCAAGCCACCAAGGCTATAGGAACACTATTGAGCTCCCCGATCAAGCTCAAACTACGGCCTTGCGATCCGATACCATCCGGTTGGTGCAAAACGGATGTACATTCCATGGACTTCATTCCGAAGATCCTAATCAGCATCTCAAGGACTTCCTTAAAATCGTTGATTCCATCGACCTTGATGCTACCACATGGGAGACCACGCGCTTGCGTCTCTTCCAATTCTCTCTACGAGACCAAGCTAGTAATTGGCTTGAGCGACTTCCCGCTGGATCCATCTCAAGTTGGGATGATCTCACCACTTGTTTCCTTGCCCAATTTTTCCCACCGGGGAGAACTACTAAACTTAGGAAGGACATCTTAATGTTCCAACAACATCAAGGTGAATCTCTCTACGAGGCATAGACTCGATTCAAGGACTTGCTCCATAAAGTCCCTTATCATGGCATTGACCTTTGGCTTCAAGTCCAAATATTTTACGATCATGCCAACTTCCTCACCAAGCGATCCATTGATCGATCAGCCGGTGGAAGGCTTAGTGATTTCAACGCAGAAGAATCATGGAATATAATAGAAGATCTTGCTAATCAAAGCTATGGAAATTGGAGTGAATCCCATGAAACCTCCGTAAGAATGGTTAATGCCATATCAATTCCTCATGAGCCTTCCAACATCACTGAAGAGCAAGTTAGTGCTCTTGAGAGAAGGATCAACTATCTAATTAAGAGGCAAAAGAGAGTACATGGACCGATCAATCGAGCAACGGTTAATTCCATTAACTCCGCCAACCACCCAACACCTCTCTCTGAATCACCAAGCCATGAACAAAATCCCAATTTTGTACGACGCTTCCATTCTACCTCTCCAATTCCACTCTCACCAAGCTTCAAGGCACAAATGAGAGAATACATGGCAGCCCATTCGGAAAGATTAGCCAAATTTGAAGTAGAGGTTTATAAGCAAAGGGAGGAAATGCAGGAAAAAATGACGGAGACGATGAACTTGGTGAAAGCAAAGGTGCTAGTGAGAAACGATGATCACACTTCCCCCACTTCATTTGTCAACGCCATTTCCATTGTTTCCGATGAGGGTGGAGTAGCTGAAAAGAAGGAGAATGAGAGCAGCAAGGGTAGCAAGGAAAAGGATGAGGCTGAGACTAATAATGAACCCGAGATCATTGAATAATACCTTAAGCATGAGATCAATAAGAAAACAATTTTTAACCAAGTGAACATCTTTAGGTACAATGAGGTTCTTAGGAAAACCCTCGTAGGTGAAATAAAAGAAGAAGAATATGACACTATGCCTATGGGACCTATGTACGAGTTGGTTCTGAGAAAACCAGTAACTAAAAAACGAGAAATCTCAAGGAACTTCGTAATACCATGTAGCATAGGCAACTTCGAGAATATAAAGGCCTTAGCCGATCAGGGATCCGATATAAACATAATGCCGCTATTAGTCTATCATAAGTTGACTAAGGAGGAGCCAACCAGGACCAGTCTTAGACTTTCCTTAGCAAATCACACATATGTTTATACTTTAGGAATAGCGGAGGATGTCTTAATTGAGGTAGCCAATATTGTCTATCCGGTGAACTTCGTGATCATAGACAATGAGGAAGACAGAAACATGGCACTAATTCTTGGAACACCTTTTCTGGCCACCACCAAGGTAACCATCAAATGCGATGAGGGTATCATGATACTCAAAAGTTGCAAAGGACAAATTAGGATACCTATTGTTCCGAGATACCCTTTGAAGATTATGGAGAAGATAAATGATAAGAATTCGCAGGTCTCCAATAATACTGTTAAGAAGAAAATTAATGAATGGGAAAGAGGGCTTAGAGATTTCATGGGTCAAGGGTTAAATGCGACATTGTGGAAATGTGATAAAAAATTAGGAAACATAAACATGACAAAGCCACAGCTTCAAAAGAACCCTAGAGAATTTTTTAGTGGAGAAAAGGTGCTTTTGTATAAATCAAGAATAAAAGCATTAAGAGGATGGAATAAGCCAAGATGGTTTGGATACTATACAGTGAAAGAAACTAATCTAAAAAATGAAACCGTTATCAAAATAGATGACGTTGGAAGAGAATTCACGGTGAGCATACAATGTCTACAACCTTATGATGAAGGCTTAGTGAGAGAAAAGAAGGACAACAATGAAGTCACGTAGGAGCACGACTTCGAGTCTAGCTACAAGACTCATAAATAAAGAAAAGCGCTTCGTGGGAGGCAACCCATGCTTAATTGTTTGCTTGTTTGTGTGTCATATATCTTTTCATTCTTGTATGTTCTCATGTTTGAATTTGTGAAATTGCTTTATTTAGTCTTTAACCTCGTCTTAATTACATATAAAGGTATTTTACAAAAAGGATAGGTGTAGGGAGGATTACACACATTTTCAAAAGAACGTGAACATGAGAATTACAATTAATGAAATTGACATATATGTGTGTGTTTGTTAGAGTCAAATGCTTGTATTGAGTCATAATGAATGTTTGCAGGAATGTTTCCAGATTTTAAAGGTGTAATTTTTCAAGAACTTTTCCAGAAAAACGCAGCAGACCAGTTTCTGTCAAGATAACCTGACGGCGTCAGGATTAGAACCTGACAACGTCAGGGGGAGCAGAAACAGCTTACAAAATTCTTCTCGTTTTCTGTGCTAATTATAAATTTTTGGAATTTCTTAGGTCTTAATTTTCCAGAAAATCTGCAAACATCCATTCCACAAGCATTATATCCTAGTGTAGTAGAGTCATATATAGTTTTACAGTCGATTTTACGCGAAGGTTTCGTCTATTTTCTAAAAGTGCCCAGGTTTTATTTATCAAGAAGAAGAAACATAATGTTGGATGGAGCTTATCACGCATACATTCTTCTTGGAAAAGAATTTAACCACTACTTCACACGGATCCTACCGAGCTAATCAGGGGAGTACTAGTTTCTTTATCTTTTAATTACCTTATGTTATCATAACTTTGATACTTTCGGGAAACATTGGGGACAATGTTCAGTTTAAGTGTAGGGAGGGAGAATAAAATGGGAACTTTGAAACTATGCTTATCCTTGATCATTTGTCTTGTCCTATTTCATTTGTGTAATAAGCTATGAGAAATATTTGTTAGAGCAATTTTAGCGCCAAATTTAAAAATTTTCATGACATGTACCGGTGGGACTTTAGTTTTAATAAAGCGTCTCATAGATAGGAGTTATATGACTAGCACAAAAATCGTATACCACTCAAATTCCACCCCAAAAATGTGAGGTTCGCCCCTAGATCTATAGGAGTTAAAGCATTCACCTTTAATGCTTCGAGAGTGTACCAGTAGTATAATAGATTCTAGAACTTGTTTTGTGATGCATTCCGAGATCGCTAGTGAGACTACACTTGTGTAGTTAGGAATAATTAAATGATAAGAGGCATTAGGATAAACCTTGTTTGATACCCGTATTATAATTACTTCTTCCACATCGGTCGAGTAATTACCCTATACCCTTGCGATGTACTCATCTTTAGTACACGATACCCCTAGTTAACCCCTCAGAGCCGTTCCTCTTCGCGGTTCTCTTGCTGTTTCGGTTTTCGTAATATCAATGAAGAGCATTGTTTACAATCCATTCCCAAATGTACAACCAAATGGCCTTAGCCTACCTTGTATGCACTCACCTTTAGTGCATTATTGTTATCATACTAAACCCTTAGTTAAATTATCTAGTTACTTGCATGGTTGCTAAGTCGAGTCATATCTTTTGTACATAGTTTTGGGACGATTGGGACTCATGGGTAAAGTAAAATTTTATGGAGTGACGGGAAAGAACGTTAAATTAAAATTCCCTTTATTTGCGTAATAAAATACTCCAAGTGTTTTGATCTTTTCAATTCGGCTCAAATTAGTGTTAGAGTAATAAAAACTCAAGTGTAGGGATGCTCCTATAAATCCCTTATATTTTGATGTTATCGTAGAGGATGGTAGAGTAAAAGTGTATTCTAAAAAAAATTTGAAAAAATAGAGTGTTGAAAAAAAAACATACGGGCTACCATCCTACATCTATCTTTATATTTATGTATGTTTGTTTCAAACTATCTAGAGTTTAGTGAGTCGAGTCTTGGCTTAGCAACGCCATTCTTTTCATGCTTGTAACATAAAATTTTTGACTTGCCACCACTAAATCGCCTATCCAACCAAACCCTTTTTTTCCCTACCGTAAGCCTAACATTACAACCCTTTTAAAGACCTCTTAGATAGTTGTTCCTAGGTGCTTATGCCAAAGCGATGGAGGTTTGATCAAGTCTCAAGCCTACGGTAATCTATGTACTATGACCGGTTAATGAGTGTTTATCTTCCATTTCCATTTACTATATTTCATATACACCCGAGAGATGAGAGATTCTAAACACCCCTTGTGAGTTGCTAGTATATAATTTCCGTGCATGTTATGACTATTGCGGTGCTTTTACTTGTTGTGAATTATGTTAAACCAATGCTTCATGCCCCCTAACTTATAAATTGATTGGCTAAAAGCACATTTGCTTGAAGACAAGCAAATACCAAGTGTAAGGTTTTTTGATAAGGATTTAAAATGTACACTTTTAAGGGGTCATTTAAGCCCTTAATCGCCCACTTTTATATCCGTTACTGTTTAATTTTATTCCTTTTCACTTTTTAGGTCTCTTGGAAGCAAAATGATGGAATGATGCATATTTGGAAGAAAAGGAGTGAATATATGAAGAAAATGGCTAAGTCAAGATCAAAGACACTCAAGCTGCTGGAATTGCACCTGACGGCATCCCAAACAAAGGGCGACGCCGTCCCTTTATACGTAATTAAATATGTGACGGCTCAATAGACTTTTTTCTAAAATACACCTGACGGCGTCAGGCTTTGACGAGGAAGGGTGTCACGAAGACTTTTCATCCCAGACGGCCTAGATCCAGAATCAGACGACGTCACTGCTGAAGCCCGACGGCGTCACAACTACAACGTGACACCGTCCCAATTATTACTTGGCCAAGACGAAACACAAATGACGGCGTCCCACCTATAAGGCGATGTCGTCGCGAATGTAAAATTATATATAGAAATCAAATTTTTAGAATTTTAAGAGGTAGACTTGGGGAGTAAAAACCTAAAATGATTGTAGTCCAGTTTGGACAGTATCTTAGGGTTCTCATATCCTATTTTACATCAAGATGAGTGTTTAACTTCATTGATTTCATTATGTCTTCGATTGAATGTGTGTATGCTTGCATGTTTAACATGTCCGGCTAAATTTCTTGTGTGTTTGCTTGGATCTATGAAACCTAGTTGTTAATTATTGATTGGTTGTCTCTTATCTTAATGGTAAATGGCTTAGGAGTGCATTAGGCTATCGTTGTGTTTAAATGCTTGAGTAATCTTTATGAACCTTAGTCTATGAGTCACTTAGCGGATTTGTAGACTAAACATCCAAAGATAACCTTAGAGTTAGTTTATGATTGACCTAGAGATTTCATAGGCAATAACTTTAAGGTAGTCTCAAAGAGTTAGGGAAAAATGCATACCCTACGACCTTAGAAAATACAACGTGTTAAGAACAAGGACGTGACAATTCAACCACCAATAAAAGATAACTAGGGAGTAATAGTATCTAGGTAGACATATTTTTAATCATCATACGAGCACACATCAATAGAAATAAGACTACCCATTAGTTTAGATAATTAGATAGTAGAGTAATCGGTAGAAGTACCACCCCCAAATCCAAACCCCGTGATTTTATCCTTAGCTTTCTAAAAAAATATAAAAAAGATAAAAAATAATCTTCCTCAACCTCAATCTTAGCGTAGTACACTTCTTACTAGTATTCCTATTCCCCTAGAGAACGATATCAATACCCGAGGCTTACCCAATACTACACTACAACGATTAGTTTCACTGCCTAGAGTGTTGAAAAACTTGCTCGAAGAAAAGGAAGTTCCTATGACCCCGAACGCGTTGTACGCGCATCAGATATCAAACTTTATGTCATCTCAAGAAGATCGGTTTTCTAAACTTGAAGCCAATTTCAAATGACAACAAAGCGAGATCACAAATAAACTCGACACCCTCTTGAAAGTCTTCAATGGCCGAGTTACGGAAAGACTCCCAAGTGACACCGTCAAGAACCCAAAAGTAAATTAGATTTCATCGAATCAATGTTCTTTCTCACCGAGGGAAAGCGCATATCCATGCCCCTCACACCAGCAAGTCCACTCGGTTAACGCTATCAAAACATGTTTCAAGCAAACTACCCCAAAAGACCAAAAACCTAAGTTTGAAACACCTACTAACCAAGAACACGAATCTACTCTAGAAGAGGAATTTAAGGATCTTTACCAAGAAAAACCGGTTCTTGAAGTCTTGACTCATGCGCATTACAATCATGTTTTGAGAGACAAATATGAGCAAAGACAAAAATTAGGAGAATGCGGGTCCGCGTTTGTACAAAACAAATTACCTAAGAAGTTACATGATCCCAGCTTATTCATTATTCCATGTAGCATTGGAAATTCCAAGCTTTCGAGACATTAGCCGACCTAGGATCAAACATAAACCTTCTTCCATTTTCTCTCCATAAAAGCCTTAACCTAGGAAAGTTAGAACCAACGGAAACAATCATAAGGACGGGAGTTTTGCATATCTGGTAGGGATAATGAAGGACATGTTAGTACATATAGGGATATTGACTCTTTTGGCGGATTTCCATGTACTAGACATGGCTAGTGATACCACGTGTCCATTATTGGTTGGAAGAGGATTCTTAGCTACCGCTAGTGCTATAATCGATTGTAAAATGTCCAAAATAGTGGTAGGAGAAGGAGGTGCTAGGTCAATTTATGATGTCAAGAAGCATCCCTATAATAATGAGGGTGAACAAACACCTCATGAGATCACTTTAGATAGGTGACCATCTAGATATGGACCTTGGACCAATAGAGATTTTGTAGGCCCTCAACGACCTTTCTATCTAGAAGAGGCATTCATGAATAACATATCTGACTTAGAGCAACAATTGGCTAGGTACATTGAGGTGAATCCAATCCATGATACTTTAATGTTTAGGAAGATGACCTAATTTCTAGGAGCCTTGCCTATTAATCTTTGCATGAATAGATAGAAAGTTGAGAGCAATAACCTGAGTATAAGTGGAATTGGGATAAGCCACCTAGTGATGGGAATGGAGAATGGTACATTAGGATGATGATCTATGATCCCAATGGTGAGAAGTTTGAAAAGGCATACTAGACTAAGCATACTAGTAGGAAATTAAAAGAGAAGTTCGATCCTACCGATGTCCTTAAGGATGAACTCACTCACCTAGGTACCTAGTGGTATGGCTTTGAGTCTAGCTACAAGACTCTTAAATAAAGAAAAACGCTTCTTGGGAGGCAACCCATGCTTATTTGTTTCCTTGTTTGTTTTTCATTCTTGTTTGTGTGATTATATATATCTTTTTCATTATCGGTTAATTCTCATGTTTATATTACTTTGTGAAAATGCTTTATTTTGTTTTTAACTTCGTCTTAATTGCATATAAAGGTATTTTACAAGAAGATAAGTGTAGAGAAGATCACATGTGTTTTTTAGAACTATTATGAACATGAGATTAATAATAATTGAAATTGTATATATTTGTGTGTTTGTTAGAGTCAAATGCTTGTATCAAGTCAAAATAAATGTTTTGCAGGAATATTTCGTGTCTTTAAAGAAGTAATTTTTCCAGAATTTTTCGGGAAAACGCATCGGACCCTTTCTGTCAAGACAACCTGACGGCGTCGGATTTAAAACCCAATGACGTCAGGAAATGTATAAACAGATTCCAGATTTTTCGTTTTTTTGTCTAATTTGTAATTTTTGGAACTTTCCAATTCTTAATTTTCCAGAAATCTGCAAACATCCATTTCATAAGCATTATATCTTTACATGCTTTCTAGTGTAGTTTTGTTTTAATATAGTTTTTACCGCCGATTTTACGCGAGGTTTCATTTTCGTTTTCTTATAAGTGTGCATGTTATATTAGACAAGAAGATGAAGTACATGATGAAAGCAACACTTATTTTTTTGCTCATTCTTCTTGGAGGAGGATTTAACCGTATATCCTACCGTGCTAATAAGGGGAGTATTAATTTCTCTCTTTTATTTTACCTTTCTCTATCATAAATTTGATACTTTTGAGGAACATTGGGGACAATGTTCAATTTAATTGTAGGGAGGAAGAATAAAATGGAACTTAGAAACTATTCACTCACTTGATTTTTGCCTTGTCCTTGGTAAATTGTGTAATAAACTATGAGAAATATTTGTTAGGGTAATTTTAGCACCAAATTTAAAAATTTTATGGCATTTACGAGTAAAACTTTTGTTGGAAACGCTACTAAACATTATTATGAAGTGTTAGTCACTTATATGCAATAGGTTGCATTTATATGGCTTTTATGTTAGTTATTAAGACATGGCTTATGTAGAAAGCCCATAAGCCCACGCTAAGGACCATGAGGTCTAGGAAGGGACTATACATGTTGCCCTAGCTCTCTTCCCCTATATATACATTGTATCCTCTCTTTGGAGAGGTTGGTTGTTCACTCATAATACATTCCTATGCATAACCTTTCTCTATTGTCATTCGTGTGTGTGTTTGTGTGTGAAACCGTCCCTTCTATCCCATATTTCTATCATATTGATGCTTGTGTTAACATATGGTGACCTAACAGTGGTATTAATCGCCATCTAGTTGGGTGAAACACAGTGGTACGCGTAAGGTTTGCGGTTTACATTTTTCATACGCATAAAAGCTTTGATTTTTACACTTGTAAACTCAAGATTCTTATGGGTTAAGGTTTATTTAGTGTTAAAGTCTCTGTTTTTTGCAAAAAGTTTCAAACTTTACGTGTCTAGATTAGTTTTTGATATTGGTTTTAGGTCGTGTACTTGTTTTATGCGTAAGGTAGAAAGTCATTTTGGATCATCAAGTTTCAAACTTTCTTGTTATTTTGGTGATTTTGAAGCTGTTTTATCCTTAAAATCAAGTTTACAAAACGTTTTAGTCATTAAAATCAGTTTTGGTGAATTCTGTTAAGTTTACGCCTAAGAAAACCCTAGTTTCTTACGCTTAATTGGTTTTACGCATAACAATGCCCTAGTTTTTACGCCTAAGCTTCTACGCCTAAGTCAGAAAGTTACGCCTAAGCTTTTACGCGTAAGGAATTTCTTCAACGATCTTCAAAGCTGTTGGTTAACTCAGTGTTTTCTTGCTTGGATAAGCCTGAAAACACTTCGACTTGTGGAAATCTTTTACACTTGGATAACTATAAAGGATTTTTTGGTAAAACCCTAAGTTTACGCTTAAGCTTAAACGTTTACGAGTAAACACTTTACGCCTAAGCTTTCTTACGCCTAAGGTTCTTACTTCTGAGCATTTAGTTTACGCATAAGCTTACGCTTAATCTAAAAACTTATGTGTAAGAAGTATTTACGCCTAAGCTCTATTGTTTACGCGTAAGTGGAACTTACGCGTAAGGACATCAGTTTACGCCTAAGCTTTGTTTACTCCTAAGTGTACTTCATCAACAAACATCAAGTTTCATTCGACTACAAAGACCCATCATCAACACAAGTTTCAAGATGTCTCAACCACCATACTCCAACTACTTTCCTCATGAGTATCCTCAACAACAACAACAACTACTACTACAACAATATCCTCAACAACAATTTCAACAACCATCATCAATTTACTTTCCTCAAGGAGCACAACCTCTTCCACCACAAATCCCTCAACCAAACCCTCGTCAACAATATCAACATGCTAACTACTTTCAATATCAGTTTCCAGCTAAGTATGCTATGAATGTCACAACGCATAAGGAACCTTCTTGGTTTGCAAAGATGTGTGAAGCTTTAAGCAGCCAACAATCCATTCATGAAGATGGATCCGTTGATAGACCTCCAATGCTCACTCCCATAAACTATGATCAATGGGTGATAAGGTTTTTTAGGTTTTGTGATCTAAATAAACCACATGGTAAGTTCTTGAAGAAGGTCATCCTTGAAGGTCCTTTTCAAATGCCTACTACAACAGTCCTCGGAGATCCAACTGCTGATCCACCACGAGATGATGTTACCACCACTCTCTGAGTAGATCAACTCACTGCTGAACAACTACTTCACTTGGAAGTAGATGAACTTGTAATGCAATATATCCTTTTAGATTTACCCAATCCGATTCTTCCTAGTGTTGATGCTCAGAAGACAGCAAAAGCTATGTGGGAACAAATTCATCTTCTAATGGAAGGCACAGAACTCAATCAAAAAGACATGGAATCAAAACTTTACTTATCCTATGAGAATTGCAAGATTGAACAAAGGGAATCATTAGAGTCATACTATCATCGGTTCTCAGACATCATCAATGACTTGGACAAACACCGCATCATTATGCCAAGAATTGCAATCAATACAAAGTTCCTCAGCTATCTTGGTCCTGATTGGGAAAAGTATGTTACATTCATCCGTTAAGCTAAGAATCTTCATCAAGCAACGTACGGATTATTGTATGACTATTTGAAGCACCATCAAAAGGATGTAGACAAAGACAGAATTATCCGTGGAGTCCCTGCATCTCCAACTCTACCGGATAATCAAACTCTTGCTTTGTACACTCAAGCTTGTTATCCTCAATTTCCAAATCTGCCAACTGTCTTCACAAATCCACCACAACAATCTGCTCAGATTACACCATATGATCCTTCACAGCAATCACAAGAAACTCAACTGGTTCCTTACAACAACAACAATGATTCAGCATTTTACAGTGAGACATCAAATGAGGATGCAGCAGCGTTCGATTCATTGAATCAAGGATTTTCGCTAATTGCTCGAGCTTTTGGGAGATTTGCTACCAAATCCAACAACCGTATTCGTACCTCATCAAACACAAGAAATCAAGTTGTTGTTAACAATGGAAGGGTTGAGGTTTAGAACTGAGGAAATGGTCGTCAGATGGGTAGTGGTCAAGGATTTAATGCTATTGGAAGAAATAACATGGGTGCTCTACAACAACGGGTTCAAATGGTTGATCAGGGAAATGTTTTGACTGGGATTAATGGTCTTCGATGCTACAACTGCAACGAGAAGGGTCATCTGGCTAATGCTTTCCTAAAGCCGAGAACAAGAGGTAGCACTTATCACAAGGAGGCTTTACTCTTGGCTCTCAAAGATGAAGTTGGTGGAACACTTACCAACAAGGAACAAAGCTTCATGGCTAATGCAGAATCTAATGATGACATGGAGGACTTGCAAGCTAACGCAGCTGTGATGTCGATGGCCAACATGCAAGAGCTCCACATGAGTGACACATGCCCAGTGTATGACACTGATGGCTTGTATCAGGTACCGGATCCTAACATATGTCTTATACATGATCTGATATCTCCGCCTGCATCTACATCTGACGAGGCACAAAGTGTTCAACATTAGCCTTCTACATCTCATCACGAAGATCATCAAATGGATCCCGTAGTTACATTTGACGATCAAGATGACCTACTGGTTAATATTGATAATCAAGTTGACTCCGTGATCATATTTCAGGATCTAAATAATGATTATGTGGAGACTCAAGTTGAACAAAATGAGCCTTTGTCTAATCCAGATCCCAGGCTCATGACCTTATTTTAGACCACCCAATCTCAATTAGAGAAGTGCACTAAGATTAATAAGAGACTTAATGCTAAAATTGCACTGTTAACTAAGGATAATGAATGCTATAAGTTACAACTCAACAATTTTGAAACAAAAGAGAAACGTGAATACAGTTTTGAAGTCGCTTTTTCATAATCATACCAAAATGAAAAATCTTTGGAAATACAGATACGTGATCTAGTCGAATCCAAGAATGAATTGCTTTCTCAAAAAGAACAACAAAAGTTCGATCATCAACAACAAATTAACGCTCTTACTTCAGAAACTCAAAAAGCCAAGTCTGAGTTGTTAACATGTCAAAAACAGTTTTATGAGTTCAAAAAACATTCAAGGACACGTATTGATCAGTATCTTGATAAAATTGTTGATTTACAAAACAAAACCAAAGAGTTTCAAAATGTTGTTTATAAACATGGTGAGTCTATCACAACAATTCAAAAGTTTACTTTTAAGCCAAATCCAGATGGATATGGGCCAATTCTTGCTGATTACAAACCTCGTTTTTCACATAGAGCATTCAAACCAAATCCTCAAGTGTACAGTGCAGAACATAGAATTGATGATTCCATTATGAGTGTTGTTGAATATAATCGTCAAGAGGAATTTGATGAAGATGAAGAGAGTCGATTGAAAATGGAAAATGTTTTATATAACAAACCATTTGATTATTCAAAAGGCCCTCTTATAACTTTTGTTAAACAATAGGATGATACTAACACACCTTGGGTTATCACACCAATTCCTGAGTCCTCTTCTAATGATAGTCCCATCCAACAAGTTGCACAAATAAATGGTCCTTTACCTTCTTTGATTAAAATCACACCATCACCCGAAAGATGTCAAATACTTAAATATTTTGATACATTCATGTCTGACCTTAATCTTTTGGAACAAGAAATTGAACATAATTCGGAAATAAAAGTTGAAACTTTTCAATCACCTTATGCGCGAAAACAAAGGGATATTTTTCAAAAACAACTTTTACCCCCCATGTTCGAAATCTTCGTATGTGTGCAAAATGTTGGGAACGGGATCTTCAAAAGGAGATTGGGAACATGAAAACAATTTTCAATGCAAACAAGGCATGGACTTTGAAAACTAAACAGAAAAACAAATCTTTTCGAAACCATGTCGATCGACTATCAGAAGATGTTATATGTACTGATACCATGTCTCTTGTTTTGTATCATACTGTTGTTTCTGATTTTGATAACATTGTTGTTATTTCTGTTGATTTTGTTGATAATGTTGAGAGTGTCAATAATGTGTCTCAAATCGAATCTTTGAAAACTGAAAACGAGCGTTTGTTAAATGAAATTTCAATTGTAAGGCGTCGTTTTCAAAGGTGTCAAAAAGATTGTAATGATCGAGAACTTGCTTTGAAAACCAAACTCAAACAGTTGGGTGCTAAAACCTTTGAACCAAAACTCAAACAACTGGATGAGAAAAACGTGTCTTTAAAGTGTCAAATTTCAAAATAGGAACAAGAAATTGCGAAAGTTAAAACTGAATATGGTGTCATATTTGATTTCCTCAACAAGACTCGTGCTAAAACGTCAAAAGAACTTGATAATCATCTTGCATACAATAAAGAAGTCTTAAACGTTAGTGGCAACATTTGCTCTGAAAATCAAGATTTCTTACACACTATCATAGAGTTGAAAGATGAGTTGGTGAATATTAAGAAAGATAAGTCTAGTAACACAAATATTCTTGCACGTGGAATGTTTAAAATTGACACTAGTTGCCTTTAATCCTAGCGTTAGCACTTCACAGCTTAAGAGCAAAAACAGGAAGAATAGGAAGTTGCAACGTAAGAGAAGATCAGTAAAGACCCCTGAAGTAGAAGAACACACTAGGACTTTGAATAAAACACATGTTTCACCTACTTTCGACATTGTGTTAGACAAATGTAATAGACAAAGAATGTAACGAATGTTGCACCCTTAAGTACTTTGAATGTTTTGTTTGAAGCATCTTGTATTGGTTGTCGTAAAAGCATGTTTTCTGGTTGTCATGATAATTGTGTTGCTAAATCTATCTTATCTCGTAAGCGGAATCATAGAAAACGAATTACCTCTAGGCCCACTAATGCTTCTAATTATATGCTAGGTAAACCGCCTTCTAGTGTTTCTTCAAATATCATTGATGTACCCACAGTACCCACTTCACCTCCTAGGAAGAGAACATCACCTAGTACATTCACTAAGACTGTTAGCCTCGCTTTTTCTAATGATAACGTCACTTACGTGAATTGGACTAGATGCGTAGTATACTTTGCCCTTAGAGACTAGTATCGTGTAAGTGGCAAAGTTAGAGCCTATAAATACCCCTCATGACTCTCCATGAGGTGTGAGGTGAAGCATAAGTGTTAAGCCAAACTTTGAATCCGGGAGATATCTAAATAAAGCCTCTGTCTCTGGACTCGTAGATGAGTTGTTTTGGTCGCCATAAAAAGGAGATTCTCCCTAAATCGTGTGAAATTAGGACCTTGACGTGGACCTCATTCTTGTGTGCAATGGTTTTCGAGGGAAGATAGATAACTAATTAGCGACTTAGCTTTATATCTTTATCAGAATAAAAGTTATCGAAACGAGAATTATGAAGAAATTCATTTCTCACAAAAATAAAAAAATCTAGAGGCAAATAGGAAAATGGGAGCAAAAGGTAATTACACAAGTAACTTCCATGGGTAGTGTTAGCATCTAGAGTCATATGTAACAATGATTTCGATTTTACGCTTAGTTTGGGGACTTGTGAAAAATCAGGGACAATGTATTCTATCCAGATGGTCACTTCACTGTGTTGTGTTTCCTATTCCGTGATCCTAACGTGTCGTTTGAAAAATGTTGGAGTTATTGATCGACATGAAAGTTCAACTAACCGTCACTCATAATCAGAATGTGCTTAAACGTAATATCTATATGTGAATTAAAAGGTAAACGGGGCGTTTTTAGAATTAAGGCTTTCTTAATCTCTTTTGAGGAATCTTTGCTACTTCTTCATAGGTTTAGTAGAAAGAGATTGAAATCCTTGATTTTAGAAGCGTGAGTTGATTGCATTGCGTGGGGACACGACAATGGTTTCGTCTGGGGTATTTTGATATGTGCTTAAACACATATCTTTTCATTATCAAAACTGACCCAAAATAACCAAGAAAGAGCCGTTTATTGCTAATATCTGTTGTTTTCTTGAGTTTGTGCTTGTGCAGGTATGGATATGTAAAAACACACAAAAAGAAGCCAAAACAGACAAAAATCTGAGCACGAGAGATTAAGAGAGCTAAAGCTGAGCCGGAAGGTCAGAATTATACATTTGTGAAGATTTGATCAAAGTTTGAAGAAATGTCAGAAACAGTCCCTGAACTTTCAGCAAATGACAGAAAACACCCTCAAGTTTCAGAAGTTGCGAAATCAGTCCTTGGATTATTTGAGAATGACAAGATCAACCCTTGGAAGATAGTTTCAGATTTACAGATTTGGTCCCTGGATTTTCAGAACTAACATTTTTAGCCCTTGAAGTTACACCTTGGATCAAGTTTATATCCTTAGTCCAAATCTTAAAACACACAAGCCCAACATCTCACGGCCCAAAATTGTCCTAGCCCAACATCCTATTAGCCGGATCTCTTAACCCGTTATCCCTTTGCCCGTTATCCCAACCCGATACCCGGTATTTTTACCCAAGTCGAACAAACCACAACCCGGTCAACACACTCAAAATAATATAAAAAATCACCTCGCGCCTTTTTCACCCCTCTTTTACCCAAACCCAGAAATTACATGAACCCTAATTACCCTTCGGTCAATATGGTCAAATTAACAGCAATTAAGGGTAATAATGTACTTTCTCTGACATCCCCTGACACATGGGGATGTCAAGGTCATCAATCCGCGTGCAACATTCCAAATCCTTGCTCTCTCATTGGTCGAAAATGCGTGGATGATCTAATCCAAGGGTTGATATCATTTGGGATACGTGGGATTTGATCAAAGGGTTGTTATCCACTCAAAGAAACATAGAATTGCATATTCCAGAAGTTTCCAAGGCTCAAGCTCAAGTATTTAAAGACCCCTTCACCAACGAATTGAAAACACCTTCTTTCTTATTTTTCAGTAGCTTAATATCATTTTGTATTCAATTTTAAGTTTTAATTTTCAGTTTGTGTAATTCACTCTTGTATTTCAATTTCTTATTAATATAATTCAGTTCTAATTACTCAAGTTTTTAATTAGTTGTTTATGATCTTAATCTGTTTATTATTATCGTCTAAAGCTTATTTCATTAATCCAAATCTGTTTCACTTATTTCTTCCTTAACTAAAAAAATACAAAAAAAATCAGAAAATGATTGAAAAATAAAAAATATTTCAGTTCTTCTCATAAGTTTTCATTAATCTTAGCTACTGTTACATAAGCTCATCTAAGCTTCTAATAGCTTATTGTGAGCTTATTTCCTTTTCAAATCTTAGAGAATCTCTCAAATATTACCACAGTCAACAAAAGTCAACTGCAGTGATTCTTATGGTTTTGAGGATGAAATTGGGTTGATGCAGAGCATGGATTGGGTTGGATTAGACTAGTTTAGTGTAGATTTGGTATTGTTTAAAGTTGCATAATGGCTGGCTTTCAAGTTAGTTCTCAATCTCTTTTCCATTTAACTGTATAATCTGCATAATCTGCTAGTATTCAATTCTGAGGTTATTGATTGTTTAGAGCATTTCATTTAGGTTTATTTTGGTAAATTGGATTTAGATTAGGTGATAGCTTAGCTTGATAGAGTGATTTAGCTGTTCTAGTTGCTTATCAGTTTCAATCAAGGGTGTTTGGTTCAAGAGTTGAACCTGAGATAGAGGGTAAATTAGTGGTGAATATTTGCAACACTAGTTTCAGTTAGGATGATCTAGTCTAACTCAGTCATTATCCTGTGCCTTATAATACAAAAAGTCAAATCATATTAAATAGGATCTAATTTTCACATTTGTTAAGTATTTGAATATCAAAAGCTTGATTTATGTTTAGAATTCAGTAGAGCACCTTAATATAGTTTCACTTTAGCTTAATATGTCATTCTTAGTTCAAAAATTGAATTCAAATCTCATTTTAGTCAACTTTTCAGTTTTGTCATAAAAGTCAAAATTACTAAAAACTGTTTTTCTCAAAACTTTGTGAATTTCTCATAAACTCAATTCTGGTTCAAATCAAGTGGAATTCTGGACTTAAAAACTTCAGCTGGTCTAGTTTCTTATACTGAATTTTGTGGAATTTTTAGAGATAGTTATAAGCACTTAAATGCTTCTTTTAGAGTTTGTTTTGCCCTGTTTCTTATCAAAGATAACTGATTGTGATCAGTCATTCTTGTAGCCCTTGCACAGGACTCAATATAGCTTGTCTTGATCTAAAATTTGGAACTATTAATCTTTGGTTGGTGGTCTTGAGAACCATAGTTTTAGTTTTCACATTAGCTTATTGATAAAACATGTGGATAAGTTCAAACATAGGGGTTAAGAGCTGATTTAAGTTAGAATCAGTTAGCATAAAATCTTGGTAAACTGCTTATTAGAGGTTAGGAGTAGCTAGAATTAGTTGATAATAGCTAGTTTTAGTATAATATAGTTTCTGTAACAGTGTGGTGGCTTATTTTGCTGTTTAGCTTATTTTCAAGTGCTTATTTGGTAGCAGTTTACACTACAGCTCTCATTTCTCACACAATAGCTATAGTTTTTATATTTTTCATAGATTTAGAGTATTATTTTAAACTTTTCCTGAATTTTTCATAATGTTTAGACTTTGTTTGCTATTTTTCTTGATTTAATACAGTTTTTAGGTAATTTTAAATAGCTTTTATTGCAAATAAATCAGAAAAAGTTCCAAAAAAATAAATTTTCATTTTTCCTAGATTAAGAAAAATTATAAAAGCAAAAAATAAATTTTCCAGATTTTTCCTAGTTTAAATTGTAATTTTTAGCATTTAAATTAGTCTTTAATAGATTTTAATCCATAAAAAATAGAAAAATCTTCAGAAAAATACAAAATTAGTTTTGAAAAGTCTTTTGAGTTATTTTAGATTTTTAGAAAACAGTTTTATAATTTTCACTTTTGTTTTCATAATTTTTAGTATTTATAATTAGTTTTAAAAGTTTAAAATTAGTTTTTAATTCAAATAAAATTCCAGAAAAAATCATAAAAATTAGTTTTAATTCTTAGTTAATTTTCAAATATCATTTTTAGTTAGAAAGAATTTTAGATCATTTTTAGGACTTAGAATAGACATAGTTGCGTTTTATTCACGTTTCATTTGCGTAACTTAGGATTCCCCGTAATTGCTTTCCCATTGTATTAGATCATATTTCAAATCCAAAACATCGAGCATTTTAATAACGAACCAATAACGACGTTGGCCATTCACGCCTCGTTGGGAAACGACTCGGATTTCCTAATCCGTATTACTATCACTCACGGGTTTTGATTCATTATCCTTTTTCCTAAAGGGATTTTTGATCATTTCTTGTGGTTATTTTTGATATCGATATTGTGGTTTTATCCATACACACACTTACCCCCTAAGCCTACACTCGAGAATCAGTTTTTGGCGCCGCTGCCGGGGAGATATGTTAAGATTTTTGCGTTGTGTTTCGAGTTAGTGCCTTGAAGATCCTTTCTTTTGAAAGTTAATTTTCATAGTTTTAAAAGAGAAATCACTAAAAAAATTGAAAAATTCAAAAAATCCAAAAATATTTTCCCTTTTCTATCTTTTCAAAAAAAAATCCAAAATATTTTTCTTATTTTTCAAAAATTAAAAATAATCTTCTTTATCCTCTAAAACGATAATTCTATCTTCTCAACCCCCTCGTTTTTAATTCTTATGGCGTCTCGCGATAAAACTATGGAAGAATTACTATTCGAAGAACTACAAGCTAGCCTTCGCGAGATGCACTTGATTGGTAACGACGACGATTATGACGAGAAGAGTGCTATTCCATTGAACGATGTTATCTCTCAACTCCCTCGTCACTTTGCAATCACATCCGTCTTACCCAACGAGGATCCCGAGGACTCTCTCATAATGGGGACGAGCATCTCAAAGACTTTTTCGAAACGGAATTGTCTAGTGTTGAGGACCTTGTCCTAATCCCAAGTGAGTCTGAGGATATATCCGACGATGAGTATGATTTGCCTTTTCGTGATGACTCTCTTAACATTTCTGAGGTTACTTCCGGATTTTCTCAAATCCACTCTTTGAATTTAACGATGACTATACTTTTTGCGGAGTAAATCCTCTTTTTGATGAAATGTCTGAGTCCGACATGAGACCATAACGAAGTGGTGGAAATTGCTAGCTCTCGAGCACACCACTTGTCCCACCTCTCATTATGACTCATCTCTTCCGTCATGTGATGACGTTTATTTCTTCATCGATGAGATTTCCATCGAGTATCCCATTGAGACATCTTGTGAAGACAAAATTTTTAAACCAGGATACTCGTTGGAAGAGAAAATGAGTTTTTAAAATGTGATCAAAATGTTTTTCAAAATTCTCTATCCAAATATGAACTCTTTCTTCCTATTGAGTCATTTGAGCTTGAAACATATATCATCAGAACCTTTCTTCCCTTCCTCACATATAATGTGACTTCTCCTATCCTTCACTCCTTCGGGAATGAGGATACAATCTTTGATCCCGGAATTCTCATAATTGATGGATTCCACACTTGCTCCCCCAAGGACAAATGAATTCGGGGTCGAGTCAAGCTAGCGACTCGGTTAACAAAAACACAAGCGCTTCTCGGGAGGCAACCCGTGTTATCTATCTATCTATCTTTATTTTCTTTTTCTAATAAGTGTGTTGTAGATTAGTGTGGGGTTGTGTTTCTTTCCATGTGTGTTTGCAGGTTCCCGTTTTGCTTGAAGAATCCCTATGATCGAGAAGACCTCCGTGCTTGTTTTCAAACCCTCCAACACTCGGTCTCTGATCATTTATATGTTATATCTTGGGATAACCCTTTGTCATAATTAAAAATGATTTTTCACCTTTCACACTTAGAATTTTTTTTAAAAAACATTCGCCTTTTTCAATTCTAAGTGTAGGGTTAACACCCGAAATTTTTAAACATTGAGGACAATGTTAAGTTTTAAGTGTGGGGTGGATTTCTATCGAAATATGACTTTTTCTGCTTTTGTATGGTCCCCATGCAACCCCGTTTTTAACCCATTTATGCAAAAAAAAAAAAAAAAAAAAAAAAAAAATCAAAAAAATTTGAAGCTTTTGCTAGTCTTTTTGATTGAAAAGTTTGCTAGTCTCTTAGACAAGAAGCTATAAAAATCGAATTCTAGCTCACAAGGCCAAGGATTTGCAAGTTTCCCTGAGTGACTTTAAATATGCATAACTTGATTTCATTAGACGAAGCATTTGCTAAATTAATATACGTTTTGACACCTTGTTGACTTTCAGCTGGTGAGAGTAGGAATAGAATTCTGACTTGACCGGCGTGTTGAGCCCTAGCTTGTTCCCTTAACCATAGATAATCTAAAAATTATCGGCTAAGCATCCACGGATCTCATTATTTGGGATTTTAAATTTGCGGAGATCGAGAAATGATAGAGTTACTTATGAGTTTAGATGCTAAGCGTGGAGTAGTTGGTTCTCTTTAGAGCCCATCGAAGGTACTTATGGCTTTTTGTTCCCACAAAATTGTTTCACCCCATATCTGCTAATAATAATTAGAGATGTTGAGTTTTTGGCGATAGTTAGTTCTTTGTCTTCTTTAGAGAATCTTTGCCCATGAGAGTTGGGTACACATCGAGGTACTGTCAGTGTTACGGTGTAATAGACAACTGATTCCTGATAGTTAGCTGCTATTGTTTCTATTGTTATAAAAGCCGTAGGGTTTGGAGTTTGGCACAAAAATTAACATGAAATAAAGCCCAAATGTTTTAAAATTAAAACTCCAAAGCTATAAAAGTTGTCATAGACTTCTATAAAGGCAGAGGAAAATCCAAAGTCATAATAAGACTTCTGATAAAACGGTAATCCCGTTGAGTTAGTGGTTGAAAAGACCAAGGGCCTAAATTGCAAAAATGAAAATGTGCTGAAATAAGTGTTAAGCCAAACTTTGAATCCGGGAGATATCTAAATAAAGCCTCTGTCTCTGGACTCGTAGATGAGTTGTTTCGGTCGCCATAAAAAGGAGATTCTCCCTAAATCGTGTGAAATTAGGACCTTGATGTGGACCTCATTCTTGTGTGCAATGGTTTTCGAAGGAAGATAGATAACTAATTAGCGGCTTAGCTTTATATCTTTATCAGAATAAAAGTTATCGAAACGAGAATTATGAAGAAATTCATTTCTCACAAAAATAAAAAAATCTAGAGGCAAATAGGAAAATGGGAGCAAAAGGTAATTACACAAGTAACTTCCATGGGTAGTGTTAGCATCTAGAGTCATATGTAACAATGATTTTGATTTTACGCTTAGTTTGGGGACTTGTGAAAAATCAGGGACAATGTATTCTATCCGTATGGTCACTTCACGCTGTGTTGTGTTTCCTACTCCGTGATCCTAACGTGTCGTTTGAAAAATGTTGGAGTTATTGATCGACATGAAAGTTCAACTAACCGTCACTCATAATCAGAATGTGCTTAAACGTAATATCTATATGTGAATTAAAAGGTAAACGGGGCGTTTTTAGAATTAAGGCTTTCTTAATCTCTTTTGAGGAATCTTTGCTACTTCTTCATAGGTTTAGTAGAAAGAGATTGAAATCCTTGATTTTAGAAGCGTGAGTTGATTGCATTGCGTGGGGACACGACAATGGTTTCGTCTGGGGTATTTTGATATGTGCTTAAACACATATATTTTCATTATCAAAACTGACCCAAAATAACCAAGAAAGAGCCGTTTATTGCTAATATCTGTTGTTTTCTTGAGTTTGTGCTTGTGCAGGTATGGATATGTAAAAACACACAAAAAGAAGCCAAAACAGACAAAAATCCGAGCATGAGAGATTAAGAGAGCTAAAGCTGAGCCGGAAGGTCAGAATTATACATTTGTGAAGATTTGATCAAAGTTTGAAGAAATGTCAGAAACAGTCCCTGAACTTTCAGCAAATGACAGAAAACACCCTCAAGTTTCAGAAGTTGCGAAATCAGTCCTTGGATTATTTGAGAATGACAAGATCAACCCTTGGAAGATAGTTTCAGATTTACAGATTTGGTCCCTGGATTTTCAGAACTAACATTTTTAGCCCTTGAAGTTACACCTTGGATCAAGTTTATATCCTTAGTCCAAATCTTAAAACACACAAGCCCAACATCTCACGGCCCAAAATTGTCCTAGCCCAACATCCTATTACCCGGATCTCTTAACCCGTTATCCCTTTGCCCGTTATCCCAACCCGATACCCGGTATTTTTACCCAAGTTGAACAAACCACAACCCGGTCAACACACTCAAAATAATATAAAAAATCACCTCGCGCCTTTTTCACCCCTCTTTTACCCAAACCCAGAAATTACATGAACCCTAATTAGCCTTCGGTCAATATGGTCAAATTAACAGCAATTAAGGGTAATAATGTACTTTCTCGACATCCCCGACACATGGGGATGTCAGGTCATCAATCCGTGCAACATTCCAAATCCTTGCTCTCTATTGGTCTAAACAAATGGATGATCTAATCCGAGGGTTGATATCATTTGGGATACGTGGGATTTGATCAAAGGGTTGATATCCACTCAAAGAAACACGAGAATTGCATATTCAGAAGTTTCCAAGGCTCAAGCTCAAGTATTTAAAGACCCCTTCACCAACGAATTGAAAACACCTTCTTTCTTATTTTCAAGAGCTTAATATCATTTTGTATTCAGTTTTAAGTTTTAATTTTCAGTTTGTGTAATTCACTCTTGTATTTCAATTTCTTATTAATATAATTCAGTTCTAATTACTCAAGTTTTTAATTAGTTGTTTATGATCTTAATCTGTTTATTATTATTGTCTAAAGCTTATTTCATTAATCCAAATCTGTTTCCTTATTTCTTCCTTAACTAAAAAATACAAAAAATCAAAATGATTGAAAATAAAAAATATTTCAGTTCTTCTCATAAGTTTTCATTAATCTTAGCCTTATGTTACATAAGCTCATCTAAGCTTCTAATAGCTTATTGTGAGCTTATTTCCTTTTCAAATCTTAGAGAATCTCTCAAATATTACCACAGTCAACAAAAGTCAACATAGTGATTCTTATGGTTTTGAGGATGAAATTGGGTTGATGCAGAGCATGGATTGGGTTGGATTAGACTAGTTTAGTGTAGATTTGGTATTGTTTAAAGTTGCATAATGGCTGGCTTTCAAGTTAGTTCTCAATCTCTTTTCCATTTAATCTATATAATGCATAATCGCTAGTATTCAATTCTGAGGTTATTGATTGTTTAGAGCATTTTATTTAGGTTTATTTTGGTAAATTGGATTTAGATTAGGTGATAGCTTAGCTTGATAGAGTGATTTAGCTGTTCTAGTTGCTTATCAGTTTCAATCAAGGGTGTTTGGTTCAAGAGTTGAACCTGAGATAGAGGGTAAATTAGTGGTGAATATTTGCAACACTAGTTTCAGTTAGGATGATCTAGTCTAACTCAGGTCATTATCCGTGCCTTATAATACAAAAAGTCAAATCATATTAAATAGGATCAAATTTTCACATCTCTAAGTATTTGAATATCAAAAGCTTGATTTATGTTTAGAATTCAGTAGAGCACCTTAATATAGTTTCACTTTAGCTTAATATGTCATTCTTAGTTCAAAAGTTGAATTCAAATCTCATTTTAGTCAACTTTTCATTATCATAAAAGTCAAAATTACTAAAAACAGTTTTTCTCAAAATTTTGTGAATTTCTCATAAACTCAATTACGGTTCAAATCAAGTGGAATTCGGACTTAAAAACTTCAATGGTCTAGTTTCTTATAATCTGAATTTTGTGGAATTTTTAGAGATAGTTATAAGCACTTAAAATCTTCTTTAGAGCTGTTTTTGCCTGTTCCTTATCAAGATAAATTGTGATCAGTCATTCTTGTAGCCCTTGCACGTGACTCAATATAGCTTGTCTTGATCTGAAATTTGGAACTATTACTCTTTGGTTGGTGGTCTTGAGAACCATAGTTTTAGTTTTCACATTAGCTTATTGATAAAACCTGTGGATAAGCTCAAACATAGGGGTTAAGAGCTTATTTAAGTTAGAATCAGTTAGCATAAAATCTTGGTAAACTGCTTATTAGAGGTTAGGAGTAGCTAGAATTAGTTGATAATAGCTAGTTTTAGTATAATATAGTTTCTGTAACAGTGTGGTGGCTTATTTTGCTGTTTAGCTTATTTTCAAGTGCTTATTTGGTAGCAGTTTACACTACAGCTCTCATTTCTCACACAATAGCTATAGTTTTTATATTTTTCATAGATTTAGAGTATTATTTTAAACTTTTCCTGAATTTTTCATAATGTTTAGACTTTGTTTGCTATTTTTCTTGATTTAATACAGTTTTTAGGTAATTTTAAATAGCTTTTATTGAAAATAAATCAGAAAAAGTTCCAAAAAAATAAATTTTTATTTTTCCTAGATTAAGAAAATTATAAAAATCAAAAAAATAAATTTTCCAGATTTTTCCTAGTTTAAATTGTAATTTTTAGCATTTAAATTAGTCTTTAATAGATTTTAATCCATAGAAAATAGAAAAATCCTCAGAAAAATACAAAATTAGTTTTGAAAAGTCTTTTGAGTTATTTTAGATTTTTAGAAAACAGTTTTATAATTTTCACTTTTGTTTTCATAATTTTTAGTATTTATAATTAGTTTTAAAAGTTTAAAATTAGTTTTTAATTCAAATAAAATTCCAGAAAAAATCATAAAAATTAGTTTTAATTCTTAGTTAATTTTCAAATATCATTTTTAGTTAGAAAGAATTTTAGATCATTTTTAGGACTTAGAATAGACATAGTTGCTTTTATTCATGCGTTTCATTTGCGTAACTTAGGATTCCCCGTAATTGCTTTCCCATTGTATTAGATCATATTTCAAATCCAAAACATCGAGCATTTTAATAACGAACCAATAACGACGTTGGCCATTCACGCCTCGTTGGGAAACGACTCGGATTTCCTAATCCGTATCACTATCACTCACGGGTTTTGATTCATTATCCTTTTCCTAAAGGATTTTGATCATTTCTTGTGGTTATTTTTGATATCGATATTGTGGTTTTATCCATACACACACTTACCCCCTAAGCCTACACTCGAGAATCAATCACATATGTGAAACTTCTCATAAATGTTCTGGCAGATTGCTAAGATCTGCGTAGAACTCTAGAATATATCACTTGTGTCCTTATTGATGAACAACAAGCGATGTCATGTCAAGTGTTCCTATAAGATCTTTTGATGAATCTCGTGGCTCTAGACTCAATAGTGCATTTTGGTTTTCCTGAGCGGAGACTAGGGAGAGGGTCTCCTTCTTCAATACCAACGATCTCTAAGAGAAAGTCGAGATTATGTAGGGTTCCCAGTGAGAATGAAACAAATCCTTTTAAGAGAAATTGAGTGTCTAGAAGGTTTAGTGCAGTGCGTCACTGGGTCCATGACGTCTTTGTCTTCAATACCAGTGTCAACTTAGTGACAACTAGTAGCAGATTAATTGAACCCGGTTTCTTACGCCTAAGGTTGAATATGGAGGGCTATTTCTTTTCACCCTTTCTCATTATATTTCTTTTTAATTCTTCAACCCCTTCTTTCTCCTTTCTCACTTTACTCCTTTTTTCAATCATACCTAAGGACTTCTAATACTAACTATGGGTGATGTCCTTGGGTAGATCCTCCCGACTCTGGCGGATCATAGGACGGATTTTCCTATCCTTATTCACCTTATAACTCCGTGACTGTCCTATTGTTGCCATAAAACCATTTTTCTTGAAAATATCTTCAGAGTGTATATAATTGAAAACATGTTTGAAACACTCCGAGAGTTTTATATTTTCAGAAATACTCCCCTTTCACATGTGCTCATTAGTTTTGACAGAAATCTGCACATAGAGGGTAGAGTTCGCACTTTTGAATTGATCGGCTCATGATAGACAATTCCCCACGAGACACGGTTACGTTGACTAGTTAAAGAGGTAAAAAGGCTCACTAGTTAGGAGGAGTAATAACTAACTAGACGGTTACAGTTGAAGTTCAGAGCTACAAGAATTTGTGCCGTCAGTGTCAAAGATAAAATACCGAGGTCATCGGAAGGGAGAACTTCAAGTTTGCCTCAGTAACTAGACTACAGAGACTCTGCGCTTCAAGAAAGTAAATATTGTTCATTACTATTTTAATTTACCTTGTTTTGCATTTATAAGTCTCATTGTAACCATTCACGTGTGACGCTATCTTGGAGGGAGATTGTTAGCCTCGCTTTTTATAAAGATAACGTCACTTACGTGAATTGGACTAGATGTGTAGTATATTTTGCCCATAGGGACTAGTATCGTTTAAGTGGCAAATTTAGAGCCTAGAAATACCCCTCATGACTCTCCATGAGGGGTGAGGTGAATCATTAGGTTATTTGTATTGTGTGTGTTTATCAATAAAACCTTGTGTTTTCTCCTCCCTCTCTCTATTTTCTCTCACTAAAAGGATGAAGATCTTCATCTTCTTCCACCAACCTAGACCTCCAAACCACATAAATCTATATTTTTCGGATTTAACAAGTGGTATAGCGCCATGGTTATCTTGTGTTGATTTATGTTGGTTTTTGATACATGTTTTTTGATCTTTTCTGGCTTATTTTGTGGGTCGGAAATTTTTTTCCCGATTTGTGGGTTAACAGTTTAACATGTATTTGAGTATCCTTATTTTTGGTTCAAAAATCGTCCTGGTCTATAATGTCTTAACATCTGTCTTGGGTATATCTTGTCCAAACAGTCCTTATACGTTTTTTTACCAATCCGTGAAGAAGTCAAAGTGGTCAAACCGTCAGTTTCTATGGTCATATGAGTCAAAAGAAAGCATTTTTATTATGCTTTTAAAATATATATATGAGTGAACGGAATATGTGGTCGGAAAAACTCATGGGAAAAAAGTCAAAGGGTCAAAACCCTAAACTTACGCCTAAGAGGATCTACGTGAGTTGTTATGCGCGAGTGTGGAAGTTACGCGTAAGAAATGGTTTCCTGGCTTTCACCTAAGCTAGGTTAGGCGTAAGGCTACGCATAAGAAAAATAGTTTACTTAATAAAGTTTTAGGGTTACTCATAACTTGTATATTACGCGTAAGGTGTACAAGCTTGAATGAAATCAAAAGAGTTATGCGTAAAAAGACTCGACCACAACTATACCATACAAACTCATCGACATCAGTCAACACCATCATCTGTCCATGAGAAAATTTAACAGATCCGAAACAAATTCTCAACCCAACAACATCAAACTACAATCTATCCTAAATCTTGCTCCATCTCAATCTAGACTCAAAATGAAAAATATTTGATTGATCTCAGATTGGATTCAAGTTTTTTTTGTAATCTTTTAAAGATTATTTCAACTTAATCATTATCATCATCGATCCATGTGGAATCAACCTTCCCATTTTATTTCTGAATATAAAAGATAGACTAATAACATATTTTGTTGTAATCTCTCTTTTGCTTCATTGGCTCATTTAACTCAAACAAAAACACAAAACATACAAACCTACCTGTGTCGTTATATCATAGATCTTGCAGTCATACTTGTGGGTTCTTGATAGGTGATCGTATTAAAGAAGAATGGTGGTTTATGTGTTTTGTTCTTATGTTCTTATGTGATATGAGGATTTCTTGTTCGGTTATAATGATCCGTTGATGAAAGAGCTGAGATTGATGCGTTTGTTTTTTAATGATATGAGATTTGATGGTGGGTGGATTAAACATGATAGAGATGGTAGGCATAGTTTTTATCGTGTTTTTAGGGTTAGGGTATAATAATAAGTGTGTCACTTATTTTATACGGGTATGTTTGTTTGTGATTGGACCGGATGTGCTAAAATCTTGATCGGGCTTTGATTTGTCTGGACTTTAACTTCGATTATGGGGGTTTAAATTGGGTGGAAGATGGACTATGATATGTTATGGGTTGTGAGATACCGAGTCGCACATTTGTGTTATCCAAATTTTTCTCTTGTCTCTAATTGAAAATTTGAGGATAAAAAATATTTGCTCTAAGAGTGGTATTTATGGTATATTATTCACGGAGGGATACATAATTCACGGCTTGCTAAAATTGAAAAAATGACTACGGGTTTTTGTACGTATTATTGATGCATTGAAGTGACGCTTTCACGGGTGATCTTCTTTATCTTTGAGACGATGGTTGGTTGGATGCATGTGTCAAGATGACTTGTTGGAGCACATTATGAATTTTGACAATCTGGTTATAACGGTAAGAGATTCGCTTGTAGTGCTCACAGTGTGTAACCATCACTTTAAGGAGTTACGTTGTAGTGCTCACACGGCGTTGTGGATTGTTCAAAAATTTAGAACAAGCAGCAAGTCACAAAGTTGGATGTTTACTTCCTTTTCAAGTTGGTCGTATCGGGTTTTCTCCATATGTGGTCATTACAATTAGCTGGTGAATTCAAAGGAGGTTCGATAAAAGGTTGGTTTGAGAGAATCGAATTATTGAGAGTATTTTTGCGACATATTCTCACGGAAATTATGATCAAGCTATGATGTTTGAAAATTGCATCAAGAAGGTAATACGGCATATGTACAAACATTATGATGATTACGATAGCTCGCAACCATCAGGAGGGAGAAGTTGGTATTTCATCTTCCGTGATTGGATTACGAAGGGAATTGTGCTTAAGACTGAAGAAGGAGAAGTAGTGTGTGTACATCGGGGATTTTACCAACTTGGATGCAATACTAAGTGAGTTATGTTGTTATGATGTTCCCGAGACGACAACCATTGTAACGCTCAAGAGTTTACTTTCTCCGCTGCATGTTGGAAGAGAGTTGTCGGTTCAGGAGGGAGCATAGAAAGAAAAAGGCTCACTATTTAGGAGGTAGTAATAACCTAACTAGACCATTACAGTTGAAGTTCAGAGCTACAAGAAGATCTAATGCCGAGATCGTCGGAAGGGAAAACTTCAAGTTTGCCTCAGTATCTAGACTACAGAGACTCTGCGCTTCAAGAAAGTCAACATTGTTCTTTACTATTGTAATTTACTTTGTTTTGTATTTATAGGTCTCATTGTAACCATTCACATGTGACGCTATCTTGGAGGGAGATTGTTAGCCTCGCTTTTTCTAAAGATAACGTCACTTACGTGAATTGGACTAGATGCGTAGTATACTTTGTCCTTAGGGACTAGTATCGTGTAAGTGGCAAAGTTAGAGCCTATAAATACCCCTCATGACTCTCCATGAGGTGTGAGGTGAAGCATTTGGTCATTTGTAGTGTGTGTTTTATTTATCAAGTTATCCTTATCTTCTCCTCCCTCTCTCTAGTTTCTCTCTCTAAAAATGATGAAGATCTTCATCTTCTTCCACCAACCTAGACCTCCAAACCACATAAATCTATATATTTTTTGGTCCTAACAAAGACCAAAGCACAATCTAGTTGGACTTGGCAGAGATGGTTACAAAATACACCTGGCTTTAAATGGATTCCTAAAATCATAAACATGTGTGTTTCAACTGTAACTATAACGGAACCCTCTAACTTTTTGGGTTCCACCTCTACTTCTATTCCACCTGTGTCATCTGTGTGTAATGCAGGTGATACAGATCATCCTTTGGATTGTTGATAATGAATGTTCCTGGCACATGACATGCAATCTCAAACTTCTTACAAACTTTGTTTCAAAGTTCATTGGCACTGTCAGGTTCGGGAATGATCACATCGCAGCTATCATGGGCTACGGAGACTACATCAATGGGAACATCAAAATTAGCAGGGTTTATTATGTGGAAGGTCTAGGTCACAATTTATTTCAATCGGTCAGTTTGGTGATGGTGATTTGGAAGTTGCCTTTAGGGAGAAAACTTGTTTCATCCGTGATCTACAAGGAAACGATGTTATGTGTGGAAACCGAACATCAAGCCTTTACACAATCTCAATGCAAGACATGATTGCTTCATCTCGCATCTGTCTACTTTCTAAGGCAACATCTACAAAATCATGGTTGTGGCACCGCAGACTCTCACATTTGAATTTTCAAACCATAACCAATCTTGCATGGCACAAACTAGTTGAAGGTCTTCCAAGGTTTAGGTATTCAAAAGATCACTTATGCTCAGCTTGTGAACAAGGGAAAAGCACTCGTGCTCACTTTCCTTCGAAGAGGGAATACAACTCTCAGCATGTTCTTCATCTTCTTCACATAGATTTGTGTGCGAGCGTAAGTGCGGGCGATTTATTAATGGCAAACGCTATATCCTAGTAATTTTGATGGGACTGATCACGATGGACTTGGGTTTATTTTCTTCGAAGTAAAGATCAAGCTCCACAGATGATCATCACCTTTCTCATGAAAATTCAAGTTCAGCTCCGGAACACGTTAGACAAATCGAATGCGAACAAAGGAACTGAATTTGTGAACCAAACTCTTGAGATTACTATGAGAAAGTAGGAATTGAGCATGAGACATCAATTGCAAGGACACCGAAAAAATGGAGTTGTCGAAAGAAGAAACCGACGTTAGTGGAAGCGCAAGAACGATGTTGATCAATGCAAAACTTCCAGATTGCTTATGGGTAGAAGCCGTGTCAACTGCATGCTACACTCAGACCGTTCTATGATAACCAAACGCCACAACAAAACACCTTTTGAGCTTATCCATAACAGTGAAACTGAATCTCAAACACTTTCATGTATTTGGTGCTCCTTGTTACCGTAGAATGATCGTGATGACTTTGGAAAGCTCAAGGCCAAAGGCGACATTAGGTCTTCGTTGGGTACGTGGAAAACTCAAAGGATACCGAAGTGCGGAACCATCGTACAAAAAAAATTATGGAAACCATTCACACTAATTTTGATGATCTCACAGAAATGGCTTCTGAGCAAAACAACTTGGAACCCGTACATAATCGTTTAAACTTCCCCCAATCATCAGCTGATCAATCATTTCAACTCACTCATTGTCAGATGGAAACGTTGTTTGCTCCTTTGTTTAGTGATGATCTTGATCAACGTGCTCCAGATGTATCAAATGTTCCCGCTGCTCAACCTGATAATATTTCAATCCCTGATATACCTAAAACAACAACAATTGTTGTTGATGTACCTCCGATTGAATCTACAACAACAACCAAACAAATCGCTTCTAATGACGCTGATCCAACTGATGATCTTCTTAATCAAAATGTACCTGCACCAGCGGATTATGATGGAAATGCGTTCTTTAACCCTTTAAACTCTCGAAACTACAAATTGATGATTGTCTGAATCTTCAACTAGCCATCTGAATCCACCAAATCTGCACAATGTATACCAACATCAACCCTCCACACATCGATGGACAAAAGACCATCCTCTTGTTAATATTAATGGCAACCCGAATCAACCGGTAACTAGACAACGCCTTCAGACCGACGTGAGACACTGCATTTATGCACTTACCGTTTGTCAATCTGAACCCAAAAACATTAAAGAAGCAATGACTTATGAAAACTAGATTTAATCCATGCAAGAAGAATGAACTAGTTTAAACGCTTTAGAAGTCTGGAATTGGTTGAAAGACCAACAGGTCTCGTCATTGGTCTCAAATGGATTTGGAAAAACAAGTTAGATCTTTGAGGGTACGGTTATCCGAAACAAGTCACGTCACGGTGGCTAAGGGTTATAGATAGGAAGAGGGTATCGACTTTGAAGAATCATTTGCTCTGCTAGCTAGACTTGAGGCTGTACGGATTTTTCTTGCATTTGAGGCTCACGTGAACATCATGTTATCGATGGATGTCAAAACTTCTTTCGAATGGTAAATCAAGGAAGCAAGGTATATGTTAGTCAGCCAAAAGGATTTTTTGATCCAGAGTACCCTAATCACGTCTACAAACTGAACAAGGCTCTCTACGGTCTCAAACAAGCCCCTCGGGCATGGTATGATAAGTTGTCATCCTTTCTCCTTGCTAATAATTTTATCAAAGGATCGGTCGACCCAAAACTGTTTATTCAATATCATGGGGTACACATTCTAATTGTTCAGATTTATGTGGATGACATTATTTTTGGTTCTACCCACAAAAAGTACTCAAACGCTTTTTCAAATTAACAGCAATTAAGGGTAATAATGTACTTTCTCTGACATCCCCTGACACATGGGGATGTCCAGGTCATCAATCCGCGTGCAACATTCCAAATCCTTGCTCTCTCATTGGTCGAAACAGCGTGGATGATCTAATCCAAGGGTTGATATCATTTGGGATACGTGGGATTTGATCAAAGGGTTGATATCCACTCAAAGAAACACAGAATTGCATATTCCAGAAGTTTCCAAGGCTCAAGCTCAAGTATTTAAAGACCCCTTCACCAACGAATTGAAAACACCTTCTTTCTTATTTTTCAGTAGCTTAATATCATTTTGTATTCAATTTTAAGTTTTAATTTTCAGTTTGTGTAATTCACTCTTGTATTTCAATTTCTTATTAATATAATTCAGTTCTAATTACTCAAGTTTTTAATTAGTTGTTTATGATCTTAATCTGTTTATTATTATCGTCTAAAGCTTATTTCATTAATCCAAATCTGTTTTCAGCTTATTTCTTCCTTAACTAAAAAAATACAAAAAAAAATCAGAAAATGATTGAAAAATAAAAAAATATTTCAGTTCTTCTCATAAGTTTTCATTAATCTTAGCTATCGTTACATAAGCTCATCTAAGCTTCTAATAGCTTATTGTGAGCTTATTTCCTTTTCAAATCTTAGAGAATCTCTCAAATATTACCACAGTCAACAAAAGTCAACTGCAGTGATTCTTATGGTTTTGAGGATGAAATTGGGTTGATGCAGAGCATGGATTGGGTTGGATTAGACTAGTTTAGTGTAGATTTGGTATTGTTTAAAGTTGCATAATGGCTGGCTTTCAAGTTAGTTCTCAATCTCTTTTCCATTTAACTGTATAATCTGCATAATCTGCTAGTATTCAATTCTGAGGTTATTGATTGTTTAGAGCATTTTATTTAGGTTTATTTTGGTAAATTGGATTTAGATTAGGTGATAGCTTAGCTTGATAGAGTGATTTAGCTGTTCTAGTTGCTTATCAGTTTCAATCAAGGGTGTTTGGTTCAGTAGTTGAACCCGAGATAGAGGTAAATTAGTGGTGAATATTTGCAACACTAGTTTCAGTTAGGATGATCTAGTCTAACTCAGTCATTATCATGTGCCTTATAATACAAAAAGTCAAATCATATTAAATAGGATCTAATTTTCACATCTGTTAAGTATTTGAATATCAAAAGCTTGATTTATGTTTAGAATTCAGTAGAGCACCTTAATATAGTTTCACTTTAGCTTAATATGTCATTCTTAGTTCAAAAGTTGAATTCAAATCTCATTTTAGTCAACTTTTCAGTTCTGTCATAAAAGTCAAAATTACTAAAAACAATTTTTCTCAAAACTTTGTGAATTTCTCATAAACTCAATTCTGGTTCAAATCAAGTGGAATTCTGGACTTAAAAACTTCAGCTGGTCTAGTTTCTTATACTGAATTTTGTGGAATTTTTAGAGATAGTTATAAGCACTTAAACAGCTCTTCTTTAGAGCTGTTTTGCCCTGTTCCTTATCAGCATAACTGATTGTGATCAGTCATTCTTGTAGCCCTTGCACAGGACTCAATATAGCTTGTCTTGATCTGAAATTTGGAACTATTACTCTTTGGTTGGTGGTCTTGAGAACCATAGTTTTAGTTTTCACATTAGCTTATTGATAAAACCTGTGATAAGTTCAAACATAGGGGTTAAGAGCTGATTTAAGTTAGAATCAGTTAGCATAAAATCTTGGTAAACTGCTTATTAGAGGTTAGGAGTAGCTAGAATTAGTTGATAATAGCTAGTTTTAGTATAATATAGTTTCTGTAACAGTGTGGTGGCTTATTTTGCTGTTTAGCTTATTTTCAAGTGCTTATTTGGTAGCAGTTTACACTACAGCTCTCATTTCTCACACAATAGCTATAGTTTTTATATTTTTCATAGATTTAGAGTATTATTTTAAACTTTTCCTGAATTTTTCATAATGTTTAGACTTTGTTTGCTATTTTTCTTGATTTAATACAGTTTTTAGGTAATTTTAAATAGCTTTTATTGAAAATAAATCAGAAAAAGTTCCAAAAAAATAAATTTTTATTTTTCCTAGATTAAGAAAATTATAAAAATCAAAAAAATAAATTTTCCAGATTTTTCCTAGTTTAAATTGTAATTTTTAGCATTTAAATTAGTCTTTAATAGATTTTAATCCATAGAAAATAGAAAAATCCTCAGAAAAATACAAAATTAGTTTTGAAAAGTCTTTTGAGTTATTTTAGATTTTTAGAAAACAGTTTTATAATTTTCACTTTTGTTTTCATAATTTTTAGTATTTATAATTAGTTTTAAAAGTTTAAAATTAGTTTTTAATTCAAATAAAATTCCAGAAAAAATCATAAAAATTAGTTTTAATTCTTAGTTAATTTTCAAATATCATTTTTAGTTAGAAAGAATTTTAGATCATTTTTAGGACTTAGAATAGACATAGTTGCGTTTTATTCACGTTTCATTTGCGTAACTTAGGATTCCCCGTAATTGCTTTCCCATTGTATTAGATCATATTTCAAATCCAAAACATCGAGCATTTTAATAACGAACCAATAACGACGTTGGCCATTCACGCCTCGTTGGGAAACGACTCGGATTTCCTAATCCGTATCACTATCACTCACGGGTTTTGATTCATTATCCTTTTTTCTAAAAGGATTTTTGATCATTTCTTGTGGTTATTTTTGATATCGATATTGTGGTTTTATCCATACACACACTTACCCCCTAAGCCTACACTCGAGAATCAATCACATATGTGAAACTTCTCATAAATGTTCTGGCAGATTGCTAAGATCTGCGTAGAACTCTAGAATATATCACTTGTGTCCTTATTGATGAACAACAAGCGATGTCATGTCAAGTGTTCCTATAAGATCTTTTGATGAATCTCGTGGCTCTAGACTCAATAGTGCATTTTGGTTTTCCTGAGCGGAGACTAGGGAGAGGGTCTCCTTCTTCAATACCAACGATCTCTAAGAGAAAGTCGATAGATTATGTAGGGTTCCCAGTGAGAATGAAACAAATCCTTTTAAGAGAAATTGAGTGTCTAGAAGGTTTAGTGCAGTGCGTCACTGGGTCCATGACGTCTTTGTCTTCAATACCAGTGTCAACTTAGTGACAACTAGTAGCAGATTAATTGAACCCGGTTTCTGCCCTAAGGTTGAATATGGAGGGCTATTTCTTTTCACCCTTTCTCATTATATTTCTTTTTAATTCTTCAACCCCTTCTTTCTCCTTTCTCACTTTACTCCTTTTTTCAATCATACCTAAGGACTTCTAATACTAACTATGGGTGATGTCCTTGGGGAGATCCCTACGGCTCTGGCGGATCATAGGACGGATTTTCCTATCCTTATTCACCTTATAACTCCGTGACTGTCCTATTGTTGCCATAAAACCATTTTTCTTGAAAATCTCTTCAGAGTGTATATAATTGAAAACATGTTTGAAACACTCCGAGAGTTTTATATTTTCAGAAATACTCCCCTTTCACATGTGCTCATTAGTTTTGACAGAAATCTGCACATAGAGGGTAGAGTTCGCACTTTTTGAATTGATCGGCTCATGATAGACAATTCCCCACGAGACACGGTTACGTTGACTAGTTAAAGAGGTAAAAAGGCTCACTAGTTAGGAGGGAGTAATAACCTAACTAGACGGTTACAGTTGAAGTTCAGAGCTACAAGAATTTGTGCCGTCAGTGTCAAAGATAAAATACCGAGGTCATCGGAAGGGAGAACTTCAAGTTTGCCTCAGTAACTAGACTACAGAGACTCTGCGCTTCAAGAAAGTAAATATTGTTCATTACTATTTTAATTTACCTTGTTTTGCATTTATAAGTCTCATTGTAACCATTCACGTGTGACGCTATCTTGGAGGGAGATTGTTAGCCTCGCTTTTTATAAAGATAACGTCACTTACGTGAATTGGACTAGATGTGTAGTATATTTTGCCCATAGGGACTAGTATCGTTTAAGTGGCAAATTTAGAGCCTAGAAATACCCCTCATGACTCTCCATGAGGGGTGAGGTGAATCATTAGGTTATTTGTATTGTGTGTGTTTATCAATAAAACCTTGTGTTTTCTCCTCCCTCTCTCTATTTTCTCTCACTAAAAGGATGAAGATCTTCATCTTCTTCCACCAACCTCGACCTCCAAACCACATAAATCTATAGTTTTTCGGTCCTAACAAGTGGTATAGAGCCATGGTTATCTTGTGTTGATTTATGTTGGTTTTATACATGTTTTTTTGACTGTTTCTGTGCTTATTTTGTGGGTCGGAAATTTTTTTCCCGATTTGTGGGTTAACAGTTTAACATGTATTTGAGTATCCTTATTTTTGGTTCAAAAAACGTCCTGGTCTATAATGTCTTAACAACTGTCTTGGGTATATCCTGTCCAAACAGTCCTTATATGTTTTTTTTACCAATCCGTGAAGAACTCAAAGTGGTCAAACCGTCAGTTTCTATGGTCATATGAGTCAAAAGAAAGCATTTTTATTATGCTTTTCTGGGTATATATGAAGCTGAACGGAATATGTGGTCGGAAAAACTCGCCGGAAAAAAGTCAAAGGGTCAAAACCCTAAACTTACGCCTAAGGAGGATCTACAGAGTTGTTATGCGTAGCTGTGAAGTTACGCGTAAGAAATGGTTTACGCTGGCTTTACGCCTAAGCTAGGTTAGGCGTAAGGCTACGCATAAGAAAAATAGTTTACGCAATAAAGTTTTAGGGTTACTCATAACTTGTATATTACGCGTAAGGTGTACAAGCTTGAATGAAATCAAAAGAGTTATGCGTAAAAAAGACCTCGACCACAACTATACCATACAAACTCATCGACATCAGTCAACACCATCATCTGTCCATGAGAAAATTTAACAGATCCGAAACAAATTCTCAACCCAACAACATCAAACTACAATCTATCCTAAATCTTGCTCCATCTCAATCTAGACTCAAAATGAAAAATATTTGATTGATCTCAGATTGGATTCAAGTTTTTTTTGTAATCTTTTAAAGATTATTTCAACTTAATCATTATCATCATCGATCCATGTGGAATCAACCTTCCCATTTTATTTCTGAATATAAAAGATAGACTAATAACATATTTTGTTGTAATCTCTCTTTTGCTTCATTGGCTCATTTAACTCAAACAAAAACACAAAACATACAAACCTACCTGTGTCGTTATATCATAGATCTTGCAGTCTTACTTGTGGGTTCTTGATAGGTGATCGTATTAAAGAAGAATGGTGGTTTATGTGTTTTGTTCTTATGTTCTTATGTGATATGAGGATTTCTTGTTCGGTTATAATGATCCGTTGATGAAAGAGCTGAGATTGATGCGTTTGTTTTTTAATGATATGAGATTTGATGGTGGGTGGATTAAACATGATAGAGATGGTAGGCGCATAGTTTTTATCTGTGTGTTTTTAGGGTTAGGGTATAATAATAAGTGTGTCACTTATTTTATACGGGTATGTTTGTTTGTGATTGGACCGGATGTGCTAAAATCTTGATCGGGCTTTGATTTGTCTGGACTTTAACTCGATTATGGGCTGTTTAAATTGGCTGGAAGATGGACTATGATATGTTATGGGTTGTGAGATACCGAGTCGCACATTTGTGTTATCCAAATTTTTCTCTTGTCTCTAATTGAAAATTTGAGGATAAAAAATATTTGCTCTAAGAGTGGTATTTATGGTATATTATTCACGGAGGGATACATAATTCACGGCTTGCGCTAAAATTGAAAAAAAATGACCACGGGGTTTTTGTACGGTATTATTGATGCAGAATTGAAGTGACGTTTCACGGGTGATCTTCTTTATCTTTGAGACTATGGTTGGTTGGATGCATGTGTCAAGATGACTTGTTGGAGCACATTATGAATTTTGACAATCTGGTTATAACTGGTAAGGAGTTACGTTGTAGTGCTCATAGTGTGTAACCATCACTTTAAGGAGTTACGTTGTAGTGCTCAGTGTCACACGGCGTTGTGGATTGTTCAAAAATTTAGAACAAGCAGTAAGTCACAAAGTTGGGATGTTTACATCCTTTTCAAGTTGGTCGTATCGGGTTTTCTCCATATGTGGTCATTACAATTAGCCGGTGAATTTAAAGGAGGTTCGATAAAAGGTTGGTTTGAGAGAATCGAATTATTGAGAGTATCTTTGCGACATATTCTCACGGAAATTATGATCAAGCTATGATGTTTGAAAATTGCATCAAGAAGGTAATACGGCATGTACGCAACATTATGATGATTCTGATAGCTCGCAACCATCAGGAGGGAGAAGTTGGTATTTCATCTTCCGTGATTGGATTACGAAGGGAATTGTGCTTAAGACTGAAGAAGGAGAAGTAGTGTGTGTACATCGGGGCTTTTTACCAACTTGGATGCAATACTAAGTGAGTTATGTTGTTATGATGTTCCCAGAACGACAACCATTGTACGTTCAAGAGTTTACTTTCTCCGCTGCATGTTGGAAGAGAGTTGTCGGTTCAGGAGGGAGCATAGAAAGAAAAAGGCTCACTATTTAGGAGGTAGTAATAACCTAACTAGACCATTACAGTTGAAGTTCAGAGCTACAAGAAGATCTAATGCCGAGATCGTCGGAAGGGAAAACTTCAAGTTTGCCTCAGTATCTAGACTACAGAGACTCTGCGCTTCAAGAAAGTCAACATTGTTCTTTACTATTGTAATTTACTTTGTTTTGTATTTATAGGTCTCATTGTAACCATTCACGTGTGACGCTATCTTGGAGGAGATTGTTAGCCTCGCTTTTTCTAAAGATAACGTCACTTACGTGAATTGGACTAGATGTGTAGTATACTTTGCCCTTAGGGACTAGTATCGTGTAAGTGGCAAAGTTAGAGCCTATAAATACCCCTCATGACTCTCCATGAGGTGTGAGGTGAAGCATTTGGTCATTTGTAGTGTGTGTTTTATTTATCAAGTTATCCTTATCTTCTCCTCCCTCTCTCTAGTTTCTCTCTCTAAAAATGATGAAGATCTTCATCTTCTTCCACCAACCTAGACCTCCAAACCACATAAATCTATATATTTTTTGGTCCTAACAAAGACCAAAGCACAATCTAGTTGGACTTGGCAGAGATGGTTACAAAATACACCTGGCTTTAAATGGATTCCTAAAATCATAAACATGTGTGTTTCAACTGTAACTATAACGGAACCCTCTAACTTTTTGGGTTCCACCTCTACTTCTATTCCACCTGTGTCATCTGTGTGTAATGCAGGTGATACAGATCATCATTTGGATTGTTGATAATGAATGTTCCTGGCACATGACATGCAATCTCAAACTTCTTACAAACTTTGTTTCAAAGTTCATTGGCACTGTCAGGTTCGGGAATGATCACATCGCAGCTATCATGGGCTACGGAGACTACATCAATGGGAACATCAAAATTAGCAGGGTTTATTATGTGGAAGGTCTAGGTCACAATTTATTTTCAGTCGGTCAGTTTGGTGATGGTGATTTGGAAGTTGCTTTTAGGGAGAAAACTTGTTTCATCCGTGATCTACAAGGAAACGATGTTATGTGTGGAAACCGAACATCAAGCCTTTACACAATCTCAATGCAAGACATGATTGCTTCATCTCGCATCTGTCTACTTTCTAAGGCAACATCTACAAAATCATGGTTGTGGCACCGCAGACTCTCACATTTGAACTTTCAAACCATAACCAATCTTGCACGACACAAACTAGTTGAAGGTCTTCCAAGGTTTAGGTATTCAAAAGATCACTTATGCTCAGCTTGTGAACAAGGGAAAAGCACTCGTGCTCACTTTCCTTCGAAGAGGGAATACAACTCTCAGCATGTTCTTCATCTTCTTCACATAGATTTGTGTGGCCAGATGCGTGTGCAGACGATTAATGGCAAACGCTATATCCTAGTAATTTTTGATGACTGATCACGATGGACTTGGGTTTATTTTCTTCGAAGTAAAGATCAAGCTCCACAGATGATCATCACCTTTCTCATGAAAATTCAAGTTCAGCTCCGGAACACAGTTAGACAAATCAGAACAGACAAAGGAACTGAATTTGTGAACCAAACTCTTCGAGATTACTATGAGAAAGTAGGAATTGAGCATCAGACATCAATTGCAAGGACACCAGAAAAAAATGGAGTTGTCGAAAGAAGAAACCGTACGTTAGTGGAAGCTGCAAGAACGATGTTGATCAATGCAAAACTTCCAGATTGCTTATGGGTAGAAGCCGTGTCAACTGCATGCTACACTCAGACCGTTCTATGATAACCAAACGCCACAACAAAACACCTTTTGAGCTTATCCATAACAGAAAACTGAATCTCAAACAGTTTCATGTATTTGGTGCTCCTTGTTACCAGAATAATGATCGTGATGACTTTGGAAAGCTCAAGGCCAAAGCTGACATTAGGTCTTCGTTGGGTACTGTGAAAACTCAAAGGGATACCGAATCTGGAACCATCGTACAAAAAAAATTATGGAAACCATTCACACTAATTTTGATGATCTCACAGAAATGGCTTCTGAGCAAAACAACTTGGAACCCGTACATAATCGTTTAAACTTCCCCCAATCATCAGCTGATCAATCATTTCAACTCACTCATTGTCAGATGGAAACGTTGTTTGCTCCTTTGTTTAGTGATGATCTTGATCAACGTGCTCCAGATGTATCAAATGTTCCCGCTGCTCAACCTGATAATATTTCAATCCCTGATATACCTAAAACAACAACAATTGTTGTTGATGTACCTCCGATTGAATCTACAACAACAACCAAACAAATCGCTTCTAATGACGCTGATCCAACTGATGATCTTCTTAATCAAAATGTACCTGCACCAGCGGATTATGATGGAAATGCGTTCTTTAACCCTTTCGCTACTGAAACTACAAATTCAGATGTTGCTGAATCTTCAACTAGACATCTGAATCCACCAAATCTGCACAATGTATACCAACATCAACCCTCCACACATCGATGGACAAAAGACCATCCTCTTGTTAATATTAATGGCAACCCGAATCAACCAGTCGTAACTAGACAACGCCTTCAGACTGACGGAGAACACTGCATTTATGCACTCACCGTTTGTCAATCTGAACCCAAAAACATTAAAGAAGCAATGACTTATGAAAACTAGATTTAATCCATGCAAGAAGAGCTGAACTAGTTTAAACGTTTAGAAGTCTGGGAATTGGTTGAAAGACCAACAGGGGTCTACGTCATTGGTCTCAAATGGATTTGGAAAAACAAGTTAGATGCTGAGGGTACGGTTATCCGAAACAAGTCACGTCTGGTGGCTAAGGGTTATAGATAGGAAGAGGGTATCGACTTTGAAGAATCATTTGCTCTGCTAGCTAGACTTGAGGCTGTACGGATTTTTCTTGCATTTGAGGCTCACGTGAACATCACTGTTTATCAGATGGATGTCAAAACTTCTTTTCTGAATGGTAAACTGAAGGAAACAGTATATGTTAGTCAGCCAGAAGGATTTTTTGATCCAGAGTACCCTAATCACGTCTACAAACTGAACAAGGCTCTCTACGGTCTCAAACAAGCCCCTCGGGCATGGTATGATAAGTTGTCATCCTTTCTCCTTGCTAATAATTTTATCAAAGGATCGGTCGACCCAAAACTTTTTATTCAATATCATGGGGTACACATTCTAATTGTTCAGATTTATGTGGATGACATTATTTTTGGTTCTACCCACAAAAAGTACTCAAACGCTTTTTCAAAACTAATGAAAACAAATTTTGAAATGCCAATGATGAGTGAACTTACGTTCTTCTTAGGACTACAAGTTCATCAATCACCCCGTAGTATTTTCTTAAGTCAATCCAAATATGCTCTTGAAATATTGAATAAACATGGAATGCAGAGTTGTAACACCTATGCAACACCAATGGCACATACCAACAAACTGGATGCTGATTTACATGGGAAATTGGTTGACCCTACCAAATACCGAAGTATTATTGGGTCTCTCATGCATCTAACAGCCAGTAGACCCGACATTGTATTTTCTGTATATCTTTGCTCTCGTTATCGGTCAAGGCCAATTGAAAGACACCTCTCTGAGGCTAACAGAATCCTCCGATACATAAAGGGAACCATTAATTTGCGGATCTGGTATCCAAAGGATTCTGGTTTTGAACTAATAGCTTTTTCAGACGCTGACCACGCAGGATGCTTAGATTCACAGAAACGTACTTTGGGAGGTTTACAATTCCTTGGTGATAAATTGGTGTCATGGCAATCGAAGAAACAGGATTGTACATCGCTGTCCTCAACTGAAGCAGAATATGTAGCCATGTATGCGTGTTGTGCTCAAGTCATTTGGATGAGAACACAACTTAAAGACCATGGTTATGTATTTGACAGAATTTCGGTGTACTGTGACAACCGAAGTGCCATTGCGATCTCGTGCAACACCGTTCAACACTTGAAGTCAAAGCACATCGATATTCGATATCATTTCATCAAAGAGCGTCTGGAAAAGGGTACCGTTGAATTATACTTTGTAGGTACAGACCACCAATTGGCGGATCTTCTTACCAAAGCCTTGCCTCCCGCAAGATTTACTGATTTGATTCACCGAATTGGTCTGAGGTGTTTGACTCCAGAAGAACTGGACAAAAATTTAACACATTCTTAAAAATGTCAAAGACCAAAACCTCTTTTGTAAATAATTTTCAAAAACAAAATACAAAAATATAAAATCAGATAAAATCCAAAAATATTCTTCTATCTAAATTTCTATCACAACCAAATATTGCAAGTACAAAACTTCCATCAACACTGTGTTCAATCAAACATTTCACCATTTTTCCCGAACAAGTGTTGAGGGGGAGAATGTAAATATTTTTCAGTTTCATAAAACCTTGTACTTGCATGTTACCATTAATTACGTTGTTTCTTAAAAATGGTGGATATGTATCTTGTCAAATACTCACCTCGGACTCAAATGTTTACAAAATTCACTATTTCAAAAGTCGAGGGGGAGTATCGTTAAGTTTCTTTCCCAAAATGAGTTTTGTCTAACCAAAGTGGAAGCTAATGGGTCGTGGTTGAAATTGTTGAGGTTAAGGGGCTAAACTTGTCAATTTTCAAAACTAATTCAAACAAAAACACCCTACCTTACACATTCAATGCACTTACATTTTGCATTTAATACTCTCATCTACCAAGATCCACGGCTATCATTTGTTCTTCAAATCCGTTTTACAAAATCGAAATCTGTAAGTGGCAAATGTTTTAGATCATGTTTTTACACATTGGTTTTCAAAATCTTTCAAATGCAATGGTTCAAACTTTCAAAACCATTAATTTTGTGTTTACGCGTATGCGTAAGAACTTAGATTGTGCCAAAGTGTGTTTGTGATGTTATGGGTAGTGTCAAAACCTTCATAAACCTGTTTTACACCCATTTCCATCATTAAATTGAACCCAGAAACTCGTATTGAACCATTTTGAATTTTTAGGGTTTAAGTTCTAATTTGGGGGTTTACGCATATGAATGTTTGGCTATGATTATATGCTTAGGATAGCTTTAGAACAAGCTTAATTACATGAAATAGATCTTTAAATCCACCCAGAAACAACATAAAGTGAAAATCTATGTTTTAGGGTTTATAGGGTCGTTCCCCATGAATCTTTTGATTCTGTGGGTATTTCATGTTAAAATTTGTTGTAATCTACTCCATTGACATCTAGAATAGTGCAGAAAAAAATCTTGATGATTTTCTATGGTTGAATCTGTTATGCGTAGAACTAGGGTTTAGGGTTTTAGTATTCTTACGCCTAAGTTGTTATGTGCATATCTAGTTCAATCTTATACCCGTTTTGTGATTCTGGAAGTGTTAGGATTGTTTTGTAATCATGCTATTATGTTTATGTATTGCAGGTAGTTTACTCGTAAAGGATCATAATTAAGATGTTCATGATGTCACGCTTATGGAATACCTTATGCATAAAGGTTACGCATAAGAGCAATCTTACGTGTAAAACTTACGCATAAGGTCTATAGTGGGACTACGCGTATCCTGGAAGGATATACGTAAACTTGGATGTTTACTCCTAAGGGTTACTCTTACGAGTACAAATTACGCGTAACTTCTTTTGCCAAAGCTTACGCGTAAGCATATAAGCTAATGGTATGCTTTTACATGTAAGAAATTCTTACGCCTAAGGCTTGCCTTTACACTTAAGCTTACGCCTACGCCTAAAGCACTGTTTTTACGCATAAACTTATATGTTTACGCCTAAGCCAACTTTTCACCTTGTTTTGACATGTTACGCGTAGAATCACTTGTTAAATATTACTCATAAGTCACTATTACCTAATGTTACGCATAAGCTTACAAAAGTTAATATGTTGTGTGTTAAGTTAAAATTGAACTTTTAAACTTCAATATTAACATGTTCATGTAACTTATCACATCAACTTCAAACAATTGGACAAATGTGACTTAGGACTTGCAACTAACATAAACATGTTACCATTAAACAAGTAATTAAATAATAAATCAGACTAAAACTAACACAATGTGTTTCCATATGTCTGTTTCTTTGTCTAATAACTTTCAGATCACAAAATGGCCACAAATCAAGCAAACATCTATGCCCTAGCTGAGCTCACGATGGCAAACACATTCCCAGCTAGATACGACAAAAAAATTGGCAAAACAATCTTCGTTTCATCTTCAACAACTTCGTATGCTCAGAATCATCTTGCAGAAATTGATGTGGTCATCCTTCTGCAACATTCATTCAAATACATGCTCACAAAGTCATCCTCAATCCCTGACTTCTTTCTGATGATGAGTATGATTCAATGGATGAAGAAAGACAACTTCGTAAGACATTAAATCAGAAAAGGATGGAATACCATGCTTCAAACTTTCCGGTTAATCAACTCGGTGGGGCAGGAAGGTCAAGCAGTAGTTCTCCACTAATGGAAGATCCATTGCAAACATCTCTTACCCCATCCGATCAGGTTAATCAACCCGGTAAGGATCAGGGTGTCACTGTCACTAAAACTGTTGAAATAAAGCAACCACAACAACAACTATTACAACCGCAAGAAGAAGAGCATGGTGAAGATGAGGTAATGTATGACGATGAAATAACGCAATCCAACACACAAACCTCAACAGTCTTCTGAACCAGCTCTTGACACTTACACCAAACCCAAATCATCATCTCAATCATCACCTCCATTAACAAAAAGAATCAAGTAAGTCAACAACAAAATCTGTTAAGAAGGCAACTCCATCCAATGATTAGACAAATGGTTAAGCTGGCTATCACTAATATGCCACCACCACCTGCTAAGACCACCACCACTACACAACTAGCTACACAACCACCATTATCTGATCAACCAAGGGATTCAGAAACCGCACCACCAGCGAAGAAAACCATTGAGCACTTTACATACACTGGTGGTGAGGATCATGACATACCTGAGCCTCAACCTGAACCTCAACCGAGATTCAGATCAAGTACATTTCTACAATCCTCGTTTTCATCCGCAGTAAAACTATCCAAGAGCGTGTTGAAGATCTCCAACTCGGGGTCGAATCTTACTAAAAACAACTCAACCTCACTGCACCACTTCTACACTTCAACGAAATCAATCAAGAACCTCAGTAAAAAATCTTCGATAAACCAAAGTTTGGGTTTGTTTACCGAAGTGAAAATCATCTTACATGTTTCATGGCGTTCAATGAAATTCACAAGTTCTGTGACGCCACCCTGAAGATGGTTCGAGTTGGATTGGCATATCGTTTGAAGGACATTGAGTTGGGTAAAATTCAGACGAAGAGATGGATTGGCATATCGCAAGGATGTTCTTCGGTTTATCACTAGGATTGTTGAAAGGTTCATTCATCAGGATCAGATGCAACGGTTGGAGAGCTATGTGGGAGGAAGACCAAGCATTCTGATTCTGACATACCAATGTCCTCAAAAATTAGCTGGTCGTTTGTAATCATTGGGTACTCTCTTAACTCTCTTGATTGTGATTTTGTTTGTTTGAAATATTCATGATGGCTTTTGCACACATAACAGTGTACAACCCGTTCTTGTAATGAAAGGACCATGTGGTACGCATCAGTGCCACAATCCTTATAAAAGGAGCGAAATCTTCTTAATTTTGAGTAAAATTCATCAAACTTTCAATAAAATTCAAAATTTTGCTCAAAAGATTAAGTACTCTCTCTCTCTCTCGTGTTTTCAAAACCTTAAAAGTTAATATTACTTGTTGAGGGGGAGTACTTGCAAAATATCTTTGTTCAAACAATGTTCTTCATGGAAATCTTCCCACAAAACTCGAGATGGTCATATTCGATATAAAATTTCATCAAAAATAACATTAATATGCCATTTTTTGAGGGGGAGAAAAATTGTGTGATACAAATATGTTGGATTGTGATTGAATCTAAGTAGAAATAGACTCAACCATTGAAATGACGAGCTCTTAAATGTCAGTAACTCGAAAAGACTTGTCCGAGACGAGTAATAATTTCAAACGAGTTCGCTAGTGATGTAAACGTGTCTCGCAAAGGACTAGTCTTAGTAGAATGTACCATCCGAGAAATTCTTGGTAGATATGAACCTTGACGGGTCAAACCTCCTCACCAAGGAGTGTTTACAACTTCAAGCTGACCTAGTCAGTGATGTAACCGTGTCTCGCGGGGAATTGTCTATCTTGAGTCGATCAATTCAAAAATGTGCGCTCTACCCTCACTTTGCAAATTTCTGTAAAAACTCATAAGCACATGTGGAGGGGGATTATTTTTTAAAAATGCAAAACTCTCGAAGTGTTTCAAAATTATTCTTATTCATAAACACTTTGAGATATTTTCATGAAAAATGGTTTTATGGCAACATAGGATAGTCATGGAGTTATAAGGTGACTAAGTTTATGGAGAAATGTCCTATGATCCGCCAGAACCGGAAGGATCTACCCTAGGACACCACCAATAGTTAGTAATTAGAAGTCCTTAGGTATGATTGACAAAAGGAGAAATGAGAATCGGAGAAAGAAGGAGTTGAAGAATTAAAAAGAAATGTAAAGAAAATGGTGAAAAGAAATAGCCCTCCAAATTATTCAACTTAAGGCAGACACCGAGTTCAATTCATATGCTACTGGCTGTCACTAGATGACACCGGTATTGAATATTACAGTCGTCATGGACCCAGTGACGCATTGCACTAAACCTTCTTAGCCACTCAAGTTTCTCTCAATAGAAGCTTGTTTCATTCTCACAGGGAACCCTACGTAATCTATCGGCTCTCTCTTAGAGATTGTTGGTATTGAAAAAGGAGATCTTCTCCCTAGTCTTCGCTCAGGAAAACCAAAGAGCATTATTGAGCCTAGAGCCATGAGATTCATCAAAAGATCTCTTAGGAACACTTGAACTTTTATCACTTGTCGTTCAAAATTAAGGACGCAAGTGATACATTCTAGAGTCCTTCGCAGATCCTAGAAATCTGCCGAGAACATTTATTAGGGGATTCACAATCGTGATCCTCAGTGATTGAATGAAAACTCCTACCAGGGTCAACATTAAACAGCCCTGAAAGCATGTCACTTCGGTAACTCCTTGTGGGTTACGGTTAGTATTATCTTAAACGGTCTACAGTCGTGAGATGATGCCTTGGTGTACCTCAACGACTCACCTGAACTGTAGATGTACTTCGGTACATCGTGTTAGCCTACTTGAGGGCCTCCAGTTTCAGAAACAGCCTTTGCTAGAATTAGAGATGTGTTTTCACACTATCTTTGTTAACATCCTTGAAGTTTGAACTTGTAAGTGCTGGAAATCCCGCTAAGGAGATTCCTTTCAAGAATTGAATCCTGAAAATGTGGGTCATTACTTGAACTCATTCAATGTAATGCCAATTGTCCCTCCACGGGATTCGAACGGCTGATTCGCCTGACCAAGCTGAATGGAATCAAGACATTCATTAGTAAAACAATTGTAGTGGTCAATTCTTTAAGAAAAGTCTACAATGATCGATTGGTGCTTATCACTAACCAAATTTATGCAGCTGCTGATGGATGCTCCAGGGAGGAAAGATCATGCTGATTCTCCACATGCTCATACCTACAACAACATACATGAAGTTCTCTTAAAAGGCAACTCAAAAGTCAAAATTATTCTTCATCAAAGCCAAAGAATCTACAAAGTTTGAAGACTAAAGAACTACATCACAATTGGAATAAAAGTCAAAAGGCGTGTGAGCATGTTGGAGAAAGACGTGTAGACACCTGAGCAACGAAGCTGACCAGATGCAGACAACAACATACAATCACATCATCCACAAACAGAACAAAGAACAAAGATTACAACGTCGTCAAAGCTGAAAACTTCAAACGAAACAAGATCCCACACAAGGGGAGATTTTTAGGAATTGGAAATTCTATAGTGAAGTGTCGGTCACCCCAAATATTGTTATTTACGTTGTTTTGTAGTCAATTAGTTAGTTGTTAGCTTAGTTATTAGTTTAGTGCAACACCATAGAGGACGGACGGGTCTTTACCCACTGTATGCCTGATCCACAGTCCGAAGGAGGACGTGTAGTATGTAACTATAAATACCCTCTACCTCCCAAGGTAGAGGCTTGGAGCTTTCCCATTCTTAATCTAACCTTCTATGTTTTCTTTCACTTTCTCTCTCTAGAAAGCCTCCCATCTTTCTACTTTCTCTCTCTAAAACCTTAAACTATTCAAACCATATTGAATCTTATTTGTGTCTTAGAATAACCAATATACAACAATTGGTATCAAGATCCATGGTTTGATCACTCATCTTTCATGTTCTTGGATTTATAGTGGTTTTCATAAGGTTTTTGGGTTTGAATGAGTTTAGAGTGGTTAGCATCATTTGGATCATTTCTAGTGTTAAAGTTTGGATTTTGATTGTACTTTTGTGTTTAGAATCACTATAAGTGCTTAGGTTTTGATTTGGACGACTTGAATCAGCGTGGTTGGGTTGTTTTTTGATTGAAAAATGGTGGTTTTGAATACTTCATCCTAGCGACTTGGGTCTCGTACTTCATTTCTTCATAGCGACTTGTCTCTATGTTTTAAGCGACTTGTGCACTAAGCGATTTGTCTTTTGAGACAAAACGACAAAAAGGACAAAGTAGTGGACGTACTGTTTTGTCTAGCGACTTGTAACTAGCGATTTGTCTTCTTAGCGACTTGTGTCACTAGCGACTTGGTTTTCTAGCGATTTGTCCCTCTAGCGACTTGGCTTTCTAGCTACTTGTCACTCTAGCGACTTGTCTCTCTAGCGATTTGTCCCTCTAGCGACTTGGCTTTCTAGCAACTTGACACTCCAGCGACTTGTCATTCTAGCGATTTGTCAATCTAGCAACTTGTCTTTCCAAATGACTTGTCACTCTAGCGACTTGTCTTACTAGCGATTTGTCTCAAGCAATTTGTCATCAGTCTATGTTTTGTTGACTTTTCCCGACAAAACTTCAAACGGCCATAACTTTTGAACCGTAAGTCCGTTTTCGGCGTTCTACCCATTAAAATGACCATGAGAACAAGGAGAATGGCATGCTGGATGAACTTAGGTCAAACTTTGAGGCCTAAATCTGCTCCGAACAGAAGTTATTGAGGCTTTTAAGTTTTTAGACCTAAATTTCTCCGTAAAATCGTGCAACAACCAACCCAAATCACAACCAAACAACATCTCTGCTAATCCTACAAACAATAATAAGACCTAACACACAATTGTCTATCATTGTGTTGATCCATCAGTCATTTTAACACGTTCTATTAGTCATTGCTTAACGGTTTGGTCTTGATTTTAGTAAAATCCCGTGAAAGATCCTATTTCTCGGTTTAAATCACAAACTTGTAAAATCCCGTGTACACAGCAACATCATGTCTTACACTCCTGATTCAGTGATTTCAGAAGTACTTAAATTGTATGATACTGTGGACAACAATGATAATGTATGCTACACTGAACGGTTAAAGATGATTGAATCAATCAATGAGGATGTGAGATCTTCGTGCTCAGAGTCTGAAGAGAGAGAATTGCACCTGTTTAGACTACAAAATGCCATGCAAAAGGAAGGTATCATTGAACCTTATCAACAACTTCACTCACATCTCATGTTACTCACGATAGGAATGGAATGAACATGCAATGCCCTTTTCCGTCAAGATTTATCCACATTAACGGGAACATTACTATTGAACTTAGAACAATTGGAACAACAACTTGATAAAGAAAAGGTTCAAAAGGATAGTTCCAATGCTGTACTTCAAGTGATCCACAACTAATTTCATTCATCAGTGGGGAATTTACATCTGATTATGATCAAGACATGACTGAAATGTCTTTCAAGAGATACACTGGAATGGAAATTAGCTTGTTCATAAAGACACTTATCCATCTCATGGATAATATGGAGAAGTATATTGAGGAAGTTACTCTGAAAGACGAAAATGTGGATGAGAGTCTGGTGCAGTTGAGAGATAGTTGTGATGAGTCGGGTAATGTATCAGTTGAAAGATCGGGTGTTGCTGAATGCAGAATAACAGAGACAACAAAGAATGATGTAACCGGCAATTCAAGAACTCCGCCGACAAGATGTGGATACTGAATACAGAAGGGTGAATGAATGTCGAGTGCAATCAAGAGATTGTAGTGTTGAGTCTGGGTAAAGCAACGAGATGTTGGATCGGTTGACACTGAATACTGAGGCTCAGACAGATAAGCTTGAAACAACCAGTAGTTCAGTGACTCTTGTTACACATGATGTAGATGCAAATATCAGACCAACAAATGAACATGTGTCATGTGACGAGGTACCCTTAACTATTCAACATAATACATCTACTAATGTACCTAAACAAACTGATCTTAATGCCGAACATGACTCTGATAAATGTTTCTTTGTTGAGGCTGAGACTAATAATTTCAAAATATATGATACTGTTGATAAAAAGGCTTTTGATGAAATTTCAAACAAATTCTCAAAACTTGAAAAATATTGCATTTCACTTGAAATTTCAATACAAAGAAAGGAGGAAAGTTTTCAAACTAAGAAACCATGTAAAAATCTGGAATTTCCTGAATTTCGTGAATATTTTGAAATAAATGATTTAAAAGCTCAGCTTCAAGCCAAAAACTTGGCTATCAACAATTTGAAGAAACATATTTCTGATATGCATGTGAAAAGTAATTTGGTTACAAGTAATTCTGATGTTAATGCTACTAATGATATTCAAATGAAAAATGATGAATTAGCGGTTTGTGTGGCCAACTTACTAAAGGAAAATGAGACTTTGAGAAAGCATCACATAGAACTAAGTGACTCTGTCAAAGAAGCTAGAACTAAGTCAATGGAACAAACAAAATATTTGATAGCAAAAATTGATGAACTCAAAGCTCAAGTTCAGGATAAGAGTTTTGAGATAGTTGCCTTAAAGAATGAACTGAGAAAAATTGTAGGGAAAAGTGTGAACACTAAGTTTACAAAACCATCAACCTTGGGGAAGCCAGCTTCTCATTCCATTAGAGACCGGTTTTTTGTTAGGCAGCCTACTGCATTTATATCTGAAAGAACAAAATTTTCAAAAACACGGTTTGCCTCCCAAGTTGATGTGAAACAAGTTTTGTCAAAACCAGTCACTTCACCTTATTTGCCTAAGAATTCACATGATATGAATGACTTGTTCAAGAACTATGATCTAGAAGAAGCTAAGAAAAAGGCACATATTCAAAAAGACGGAATTTTAGGTGCTAGACCTAGGGTGATGAATTCTACGAGATTTCAAGGCAGTGCTAGTAGTTTTAAACCATTACCTAGGAACACTCAACTAAAGACTAGGGATTGGCTTGGATCTAAGAGTAGTTGCATTTCGAATAAAGCTATTCCCATAGCAGATCACTCTAAGAACTCTAGATCATTGCCTGAATCCAAACAAGTTGTTTGCTCAAATTGTCTGAAATGCATCTTTAAGGAAAATCATGATAATTTTTTTTCAAAATCCCTAAAGAAAGTAAATGCTCATGCAAAGGTTCAACATGTTAAGTCTGGGATTTTCACTATGTCATCTACGGTGCATATGAAGCAAAACAAACCAAAAACTTTGCCTAGATGGATACCAACTTCTAAATCTTTGGAAACAATGAATAAGGATAAGTCTTCCACTATGCGTAAGAAGCCTAACAATCCTAGACCTTGCCATAAGTGGATATCATCTGGTAGAGTGTTTAAGAATGCTGGACTTAGGTGGATACCTATCGGAAAGCTGTTTACCGATGGCAAAATCAAGGTTGACCGTGAAACCCCAAAGGGTTTGGATACTAATGTCACTAACCAATATATATGCAATCAAGCTTGTAATGTTAGTGCAGGTAATCCTTACTCGATTCTGAGATACTTCGATCCTTCAATACATGGACTGGCTAAAAGTATGGATAACTAATGGATTGATATCTCATAACTCACGGGTTCAAGTAACTTAACCTTGATATTCAATCGACTATGACGTCTGTTCACATCAGTTCAGGCCTCGTACTTCAACATTATGGCATCAGCAAATAACACTTCAGGCCCCGTTCTTCACAGAAAAGAAAGGTGTACGCTTCAGTGCGCTTTATCTTCAAAAGAAGAGAAATCTTCATGTTTATGACCATTCTCATCGACATTCTTCATCAACAAGCTTCATGTTTTTCTAACGCTCTTTCAACCTTCAAGTGGATCTACGTTCATTGGTGTATATTCTTATTCACTTGCTCAATCAAAAACGGCAAACTTCATTTGCAATTTTTGAGGGGGGAAGAGCGCATATACTACATGTTGATGGATGCTTGAATTATGGTCATACGACTCTCCTCCAACACCTAATGCTTCACTTACTAAGGATAACTGGGATTTTTTGTTTGGGATTCATTGGGGGATTCAACTGGTTTACCTTCTTCAATTTCCATTGATCAAGATGCACCATCTAAGAAGTACAACTCAGACCACTCAAGAAGCCTAATCTCCATTTATTCCTCAAGGCGTTGTTAATGACTATCATTGTAGTTGCACTCATGAATATTGATCCGCTCTTTGGTATTCCTTTGCCAAATCTTCACGGAGTATTGTTCATGAATAATGATCCGCTCTTTGGTATCCCTTTGCTAAATCTTCATGGATTATTGTGCACTCTGTAAATCAACCACATGAACATTAAGGAAAATGACTACCTCATCCGCTTGAAGATATTATTAGTGAATCTTCCAGATCAGTCTGTATATGTACATCCGATTGTATGTTTATTCACGTGTTGGGCATTTGACACAAGTTGATGACTTCGGAGTTAATCATTTACCACTTATTTGAGATTGAAGTTGACTTTCAACAAAGGCGTGTTCTTATTTGATAACTTGCTCGGGCTTAATCATTTGAGTTGAAGACTTGGTTTATCTAGTTACCAGCAGTCGGGGTGGATGGTTGAAGACCTGGTTAACTATCACTATTAGGAGTTACTTTGTTTTACTCAGTGTCACACGTATATGACGGTGTGGATAATCTCAAGAGGTGTTAATGTCTCATACGTTTTTTGAGTAGTGAGTACTTTGAGATTGGCTTGAAGCATACATTATCGACACCGTTCTTCAATCATTAGGTGCAAGCTTAAGATACAAATATGGGAAATTCAACTTCAGGCTTAAGTTTGGTATATCAGGTTTGCTTCATCACTGGTCACTTCAATTTGTCCATATATGGGTTGGTAAAGATAGTCAGGGAGATTTTCCGTAGCAGTTGATTCTCACATGATTCATTTGGGATATTTGAGTTCTTCTCACAAGATTTTGAGTTTATGGATATTTTATGTTTTCGATTCGAGGTTTCAAAACCGCAAGGGGAAGGAGACATACATCTAAACGCTCAACGAGTACATGTAATGAACTTTATGATTGTTGATATTCTGGGAAGACAAATGTCGTAACCGCAGAGAAACTCAGTGTTTAACTCGTGGCGTCCGGTGTATTATTCCAACTATTTGGGGGAAGGATATATTATTCCAACTATTTGGGGGAAGGATGTATTATTCCAACTATTTAGGGGAAGTGGTCTCTGGAGACCTTTCATATGTGTTACTTCAATGTTCAGTTGGAAGAAATGTGAGAAGAATATTTGGAACGTGAGATGATAATGCTTATCGACATCTTCTATCTGGTTTATGTTAAAGTGGTTTCGGGTATTGCTTCATGTACACAATGTAATGATGATTTCGATGAGATAGCAACCATCAGGGGAGAGATATGTGTACATCAGGTACACACAACATGTTCACATGATCGAGCTTAATCAGAAATTCCAGAGTTGACATCAAACATAATCGAGCTTAATCAGATATTCCGGAGCTTACATCCGCATAAATAATCAATGACTCAACATGTTACTTGGATGTCATCATCTCTACTCTTGCTGGGTACATGTGTACATTATGGGTTGATTTGTTATATGATAGATAACTGGAATGCATTTGGTGAAATGAAGATGTTGATATAATGTTCTCCCGAATAGACAACTGCTCAAAATCGAAGAGTAATGTGTACATCGAGGTCGCACAACAGGATCATGTGATCGGGCTTAATCATTTATTTCGGGTATGATAACCACAGAAATGATCCGTGTTAACTTGTTACCTCGTTGTTATCGTCTTCTTCGGGTTCTTGAGCTTCATACAATTAGACTGTTTGCTTCACTTCTTCTTCTTGGGGGAAATGGTCTTTTTACGAGGATTGTCGGTTTGGGGGGAAGCTGCCAAAGATTCACTTTTAGAAGGCTCAAGTTCTTGCGATGATTCAAAAGCCTCGAATGCTTTGGTGGTGAAAGTTTAAAAGATGATAACTTCTATCTTCTACAAAGTGCTGAACGATTTCATTATCTCGGTACTCGTATCATTATCTTCTTAAACTATTTCTCTATTTGTAAATATTTATCAAAAAGAAAAATACAAAAATATAAAACCAACAAAAACAAAATAGAAAAATATAAAATCTTCAAAAACCCATAAAAAATTGAAAAAGACCAAAAATATGTTTTCTTAAGACATGTCTTCTGGTATCGACAACATCTACGGTCTTAGAAATGTCATTCAATAATGGCACGGGACTTTAGATGAAGTTCGAGCAGGAGGTGTAAATATTCTTTTCCAAATCATGTCTCAAAATATGGCTTGCAGTTACTTCTGGCTGTAACCCGTGCTTAAACCATGGCTTGCTATTATTTCTGATAGCAACCCGCTCTTCAAAAGAAGGAAAGTGTTGCGCTAAACAAATTCTCAAAATTTTCATGCACTTATCCTAAAAACTTATTGAGGAAAGTATGTCGAAGGACTGCTGTTCCTACACAAATGTTTTTCCGTCTAAAATTCTTCTGAAAAATATTTGTTGTTATTCAAAAGTGGTGGTAAATGAGTTGCTTGAAAATCAATCAGATTCAGAGTTATCGTAAAAAATTGAAAACTCAATCAATGACTTCAGCGTTTTTAAACTTTTCAGAAAATGAGTCATTGATTGAGGGGGAGAATGTTTTCAAATTTATATTATCTATCGGGCTTATCTAATTATCCTATATTCTTAAATGTTAAACATGTTAACCTACGTTGAAGGACTAGGTGCCTATGATATGATTGTTAGGACTAGATGACTATAGTATGATAAACACATTATTCCCATGCAACATATGATCTGTTTGATATGTTCGATTGAATTTTATTATTCGATTGCTGTTTGGGTGTTGTCGACCACCATATATCTGTTTGTGTTGACTAACATATGTAGATAAGATGGTTCATAAGATTGTTCCCGATCCGCATCCCACAAATAAGACGATTGGATGCCGAAAGGAAAGGGTAACTATATCTTGGGTTGACAAATGAAGAAACGGAGCTTAATTTGACTTCTATGGAGAGTTGGCATGAAAAAATGCAACGTAAGAGGTCTCACTGCATCAGCAGATGGTTTTCTTCATCATCAAATGAAGAAACGGATCTTAATTTGACCTCTATGGAGAGTTGGCATGAAAAAATGCAACGTGAGAGGTCTCACTGCATAAGCAGATGGTTTTCTTCCAAACCTCCAACAACAACAACAAAAGCAGCTCAACCACCTAACGTATATTTGTGCAGGACAAGTAGTGGATGATAACATTTTTAAAACATTCTGAAAATACTGTTTTGAAAATGGAAAAATATTGTTTTGAAAATTAATTGGACTAAATTTTGGAAATCACCGGACTTCATTTTATCAAAATTTAAGTCACTCAATCAACGAATATGGTCATCGATTGAGGGGGAGAGTGATTTAAAATAAAATATTTTAAAACGATACTTCATCCATCAAGTCCGGTTTGTACAAAATAAGTGGTGATCTAAAGATTTAATGTTATGTCATGGTATGATTCTCTTTAAAACTCAAAGATCTTTCAAAATGAAATTTTTTTCTGTTCTTGTTTGATTGTGAAATTGTTTTATTTTACTAAAAGATCTCTTAAAACTATCATAACTGACACTAACAATCTTTAATGTCTTAAATTGGTCCATTTCAGTCAATTTTAAAAATTAAATCTCGCCACGTCTTTCCCCAAATTTTTCTAAATGATTTAAATCAATTGGGATCACAAATCTCAAAAGGTTTGAAATTTTTGATCAGGGGAGAGATCGTGATTTAAATCTTAAATCGGTTTTAAAGGGTGATTGTTTCAAAAGCACTCCTTCCTTCATGTGCCAAACGATTTCAAATACATAATGCACATGATTGTGGAGGAGCATTTAACCATAAACCAAAAGAGTATTTAAACAAGGCCACATATTCTCCCATGTTTTCCAAACCGTATTAAATCACATGGGATCCAAAATCTCAAAGGATTTGATATTTTTGATCGGGGGAGAATTTGTGATTTAATATAAAATTTGATAAAAGATGATCGTTTTGATTCAATGTGCAAGTTCTCTCTAATATGTGCTAAACTCTTTCGTATATCAAAGCACATATAGAGGGGGAGCGAATGGTTTCTATTGGCAATCGTGAAAAGTACTTCAAAAAACTCTTGCCTCTATGTGCAAAATGATTTTCAAATATCCAACGCACATATTGAGGGGGAGAATTTACCATGAAAATCAAAAGGCTTTTTCTTCGGAAATTATGATCTAGAAAATATTTTAAAGTCCTCTTGCCTCCATGTGCTAAACAATTTCAAAATCATATGCACATGTTGAGGGGGAGCATTTCTAAATGATCAAAACAATTAAGGTACAAAATGCTTTGATTTTATATCACAAGTACCTTGATTGATTTTCCAAATGATTTTTCAATTGGTTTCATGAAGGAAAGAACAATACCAAAAGACCGACCAATTTACTTTATGCATGGTGTTATAAGGATGGTTAGGATAAGTATTCGTTTCTACGATCCCGCCAGAGCCGGAGGGATCTACCCAGGGACAATCCACTAGATAGTGTAGAAGTCTTCAAGTATGATGAAAAAAGGAGAAAAGTGAGATATGGGAAGAGTGCGGACTGAGAAAGAGCTAGAACTGGAATAAACCCAACAAGGTTCTAGTAATGAAGTCTCGGTAAGCACTGAAGGGGTTGAAGAATGAAAAAGAAATAAATGTGAAAAGGGTGAAAAGAAATAGCCCTCCAATAATTCAACCTTAGGGCAGAAACCGGGTTCAATACATATGGTACTGGTGGTTACTAAGGTAACACTGGTATTGAAGACAAGACGTCATGGACCCAGTGACGCACTGCACCAAACTTCCCAAGCTACTCAAGTTCCTCTTAAAAGGACTTGTTTCATTCTCACGGGGAACCTATATAATCTATCGACTTTCTCTTAGAGATTGTTGATATTGAAGAAGGAGACCCTCTCCCTAGTCTCCGGCATAGGAAACCAAAGTGCACAATTGAGTCTAGAGCCAAAGAGATCATCCATAAAATCTCATTAGGACACAAAATTAATGAAGACTTGTTGTTTCACTCAATGTGGAAAGTAAGTATATATTAAGAGTCCTACACATTATCCTTGTGGTATTGCCAGAACATCCGAGTGATATGTAAAAGTATTCACGATGAAGATGGAAATCCTTCTAGAGCCAACATCAAACAAGCTCTTGGTGGGTGACATGTGAGATCTTTCCAAAAGATCAAGCTTGTGACAACTGGATAGAAACGATGGGGCGATTCATTCTTGAATCAACCTTGGTCCAGGAATTGAATTGACGAATACTTTTGGAAAAACCGTTCGATGTGCAAATATTCTTTTCTCTAGCACATCGAATGTGTACTCATGTTTTCAAACACAAAAAGTATCTCTGATTGAAAAAAATACTTTTGGAAAGACTGTTCGATGTACAAATCTTTCCTTTTCTCTAGCACATCGAATGTGTACTCTTTTCAAATACAAAAAGTATTTTGATTGAAAATTGATCTTTCTCTCATAAAATCTTCGTCGTATTGCAAAATTCTTTCTTCAAGCAATACGCGATTGTTTTCAAATCAATTTTTCATCAATCAGTGAATCTCAATTCTCTGGTTCACTCACTCCGTGTTGTCTTCTTTGAGACGTTCTTGTTTGAGAACGGCTAGAGCAGCTGCGAAACCCTGTCAAGGAGATTCTTCGGAATTTTACCTGATAACAGGCAGTACTTGTAGTGATCAACGGGGAACCGTGGGCTGTGTACCTCAATTCAACGAAAGTGATCAAAGACACTTTCGTGTGTTTTATTGCTAACTGTTGTTTGCAGGTACATTTGGATGGTTGCAGCTGATCAGAATTGAGAAGTCAATCCAAAGCCGCATGCTCACAGCATCCACACTTAACTGAAGAACGTCATGACAAGTGCATATCTACGTAACCTGGCTCTGATATTTTTATACTATGCTTCTGCTACGCTGCTGCAAATATCATGAACCAGTAAAGCTTCCGCTACTCTGATAAAAAGATGTCATGATCCAAAAAGTGTGAGCATGTCGGTCCGAAAGTCACAACTTCACATGATGGCAACACAATAAAGGGTGATCCTGAGATTTACTGTGGCTGATGATCTCAATGAAAGCTCGAAGATCATCAAAGATGTGGATCAGTTTAAAGACCTCCACTTAAAGTATAAAATAATCGGACTATTAAGAGTCACTGCTTAAGCACAAAGATTGCGGAAGTGAAGAATTAAAGTCTACGAGCTCAAGACTGAAGATTTAAATAGAATGCTAGGATTCAAAATGTAAATCATGGGGTGACCTCCCTTAGAGGGAGATTGTTAGGAATTGGAAATTCTATAGTGAAGTATCGGTCACCCCAAATATAATCTAGCATAAGTTAGCTCGTAGACATATCGTTATTTACTTTGTTTTGTAGTCAATTAGTTAGTTGTTAGCTTAGTTATTAGTTTAGTGCAACACCGTGGAGGACGGATAGGTCTTTACCCACTGTATGCCTAATCTACAGTCCGAAGGAGGACGTGCAGTATGTAACTATAAATACCCTCTACCTCCCAAGGTAGAGGGTTGGAGCTTTCTCATTCTTAATCTAACCTTCTATGTTTTCTTTCACTTTCTCTCTCTAGAAAGCCTCCGGTGGAAAACTAGAAGGGGGGGTTGAATAGTTTTACCAATTAAAAACTTCTTTTTTAATATTTAGATCGACTTATGTCAATCTATTTAGATGTGTGTGTTGGATGTTGATAAACAAACATATATAAGTATGTAATGAAAAGATAAGAGTAAGAAGCACAAAACCACAACGCGAGTATTTATAGTGGTTCGGCTACAAGGACACCTTCCTTGCCCTACTCCACTCCCCGAGTCACCTACTCGAGAGTTCGTAATCACTACACCAACTCCTTATGGCGGAGAAGCCATCACAACGTCGCCTACCCGTTTTCCGGTGCTAGGCTAACCACCGGGTTCTTTCACTCCAAGGTGAACCACACTTACACAACGTCGCCTACCCTTTATCAGGTACTAGGCTAAGTACCTAGTTCTTTCACACGAAGGTGAACCACACCTACACAACATCGCCTACCCTTTATTAGGTACTAGGCTAAGCACCTAGTTCCATTGCAATGGAGGAACTACTACCCAACACTACACCAACGACTAATCCCAAAGGAGATCAACTCCTTTTTACAACATCATCAAGGATATCAATATCCTTGGATCTAGTACTAATCTATCTTGTACATGGAAACACACCATATCGAATGTACATCTAAGGCACCTTTCACTAATGCCTTTAACTAGATCTTCAAGACACCCTTCACTAATGTCTTGTGTCTTGACTTCTAAGCACCCTTCACTAATGCATCTAGTCTTGACTTCTAAGCACCCATCACAAGTGCTTATGATATGGACGATAGATACCCTTCACTAATATCTTCGTCTTAACACTTGAGACACCTTTCACAAATGTCTTCAACACTTCTTAGGAAAAGAAAAACAATCATCAACAAGAAGACTTCAGTAGTCTTGATGATGAGGAAGCATGGCAACTCATGGACTTGAGCTTGCTCGACTTCAAAGGTGGTGATCTCGCCTTTAAGAGGAACCTAGAAGATTACACAAAAACAAAACTACAAACATAGATCTCTTGGATATGAGGTTAGAGAGTTTTTAACTCAAGGGGAAAGTATGTTGGAAAGGGGTGAGAAAAAATGAAGAAATGACCCAATATTTATATAGGAAAAATTCTACTGTTCCCCGGATCCCACGGATCCCTCCCACAAGGGATCCGTCTAGAATAAAGCTAGGGACTCGTGGGACGCTCCTCTTTACCCATGGGTATTTTGGTTATGGGCCATGGGTCATGGGTTGATCCATGGGTCTTTAGCTAGATACAATGTATCTCTTGAGTGCAATGCACCTAGTCACATGGGTATGGGTCAATACCATGGGTTATGGATATTATCCATATATGATATAAGCATGATGTCATGCAATGGGTTATGAGTCAAGCTCCATAGGTCATGGGCTTTGGGTTGTACCCAACTATATTCAATGTATTTGGTCAATGGGTTGTGATACTTAAGTTTCTACCCATTTATATTACCCAATATACTACATACTAGTTATGTGTATATTTTACCCAAATATGTAAACACTAGTTGTTGTACATATGTAATACTAAATCATAAAATCACTTATACTTGTTTTAGTGTTTTATGTGAAAATGTGAATATGTTAGAAACTATTAGTTCAAACCATTTACGTATTTTATTTGTTTCGTTAAAATAATTTTACGTTTGTTATCGACAAAACATTAGAAGATCGTAAAATATTAACAAACTTTCTTACGGCTTATTTGTATTAACAATCTCCCCCTTTTTGTTGATGACAAAACATAAAATTATTTTAAGGCAAAGCTAAAATTCGTAAAAGTTTGAATTTGTAGTTTTTACTTTCTTCTCCCCCCCTTTTTGTCGAAACAAAAAGTGCTTCGAAAGGAAACTAACACATTGTTTTAGGAAAAACATGTGAAAGAAAAAAAAATAGAGAGCAAGTAACGGGAAAGGATCTCGTCTTTACTCCCCCTTGACTAGTCCATCCCTATGTAAGGGCGTCAAAAGACTAATACTAAGCTAGTTTATTTGCAACTAAGTTTGTAAAAGATTTCGTCTATGTGACGAATGTGCTCCCCCTTGTTGATTGCAATTTTGCAAAGGGATGTCATGAAATGTAATCCTAATATTGAAATTAATTTGCAATGTATTTCTTCGACACAAAGCTCCCCCTAGCTTTAGGATGTCAAAATCTTCATGTGTAAATTGAATAACTACAAAACAAAGATTAGAAAACAAGTATAATGCACAATTTCCTTCAAATGTGATCCAAGTTAGTAGAAAAATAGTTTTCTGTATCACGGATCCCACGGTTCCCTCTTTGAAGGGATCCGTCTAGGCAAAAATGAGGGATCCGTCTGGCTGATGATCAATTTCAGCAATGGTGATATAACATATTATGTTAATCTCAAAGTGAGATATTTATTATACAACATACTCATATACACAGAAATATAGCAAGTAGCATGTATTTTCGTTTAATAAAACTAGAGATATGATATACATGACTCTAAAAACTAAGAAAATGATCGATACATGATTTGGAATTACTAGACTTGTCTAAGTAACGCGTGAAACTAGGACACCACTAAAATCCTCTAGCTCAAGTTTGTTTAGGTTTCATCTCATCGAAACGTTCGAGAATGTCATAGAACATGAAACGTTGGTCTTCTCGTACTTCATGTATTAAACTTTCAACATGTTGACAATGATAACAATCTTTGTCATAGCTAGGTAGTGGTGGTGGAAGAAATGAAATTTCTTGATGCGAAGGATCAAGTGAAGCGGCTTGTGGGGCCTCAAACAATGGAGGGATTAGTGGAGGCGCATTTGAGAATCGCTCGACCAAGAATGATGGTGGTGGTAGAGAAGTGCCAACTTCCATATGGTCGGGTGATTGACTTTGATGATTTCTCAAAATCCAAATGGGATTATATGATGGAAACAGTGAAAAGGAAGCCGGAGCTAATGTTGACTCAACACCTTGATTTTGTACAATTATTCCTCCTAATGAGGAGAATGTTTTCGGCGGAGGAGGATGAGACGGCCTAGGAGGCAAATCCTCTAAATTGTAGAGGTGTGGTGATGATAGTGGAGATGTAAAAGAGATAGCTCTAGGAACCAATGGTGATGGCTTAGTGGAGATTATATTATTTGGCCTAGGAGGTATGGTGGTGTTTGGCATGGGTAGTTTTGTGGGTACTATCCTTTTAGGAATTGGTTTGATTGGTTGAGAAGAGATCTTTGCATTTGTTGGCTTGACCGGAGATGATTCGGTTGAAGAGATTTCATGTACAACACGAGCAATTTTCTTGGGTGGTTCATTGGTGGATAAGTTGCTACTTGGGGTTTTCCTCATGATGAGATGATTTCAAGAAGTTAATAAGAGTTTCTTAAGTGCTTAAAGTTAGGATGAAGGTGATGACTATGGAAGTCCTAACAATGTGGTTTATAAAGCAAGAGATTTGGCAAGTGCATTCAAGCCTTAAGCCACTAAAATTCATTGGAATGTGATGATTAACATGCACAAGAATCAACTTCACAGTTTGTACTGATCTAGGAACTCATTTAAGATGAGATGGAGTGTTTAAGTTAGAAAGATGAGCTTGAAATGATTGTTTTAGATAGAGTTGACATAATCTGTCACCCGAATCCCACGGTTCCCTCCTTAGAGGGATCCGTCTAGGCTAATCCTAGGCATCCGACTTTCAGCAGCTATGAAAGAGTAAGAATGATGTTTCAAAGGTCTAAGATCCATATCATCTTGAGTGTTTCAGTCCTCCTAAGTGTCTTAAATGAAGGGGTGCTTAAGTACATGAGGATAACGAGTGGTGTGGCTAATGATTGCCTTTTATGGAAGAAATTGGAACTTTCATGAGTACCAATGAATGAACAAGGAAGACACTAAAGATTTTGAGAGTGTCAAGTGAAGCTAAATGATCCTAGAGATTAGATAGTGACTTAGATTAATGCTTTGGAGAAGATCCTAAAGTCTTAAGATGGAAAAACTAGAATTTGATCAATTACGACCAATTTTGACGTAAGGATGATTATGATCAATTTTGCTATAAGAGATTTCCAACGTTTAGATATGAGGGGTCATGTGAAAAATGATATGTGAGTTTGAGAGCGGAAGGGTAATGGATTAAAGTGAAATGATATATCTACAAGCGTCTTTGAGTGTGATCTAAGTGAGTTATGTGTGAGTAGGAAGGATCTACTTAACTTTGATAAGGACTTAATTTGCCTTAAGACACTATGTCTAGCTTAGTGTGAGGTGTTCTAAGGATATGTTTGAAGTACAATGCTTGCAATTGCATTTTCTGTTTGCCGGATCCCACGGTTCCCTAAATGTAGGGATCCGTCTAGCAGAAACTTTGGGATCCGTCCATCTGCTAAGTAGAACCTTTACAAAAGGTATGCAATGATCTTGACAATGCATTATATTCCAAGGTTTAGTTTAAGAGGTTCTAAAACTAAGATATCAAATGTAAGATGTTTTATTTCATGAAGGAAATTGGATTACATTGATAAATTACGAGTACAAAAGGATTGATCCTATTTGAAATATTACTAAGTTCCTTGAGTGTTTTCGCTAAAGGGATCATCAAATGGTTGATGAGTGTTGGCGGATTCAGGAATGAAGAATGTCTTCATGAGGGAAATGTTCAGCGGTTCCATCATCTTGTTCACAAGTACGTACAACGGACTTTGATATTGAGGATGAAAATTCATGACATTATGATAGAGGCGCGTCAAGAACATTCCATAGGGAATGAGTTTATTCTTGGAGCCTTGAAGATTTACAATTCGCCTTGCAAAGAAGTAGGCGAGATTGTATGGTTGTTGTGTTAGCAAACAATACATTATGTGAGCACAACAAGCGGGAAGGATTTCTCGATTCCCCCTAAGACTCCAAACATTTTCACGTAGGATGAGAGCAAAGGGCTTTTATTCTTTTCGGATATCCCGTGTATGGATAATGTAGGGATTGGAGTGATGGGGTTTGCATATTATGTGAATCAAGTCTTCCGGGGAAGGTATGTGAGAAAAATATGGGCTATTTTCTTCACGAAAGTTGAAGAGAGAATCAAGAGACCAATCTTCGGTGAAGGCACATTGTCCCTGATTTGGAATTCGGAGAATTTAAGCAAATTGCCCAAGAGTCAAAACAAACTTTTGGTTTTTGATCCAAAACCAAAGAGATAGAGAGCGATCCTCGTTACGAACGAGTTCGACTTGACGGAAGAATTCCAATACAAACCTTGGACATATTTTCTCGTTAATTTCGAGAAGACATTCTAGTCCTATGGCTCGGAAGGAGGTATTGATACCTTCTTCGAATTGTAGAGAGGTGTCTACAATACGTCCTTCATGGAAGTGACGGGTTTCGAGATTATTGAACCCACGGACATGATTGCCAGGTGTGTTGGGCTCAAGAGAGATGTTCGGAGTGTAGATGCTAGAGAGGGAGAAATCAAACTCATATACATGCGACATAGTGAAACCTATAGAAATGATGAGTTAATAGAAAGTGATGTTTGTGGTCAACCAATGATTATCTAATGTTTTTACTAGATTTTTATTAACAATGGTTTTTAACAACAATGACACTTAGCTTACTTATTCTAGTGGAATATTACATTTAGGAAGAAAGTGGTTTTTAATTTACATGAAAAACTGTTTTCCAGTAGGACAGTTCTCACGGTTCCTTTCAAGAAGGGATCCGGCTAGTACATTTTCCGGGATCCGTGGATCTGTAGTTACAGAAACATATTTTATGATGAAAAACATAGGTTTTTAGATCTCATAGTTTTATACCAAGATAAGTGTTTTAGCCTACATTTTTCTTTTAGTATGCATACATGACTTCTAATGTATTACTAGAAAATAAAAAGAAATGATAAGAACATTATGATAATAACCTAGATAAACTAGATTATTAGTAATATTTCATTTCAATGCTAAGGATGATACAAAGGATTGGGTATATAACCCCAATGTAGATTAACAACACAAAGTATATGTCTCCGTATGTGAACTTCATCATAGGGAACACAAGTGCGATGAGTGTTAAGGCGATAAGCACGAGGGCGATGTAAACCATGTTGATGACGAATCTTCTTGGTTTTGATTTGAGATGAAATGAGATGAGTATGAGGAGGAAGATGAAGTTTTGAATGAGAGGTAATTTTTTGAATTTGGAAGGTTTGAAAAAATGGGATAGAGTAGGAAGACGGATGGTGTATTTATGGGGAAGGAGGAATTTTTGAAATTTGTGTTTTGTTTTATTATAAAAAGGATGAGGTTTTTGGATTAGTGAAAGAAGAAAACACGTTTTATATTCCCCGAACTTTTGACGAAAATTTTACACGTATGTGAGAAAAAACTTCCTAGTGAATCTATATGTAAAACATGTGTGTATACGAAAGCTACTCAAATAAATACCTAAGTAATCACACTTATTTATTAAACTAATATCATTTAGAGATAAGTGGAAAGTCATACCTCAAAAGCACTTAGGAATGTCTTTACATATGACACAACAAATGTCAGAAGACAATTCCAGCTCCTTTATGCTTAAGATACCTTCTTAGGGAAGGTAATCTTATTATCAAGCAATTCCTATGGCTTGATAGATGTGAGCTTCAACTAATCAACATGACAAAGAAGATTAGTGCGAAAATAAAAAAATGTTGTCATCTAATCAACATCCAACAAGATAGTTTTAAAATTCATGGTGTTTATTTTTATAAAAGACCTTCTTTGTAGTTTTCAATTAACTATGGATCGTATCAAATTTTTAAAGTACAATATACTTCAAGAAACTTGGTAACGAAGCTCTGATGCCAATTGTGGAAAACTAAGGGGGGGGGGGTTGAATAGTTTTACCAATTAAAAACTTCCTTTTTAATATTTTATTCGACTTATGTCAATCTATTTGGATGTGTGTGTTGGATGTTGATAAACAAACATATATAAGTATATAATGAAAAGATAAGAGTAAAAAGCACAAAACCACAACGCGAGTATTTATAGTGGTTCGGCTACAAGGACACCTTCCTTGCCCTACTCCACTCCCCGACTCATCTACTCGAGAGTTCGTAATCACTACACCAACTCCTTATGGCGGAGAAGCCTTCACAACGCCGCCTACCCCTTTTCCGGTGCTAGGCTAACCACCGGGTTTTTTCACTCCAAGTTGAACCACACCTACACAACGTCGCCTACCCTTTATAAAGTACTAGGCTAAGTACCTAGTTCTTTCACACCAAGGTGAACCACACCTACACAACGTCGCCTACCCTTTATTAGGTATTAGGTTAAGCACCTAGTTCCATTGCAATGGAGGAACTACTACCCAACACTACACCAACGACTAATCCCAAAGGAGATCAACTCCTTTTTACAACTTCATCAAGGATATCAATATCCTTGGATCTAGTACTAATCTATCTTGTACATCAAAACACACCATATCGAATTTACATCTAAGGCACCTTTCACTAATGCCTTTAACTAGATCTTCAAGACACCCTTCACTAATGTCTTGTGTCTTGACTTCTAAGCACCCTTCACTAATGCATCTAGTCTTGACTTCTAAGCACCCATTACAAGTTCTTATGATATGGACGATAGATACCCTTCACTAATATCTTCGTCTTGACACTTGAGACACCTTTCACAAATGTCTTCAACACTTCTTAGGAAAAGAAAAACAATCATCAACAAGAAGACTTCAGTAGTCTTGATGATGAGGAAGCATGACAACTCATGGACTTGAGCTTGCTCGACTTCAAAGGTGGTGATTTCGCCTTTAAGAGGAACCTAGAAGATCAATCAAAAACAAAACTACAAACATAGATCTCTTGGATCTGAGGTTAGAGAGTTTTTAACTCAAGGGGAAAGTATGTTGGAAAGGGGTGAGAAACAATGAAGAAATGGCTCACTATTTATATAGGAAAAATTCTACTGTTCCCCGGATCCCACGGATCCCTCCCACAAGGGATCGGTCTAGCGTAAAGCTAGGGATCCGTGGGACGCTCCTCTTTACCCATTGGTATTTTGGTTATGGGTCATGGGTCATGGGTTGATCCATGGGTCTTTAGCTAGATACAATGTATCTCTTGAGTGCAATGCACCTAGTCAGATGGGTATGGGTCAATACCATGGGTTATAGATATTATCCATATATGATATAAGCATGATGTCATGCAATGGGTTATGAGTCAAGCTCCATGGGTCATGGGCTTTGGGTTGTACCCAACTATATTCAATGTATTTGGTCAATGGGTTGTGATACTTAAGTTTCTACCCATTTATATTACCCAATATACTACATACTAGTTATGTGTATATTTTACCCAAATATGTAAACACTAGTTGTTGTACATATATAATATTAAATCATAAAATCACTTATACTTGTTTTAGTGTTTTATGTGAAAATGTGAATATGTTAGAAACTATTAGTTCAAACCATTTACGTATTTTATTTGTTTCGTTAAAATGATTTTACGTTTGTTATCGACAAAACATTAGAAGATCGTAAAATATAAATAAACATTTTTACGGCTTATTTGTATTAACACCTCCCATCTTTCTACTTTCTCTCTCTAGAACCTTAAACTATTCAAACCATATTGAATCTTATTTGTGTGTTACAATAACCAATATACAACAGAGATTGTTGGAACAAAAGCATCTCTACTCACAAGAAAGAAGAATCCTAGAAGATGTCGAGCAACCGCTATTACATCATTACTATCACTTAGGGGGAGATTGTTGGAAACGCTCCTAAACATTATTGTGAAGTGTTAGTCCATTTATATGTAATAGGTTTCATTTATATGGCTTTTATGTTAGTTATTAAGGCATGGCTTATGTAGAAAGCCCATAAGCCCATGCTAAGGCCCATGAGGTCTAGGAATGGACTAGACATGTTGCCCTAGCTCTCTTCCCCTATATATACATTGTATCCTCTCTTTGGAGAGGTTGGTTGTTCACTCATAATACATTCCTACGCATAACCTTTCTCTATTGTCATTCATGTGTGTGTTTGTATGTGAAACCGTCCCTTCTAACCATATTTCTATCATATTGATGCTTGTGTTAACTTATGGTGACCTAACAACTTTAGTCTTAATAAAGCGTCTCATGGATAAGAGTTATATAACTAGCACAAAAACCGTATGCCACTCAAATTCCACCCCAAAAATGTGAGGCTCGCCCCTAGATCTTTAGGAATAAAAGCATTCATCTTTAATGCTTAGTGAATGTACCGGTAGTATACTAGATTCTAGAACTTGTTTTGTGATGCATTTCGAGATCGCTAGTGAGACTATATTCGTGTACTTAGGATTAACTAAATGATAAGAGGAATTAGGATAACCCTTGTTTTAAACTTGTAATTTAATTACGTCAACCACATCGGTTGAGTAATTTTCCCCACACCCTTGCGATGTACTCATCTTTAGTACACGATACTCTTAGTTAACCCCTCAGAGCCTATCTTTTCGCTGTTCTCGTGATGTTCCAGTTTCCGGAATATCAATGAAGAGAATTGTTTATAATCCACCCCCAAATGTTACACCTAAATCGCCTTAGCCCACCTTGTATGCACTTATCTTTAGTGCGTTATTGTAACCATTGTTAAACCCTTAGTTCAATTATCTTGTTACTTACATGTTTGCTAAGTCAAGTCATATCCTTTGTACACAGTTTTGGGACGATTAGGACTCATGGGTTAAAGTAATATTTTATGGAGTAACGGGAAGGAACGTTAAATTCAAATTCTCTTTGTCTACGTAATTAAGTACTCCAAGTGTTTTGATCTTTTCAATTCGGGTCAATTATTGCTAGTGAAATAAAAACTCAAGTGTAGAGATGCTCTTATAAATCCCTTAATTTTGATGTTATCTTAGAGGATGGTTGAGTAAAAATGTATGGAAAAAAAAGAATCAAGAAAAAGAGTTAAGTCAAAAAAAAAAGAGAAAAGCATACGGGCTACCATCCTACATCTATCTTTATGTTTTATGTTTAAGTTTATGTTTATGCCTTGTTTCAATTTGTTATTTAGTGTTAGTGAGTCGAGTCTTGGCTTAGCAACGCCGCATTTTACAGGCATGTAACTTAAATTTTTGACTTGCCACCACTAAAAATTCCCCATATCCAACAAAACCCTTTTATTCCTTACCCAAAGCCTAACATTATAACCCTTTATAAAAACCTTCTAGTTAGTTATTCCTAGGTGCTTACACCAAAGCGGTGGATGTTTGATCTATTCTAAAGCCTATGGTAATCTATGTACTACGACAGGTAGAGAGTGTTTACTTTCCATTTCTTACATGTTTTATTTTATATAAACCCGAGAGATGAGAGAATCCAAACACCAATTGTGAGGTGATAGTGTATAATTTCCGTGCTTGTTTTGACTAATGTGACGCTTGTACTTGTTGTAGACTATTTTAAACCAATGTTAAATGACCATTAACTCATAAATTGATTAGCCAAAAGCACATTTGCTTGAGGACAAGAAAATTCCAAGTGTAGGGATATTTGATAAGGATTTAAAACATACGTTTTTAGGGGGTCATTTAAGCCCTAACTCATTACATTTTATATCCGTTACTGCTTAAAATCGTTCATTTTCACATTTTAGGTCTTTTGGAAGCAAATTACTGGAATCAATCATTTTTGAACGAAAAGGAGCGAAAACATGAAGAAAACGACAAAGTCAAGAATACAAGGCTGTTTTACAAGCCTGACGACGTCCCAACTCCAAGGGTGACATTGTCGCTCACAAGGTTTTCCAAAAAGTCTCAAGCGATGGCTCATGTCATATTTTGGTCTTAACACCTGACGGTGTCACGCCTTATTCAAGAAGGGCGTCACCCTTAATTTACCAGACGACCAAGATCCTTCCCAGGCGACGTCCTTAAGAAAGGCCGACGACGTCACTATTTCCTACCTGATGTCGTCCCAACGATGACTTGTCCAGAACGAAACCCTAATAACGGCGATTAGACGGCGTCACCATCAAAAGGCGACGCCATCGTGAGTGTAAATATATATTTAGACTTCGAATTTTATGTATTTTGTGTGCATTATTTTCTGTATTTTGCATAGCTAAATTAATCAAGTGTTTGCTTGGATCCAATGAAACCAAGTTGTTGATTATTGTTAGGTTGTCTCTTGTTTTAATTGGTAGACGCTAGAGTAAGGAAAACTGGCTTCTTGTTTAATTGTTGCGAGCTTGAACGTCCTAAATAGAAAAAATCTTAAGAGTGCACTTAGGCAATCATTGTGTTTATTGCGTGAGTTGTAGCTTAAGAAAAATAGAGTATTCGGGGGAGATACTTCGGTACTTGGGGATCCCGGATGTTCTAGAGGAGAGTTACGATTCATAGAATTAGGGAATTAGGCACCCCTTATGACTAACACGGAATTCAACGCATCAATTAGAATGAGGATTTAACAATTCAACCGACCAGTAAAAGATAACTAGGGAGTAAGAAAATCTAAGTGAACACGTTTTTAATTATCATAAGAAACGCACTCAGTCAATCCATAGCTTTTACCATTAAGTAGTTTAATTAGTTTTTTTATTTAATTTATTTAGTAGTTTAATTGGTAGAATTACCAACCCCAATTTCCAAACTCCGAGATTTTACTTGCTTTCCTAAAAAATATAAAAAGATAAAAAAGAATCTTTCTCACCTCATCTTTTCGTCATACATCTATACTAGCATCCCCTATACAACGATCAACCCCTGAGCTTGCCCATACTACACTGAAACGATTAGGTACCTAATGGTTGTAAATATTGCACGAAAAAAAAGTCTTTCGACCCCGAACCACACATCAGTTGTCTATAAGTTTCAAAGCTAGTACCTAAGAGCTAACTTTGCAACAACCCGATAAATTTAGGGGCTTTTACTGTAAAAAAAACTCAATACTATTTTTAGCAATAATTTATTAAAATAGTACCTGGGTTTATCAATCTTTTGCCTATTTACTCCTTATTGAATAACTTACTATACGGAAATAGTCTTTGGGTAATTATTTCGTTTCGAATTTATATTTAGCACGACATACCCACAGCAACGCGCGAGTTCACCCGCTTGTTAGATCTAAAAGTTAATGATATAACCTCGTGTACATTCGAGGTTTTAGAAACGTCTTGTAAATATTGTTATAAGTAAGTTCAAATATTTATTATATATCACTCTGATATGTCGAGTCTATATTACTAAACACTCGTGTACGAGAGCCCTAACTAAACGAAAGATTGAAAACAAGACATGTTAGTGCAACAAATTAAGATGGAGAGGTGATCGATCACAAATGATCAATCAAGATTGCCCAGGAATAGTTGGTCCAACGACAATGACAATAGGTCATATGTGGTAGCAAAAACTTAACGCTGACTTGCGACTAGTATGACTCTGAAGTATTTTCATCAACAATTTCCTACCCGATATTTTCTAAACATTAATTTCATATACCAACATAAAATAGAAAGGTCTCAACTTGTTCAAGGTAACATGTATCACACTATAATAGTCAAAGGAAAGATCTTATGTACTATATAATATCATCGTGGACCTCATAAAACAAGATCTTTAGAACTTTGTCACCTTCTTTCCTGGTTTATATAAAAACTCTAGTTTATATGTTCATTCCATTTTTGTCACAAAGTATATGTTCCAGTTTCAGATGAGTTCAACATGGCGTGACTTTTAAAAAGTTTCACTTTCTACCTTATTTAAGTTTGTTTGCATTTAGTGAAGTTTTTATCATTAATTTGATGCATTCATCCATAGGCCAATATCTTTTAGTACCCTAAAATAAGGGTACCTGTACTCATATTATATCAAAGTATTAAAGGTATCTTATAGTACTCATATTTGATAATTTTATTCATACAATACCCTAGCTCTAATTGTGCCAAGTTATGTGATTATCATGTGATGTATTGACGTCAAAAACTAATGGAAGAAAATAAGACGTTAAGTAAGGTCACGTGAATTCTATTTTTCTCTTGCAATTTGTATTTTGTTTTGTTTTGCAATGAATGTCTGGTAATGACATGTTTAAGTTATGTGTGAAGCTCTCCAATTAAATGATTGTTGTTTCAAGTAATGCTTAAGACGTGTGAGCTAAATTTATGATGTAAAAATCGTGAGATGGTTAAGTACCGTTCAAAAAAAATCTTGCTTAGGCATGAAGTTCTAAATGGCTCGTAAAGGTCCTACAAATACCTCGCAAAGGCGTGAGGCTTGGTCATGCAGTCACGCCATTTTATGCCACATATTTTTGTAAACTTGGTATATATGAAATATGATATAAATATTTAAATATTTTCATATTTTGTGTCGCCTTATACCACGCCTTATAAACGCAAAAGTTTCGCTTTGACCGCAAAGGCATAAAGCTTGATCATGCCGCCACGGCACGTCTCGCGCTATTTATAACCTTGGCATGTTGTCATATGTTTAGGAGGTTATTGTGTTTTTTTTTTAACGGCAATTTATTAATAAAAGAAAACTAATAAGGCGCTAGAATTACAAGGGGGACTTTAACCAATCAGTCCAAGAACAAGACATGTGGCCTCTATAGTTAAGCCAAAAGAAAGAATACAAACAAATATTATAAAAAATATCACTTTTTCTTATAGCAAGTGAACTAAACATGACATTATTACGATACCGCCAAATCCACCATAAAAAAGAAGCAATGATGATGTACATACGTTGAATCTTCTCTTTAGACACATGCCAAGAACTCAACCAATCTATCCAATGGTCCATGGAAGTAAACAAATGAATAGAATTGTCGCACCATGATCGAACAAGCCTCCAAATATTTTTAGCGATATCACATTCGAAGAAAATATGAAGGCTAGATTCGACATACCCGTTACAGGAAGGACACAATATATCCGAGATTTCAATGCCACAAGTAAAAAGGTTTAACCGATGCGGGAGCCTATCAATCTTTAAATGTCATAAGAAAATGTTCACTTTGCGAGGTTATTGTGTTACTTGTCTCTATAAGAACCAGGTGTAGCAACCTTTTATATATTGCAAGTTTATACGGAGTAACTTGTTTCTTGCTGATATTGATAGCAACACTAGCACCATGAGTATGCAAAAAAAGTATTTAGCTTTTGCATACCGGTGAACTCGTTTGCCATTTATATACAAACAAAACAAATATCATGCATTTTCTACATTTTGAGTATACTTTTAGCCATTCTTGGTATTCTTTTAGCAATTAATTTAATTAGGGTTAGGGTATATGAATCAAATTACGAAATACGACGTATGAGCTAGCATAAGGTGCCTTTAATACTTTAGGGTACTAAAAGATATGTTGGCCTTAAAAAAACCTTTATAGGAAGCATAGATACCAAAAGGGTCGAGGCGCCTCGTACCAATAGCGAGTGGACAGCCTCAGAAGCCACGATACTTCATGTCTAAAAAAGTAAAAATTACTATGCAAGAAATATTGTTTTTGCTATAGTTTGAGTTCTCTTTAGGTTGGTTACATGCCGTTATAGACCTATGAGCCTTTATCAAATAATTGCGACTACTTGGAAAGTTAGAATCATGTTTGCAAGGAGAATAGATTAGGTAAACATTGATACAGGATAGCTAACTTAAACCAAAGTCAAAACTTTGGCGTAAAGGATTAAATTTTACATTAATGAAGCAACAATTACGCTTTGATGCTTTGTATTATCACGATACTTAGTCAAAAACTTAACGTAAACTATCAACTTTGGCATTAAATGAGCAATTGTCGCTCTTTGACGCTTACTAGTGTCATAATGTTAATTTCGTAGCGTTTTGAACTTACTGTTAGTATCAGATGAGAAATGATCTAGTTGCTACCAAGTTAACTCGCCAATCACGTTATCTAAAGTTTAGTGTATTTGCTCATTATAACAGTTAATGGAAGGTAGTCAAGGTACCGATATATCTTGTAATCTATTGTTATGATTGAGGGACTCAAAATTAAAGTTATTGTATATGTATATATAGCTAGATCCGTAAGAATCTACACAAGGCATGTGATTAGCAAGAATCTAGCTCAACTCAGCTCGCTGATGTTAACACATAAATATCTCTATGAGTTGCCTTCAACAAAGCTCAACTTAGCTTGAGAGATTCAAGGGCTCAGTTAGCTCGAAGCACGTATCAAAAATGTGTGCTAGAAAAAGCTCCAACTGGGAGCTTAAATAGCTTTTGCACTATTTGGTCAAACTATATCGAATAAACCAAGCTTAGTTTAAACTCTCAAAAAATAATACAAATATATATAGGGTATCCAAAAGCTTAAAAAAATATGAGTTAGAGATCTTATAGGAAGTAGTCTTCTCTTTCTGTGCGGCTTTCTTTATAGGGATCCTTCCGGCATGCAGGTACTCCGTTTCCAGCAAGTTCGTGAGCAATTTTCTAAAACTCGAAAACTCAAACTTGTTAAATGAATCAAAATTTTGACATTTTTAGGCCCAACTTATAACGTGATTAGATATTTTTTTTATCAGCCTAATAACAAACCGGCATTATTATTGAGCCTATCTTTAAAAACAATATATCTATCATAAGATCTCAAAAATGCACTTTTTTTAATCATATATTGCATGATGATTTGCAAATAACAACAAATAAATGTGTCCTTTTATTTTGGATCTTGAAGCATTTCAAATCCATAAAACTTGCTTATTCTTCTCGTTGACATTTCTTCATGTTTTTTCTTGATTGTAAACTTTACTTCCAATACACCCTATGCAACACCAATGGTGATTGGGAAATCTCGTGGTACCAAGAGATCGTCTGGTGGTAGTTGTCCGTCTACTCTCACAATGGTCGTGCTTGTGACCGTGTGTGTCTTAGGCCTCTGGATGCTAACATCCAGCTCTACTCCTTCGTCAAAGACCATTCCTATGAATATTTCGGACAATGTGTTGTATGATACTGAAAGACGTGCAAATTTAAACCGTAAAATGCCCATTGATGCCACTCAAGATAAACTTGTTGATCTTTCGAGTATTAGTCGTCTATATGGAGATAATGGTAGTGATTTGCCTATAGATGTTGTGCAACATGATGATGAATTAAGAACGCGGAATGATTTGGATATGAATCAAGAATTGGGTTAGAATTATAAGGTCGCTGAGGATGAAAATAAAGAAGAAAGTACGAGTACTAATGTTGTTGATGATGATGCTGAGAGTTTGAATGATAGTGATATGGGGAAACAAGAGGCTGAGTTACACCAAGAGGAGGTAAAAGAAGAACAGGATATTGATATATCTACAGTAACTGAAGATAACGCAAATGGATCCAAAGAGACAACGTCAATAAAAAAGCATAATTACAAAACACGAAATAGTGAAGTGTCTGAGGAAAGTACAATAGCTGATGATCAACAAAGTGATACGGAGAATCAAGAGGATAAACAAACCGAAGAGATTCGGGATTTGGAAGATAACCAAGAACAAGAAACAAATGACCAGGAACTCGAAAAGGAAATGGAGAATAAACAAAAAGAACAAGAAAATGAGGATGATGGACCAGTAAAATCTCACTCAATAGCAGCCGAGACAAAATCCCAAGTTGAAGATCGAGAAGCACGAGATCTTAGAAACAAAATGGAACAAGCTAAGATAGAATCAACCGTAGTCAATAAAACTATAGACATCAAAGCTTCCAATGTAGGGAATTCAACTATCATTAAAGGCGTTACTAGAGGTAATAGCAACAGTAACAATTGGGAGTTATGTAACATGACGGCTGGGACAGACTATATACCATGTTTAGATAACGAGATCACGGCAACAAACTTGCAACATCGGTACCAGAAAAGACACTGCCCAGATGAGCCTCCCATGTGTCTTGTCCAGCTTCCAAAGGGTTATAAGACACCTATTCCATGGCCGCAAAGTAGAGATAAAGTACTAATACTTTTATTCACAGTAATTTTTCAAGTGTTACTCTATGTTAGGAAACTACATAAATATTTAACAAATTATAGGATGTAAATGGCAGATATGGCTCCAAAATGTACCAAACAATGCGTTATCAAATCTAAATGGACACCAAAACTGGGTGAAGGTAACAGGGGAATTCATCACTTTCCCTAGAGGTGCTCTTCATTATATTAACTTTCTACAAGAGGTAATTAACAAACTATTCCTACAGCAATTCGACTCATATATTATTAAGTATCTAGTTGTGTCATGTGACCACTAACTTAAATCCAGTCAATCATGTTAAGAAAATATATATAATATAAAGTTAGTGGTCCAACATGATTGACTAGATGTAAGTTAGTGGTAATATGACATAATCTAATAAAATTCCAACATAATATGCATATATATTAACTTGTGGGATCATTTCAATATTAACTTTCCAAGAACTACAGGCAGTGCCCGAGATTGCATGGGGGAATCATACACGAGTAGTTCTTGATGTAAGGTGCGGTGTGGCAAGTTTTGGTGGCTACCTTTTCAATAAAGATGTTTTATCGTTGACGTCCGCCTCTAAAGATGATCAAGAATCACAAATTCAATTCGCTTTAGAAAGAGGAATACCTGCGATTTCTTCTATCATGGGGACTCAACGCCTTCCGTTTCCAAGCAAAGTTTTTGATCTTGTGCATTGTGTTCCTTGTAGAGTACCTTGGCATGAAGATGGTGGAATTCATCTTCTAGAGGTTAACATGTAAGATATAGGATTTCACAAACACACTAAACCATAATCACAATGGGGCGTTCAAGTTAGTTTAGAGAGAGAAATTTCTAGAGAGAGAAAGAGAAGAGAGTTGGGAACTATGAGAAACAAAGAAAAATGGTATTGAAGCTCCAACCCTCTACCTTGGGAGGTAGAGGGTATTTATAGTGTCATACAAATAAACGCCACCTACGGGCTGTGGATCAGGCATACAGTGGGTAAAGACCCGTCCGTCCTCCATGGTGTTACTTAACAAACTACTTACTGACATAACTTGACTACAACTACGAGCTTTTTATCGAATACATATACTTGAGGTGACCGACTCTTTAACGACTGAATTTTCTAATTCCTAACAATCTCCCCCTAAGGGAGGTCACCTCAATTTACAATGAATACAAACAAATATTACATTCGATTGTTCTAGGATTCTTGATTAAGTTCTTCGCTCAGTAGCTCGTAGTCTTTGATTCTTCATGTTCCGCATGTTTGGATAATTTCAAGTGGAGGTCTTTAACTGATCCACGTGACGATGAGTTTTGAGCCACCATTGAGATCATCAGCTAACATAAATCTCTGACCCTTCCTTTGTGGTGTTGGTATTATGTGATGGTGTGACATTTGGACCGACATGCTCACATTCTGGATCATGATATATTCTCATCAGAGAGCAGTGGAAGCTTTTACTGGATCATGATATTTGCAGCAGCATAGCAGAAGCATGGAGTGAAAGTATCAGAGTCGTTGAAGCACTTATCATGATTTCTTTAGAGATGAATGTGTAGTGTGAGCATGCGGCTATGGATTGACCGCTTCATTTCGATCAGCGCAAACGTCCGGGCGCACGCATACAACAGTTAGCAATAAAGTGCGCGAAAGTGTCTTTGATCACTTTTGTTGAATTGAGGTACATGGCCCATGGTTCCCTGTTGATCAGTACAAGTACCGCCTGTGATCGTATAATTCAAAGAATTTCCTTGATGGGTTTCGCAGCCTAGCTGTTATCAAACTGGAACGTCTCAAAGAAGACAACACGGAGTGAGTGAACCAGCGAATTGAGATTCACTGATTGATGAAAAAAGATTTGACAAACAATCGTGTATCGCTCAATAGAAATTTTTTTTGCAATACAACGAAGGTTTTAATGAAAATCAATTATCAATCATAAACACCTTTTATTTTGAAATATGAGTACACAGTCGATGTGCTAAAGAGAAGAGTTTTTAAGCACAACGACTGGTTTTTCAAAGGTATCCGTCAATCCATAACCTGAACCAGGATTGATTCAAAATATTGAATCGCCCCATTGTTTCTGTTCAGTTGTCACATGGTTGATCTATTGGATAGATCTAACATGCCAGCCACCAGGAGCTTGTTTGATATTGGCTCCAGAAGGCTTTCCATCTTCATTGTGAATATGTTTTCATATCACTCAGATGTTCTGGCAATACCACAAGGATAATGCATAGGACTCATAAGATATAATCTCTCTTTCCACATTGTGTGAAACAGAGAGTCTTCATTGAAGGTGTCCTAATAAGATTTATAGATGATCTCGTTGCTCTAGACTCAATTGTGCATATTTGGTTCCTATGCCAGAGACTAGGGAGAGGGTCTCCTTCTTCAATATCAACAATCTCTAAGAGAAAGTCGATAGATAATGTCGGTTCCCCGTGAGAATGAAACAAGTCCTTTTAAGAGGAACTTGAGTGGTTTGGGAAGTTGTAGTGCAGTGCGTCACTGGGTCCATGACGTCTTGTCTTCAATACTAGTGTTACCTTAGTAACCACCAGTAGTATATGAATTGAACCCGGTATTTGCTATAAGGTTGATGTTAATACAAATAAGCCGTAAAAACATTTATTTATATTTTACGATCTTCTAATGTTTTGTCGATAACAAACGTAAAATCATTTTAACGAAACAAATAGAGTACGTAAATAGTTTGAGTTAATAGTTTTCTAACACACTTACGTTTTCACATAAAACACTAAAACAAGCTTAAGTGATTTTATGATTTAGATATATATGTACAACAACTAATGTTTACATATTGGGTTAGCACATACTTAAACTAAGTATACTAAAATGGGTAAAAACATGTATATACTAAAATGGGTAAAAACATGTAAATACTAAAATGGGTAAAAACTAGCAAATGGTATTGACCCATAACCCATGGTTTTATATATACCACTTAACCAAGTTCATTGTATCTAGAAAGAAAACCATGGATCAACCCATAACCCATGACCCATGACCCATAACCAAAAATACCCATGGGCAAAGAGGAGCGTTCCACGGATCCCTGGCTTTGTGCTAGCCGGATCCCAAGTGGAAGGGATCCGTGGGATCCGAGGAACAGTAGAGAATTTTCTCTATAAATAGAGAGCCATTTCTTCCTTTCTCTGCATCACTTTTTACACATACTTCCCCCAAGTATTCTGACCCTCTAACCTCAGATCTAAGTGATCTATGTAGTTTGTCTTTTGTTTTTGTGTGATCTTCTAGGTTCCTCTTAAAGGAGAGATCACCACTTCTTGAAGACGTGTAAGCTCAAGTCCATGAGTTGCCATGCTTCGTCATCATCAAGACAACTAAGGTTCTCTTGTTGATAGTTCTTCCTTTCTCCATAGATGTTGGGTTGAAGGCATTAGTGAAGAATGCCAAAAGTGTCAAGATGAAAGCATTAGTGAAAGGTGCTCATCACCCGTGTCAAAGCATTAGTGAAGAATGCTAAAGGTGTCAAGACGAAGGCATTAGTGAAGGGTGCCAAGCGTTGTGTCAAAGGCATTAGTGAAGGATGCCGAAGAATCAAATCAAGTCGCATTTGGGAAGAATGCCTAGGTCGTATAATTGATGAGGTGCATCGTTATACATATAAGTATTTGTTTATTTACAAGGATGGTGATATCCTTGATGGTGTTGTAACAAGGAGTAGATCTCCTTGAGATTAGGTGTTGTGTTGTGAAGGGTAGTAGTTCCTCCATAGTAATGGAACTAGGTGCTTAGCCTAGTACCTAATAAAGGGTAGGCGACGTTGTGATAGGATTAGTTCTCCTAAGGTGTGAAAGAACTTGGTGGTTAGCCTAGCACCGTATAAAGGGTAGGCGACGTTGTGTTAGGTGTGGTTCGCCTTGGTGTGAAGGAACTCGGTATTTAGCTTTGTAACGGAAAAAGGTTAAGCGACGTTGTGAAGGCTTCTCTTCCATAAAGAGTTGGTGTAGTGCTTACGAATTCTCGAGTAGGTGACTCGGGGAGTGGAGTAGGGCAAGGAAGGTGTCCTTGTAGCCGAACCACTATAAATAACTTGTGTCGTGGTGATGTGCTTATTACTCTTTATATTTCATTACACGTTTATATATCTATCTATCAACGTCCAACATAAACAATCAAATAGATTGACATAAGTCGATCTAAATATTTAAAAGGAAGTTTTAAATTGGTAAAACTATTCAACCCCCCCCCCCTTCTAGTTTTCCACAATTGGCATCAGAGCTTCGTTACCAAGTTTCTTAAAGTATGTTGTACTTTAAAGACTTGATACGATCCGTGTATGTTTGAAAACTACAAAGAAGGATTTTTTTTGTTGGTCATATTTTCTTTTAAATCATTTTGTGGGACATTGATAAATGATTCTAACCACTTTTGCTCTTAAGAAATCTTCATGCTAGAATCTCTCCAAAATCTTCATTAAAAGAATAATGAAGTCAACATTCAAGGAAGGATCTAAAAAGTAATCACAACTTACGTAAATCGAGTACAAAGGATTACTTTAAAAGCTCATAAAGTATTTTTGGTATTATGCCAAACCAAGAAGCATAGAGGTATGTTTTACTCTTCATTAGATAGGTTACATGAGTTCCATTTATTGTCATAAGTTCTCTTTGTTTATTAATCACTAACATCATTAGAAGTCTCTTTTGTCACCTTTTCGTCTTTTTCAAACATCGGGAATGATATTATTTTTTTTTCGTCAAACTAACGCCGTCATCACATATGAACCCTCGATATGTAATTCATCAAAAGTCGTCATTCAAAAACAATCTTCATCTAATACCTCCGAACTGGTTTTTAGCAAGCTAATTTATAAGCCTACTACAAAAATAATGCCAAACAACTCCTTTTCTGTCCACAGTAGCCGGATCCCTCTAGTTGTACTAGCCGGATCCCAAATACAAAGGATCCCGGGGAACCGTGGAACAGAACTCAGCTATACGCTTTCAAAAATTCACCACTGATCTTTTTCCCTCTATTCACAAAACACAAAAACGACTAAGCTACTGAATCCATCCTCATTGGCTTCCATACTCTCAAGTATTCCTTCCTAGAACACCATTGTAAGTAATTACATTAACTTGTTCTAATTTTCATCATCCTCATCCTAGGGTTTATGGTTTCTTAATTTTTAATCAATTAATTTAATTAGGGCTTTTTAAATTAATCATGAAAAGGGGCTTTTAACAAAATCACATTGTGTTCACAACATTGTTAATACAAATCAAAACCATAAACCCATCCCAACTAATTTTACCTAATTGGAAAATTTGTATTTTTAGGACCAACCATGCCCAAAGCTACTCAACAAGATCATCATGACACCGTTCACTACTGTTGGGATATGAAAGTGCTGAAGATTGACAAAGTACTGAAGATTGATAAAGTACTGTAAACTACAAGTACTGGAAAAATTCAAAGAGTCAAAGTACTGCTAAAGATAAAGTCAAAGTACTATACGTGAAGTCAAAGTACTGCAAGAACAAAGAACTGTTATATTCGTTTATAGAAAGTCTTGTAATTCTAGAACATTCAGTATTAGATTACTTGTCGTACAAGGATACAAATTGTAAACCGACTATGGATATCCTTGAGCCTATAAAAGGACCCCTAGATTGGCATTTGACGTACGAGTTTATAAGTCTTAGAGTTTACGATTGCTTACAAGTTATTACTTAGAGTTTTAGAGAAGTTCGATATTCTTAGAGTTGTTTAAGTATCTGCATAATAAGCAGATTTAGAGTTAATAAGAAAAGTTAATCTTCTTAGCTTTGTTAAGTACATTCCGCATACTTAATAGAGTTTGCTCAGTGTTTCTTTGTTAATAACTTAGGATTTATCCGAGGTTGTAAAACCTTAAACAAGCTATTTAAGTTAGTTTGGTTAGAGTACATCGATCTAACAAGTGGTATCAGAACTTGTGTGGAAACTATGACTAAGAAGAACCACTACTACAACAAATACTAAAGATGTTGACTGAAGTTGTTCCACCACCCTCAATCACCTCACTCAGGATTCTAATCATCAAGAAGGGAGAATATGACTTATGGTGCATGAAGATGAGGCAATATATTGCCATTACAGACCATGCTCTATGGAATGTAATTGTCAATGGCAATGAAGTAGTTCCAGATCCTGTAGAAATTCCTGGACAACCTAAACCACCCAAACCAGTCTTACCAGCAGCTACATTAAGGAATCAAGAGAAGGCACTTAACATTCTCTTGTCTGCTATACCTGATGGACATCTGATAAGGTTTTAAAAGGTACCTTTTTGAGGGGTCATTTAAGCCCTTATTTGATCACTTTTGTATCCGTTATTACTTAATATCGTTCCTTTCAACTTTTTAGGTCTCTTGAAGGCAAATTGTTGTAATGGCACTTATTTGGACGAAAAGGCGCGAATATACGAAGAAAATGGCCAAAGTCAATAATCGAGACACTCCAGCTGCTGAAAATACAAGGTGCGACGGTTTCACTGGCTTATTTACGACCGCCGGAGGATTTTGTGACAAGACAGAAGCCAAAACTCCTATTTTCAAGTGACGACGTCAAGTTATAAAAGAGTAGGCCGTCGCAACTCGACGCTCTAGATGCAATCCGACGGCCGAAGTTTCTGAAGAGGACGGCGCGTCACAAGCACAAGGTGACGCCGTTGCAAGTCTAACGTGGCCGAGACGAAACCCTAATGACGGCGACACGACGGCGTCACAAAACATAAGGTGACGTCGTCGCATGTGTAATCTTATATATAGAATCCGAATTTTTCAGTATTTGTGTGTAGTCTTTTGGAGTAAAAACCTAAATCGAACCAAGGTTGTCTTGTACAGTATTTTAGGGTTCCAAACCCTATCTTACACCAAGATAAGTGTTTTACTTCATTAATTCAATTATGTCTTTGATTATTTGTGTGTATGCTTGCATGTTCTCCATGTCCGGCTAATTTACTTGTGTGTTTACTTAGGGAATATGAAACTTAATTATTGAATATTGATTGGTTGTCTCTTATCTTAGTTGATTAATGATCTAGTAATGCGATAGGTCATTCGTTGTGTACTTAATGCTTGATTAAATCTTTGTGAACCTTAGAATATAGCTCCTTGAGTAGTTGTAAGCTAAACCATCCAAAGAGTGCCTTAGAGTAAGAGTTTATTATCCCTAGTGGGTTTTGTAGACGAGACCCTTTGGTAAGTTCAAAGAGTTAGGGAACATACGCATACCCTACGACTTTAGACACACAACGCAACTAAGAATAAGGACGTGACAATTCAACCACCAATAGGAGATAATTAAGGAGTAGTAAAACCTAAGTAAACACATCTTTAAACTATCATACGAGCACACAATAATACTACATACACCTTAGATTAGATAATTAGACAAGTAGAGTAATCGGTAGAAATACCAACCCCCAAATCCAAACCCCGAGATTCGTACCTTTCAATTTCCTAAAAAACATAAAAAGATAACAAATAATCTTCCTCAACCCCAACCTTAGCGTAGTAACTTCTCACTAGCATTCCTATTCCCCTAGAGAATGATATCAATACCCGGGGCTTACCCTAATACTACACTACAATGATTAGGTTCACTGCCTAGGGTGTTGAAAAACTTGCTTGACGAAAAGGAAGTTCCTTTGACCCCGAACGACGCGTGTAGCGTTATCAAGTTTTTGGCGCCGCTGCCGAGGAATAGAATAGCTAGTTAGTAGTCCACCTCGTTTAGGTTTCTTTGCTTGATTCCTATCAAGTAAATTTTTTCTCATTTTAGCTTTCTCTTAGTCTATCCCCCTTCTTCGTGACCTTTGTTCGTAATCCCATCACTTTTCATCATGGAAGGTGATAACCACCCACCATTCATCAACCCACCACCAATTGACCCGCCAAGAGCCCGTACTCTTGGTGAATACTCGAGACCAAGCCACCTAGGCTATAGGAACACCATTGAGCTTCCCGACCAAGCCCAAACTACGGCCCCGCGATCCGACACCATCCGGTTGGTGCAAAACGGATGTGCATTCCATGGACTTCGTTCGAAGATCCAAATCAGCATCTAAGGGATTTCCTTAAAATTGTCGATTCCATCGACCTTGATGCTACTACTGGGAGACCACGCGCGCTGCGTCTCTTCCAATTATATCTACGGGACCAAGCTAGTAATTGGCTTGAGCGACTTCCCGCCGGCTCCATCTCAAGATGGGATGATCTCACCTCTCGTTTCCTTGCTCAATTTTTCCCACCGGGGAGAACCACTAAGCTTAGGAATGACATCTTGATGTTCCAACAACGTCAGGGTGAATCTCTCTACGAAGCATGGACTCGATTCAAGGACGTACTTCATAAAGCCCCTCATCACGGCATTGATCTTTGGCTTCAAGTCAAAATCTTTTATGATCATATCAACTTCCTCACCAAGCGATCCATTGAGCAAGCGGCCGGTGGAAAACTTAGTGATCTCACCGCGGAAGAATCATGGGGTATAATAGAGGACCTTGCTCTCTATGACAACGAAAGTTGGAATGACCCCCGTGAGTTTCCCAAAACCGTAAAGGCAATCTCCTTGCCTCCCATTGACTCAAAATCTTCCGACCGTAGGATCATCGAACTTGAAGATCAAGTTAAATTCATAATGAGTTCCTACGAAAATCCTAAGTCCTCACGTCAAGTGAATAAAATCACTCTACCTTGTGAGTTATGTAGTGGTCCCCATGACACTCGTGATTGCACAAGACTCCCCGAACAAGCCTTCGCGGACTACGCCTCCATGCGCAAGACGAGGGAGAGAAGTGGTAAACTTTCAAGCCCGAACAAAACAACTTAGGAAACTCTTACAACCCCTCATGGAGAAATCACCCTAACCTTAAGTGGAACCAAAACTCAAGCACACCCCAAAGCTCATCTAGTCCACCTAGTAGGTTCAACTCTCTAAACACCGGGAACCTTGAGGCAATTGCATCTAGATTCCTGTCATCTCAAGAGACTCGATTGACTAAGCTTGAAGCCGATTTTAAGCAAAGACAAAGCGAGATGACAAACAAGATTGATGCCCTCTTAAAAGCCTTCAATGAACGGGAAGTTGGAGCACTCCCAAGTGATACTATAAAGAACCCAAAAGTGAATTCGATTTCGTCAACTTCATGTTCTTGTTCACCATGGGAGAATGCACATCCATGTCCCTCACACCCAACGGTTCACTCGGTAAATGCTATCAAAAAGGGTTCCAAGCCATCCAAAATGAGGTACCAAGGCCCTGCACCATTGGTAGAACCTACATTTGAGAAACCCGTCAACCAAGAATCCAAACCTAGTTTAGAGGAGGAGTACAAGGAACTCCATCAAGAAAACCCGATTCTTGAGGTCTTAGCTCATGCACCTTATTATAATGCTTTAAAAGAAAAATATGAGTTAGAACTTAAGCTTGGAAAACATGGGTCCATGTTTGTGCGAAATAATTTACCTAAGAAGTTAGACGATCCTGGCTATTTACTCTTCCGTGTAGGCTTGGAACTTCCAAACCTCTCGACGCTCTAGCCGACTTAGGGTCATGCATCAATCTTGTTCCGTTGTCCCTCCATAGAAGCCTTAACTTAGGTAAAATAGAACCAATGAAAACCATCTTAGGTCTATCGGACGGTATGTGTTGCACGTCCGTAGGAATAATAAAAGACATAGCAGTACAGTAGGAGAGTTGACTCTGTTGGCCGACTTTCATGTGCTAGACATGAATAAGGACCCGACATGCCCATTACTAGTAGGAAGAGGATTCTTAGCTACCGCTAGTGCCATCATCGATTGTAAGATGTCCAAGATAGTGGTAGAAGAGGGGAGTGCTAGGTCAATTTACGATGTCAAAAGCATCATTACGTCTACAAAGAAGAGGAAATCCCACATGAGATTAGGTTGGATAGAGAGCCCTCTAGATATGGACCTTGGATAGATAAGAACCTCATAGGTCCCCAAAGACCTTTTTACCTAGATGAAGCCTTCACTAGTAAAAGCAACTTTCAAGAAAGAAATGGCTAGGAAGCTTGCCCGTCAACCTTGTCATGAATAAGTGGAAAGTTGAGAAATCTAAACACAAATGGGATTGGGATAGACCGCCTAGTGACGGTGATGGAGAGTGGCACATTAGGATAACAATCTATGATCCCGATGGAGAGAAGTTTGAAAAGGCATATCTAACCGAACGTACTACTAGGAACTTGAATGATAAGTTTGATCCTTATGACATTGTTGAGGATAGGCTTACTTATATCGGTGCGTAGGAGCACGACTACGAGTCTAGCTACAAGACTCATAAATAAAGAAAAGCGCTTCGGGGGAGGCAACCCATGCTTAATTGATTGCTTGTTTGTGTCGTATATCTTTTATTGATTGTTTATTCTCATGTTTAAATTTGTAAAAATGCTTTATTTTGTTTTTAACCTCGTCTTAATTGCATATAAAGGTATTTTACATAAGGGATAAGTGTAGGGAGGATTACACACGTTTTTCAAAAGAAACGTAAACATGAGAATAACAATTCACTAAAAGATATATATGTGTGTTTGTTCGAGTCAAATGCTTGTATCGAGTCATAATGGATGTTTTGCGAATTTTTTTGATTCTAAAGATGTAAATTTTCCAGAAAATTTGCATTATCGAGTTTTTGTCAGGATAATTTGACGGCGTCAGGATCGCAACTTCTAACGGCGTCGCCGGAAGGAGTAAAACATCAGATTGCTTTTTCTCGTTTTCTGAGCTACTTATAAATTTTTGGAATTTTCCAGGTCTTAATTTTCCAGAAATTCTGTAACATCCATTCCACAAGCATTATATCCTAGTTTAAATCGAGTCTTATATATTATTACGCGATTTTAGCGAAAGGTTTCGTTTGTTTTCTTCAAATGTGCAGGTTTAGTTTATCAAGAAGAAGTTACATAAGATTGGAAGGAGCTTATCACGCATAAATTCTTCTTGGAAAGGATTTAACCACTACTTCACCACGGATCCTCCGAGCTAATCGGGGAGTATTAGTTTCTTTCATTTTCATTACCTTCCATTATCATAACTTTGATACTTTCGGGGAACATTGGGGACAATGTTCATTTTAAGTGTAGGGAGGAAAAATAAAACGGGAACTTTAAAACTATGCTTATCCTTGATTATTTGCTTTGTCCAAGTGTATTTGTGTAATAAACCATGAGAAAATGTCGGTTAGGGTAATTTTGGCACAAATTTTTAATTTTTCATGACATATAGGAGTGGCCATTAGTTTTAACAAAAGCGTCTCACGGATAGGAAGTTGCATGACTAGCACAAAACCCTTTACCACCTAAATTCCACCCAAAATGTGAGGATCGCCTTAGATTAGTAGGAATTAAAGCATTCATCTTTAATGCTTAGAGTGTGACCGTAGTATATTAGATTCTAGAACTTGTTTTGTGATGCCGAGATCGCTAGTAAGACTACACTTGTGTAGTTAGGAATAACTAAATGATAAGAGGCATTAGGATAACCCTTGTTTGATACCCGTAATATAATTACTTCTTCCACATCGGTTGAGTAATTCCCCATACCCTTTGCGTTGTACTCATCTTTAGTACACGATACCCCTAGTTAACCCCTCGGAGCCTATCCTTTTCGTGATGTTTCGGTTTTTCCGGAATATCAATGAAGAACATTGTTTACACCCCACCCCAAATATACACCCAAATCGCCTTAGCCTACCTTGTATGCACTCACTTTTAGTGCACTATTGTTATCACCCTAAACCCTTAGTTCAATTATCTGTTTGCTTGCATGAGTTGCTAAGTCGAGTCATATCCTTTGTATACAGTTTTGGGACGATTGGGATTCATGGGAAAAGTTAAAGTTTAGAATGAAAGACGAGGAGAGCGTTAAATTCAAATTCCCTTTGTTTTCGTAATAATATACCCCAAGTGTTTTGATCTTTTCAATTCGGGTCAAATTAGTGTTAGAGTAATAAAACTCAAGTGTAGGGATGTGCCTATAAATCCCTATCATTTTGATGTTACCGTAGAGGATGGTAGAGTAAAAGTGTATGAAAAAACAAAATGAAAAAAGAAAAGAAAAAAAATAGAGTGAAAAAAAGGGCTACCATCCTACATCTATCCTTTAAATTTATGTTTGTTTGTTTCAGTTAGCTAGAGTCTAGAGTGTCAGTCTTAGCTTAGCAACACCATTCTTCGTATGCATTTAACATAGAGATTTTTGACTTGCCACCACTAAAAGCCTATCCCACCAAACCCTTTGTTTCCCTACCGTAAGCCTAACGTTACAACCCTTTAAAGACCTCTTTGATAGTCTTTCCTAGGTGCTACGCCAAAGCGATGGAGGTTTGATCTATTCTCAAGCCTATGGTAATCTATGTACTAGGACCGGTTAATGAGTGTTTATCTTCCATTTCCAACTTGTTATATTTCATATACACCCGAGAGAGATGTGAGTATCCAAACACCATGTGAGGTGCTAGTATGTAATTTCCGTGCTTGTTATGACTTTTGTGGGGCTTATATGTGTTGTGGACTATTTTAAACCAATGCTTCATGACCCCTAACTTATAAATTAATTGGCTAAAAGCACATTTGATTGAGGACAAGCCAATACCAAGTGTAGGGATATTTGATAAGGTTTTAAAAGGTACCTTTTTGAGGGGTCATTTAAGCTCTTATTTGATCACTTTTGTATCCGTTATTACTTAATATCGTTCCTTTTCACTTTTTAGGTTTCTTGAAGGCAAATTGCTGTAATGGCACTTATTTGGACGGCTGGAATATACGAAGAAAATGGCCAAAGTCAAGAATCGAGACACTCAACTTCGCTGAAATACAAGGTGGCGGCAACTTATGCGACGCCGTCGGAGGATTTTGTGACGGGCGAAGCCAAAAACTATTTTCAAGTGACGACGTCAAGTTATAAAAGAGTAGGCCGTTCAGACTCGAGGCGGCCTAGATGCAATCCAGGCAGTCAGGGCGGTCACAAGCACAAGGTGACAGCGTTGCAAGTCTAACGTGGCCAAGCGAAATCCTAATAACGCGACGGCGTCCAAAACATAAGGTGACGCGCGTGCGTGTAATCTTATATATTGAATCCGAATTTTTCAGTATTTGTGTGTAGTCTTTTGGAGTAAAAACCTAAACCGAACCAAGGCTGTCTTGTACAGTATTTTAGGGTTCCAAACCCTATCTTACACCAAGAAAAATGTTTTACTTCATTAATTCAATTATGTCTTTGATTATTTGTATGTATGCTTGCATGTTCTCCATGTCCGGCTAATTCTTGGTATGTGTGTTTACTTAGGAGATATGAAACTTAATTATTGAATATTGATTGGTTGTCTCTTATCTTAGTTGATTAATGATCTAGTAATGCGATAGGTCAATCATTGTGTACTTAATGCTTGATTAAATCTTTGTGAACCTTAGAATATAGCTCCTTGAGTAGTTGTAAGCTAAACCATCCAAAGAGTGCCTTAGAGTAAGTTTATTATCCCTAGTGGGTTTTGTAGAAGTGAGACCCTTTGGTAAGTTCAAAGAGTTAGGAACATCACGCATACCCTACGACTTTTAGACACACCTGCGCAACTAAAAGAATAAGGACGTGACAATTCAACCACCAATAGGAGATAATTAAGGAGTAAGTAAAACCTAGTAAACACATCTTTAAACTATCATACGAGCACACAATAATACTACATACACCTTAGATTAGATAATTAGACAAGTAGAGTAATCGGTAGAAATACCAACCCCAA
>OU343220.1:225966611-226067854 GCA_910596185.1 Chrysanthemum makinoi
ACCATTTTATTCGTTCAGTCTTCATAAAAACCCAGAAAAGCATAAAAACTGCTTCTGTTTGACCCATTTGACCACGAAATTGACGGTTGACCACATAATATTTCACATCTTTGGACAAAAATCATTAAAAAGACTGTTTGGACCGCGATATGACCAAGAGCGGATATTGACAAATGATAGACCAGGACTTTTTTGAACCAAAAATAAGGATACTAAACATGAATAAAACTGTTTACCCACAAATCGAAAAAAAAAATTCCGACCACAAAAAATAGCACAAAACAGTTAAAAACATGCGTAACAAACCAACATAAATCAACACAATATAACCATGGCTCTATACCACTTGTTAGGACCGAAAAAGTATAAGATTTATGTGGTTTGGAGGTCGTGGTTGGTGGAAGAAGATGAAGATCTTCATCCTTTTTAGAGAGAGAAAGTAGATAGAGGGAGGAGAAAACAAAGACTTTTATTAAGAAAACACACACTACAACTTTAGCCTAATGATTCACCTCACCCCTCATGGAGAGTCATGAAGGGTATTTATAGGCTCTAACTTTGCCACTTAAACGATACTAGTTCTTATGGGCAAAGTATACTACGCATCTAGTCCAATTCACGTAAGTGACGTTATCTTTATAAAAGAGCGAGGCTAACAGTCAGTCAAAACATGAACTCTCTTCCACACACCAACAATAACCTCAGAACAACATCCAATCCACATAATCAAGCAACTATCAGAGATGGGAAGGTTATGGTGCAACCAGTTCAAGAAAGGAAGTATGAACGAAGAGAGGTGTTGGTAGATTTTATGTTGCTAATCAAAATCGGGGAAGGATTGGGAATCATGGTTAAGCAAAGCCAATAAAATGCTACAACTGCGGTGGTGAGGGACATATTGCAAGGCGTACATCTCCAAAACGTCCTCGAAGCATAATACTTTAGAGACAAGATCTTTGCTTGTGCAAGCTCAGACAACAAGCAACTTTGGATGAAAAGGAGTTGTTGTTTTCTTTGAAGGGAATGCTAAGACATATGATGCTGATGTAGATGAGGTCGGTCTGAGGGTATGGGTCAGAACAATCCAAATGCATTTCAAGTAGCTGATTGTGATGCTTATGATTCAGATATGGATGATGAACCAAGCTGCTCCAATCTTCATGGCAAGGATCTCTCCTATGGTCTCTTCTAAGGTTCCTTCACCGCAACAAGATGGTCCATCCAAAGAATCAATCATCTCAGAGGTATTAAAACTATATGATGATGTTGATCAACAAAAGATACATAATGAAGTACAATCACTTGAAACTTATGACTCGGATAGTGATAATGTGGGTAATAGTAATATTGTCCCATATGATCAATATGTGACACAAAGTGAAAGTGAGATTGTACCACGTGATGTATCCTCTGCAGTCAATAAAGGCGTCTTTTTGATGAATACCTTTGCATGTGCCCACGATGATTCTATTATCTCTGAATGCCTATAAGGAACAAGTTGCTATTTATGAACAGCGTGCTAAGTTTGAGCTAACCACACGTGAGCAGGAAATGGATGACCAAATGCGTACAATTATTCGAAAAAGTAATTTTAGAGAAGAAGTATTAAAACAAGAGTTAAACTCCTTACAAGAAAAGCTTTCTAAAACTGCTAAGCAAAAACAAGAACTTCAAGAAAATGTTAAAATGATTAAGCAAGAATTCAATGCTAAGGAATCAAAACTTTTGAATGATTTTTCCAATCTAAAAACTTTGAAAAACAAGCTTAAAAATAAGTTGTATGTACAAGGGAATACCATTCAGACTGCTCACTTGATCACTAAGCATAGAGTCTTAAGCGATAAACATAGCATTTCCATTGTTGAGGAACCAAATCTAGAGGTCATTAAAAGGGCTAGAACTGCTCATAAGGTAATTTATGATGGCAATGAAATCCTTAAGCCAAGGCAGAAACCTAGTTCTTGTTGAGTGCCGAGGAAGATAAAAAATCAGATGAAGTCACTAGGGAGAAAATGGATAAGAAACTCAACAACCCTACATGTAAAGAGAAAAACATAACTATCAAACCTCATGATCACACTAAGGAAAATTGGATCTCCCTTAACATGTTTAAGCCTCAAAGTCAATTAACCCCAGAACAAATTTTTTGGAAGAAAGATATGGATATGCAAAAAGCTGAAAATTTTGTTGAAAAGAATCCCGCTTGTAGGAAATTGCGTGAAGCAACTGTGTATCCTCCTAATACACCAATGCATTTAGTTCTTAGATCAATTACCACAAATAGCAAAACCTTAATAAGCCTCTATGTTGTTTACCAGCTGTTTATTGATTTTGAGAAAACGTGTAAGAGAATCACACCTACAGGGATAACTGAGGGGGAAAGGGGTTTTGAGCAAACTAAAGAATGTTACTTAACTGAGGTCATGCCTTTCTTTAAACAATTAAAAGGTCAATTTGAGAGCCTTCAAAAGGGAATGAATTCAGATATTAAAGAAATGGAAAAGGAATTTGATGCAATGATAGTTGAGGTCAATGATTATGAACAGGAACTCAAATATAATGAAGTTGAAAGGAAGAACTTGCATATCTTAAATGAGAATTTGATTTCGAGTTGTGTTGCTCAAGATGTGTTTTATACTGTTACTAAGCACTCTATTACTGCTTCTCAATTTCATGAATTATCTATTGCATTGAAGGTCTCCCATGATCGTGTCATTGAGCTTGAAAACAAAAACTCATAACTTAATGAGAAAATTGATCAAGAGGATCACAATAATTTGGTAAAACATCTTTCTAAACTAGAAGTTGAACATTTTGATTTGCAACTAAAATATCAACATCTCAAAGAAAATGTTAAAACCTCAAATATCAAGACATCCTCAGATGTTCTAGAGTTTGATGTAGTTTTTCAGATAAATAAACGTGACGAACAGATTCAAGCTCATTGTTGCACGATCAGAAAGTTGAAAGCCTAAATCTCTCAATTAAAGGGTGAAAAGAACAATGTGACTGGCTCCCGAATGCCTCCTCCTTTAGATTCTCAGCATTCTCAAACTTTTCATCTTCAAAACTTGGTTAATGTTTTACAAAAAGAAAACGAGAGTTTTCTAGAAGAAAATAAAAAAGTTAAACGACACTTTAAAGAGTTATATGATTCAATGAAAGTCACTCGTGACAAAAACAACGAGAAAATAACTTCTTCGCAAAAAGAAATTGAGAATCTGGGGAGTCAGGAAAAAGGGAAACTGCCACTTGTCTTTAATAAGAATGTTGCATCAAAGTCATCCTTAGACTGCAAATATATTGTGACTGTCAAATACATTCCTCCTCATCTTAGGAACAATTAACTTGTGTTTCATAACTATTGTGCTCACCTTAAGGATAGTCTAGAATGTCTCCGTGAGATTGTGGAAGAGGACTTCATAAACAAGCCTCTTGATAGAGAAATTAGGTTTGCTTGCATTCAGGCCAAACGATCTCAGGAGCTGCTAGAATGTTTAATTGCAACATGTCCTAAATCCTTAGGTGCGAAAGGAAAAGCTGTGATGCGTTGTTCTATGCCTAGTGCCAAGCATTCAAATCATTCTATGCCCAGTTTTAAGAAAGTGAACACTAATGTGCCTTCAAGTAGTTCAGATCCCTGCACATCTAATTCAAGAATGCAAAAAGTAGATCAACCAACTAATGTTCCCATAATTCCCTCTACAGGAGTAATCAGTGACATTAAAGCAAGCAGGTCAAAGCCTCAAGGCAATACCAAGCAAGATAGGACCTCGCAAGCTAAGAATGTGCATTGGAAGAGAGTAGAAGATCACCCTAGGAATATTAAGTTTGCGTTGAATAAAACGAATCGTGTTGATTCTAGTGTTAGCCTTAAGCGTACTGTAATTAATGCAAATTCTGCTACTTTTGGCAAAACATGTAATGATGATTGCGTGGTTTCTGTTACTAATCTTGAATGTGGTGTGAATGATTTGTCTAATGCTGTTAAACGCCCTGATAAAACTGTTAATGTTAAAATTCAAGCTAAGAAGGCTAAAAGGCAAAGGTGAAAGAAAGTTAGAAAACAGTGGAAACCCATAGGAAGGAAACTTAGTAATATAGGTTATCAATGGATACCTACTGGCCGTAAGATTAATGAGCTTTACCCTAAAGTTGCTAAATCAATGCCCACTAGAAAATGGATGCCTACTGGTAGAACTATTCCCTTAAGAAGCGAACATACTTTGAATAGGTCAAATATGGACACTAGCACTGCATCTATTTCTAATGAGTCCATTGTTTCTACCTCTGATGTGGGTGTTCCAATAACTGTTACTAACCAAGTGAACCCATTCTTGCATGGGGATCCTAATTATCCAGTTATCCATTCTTGTCTGTGTTCAACTGCAGATCGTTCAAATCGTTCTGTGGTACCTGGACTCAGGCTGTTCCAAGCATATGACTGGAGACCGGTCGCGGCTCATGAACATCGTGAGTAAATTCATCAGGACTATTAGATTCGGGAATGATAATTTTGGTGCTATTATGGATTATGGAGATTATGTTGTCGGTGATAGTGTTATCTCCAGGGTATATTACGTAGAAGGTCTTGGTCATAACTTATTTTCTGTCGGTCAATTCTGTGATTCTGATCTAGAAGTGGCCTTCGGAAAACATACTTGTTTCGTTAGAGAACTTGATGGTAAGGAACTTTTAAGAGGAACACGTGGTTCAAATCTATACACCATCTCTATCGAAGATATGATGAAGTCTTCTCCAATTTGGTTGTTGTCAAAGGCTTCGAAAACAAAGTCATGGTTATGGCATCGTCGTCTCAATCACTTGAACTTCGGCACCATCAATGATCTCTCCAGAAAGGAGTTAGTTGTAGGTTTACCTAGACTAAAGTATGAAAAAGATCATCTTTGTTCAGCATGCCAATTGGGAAAAAGCAAGAAGTATGCCCACAAACCCAAACCTACAAACTCCGTTACAGAAGTTCTTCATACAATTCACATGGATTTATGTGGACCCATGAGAGTGCAGAATATCTTTGGGAAGAAATATGTGTTATTTGTGGTTGATGATTACTCTCGATTCACCTGAGTTAAGTTCCTAAGGACAAAGGATGAAACTCCAGATATCATCATCAAACTTATCAAACAGCTGCAGGTTCGACTTAACAAAACTGTCAGAATCATCCGAACAGACAATGGAACTGATTTTGTCAATAAACAACTTAGTGAGTTTTATGAAAGTGTTGGAATCAGTCATCAAAGAAGTTTTCCACGAACTCCTCAACAGAACGGTGTAGTTGAAAGACGAAATCGAACTCTTGTGGAAGCCGTAAGAACAATGCTGATTTACTAAAGGTTCCAATGTTTCTCTGGGCTGAAGCCATTGCCACTACATGCTACACTCAAAATCGATCCCTAATTCACACTGCTCTTGGAAAAACTCCATATGAACTTGTCCACAATAGAAAACCTAATCTCTCATTCCTTCGTGTGTTTGGTGCATTGTGTTATCCAACTAATGAGGGCCAAGACTTAGGCAAACTTAAAGCTAAAGCAGACATTGGAGTATTTATAGGATATGCACCAAACAAAAAGGGATATCGAATCTACAACAAAAGAACCCGAAATATCATGGAAACAATTCACGTTACGTTCGATGAGCTGACCGGTCCAATGGCTCCAGGACAACCCAGTTCTGGACCCGCATCCTCAAGTAGTCCCATCAGTTCTACTCTTGTTTTCGACTCATCGCCATCAACTCCTTATGAACCTCCTTCGGAAGATGACTTGAAGAAACTGTTTGATCCAATGTTTGATGAACACTATGAGCCAACTACTAATGATCTGTCAATCCCATCATCAGAGGCTACTACCATCCCTGTCAATGAAGTTAACCCTTCAGTTTCTATGACACTAAGTCAAGAAGCGCCTGCTACTGATCACTCTGTCTCATGAACAAATCATCAATCAACGAGTGTACATCATGGAGATGTTTCTGGCACCCTTGATGGAGAGAATCCCTTTGCTTCTCCTGAAGATGCTCCGTTTGAAAACATATTTGCTCCTGAATCATTATCAGAACCATCTTCATCAGGAGATATCGACTCTGCTACTTCAGTCCCTCAACAACAGCCACATGAACACCTCAGAAAATGGACACATGATTATCCATTGGACAACATCATTGGAAACCCCTCTCGTCCAGTATCCACACGGAAACAACTTGCAACCGATGCCTTATGGTGCTTCTTCAACTCCGTACTCTCTAAGGTCGAACCAAAAGATATTAAAACTGCCATGAATGAAGACAGTTGGTTCAATGCCATGCAAGAAGAAATTCATGAGTTTGATCGACTTGATGTATGGGAATTAGTACCTACTCCAGATTGTGCTATGATCATTGCTCTAAAGTGGATCTTCAAAGTGAAACTTGATGAGCATGGTGACGTTCTAAAGAACAAGGCTCGATTGGTTGCAAAAGCATACTGTCAAGAGGAGGGTATTGCCTTTGAAGAATCATTTGCTCCTGTTGCTCGTATCGAAGCGATCAGAATCTTCTTGGCTAATGCTGCAAGTAAGAACATGGTGGTATATCAGATGGATGTAAAGACGGCATTTCTTAACGGAGATCTTAAAGAAGTCGTATACGTCAACCAACCTGAAGGCTTTGTGAATCCAGAACATCCTACTCACGTCTATCGTTTGAAGAAGGATATTTATGGTTTAAAGTAAGCTCCAAGGGCATGGTATGATACGCTATCAAAGTTACTTCTATCCACTGGATTCAGCAAAGGAGCAGTTGATCCGACGTTGTTCACCAGAAAGTCAGGCAAACATTTAATTCACGTTCAAATATATGTTGATGATATTATCTTTGCCTCGACTGACCCCAACGAATGTGATCGTTTTTCTAATGAAATGGGTTCCAAATTTCAAATGTCAATTATGGGAAAAATGTCATTTTTCTTGGGATTACAAATTTCACAAAGTCCCGAAGGCATTTTTATTAATCAATCTAAATATGCAAATGAGATTTTAAAGAAATTTGGATTTGATTCTTGTGACCCTATTGACACTCCCATGATTGAGCGTACTAAACTGGTTGAGGACCACACAGGGATCGTGGTAGACTAAACGAAATATCGTAGCATGATCGGATCCCTGATGTATCTCACGATAGACCAGATATTTTATTCGTTGTATGCATGTGTGCTAGATATCAGGCCAAGCCTACTAAAAAGCACCTTGAAGCGGTTAAAAGGGTCTTTCGGTATCTCCAAGGAACCATTAACATGGGTCTTTGGTATCCGAAGGACACTGGTATGTCACTAACAGCCTATGCAGATGCTGATCATGCAGGATGTCAAAATACACGTCGAAGTACGTCTGGAGGTGCTTAGTTTTTGGGTGATAAGCTTGCGAGCTGGTCGTCAAAAAAGCAAATGAGTACTTCTATCTCCTCTATAGAGGCTGAATACATAGCCATGTCATCCTGTTGTGCTCAAATCCTATGGATGAGATCTCAATTAACTGACTATGGCTTTGAATTCAACAAAATCCCTCTGTACTGTGATAATAAAAGTGTTATTACTCTCTCATGCAACAACATAAAACACTCAAGAGCAAATCATATCGACATTCGAGATCATTTCATCAGGGAACAAGTGGAAAAAAGTGTGGTGGAACTCTATTTTGTGAGGTCTGAATACCAATTAGCAGACATCTTCACCAAAGCTCTTCCTAGAGAACGTTTTGAGTTTATCCTTCCACGTCTTGGTCTAAAGAGTCTACAACCGGAAACACTCAAGCGTCTTCAAGAGGAAGACGAGGAGTAAAGGTCTTTATTCATCTATCTCTTTTTATATATTTATTCAAAAACCAAAATACAAAATTATAAAACCAACAAAAAGCAAAGAGAAAAATATAAAACTTTCAAAAAATCCATAAAAAGTTAGAAAATCTTGAAAAATTCCAAAAATATTGTTAATTTTGCCATGTTTTTCCTCATTCGATATCATCTACGGACTTTGTGTTGACATTCAAAGAATGTCACGGGTCTTTAGATGTTCTTCGAATGTACATAGTTTTTGAAAAATAAAATAAATAAAAAATATGAGGCAGAGAAAAATAGTGGTTTATTGTCATTTCAGGTAGTAACCCGGTTTTAAAAGTAAAGAACAGAGCCATGCTTTATCTTATTTTACAAATCTCATGCTCTGATTCTTAAAAATGTTTGTCATCAAAAAGACAAATATTTCTCTTTCCAAATATTTTCCGTCTAATGATTCTTCTGAAAAATATTTGCCATCTAATGAAAACTAAATTACTTTGAAAATTCCTTGTACTCTATTATTCGTGTAAATCAATTGTGCTTATCATCTGTCAAAATCTCTATCTCTAAATCAACAAATTGTGTCATTGATTGAGGGGGAGAATGATTTTATTCGAATTAAAAAGGTTATTTTGAAAGGTAATTTTTCAAACAATTGGCACGTAAATGAGCAAGGTTTATTGTTGAACAATAAAAAAGAATAATGTTTTATTCAGTTGATTCAAAACCTTTGCTAATATTATGTTTACAAAAGACAATTATGCATGTTAAATCAATGGAGTTTAAAGTCTGAAAATCTGATCATTATCAGTTAAAAAGTTTTTTCAAAAGCAAGTCACTATTCTCCTCAAAAGCTCTCAAAATTTAATTTAAATCAATAAGAGATAACATCTCTCAAAGGATTTGGAAAGTGTGATCAGGGGAGAATTTATGATTTAAATTGGATTTAAACTGATAACTTGATGATTGGTTTTATAAGTGTTTAGCAAGCTTTCCTCCCCACATATGCCAAACGATTTCAAATTTTCCATGCACATGTTGAGGGGGAGCATCTATGTTAAACCACTAAGATTTGAAACATGATCAATTTATTTCAATGTGCAGTCTTTTCCTAATATGTGCAAAACATCTTCAAATTTCCATGCACATATTGAGGGGGAGCAACTATTTTGAAAACCACATTCTTCATATAACTACTCTTAGATGCAAGCCAATCCCTCAAAGATGAAAATTATTTCCATTACAAAATGATGCGTGATGCACATGTTGAGGGGAGCTCTGCTTCAAAAAATTATCAAAAACAATTCAGGTACAAAATGCTTTGATAATATATCACAAGTATCTGGATTGATTTTAAAATGGTTTTCAATTGGTTCCAATGGCAGATGAACAATACCAAATAGACCGACCAACTTTACTTTATGTATGGTGATATAAGGATGATGAGGTTAGGTATTTGTTCCCATGATCCGCCAGAACCGGAGGGATCTACCTAGGGACAATCCACTAGATAGTGTAGAAGTCCTTAGGAATGATGAAAAAAGGAGAAATGTGAGATATGGGAAGAGTGCGGACTGAGACAGAGCTAGTACTAGAATAAACCCAACAAGGTTCTAGTTATGAAGTCTCGATAAGCACTGAAGGGGTTGAAGAATGAAAAAGAATTGAATGTGAAAAGGGTGAAAATAAATAGCCCTCCGATAATTCAACTGTGGAAAACTAGAAGGGGGGGTTGAATAGTTTTACCAATTTAAAACTTCCTTTTAAATATTTAGATCGACTTATGTCAATCTATTTGATTGTTTATGTTGGACGTTGATAGATAGATATATAAACGTGTAATGAAATATAAAGAGTAAGAAGCACATCACTACGACACAAGTTATTTATAGTGGTTCGGCTACAAGGACACCTTCCTTGCCCTACTCCACTCCCCGAGTCACCTACTCGAGAATTCGTAAGCACTACACCAACTCCTTATGGCGGAGAAGCCTTCACAACGTCGCTTATCCTTTTTCCGGTACAAAGCTAAATACCGAGTTCCTTCACACCAAGGCGAACCACACCTAACACAATGTTGCTTACCCTTTATACGGTGCTAGGCTAACCACCGAGTTCTTTCACACCTTAGGAGAACTAATCCTATCACAACGTCGCCTACCCTTTATTAGGTACTAGGCTAAGCACCTAGTTCCATTACTATGGAGGAACTACTACCCTTCACGACACAACACCTAATCTCAAGGAGATCTACTCCTTGTTACAACACCATCAAGGATATCACCATCCTTGAAAATAAACAAATACTTATATGTATAACGATGCACCTCATCGATTATACGACCTGGGCATTCTTCCCAAATGCGACTTGATTTGATTCTTCGGCATCCTTCACTAATGCCTTTGACACAACGCTTGGCACCCTTCACTAATGCCTTCGTCTTGACACCTTTAGCATTCTTCACTAATGTTTTGACACGGATGATGAGCACCTTTCACTAATGCTTTCATCTTGACACTTTTGGCATTCTTCACTAATGCCTTCAACCCAAAATCTATGGAGAAAGGAAGAACTATCAACAAGAGAACCTTAGTTGTCTTGATGATGACGAAGCATGGAAACTCATGGACTTGAGCTTGCACGTCTTCAAGAAGTGGTGATCTCTCCTTTAAGAGGAACCTAGAAGATCACACAAAAACAAAAGACAAACTACATAGATCACTTAGATCTGAGGTTAGAGGGTTAGAATACTTGGGGGAAGTATGTGTAAAAGGTGATGCATAGAAAGGAAGAAATGGCTCTCTATTTATAGAGAAAATTCTCTACTGTTCCCCGGATCCCACAGATCCCTTCCACCTGGGATCCGGCTAGCACAAAGCCAGGGATCCATGGAACACTCCTCTTTGCCCATGGGTATTTTTGGTTATGGGTCATGGGTCATGGGTTATGGGTTGATCCATGGTTTTCTTTCTAGATACAGTGAACTTGGTTAAGTGGTATATATAAAACCATGGGTTATGGGTCAATACCATTTTCTAGTTTTTACCCATTTTAGTATTTACATGTTTTTACCCATTTTAGTATATACATGTTTTTACCCATTTTAGTATACTTAGTTTAAGTATGTGCTAACCCAATATGTAAACATTAGTTGTTGTACATATATATCTAAATCATAAAATCACTTAAGCTTGTTTTAGTGTTTTATGTGAAAACGTAAGTGTGTTAGAAAACTATTAACTCAAACTATTTACGTACTTTATTTGTTTTGTTAAAATGATTTTACGTTTGTTATCGACAAAACATTAGAAGATCGTAAAATATAAATAAACGTTTTTACGACTTATTTGTATTAACAATCTCCCCCTTTTTGTTGATGACAAAACATAAAATTATTTTAAGGAAAAGCTAAAATTCGTAAAAGTTTGAATTTGTAGTTTTTACTTTCTTCTCCCCCTTTTTGTCGAAACAAAAAGTGTTGAAAGAAACTAACACAATTTATAAGAAAAGATATGTGTAAAAAAAATGTAAAGAGAGCAAGTGACGGAAATGGTACTCGTCTTAACTCCCCCTTGATGAGTCTATCCCTTTGAAAGGGCGTCAAGGACATGACGTAAAATAAACTAATTGTGTTTGCAATTATGTTTGCAAATGGTTCGTCTAAGTGACGAAGACGTGCTCCCCCTTGAAGATTGCAAAGTTGCAATGGGGTGTCATGAAACAATCGGATTAGGTTGCAAATGTTTTTGCAATTGCGTTTGACACAAAGCTCCTCCTAGCTTTATGGTGTCAAAATCTTCATGTGTATTTTGAAAATCTACAAAGTAAAGGTTAGAAAACAAGAGTATAGTGCAAAATTTCCTGCGAATAAAATCAAGTTAGTAGAAATTTGTGCTTCTGTACCACGGATCCCACGGTTCCCTTCAAGGAGGGATCCGTCTAGGTGTTTTGGAGGGATCCGGCTATCTGATGACAGTTTCTTCAGCAATGAAGAAATGTCAAGCAATGCTATTGAAGAAATGAGATACATGTACAATATAACAAGCACAAAACACAAAATAATCATAGCATAGAGGTATTCATTCAATAAAACAAGAGATACACAACCAAATCTCCAAAACTAAGAGAATGAACTTAGCCATACAAATACTACTAATGCTAATTGAGTTACCCCAAACTTAAGATTCAACTAAAAGCATAATGATGATCAAGGATGAGAAAAGTTTCCTAAACGTTCTAGGTTTGAGCTTGTGACTATGATGCTTATTATAGTTTAGGCTTGTTGACCTCTTCAAAACGTTCAAGGAGGTGATGAAACATGAAAAGTTTCTCTTCACGTAGTTCATGTATCAATTTTTCAACGTGTTTACAATGATAGCAATCCTTGTCATGGTTTTGAGTTTCTTGAAGTGAAAGTTCAAGTGAAGTGGGTTGAGGATCTTCAAATGAAGGAGGATTTGGTGGAGGCTCATTAAGTGGTGGCTCTACAATGTTTGAGGGTAGAGGTAAAGAAGCATCAACTTCCATTTGTTCGGGTGGTTGCCTTTGATGTCTTCTCATAATCCAAAATGGACTATTGGGAGGAATGATAGAATTTGCTTTTGGAGCAAGTGTTGATTCAACAATTTGATTTTGTTGCTCAATCTTTTCAAGTGAATTAGTTGGTAATGGTGAAAGATGAGATGGCCAAGAGGGTAAATCTTCTACATTGTGAGAGTGTGGAGATGATTGTGAGGTGGCTCTAGGCACTAATGATATTGGTTGAGTTGTGGAGGGTATGTTTGGTATAGTAGGATTTGGTGATGAAATCCTAGTGGGAACACTCTTCTTGGGGATTAGTTTGATTGGTTTCCTTGGTGTAGGGGAAATCCTAGCATTGGTGAACTTAACCGGAGATGATTCGGTTGAGGAAACTTCATGTATTGTTCTAGCAAGTTTCTTGGGTGGTTCTTGAGTGGATGAGTTAACACTAGGAGCTTTTCTCACGATGAGATGACTAAGGAATATGGTTGCAATTGCTGATAATTATGTTTTGTGTTTGATGACTAAAGTGTTCTTAGCAACATGTGTGATAAAGGGAAGAACTTGGCAATTGCATTTAAGACTTAATCCACTAATGTTCTTGGAAATGTGATGATCAACATGCACAAGGTTGAGATTCAGAGTTTCACTGATCTAGGAATTCATTTAAGATGAGATGGAGTGTTTGAGTTAGGAAGTTCAGTTGAAATGATTGTTTTAGCAATGTTTGACACAACCTGTCACCCGGATCCCACGGTTCCCTCTTTGGAGGTATCCGGCTAGTCTAATCCTAGGGATCCGGCTCTCAGCATTTATGACAGGTTTGAAATGAGGTTTCTAGGAGCTAAAGCCTATCTCATTTTGAATGTTTCAGTTCTTCTAAGTGTTTAAGATGAAAGGGTACTTGAATGACCAAAGTTAATAAGTGTTATAGCAAATGATTGCTTCTTATGGAAGGAGGATGGGACAAGATGACTACCAATGGATGTCTAAGGATAAAACTAAGAGTTATGGAGGTGTCAAGTCATAATTAATGATCCTAGTGATCAGATTTAAGCTTGAGGTGATATTTAGAAAAATTCTTAAAAATCACAAGAATTGAAAAACTAATTTTTGTCTTACTTTGAGATAGACATGACTAGAAGCAATTTCCAAAAAAATGTTTAATTTGTCCTCTTTAAGTGTTTTGAGGGATGAGAAAAAATTTGTGAGTAGTTAAAGCGGAAATATGGTGAGTTTAGATGGGTTGATAAATTAAGAGGTAATTAGACTAAGATCTTAAGTAAGCCTTTAGTGAGTCTAAGCCTTTCTCATCCTTGAAGTGGACTTAGTTGGGTTCTAAAATCATATGCTTAGCTAATGTGATGTTATCTAGAAAGCTATCTTGCTGTAAGGAATGCTGTATTGCTGATCTGATGTCACGGATCCCACGGTTCCCTCAAGGGAGGGATCCGGCTAGGCTAATCCTAGGGATCCGGCATCTGCAGATCAGAACCTACACAGAAATGATGCGCAGTTTATGCACACTAGTAAATCCAAAGATAAAAAATAGAAACAAGCATGTTTATCACAAAACACTAGTTATAGAAGCATGATAAAAAGACAATATCCAAGTTACCATAAACCGAAAGTGCTAAAATGTAATCATCCAAACATAAGATAAAGAAAAATTAGCATATTCCTATTGTCTCTTTCGTCAATCCTTTCTTTTCCTTTTTGACGGCTTAGTGAGGTTGTATGCGAGGTTTTGAATCATGCCCCTCAATTGCTTAAATTTCGGCGGTCTCGTTTGGAATGGTTGGAAGTTGTTTGTGGTATTCAAGGATTTCCAATTTGATGTTGGCTATGGGGTCGACATCTTCTTCATCTTCTTCTTCTTCACCGGCTGAGGAGTCCGAGAGAGCTTCCGGTTTCTCTCCATTGACCATGAACAGTTTAGAAAATTGTTTGGTAAGAGGTACCATGACGTGATTGGAAAGGTAATGATCATCGTTGATAGGAAATGGTTGTAATGTACTAACATACTTACAAAGTCGTGTTAGGAGCATACCATACGGAAGTACCATGTTGGAAGCTTTGAATACCCCAGCCATTCTCCTTACCATGTAATAGGCAAGATTAAATGGCCTTTGGTGGATAAGACAATAGATCATTTGCACAAGACATGCATTTGGATGATCTTTGTTTCCAACTAGGCTAATGACATTTTCCCTAAGGATTTCTTCCCATTTTCTAAACATGGGGTGCATTTCGAAAAGTTCCATTTGAAAGGAATTACGGTGAATGAGCTTCTTGTTTCGGTCGAAACGGGATTGGTCGGCTCTTATTTTGAAAATAGTGTCTCGGATGGTTTCGGGTTCATCAAGAGGAGTGTTATAGAGAGGCTTAGGATCAAGTGCAAGGTTTTGAGCGTTAATTGCCCAATCTTGAGAGTACATACAAATTCCTTCACAAGGAATGTGAAGAATTTGAGCAAAGGTGTTGAGAGGAAGAGTGAAGTTTTGTTTATTGATGATAAAAGCGATTGAAATGCTATCATCGACGTTTCGAATGATCCTACTGCTTTTGTAAAATTCAAAAATGAAAACCGGACAAATTTGTTCATCTATGTCAAGGAGACAATCAAAGTTGATTGTCGAGAAAACTTGACGAATGTCGGTATCTTCAAGGAAACTTTCCTTGACTACACGACCTTCGTGGATAAGTCGTTTTACAAGGCTTTTGAATATTTTACGGTCGGTTTTGGTCAATCCCTTTTTACGATAGTAATGAGTAAGGTAGTTGTGAAGATCGTTGAAGCTCTTAGACTAGGTCTAATATTATATCTAGGAACACATAATAATGAAAGCGGAATATTCAAACATAGAATCAACATTATTATGAACAAGGTTTTTTATTATCATCTCTACCACAAAACACTAATATACTAAATACTAACCTAGGCGTTTACATGAACATACGCCTAGGAACTAACTAACTAACTATAATAAAGATCAAAGAATTGATCTAACACTAACTAACTAAACCCTAGGCGTTTTCCAAATCCCTACGCCTAGGTTCCCACACACACACACATTTTAGGTTTACATCTTGTACGTACTATAAAACTAATGACCCTATGTCTCTTTATATATTAGAGATATCTAGGGTTTACAAGAGGAATCATAATACAATTAGGAAACTAAATATTCTTTTAAGCATATCTTCTAGAATCTTCCAAATCCTCCATCTTTTTGTAGTTTCCCTTCTTGTCACTTTTAGTCCTTCATGTTTCATTCTTCTTGTTTTGTATCATCAAATCTATAATAGACCCAACAATCTTCCCCTATTTGATGATGACAAAACAAACACGATTCTTGTACGAACTTACCTAGACGAAGTAGCAGAAGTTGAGATAATTAAATCTCACCATCAATGAAACAATCTTGTCTTCCATGCTTCCCCTTGACTTGAACATGTCACTCAAACATCTCTTCCCCTTTTTGTTATCAACAAATAGGGAACGTATGCAAATAATGATCATGACCACCACGAACCAATATCATACTTCCAATCTAAGACTTCCAATGCTTCAAATCGCCCACCATTACGCACCATGGGAAAAATGGATCCAAAATAGTAGAAAACTCCAACTAGCAGTAGTAATAATGATCAACAGTAGTAAGAATCAAACACTTCCTCTTGAGTGATGCATGTAGATAGTTAAACATTTAACAATAAGCTTCTTGTAATGATCACTTGTGAAGAAAACCAAATATAACGAATTTGATGAAGAAGTAGAATTTCCCAAACTTGTGTCTTAAATCTTGTACTATCCACGGAAATCCATACTTATACGAATCATAAAATATAAGTAGACCGCAATCCCTTGACAAAATCCTCAACTAATATCAGACATTGAGCACTACAATGTAACTCCTTTAAGTGATAGTCAATGTGTGCATAGAGCATCATAAGAAAAATCACACATTGCTAGATTCATCAAGCTATATGATAAGAACACAAACCTATGAAACTCAACTACAACATCAAATAAATGATATTCAACCTTCTTCGTAATCAATTAATCCATCAAATACGAGCCTTTTTGAATCTTTTTAAGAACAAATCACCAAACTTCTTGTGTGTGTGAACAATAACCTAAGTTGGGGTTGTGGTATCCAAAAGAGTCACCTTTTCACTTAGAAGATTTTTCAGATAGTGATTATGCAGGTGATAACTATGATAGAAGATCAACAACTGGTGGATGCCAATATCTTGGAAGAAGATTAGTCTCCTGGCAATGTAAGAAACAAACAATTGCAGCAACATCCTCTACTGAAGCTGAATATGTAGCTGCTGCAAGCTGTTGTGGACAAGTTTTGTGGATGCAGAATCAACTCTTGGACTATGGGTTCAATTTCAAGAATACTCCTATCAATATTGATAATGAGAGTACCATTTGTATTGTGAAGAATCCAGTTTATCATTCCAAGACCAAGCACATACAGATTAGGCATCACTTTATCAGAGATTGCTATGAGCACAGGCTCATTAATGTGGTTAAGGTTCACACGGATGATAATGTAGCTGACTTACTCACCAAAGGTTTTGATGTTTCAAGATTCAATCACTTGGTGGTGAGCATTGGCATGATTAACTACTGAGCTACATTTAAGGGGAGGACTATTTAGTATTAGTATAGTCATGTGCATTGCTTGAGGGGAGGATATTTATGTATACTTAGCTTATACAGAGGAATTTGGAAAAGTACTGTTTTCTATGAAAGTACTGCTTGGGAAAGTACTGCATACGTGGAAAGTACTGTTTGTCTTATTAAAGTACTGTTCCAACGGTAATATTGAGGGGTAATTAATTCTAACGGTAACTTTCTAATTATGGGATGTGATTTTTTAAATCTCACCTATAAATAATTACTCTCCGATTTTCCCTCTCATATTGATACTTTAGAATCTTTTCCATATTTCTCTCATCACCTCTATATTATTCGATTATATCTCTTATTGTGCTCACATATTCAACAATGGCGAATCGTGCTACAGTTTCAAAGCACAATATGGTGGCTAATTTAGATAAGACTGAAGCGAATGCACTTTTTCATGATATCATTGATTATCTTACTAGATCGCCAATTAGTTATGCTCTTTTGGTGAAGCCGAATATAATTGAGCCCTGGATTCAAGAATTTTGGGCTACTGCTATGGAAAATATGGAGAATGATGAATTTTATATTAGAGCTACAGTTGCTGGAAGAATTGTGAAGATTACTGAAGCCTCCATTAGAGAAGACTTAATGTTTAATGATGAAGATGGGGCTATTCGGTTTGATAAGCAGTTGATTTGGGATACTTTTGGACATATTGGTTATGAAGGGTCTTTAAATGAACAAACATTTAGGAAACAACTCTTTTGCCCTCAATGGAAGTTTTTAGTGCATGTGTTGCTTCACCGTATTAGTGCAAAAAGTACTTCATGGGAACAATTTGGATCAAATATAGCATCTGCTATTGTGGGCTTGGCTACATATCGTGTTATTAATTTTTCAAGGCTTATTCTTGATGGAATGCTTTCCCACATCACTCATGGTTCAAAATGGCTAATGTATCCAAGGTTTGTTCAAGTATTCCTCAATAAACAACTTTCTGATGTTCCTAAGCCAACAGGTCTTTTACCTATTGTGGTTCAACAAGACAAATTTTTTACCTTTATGGCTCGGCAGAGTCATTTATTCACTGGAAGGGACACTCCCTTAACTACTTCTATGATGGAAGTTGTTCAAGCTGTTCGAGCTGATGCTGAAGAAGATGAAGATAGTGAAGGTACTTTGCAGTACTGCATCTGTAAGTACTGCTTCGCAAAGTGCTGCATCTCAAGAAGGTACTGCATCTCCACAAGGTACTGCTTCCCCAAGTACTGAAGTTCAAGAAGATGTTGCAGTTTCACCTTCTCCATCTCCACAAAGATCTGTTCCTGATTCTCAACTTGAGGAACATTCACCAATTCAAGGAGATGATTCACATACTATACCCCCTGAAGAAATGACATTGGATAATTATGTTTTGACAAAGGAGTTAGTTAAGTTGAAAAAGACTACTGAGGTTCAAGCCAAACAGATTAAGAAATTGAAGCACAAGTTTAGAAGGCTCAAGAATTTTGTGTGGCCATTGGTTCAAGAATTTCGTCTCTGGGTAAAATCTAAAAAGAAGGAACAAAGGCAGTTGATGAGTGTCTAAATACTCATCATTTTTATTCATTCTGCACTGCAAAACCAGTCAAAAACACTTTAAAAAGTCTCAAAAAGACAGAAAAAATATTTAGACTGTGTTTTATTCAATAATTGTAAAAATCTAGTCCCTGGTTATTCAAAACATGTAATTTTTCATAAAAGGCCCTCAGGGATTTTTAAGTTGTCGAAATTAGCCTTATAAAATTCAATTTTGCAAAATGGCAACTTTAGTCCCTGAAATTTCAAAGATTGACAGAAATTACCCCGGGACATTTTTAATTTGAAAATTATTATTTTTGGTCCTTGGGAAAATTAAACTTGTCATAATTGGTCCCTATGATGAATATTGGATGATTACAGTTTCGGTCCCTTGGTTTTTGTGGAATTGCAATTTTGGTCCTTATTATTAATACTAAATACCACAATTACCTTTTTCCTTTTTATAACCAAACCATATAAAAAATAACCCAATCCATCCCTCCTTTTTCTTTCCCAGAAAACCAGAACACGCAACCCTTTTCCCTCCTCTTTTTCTTCTTTCCCTGACACACTCAACCCCATGGATGGCTCGATCATGTCAAAACTGGTACCTACTTCTTGGATGGCTTGGATTTAATGAAGAAAGCACAAGATGAGTACTTGGCTGTATACCACTCACAGAAGAAACAAAAAGACAGGAAGAGAGAAGAGCCATGGCTTATTAGTATAAATAGTTTGTATGCCAATGTATAAGGCAGGTAGTAAGTTAGTTTTTTTAGTTTTAATTTAGTTTTTAGTTTTAGTCTAGAATTTCAGTGGTTCTAGCTCCATTTAATTTTATTGTCATTTTCTTGTAACCTTTAAATTTTCAATGCAATTTCAATTCCGTTTTAATTCCAGTTATTTAAATTTATGCAGTTTGTATGCCTTTGCAGTCTTGATGTTTTGATTTCTGTCATTTGAGTTTCAAAAGGATTTGTTCAAGTGTGTTTAGACTCAGTTTGAGTTTTGATTTATGATCTCAAAGTTTTCTTTTAGCCTACACATCTCAAATCAGTTTTTCAAATCTATTTTTACCCAAATCTGCTCCAAAAAGGGTTGTTTGGTTTAGCTTATGTTATGGGTCAAATTCAGGTTTTGATCGGTTCTTGAAGTTTAAATAAGTTGTATTCAATGGTTTGACTGTGATTTTAGTTTTCATTTGGTAAGAATTGGCTTTGATAGTTTTTTTTTTAGTCATTTTTCTGTCTTAACGTCTTCACTCAACAGCTCTCACCATCTTTTAAGCCCCTAGCTCATTAGGATTAGCATCTAATTAGGATTTTGTGGGGGCAAAAGCTTGCCCCCCAGCTTGCCTTCAAATATCCGTAAGCTCAATAGCTCTTTCCCAGTGTAGCTTAGTTAAAATTTGCTTCAAAAAGTACCCCGTGGGACTGTCTTGTGAACTCTTACAGCACAGTCCTTAGCAGATCCCAGTAGAAGCTCTTACAAGCTCCCTAATAGCTTAAATTTAGTTTTTTTTTAGATCCTTATAAATAGTATCTTTGTCTTGCTTGGTTTTGAATTTTTAAGTTAGTTGTAAGCTTATTTCATGCCTTTGAGAACTGCTACATGTCATTCTTTTTTGCTATCTTCAGAACCCAATAAGTCATATTAAGCAGCCTTTTAAAGCTTGGTTGAAAGCCTCTCAGTAGCTTAAATTTATTTTTAAGTTCTTAGGTGTATGAGATTCACATTCTTGGCATTATTCAGGATTCTAGAGGCAATTTGACAGCTTATTTTTAAGCTAAAAGTCATTTTGTTTCTTGTGTCCTTATAAACTTTTTCTGCACACCACAACAGCTTGCACCCACTCTATTTATTTTCAGCTTATATTAAAAGCAGAGATGGGAGCAAAGGTGGCTAGCCAGGTGGACTCCAAGTTCCAAGAAGCCCATGGTCTAGTTCACCTTGTAGCTTATCCAAATTAAGCCACAAAAGCCCCTCGTTGGGCTGTTGTGACTGAAACAGCAAACAGGAACATCAACGTGCAAACCAACTGCTTTTCAAGTGCTTATTAGGATCATTAATTAGCTTATTTAGGATTTTTAATCCCCTTTAGTATCATTAGTTTAGAATAACTCTAGTTTAGTTTATTAGTGCTCATTGTACATTTTTAGATTAGCTTATCTCCATTTTTAGAAGTTTAGGACTCCCCTAGTGTAATTGCTCTGCCAACTGCTTTCCCTTTTGTTTCAGCTTTTTCTTAGCTTATCATTGAATGTGTTAGCTTAATTGTCTTTAGATTTTGCTTGTTTACTGCCTTTCTTGTTTAACTTGTGGTTAAAATAGTTAAAGGGGTGTTTGGTTATTGTTTTTGCAACGTGATTTTTGCCAAACTTTGTGGAATTTTCACGGATTCATTATAAGTTCATTTGAGCTCAAACTTGGGATACAAGCACTTTGGTTGGTGATCTACAGCTAGGTATTTTTAGTTTATTTTTGTGATTTTTCTAGATAGCTTAATAAAGTGCTTAAAGTAGGGCCTTAGAGGCCGTTTGGCGTGTTGAGACTTGAACTCTGGTCTCGAGTTTTTTTTCTGTAGCTTGTGCTTTTTACTTCCCACTCAGTTGCATTAGCTCATTTTAGGTTAGATTTAGGCTGTAGTAGCCTATGGTAAATTTTGGATAGCTTATAGCTTATTTAAATGCTTATTTAAACTGCTTATTTGCCCAATTCAGCTTATTAGTGAGCTTATTTAACTTTTTATATTTTTCCCATGCTTAGAATAATATTTTAGATTTTCCTGTAAAGTCTCATAATTTTTACTGTTCATTTGTTATTTTTCTTAATTTTAATTAGTTCTAATTAGTTTTTAATTAATAATAATTATTTAAAAAAGTCTAAAAAATATATTTTCAGTTTTAAAATTAGTTTTATAATATTTTAGATTTTTCTAAGTTATAATTTCATTTTTCTAGGTTAATTTTGTATTTTCTTGTATTTTAGGGTATTATTAAATAGTTAAAAATAGTTTTTAATTAATAATAATTAAATAAATAGTCATAAAAATAATTTTCTTTTTCTCAAAATTTTCTCTTATCATTAGGTTTGTAAAAATTTCATTTTTATATTTTTAGGATTAATACTGTTTCAATTTCACATTTTCTTTTGTACGTTACGTAGTTTTTAATTTAAATTTATAAAAGAAAAATCAAAAAAATAATTTTAAAAAATAGTGATAGCGTTTATTTAATATAATTTAGCTTTTTAATTTTCTTTCATTTTTCCTTTGTCATCTAGTATCAATCACAAACCTTTTCCCGTTCAATATCACCCGATCACTATACGTTTGATTATTCAGTCGCACAACTCGTTGGGACTTAACGACCCGGGGAAACACTGTACTCTCCAGATCTTAATTGTATTGTTTCTGAGCTGTTTGAAGTTTATTACGGTTGACCATTCACAAGTGGTTAGCTTGTGTGATAAAACTTGACGGTTCGGAAGCGATCAAATTTTGGCGCCGCTGCCGGGGAGCTGTGCTAATTATCTTCCGTTTAGCAGATTAGTGATTTGAATATTCACTCCTTGTTCATACCATCTATATATGTTTATATTTTCTTATACAAATCCAAAAATCCAAAAACATTTTAAAATCAGTTTTCAACAAACACAAAAAACCAAAAATATTTTCATTCTTTGTTTTTTACAAAATGTTATCCAAAAATACCAAAAATATCCATCTTTACCCTTTCACATCTTTTGATTCTACAATTCTTACCCTCTAAAACCATTTGATTCTTTCTATGTCTCATCCTCACCCTCTTGGTTGTCAATGGTGTGGTGGTCCTTATAATGGTGGCAATTGCCCTAGTTGTAGCATGGTGGAGTCAGGAAACGGGTCTGTCTATAACCAGGATCCCTATTCATACCATAACACAACTGATTTATTCCATCAGCTACCACACTGTGAGACTCAGCAGTTTTACTGTTGTGAGTACTGGGGTGGTTCACACTACATTCGATTGTCAATCGGGAAACACGCTTGTCTAGGCAGGTTCCTGATAAAAATTATGACTACCACACGTATAACTCACAGCCACATCAGTTTTACTGTTGTATGGTATTGTGGAGGTCCTCACTCTAGCTCTGATTGTCAAACAAGGACTCCATTTCCTTGTAACAATTACGACTCTTCGTATCATGACCAACCTCCACAGTACCAAATGAATCAGGCACCACCTCAGCCTGAACCACTTCCTCAAAATCTTCTCCTTGATCTTTTGGATTTAGTGAAAGATTTGAAGGAATGTAAACACTCCCAAGATAATCCAAATCAAAAATCCATGGAAGTTTTGTTAGCTGAAAAGCGGGCTGCTAAATTAAATTCCCAAATTGCCTTTGAAAAATCTATTAGGGAATCAATTGCAAAAGAAAAAGCAGCCAAATCTAGCTCTCAATTCCGTTTCATTCCTGATGACAGTGATGATGAAGATATCCTTGATATTCTACAATTTTATAACGGTTCATCAAGTTCATCAGTTGAAATTCCTTCCATGAAAAATCAGGGAGACAAGACTATGATGGAATTACTAGCGGAAGAACAAATGGAAAGTATAAAACATATGTATGCTAGTCCTTCTCAACTCCCTCAGTCTGTTGTTATCACACCCGATATTCCCACTCACTCTCTGAACATGGGGGACGAGCATCTTGACACTGTTCCTGAAAAGGAATCGGACGAATTCATAAAGTCTAGTGTTGAGAACCTTGTCCCAATCCCGAGAGAGTCACAGGGAACTTCTGATCATATGTGTGATTCTCTTTCTCCTCTTGAGTGTTCAAAAGATCATTTTGAAACTTTCTCCGATTTTAGCGACGATTGTGCTTCATATGGAGACATCGAGTATGTTGAGGCATCACTTCCACAATCTGATGCTGATCATCTTCTTGAGGAGTTCACCGATGAACTCACTCACATCAATCCACTTTCATCGGAAAGTGATGATAGTCTCTTTGATTTCGAAGCCGATCTGGGAGAGATTGAAAGTCTCCCTTATAATGATCGTTCACTCACTTCTTATCCCAACAGTCCAATAGAGAATATTAATCACTTTGTTCCTGAAGCATTCAAAACAACTCTCACCAATCCTCTATTTGAATTCGAATCTGAATTCACCTTGATTTCTGACAATCCAATCTTTGACAAGGATAGTGATGAGTCCACAATGGAACAAGAGTTCACAAATTCACATCATGTGAATGATTCTCTTCATGAGGAGTTCGCCGGTGAACTCTCTCATATCATGACTCCATGGAGTATGATCGCTGGATGGCAAAAATCATGATCGGGGGGAAAAGTTCTCAATCATGAGAGTTTGTATTTCTATGACAAATTTTCCAACCCTCCCTCCCGAGATGCTTTCCAAACCAAAGAGCTCAACCGATAAAATCCAAATGAGTTCAATTGCACTTGATCCTGAGGAAGAAGATCTTATCATGATCGTCATCATGATTTTCCTTCTTTTCTTCACCTACCTGGTGACTTACTCTCTTCTTCACTCCTTCGGGAATGAAGACACTATCTTTGACCCCGGCATCTTCATTTATTATTTGTGAGCCGAATCTATGTATACCTCATCGGTGTGGAACTTTCACGTACTTCAATGTTTATACAAACATCTTGAATGAAAGTCCGATGGAGATTGTCTCTTCCACTTACTTCCCCATGAACAAATTAATTCGGGGTCGAGTCAAGCTAGCGACTCGGTAATCAAAAACAGTAGTTAAACATGGGTTTTCACCCGTGTGTACCACCCTAGTGTGGGGGAGTTGCCCCCCGCTGTTGTATATAAGTTTTCTAAAAAAAAGAAAAAAAAATTTCAAATAATGGCCGTAGTATTTCCCTTTTACGTTCTCAGTTTCGGCATAACAGCCGGTACTTTGAATATTGAGGGCAATATTCATTTCTAGTGTGGGGGGAATTCTCACGAATTTTATCATGTAATTATACCACCTAATTCCCCCATTTTTGGCCAATTTTTTTTTTTTGAGTAAGTGTTTTGCACTTACTCAGCTTATGGTTATCAGTCCGCCATGTCTAATAAACAAAAGGATTGGCTAATCCAGGAGCAAACGGCTCTTGGTAAAGATATCTCAAATCCGTTGACGGCTTGCAATTTGCCCAAAATTGTATGGTGTTCAGCTCACCATATCTTTAATTAGTGAAAAGTTGGCTAGCCCGCAAGTTTATGGCTTGTGGTAAAGGCAGTTGGAAAACCATAATTGGTAATCGACTCACCAAAGATATTTTATCTAAGAGTTGGCTAGTCCAGAAGCAAACGGCTTCTGGTAAAGACAAATCAAATCCGTTGGAAGCTGGTGATTTGCTCAAAATCATTTGGTTATCATTGTACCAAGGTTCTTACTTGAACTGAAACAATTGGCTACTCCAGAAGTAATGGCTTTTGGTAAAGAGATTCAAATCCATTAAGTTTTCACAAAAGATTGCTAGGGACTAGCAATGGTTTAGTGTGGGGGATTGATGAGTGTGTAAATACTCATCATTTTTATTCATTCTGCACTGCAAAACCAGTCAAAAACACTTTAAAAAGTCTTAAAAAGACAGAAAAAATATTTAGACTGTGTTTTATTCAATAATTGTAAAAATCTAGTCCCTGGTTATTCAAAACACGTAATTTTTCATAAAAGGCCCTCAGGGATTTTTAAGTTGTCGAAATTAGCCTTATAAAATTCAATTTTGCAAAATGGCAACTTTAGTCCCTGACATTTCAAAGATTGACAGAAATTACCCCGGGACATTTTTAATTTGAAAATTATTATTTTTGTCCTTGGGAAAATTAAACTTGTCATAATTGGTCCCTATGATGAATATTGGATGATTACAGTTTCGGTCCCTTGGTTTTTGTGGAATTGCAATTTTGGTCCTTATTATTAATACTAAATACCACAATTACCTTTTTCCTTTTTATAACCAAACCATATAAAAAATAACCCAATCCATCCCTCCTTTTTCTTTCCTAGAAAACCAGAACACGCAACCCTTTTCCCTCCTCTTTTTTTCTTCTTTCCCTGACACACTCAACCCCATGGAGGGCTCTGATCATGTCAAAACTGGTACCTACTTCTTGGATGGCTTGGATTTAATGAAGAAAGCACAAGATGAGTACTTGGCTGTATACCACTCAAAGAAGAAACAAAAAGACAGGAAGAGAGAAGACCCATGGCTTATTAGTATAAATAGTTTGTATGCCAATGTATAAGGCAGGTAGTAAGTTAGTTTTTTTAGTTTTAATTTATTTTTTAGTTTTAGTCTAGAATTTCAGTGGTTCTAGCTCCATTTAATTTTATTGTCATTTTCTTGTAACCTTTAAATTTTCAATGCAATTTCAATTCCGTTTTAATTCCAGTTATTTAAATTTATGCAGTTTGTATGCCTTTGCAGTCTTGATGTTTTGATTTCTGTCATTTGAGTTTCAAAAGGATTTGTTCAAGTGTGTTTAGACTCAGTTTGAGTTTTGATTTATGATCTCAAAGTTTTCTTTTAGCCTACACATCTCAAATCAGTTTTTCAAATCTATTTTTTACCCAAATCTGCTCCAAAATGGGTTGTTTGGTTTAGCTTATGTTATGGGTCAAATTCAGGTTTTGATCGGTTCTTGAAGTTTAAATAAGTTGTATTCAATGGTTTGACTGTGATTTTAGTTTTCATTTGGTAAGAATTGGCTTTGATAGTTTTTTTTTTAGTCATTTTTCTGTCTTAACGTCTTCACTCAACAGCTCCTCAGCCATCTTTTAAGCCCCCTAGCTCATTAGGATTAGCATCTAATTAGGATTTTGTGGGGGCAAAAGCTTGCCCCCCAGCTTGCCTTCAAATATCCGTAAGCTCAATAGCTCTTTCCCAGTGTAGCTTAGTTAAAATTTGCTTCAAAAAGTACCCCGTGGGACTGTCTTGTGAACTCTTACAGCAACAGTCCCTTAGCAGTCCCAGTAGAAGCTCCTTACAAGCTCCCTAATAGCTTAAATTTAGTTTTTTTTTAGATCCTTATAAATAGTATCTTTGTCTTGCTTGGTTTTGAATTTTTAAGTTAGTTGTAAGCTTATTTCATGCCTTTGAGAACTGCTACATGTCATTCTTTTTCGCTATCTTCAGAACCCAATAAGTCATATTAAGCAGCCTTTTAAAGCTTGGTTGAAAGCCTCTCAGTAGCTTAAATTTATTTTTTATGTTCTTAGGTGTATGAGATTCACATTCTTGGCATTATTCAGGATTCTAGAGGCAATTTGACAGCTTATTTTTAAGTTAAAAGTCACCTTATAGGACTGTTTTACTGCACACCACAACAGCAGCCCCTGCACCCATTTTTCCTCAGCTTATTTATAAGCTGAATCAGCTTATATTAAATCAGAGATGGGAGCAAAAGGTGGCTAGCCAGGTGGACTCCAAGTTCCAAGAAGCCCATGGTCTAGTTCACCTTGTAGCTTATCCAAATTAAGCCACAAAAGCCCCTCGTTGGGCTGTTGTGACTGAAACATCAAACAGGAACAGCACCGTGCAAACCAACTGCTTTTCAAGTGCTTATTAGGATCATTAATTAGCTTATTTAGGATTTTTATTCCCCTTTAGTATCATTAGTTTAGAATAACTTTAGTTTAGTTTATTAGTGCTCATTGTACATTTTTAGATTAGCTTATCTCCATTTTTAGAAGTTTAGGACTCCCCAAGTGTAATTGCTCTGCCAACTGCTTTCCCTTTTGTTTCAGCTTTTTCTTAGCTTATCATTGAATGTGTTAGCTTAATTGTCTTTAGATTTTACTTGTTTACTGCCTTTCTTGTTTAACTTGTGGTTAAAATAGTTAAAGGGGTGTTTGGTTATTGTTTTTGCAACGTGATTTTTGCCAAACTTTGTGGAATTTTCACGGATTCATTATAAGTTCATTTGAGCTCAAACTTGGGATACAAGCACTTTGGTTGGTGATCTACAGCTAGGTATTTTTAGTTTATTTTTGTGATTTTTCTAGATAGCTTAATAAAGTGCTTAAAGTAGGGCCTTAGAGGCCGTTTGGCGTGTTGAGACTTGAACTCTGGTCTCGAGTTTTTTTTCTGTAGCTTGTGCTTTTTACTTCCCAATCAGTTGCATTAGCTCATTTTAGGTTAGATTTAGGCTGTAGTAGCCTATGGTAAATTTTGGATAGCTTATAGCTTATTTAAATGCTTATTTAAAGTGCTTATTTGCCCAATTCAGCTTATTAGTGAGCTTATTTAACTTTTTATATTTTTCCCATGCTTAGAATAATATTTTAGATTTTCCTGTAAAGTCTCATAATTTTTACTGTTCATTTGTTATTTTTCTTAATTTTAATTAGTTCTAATTAGTTTTTAATTAATAATAATTATTTAAAAAAGTCTAAAAAATATATTTTCAGTTTTAAAATTAGTTTTATAATATTTTAGATTTTTCTAAGTTATAATTTCATTTTTCTAGGTTAATTTTGTATTTTCTTATATTTTAGGGTATTATTAAATAGTTAAAATAGTTTTTAATTAATAATAATTAAATAAATAGTTATAAAAATAATTTTCTTTTTCTCAAAAATTTTTCTTATCATTAGGTTTGTAAAAATTTCATTTTTATATTTTTAGGATTAATACTGTTTCAATTTCACATTTTCTTTTGTACGTTACGTAGTTTTTAATTTAAATTTATAAAAGAAAAATCAAAAACATCATTTTAAAAAATAGTGATAGCGTTTATTTAATATAATTTAGCTTTTTAATTTTCTTTCATTTTTCCTTTGTCATCTAGTATCAATCACAAACATTTTCCCGTTCAATATCACCCGATCACTATACGTTTGATTATTCAGTCGCACAGCTCGTTGGGACTTAACGACCCAGGGAAACACTGTACTCTCCAGATCTTAATTGTATTATTTCTGAGCTGTTTGAAGTTTATTACGGTTGACCATTCACAAGTGGTTAGCTTGTGTGATAAAACTTGACGGTTCGGAAGCGATCAGCAGTTTAAAAAGACAAAACGTCAAAAGGTTCACAAACAATCTTCTGTCCAATTGGGGAGGAATTTAGAAGAAAGGAATTTGAAAGAAGATATTTTTAAGGAGGATGAACCTCAAGGTACTGAAGAACATGAAAAGACTGAAGAACAGATCATTCAAGATACTGAGGAGCATGTTCAAGTTCAAAGGACTGATGATCAAGGTACTGAAGATCAAAGTACTGCTTTTCAACAACAAGGATCCTACAGGCAAGAATTGTTAACTCCAAGGTTGTTGGACTTTGAAGAGGAAGCTGGTCCTTCAACAACTGTACATGAAGAAGTTGTTGGTCCTTCAACTGTTATACAAGAAGAGGAAGCTACACCCAAACTTATTCATACTGCAAGTGATGATGAAACCATTGCTGTAATGTTGCAAGGTTTACCACAACCAAGGGGTGGTGTTAATATTCCAGGAGTGCAAGAAGAGGAACAATCAAGAATTTCTCAACCTGCTATTGATCCTAAGGATAAAGGAAAAGGTGTTTTGGTAGAAGTAAATAAGAAGAAATTAACTTTAGCACAGATAAGAGCTGCTCAAGATGCTTTGAATGAACAAGCAGCTAGAAAGATTCAAGAGGAATTAAATGCTAAAGATAGAGAAGCTCAGGAAGCTGAAGAAGCTCAGAGTAGAGAAGCAGCTAAGAAGTTGCAAGAAGAATTGGATGCTGAAGCTGCTGAACCATTACAGTCACCTACTCCTGTTAGATTTATGCCAAGAAGATCTAATCTAGCTAAAGACAGAAATGCAATGATGGCTTATTTAAAAAGTCAAGGGTATAAAGGATTGCAGAGGTTAAATTATATTGAGATGAAAAGATTGTATGACGCTGCTAGGGAAGCTTATAAGAAACATGTTGAAAGCATCAAAGATTTTAGAGATGAAGCTACTTGGACTGAAGCAGAAAGAAAGAAAAGTTTAAAAAGAAAAAGGAAAACTGAAGTTGAAGATATACAGTTCTCAAAGAAAGAAAAAGTTGAGTTAAGATCTGAGACTAGGGATGAACTAAGAAATTATCTCAGAGTAGTAGATTTTGAATACTCAAAAGAAGATGCTGATATGAAGATGAACAGATCTCAAATTAGTACTTTTGAAGTTGTGGAATCCAAAGAAGGAAGTTATCTGATGTTTCATAAAGAAGATGAAAGTTTCAGAGTGTTCAACAGATTATGGGATTTATTGCACATCATAGATAAAGTGGATCTATTCTATTTATATCATGTGGTGAGAGCTTACTTTGAACATAATCCATTAGAAGGAATTGGTTTAGTTCTGCTTGGAGATCTCACGACTATGTGGGAAACTGAAGAGCAAAGCACTGATGACATTTGGAAGAATCAAGAGAATTGGGAAATTGTTAGCTGGAGATTCTTTGAAGAATCTGGATTTCATGTTTTAGAGCTGGAAAATGGAACAATGATTCACATGTTTGCAGATAGAAGATACCCTCTTACAGTTGAGCTTATGAGAAGGATACTAGAGCATGGAATTGAAGTAGAAGAGGATAATGAAACTGCTTGCATGGTCATCAATATGTTTATCAACTGGACTACTATTGCTGATGATGATGAATAACTGGTATGAATTTTCATTGAATAAATTATTTTTTGATAAAACAGTACTTTATTCAAAGTACTGCTGATCAAACAGTACTTTAATCAAAGTACTGCTTGCAGCTTTTAACCAGTTAAATGATTTTTGAAAGAAACCTTTTGTTAAGTAACAAATATTTTGAAACAAAGGTTGGATAAAATAAATGGTTTTTGAGATGGCAACATCAATAGGTCATCAATCCACCATGGTTACAAAAGGATTGGCTAATCCATGAGCAAACGGCTCTAGTAAAGATATTTCAAATCCGTTTTTAGTTGACAACTTGCTAATAAGTTGTATGGTAATCAACTCACCATATCAGTTAATGTGAAGAATTGGCTAGCCCACAAGAAAATGGCTTGTGGTAAACGCTGTGGAAAAACCATTATTGGTAATTAGTTCACCATTAGATAAAAGAACTAACTAGTCCAGAAGGGTACAGCTTTTGGTAAAGACAACTCAAATCTGTTGATAGCCGATGATTTGCTAAAAATCATATGGTTATCAATGTACCATGGTCTTACACACCAAAACATTTGGCTACTTCAGAGTTAATGGCTTTGGTAAAGAGATCTAAATCCATTAAATTTTCAATGATTCACCTCTCACAGGAGTTAACACACCTGGAAGTGATGAGAATAGTATGCAACTTAAACTGAATTAATGTACAAATTGTCATATGTTGTTGTGTTGCTGAAAAGATGGAGCTTGCTGGATAATGCTGTAAAAGAATAATTCTAAAGATACTTTGACAAGCACAGAAACTACAAAGATAAAGTTCAAAGACATAAAAACAATATGTCCTTAAAGATGAAACTGTTAAAGATAAATTCACAAAGGAACTTGAAGTCAAGCTAGTAGAATTCAAGTTAGGGGAGGATTCTTGGGATATGAAAGTGTTGAAGATTGACAAAGTATTGAAGATTGGTAAAGTACTGTAAACTATAAGTACTGGAAAAAGTCAAAGAGTCAAAGTACTGCTAAAGATAAAGTCAAAGTACTGCACATGAAGTCAAAGTACTACAAGAACAAAGAACTGTTATATTCGTTTATAGAAAGTCTTGTAATTCTAGAACATTCAGTATTAGATTACTTGTCGTACAAGGATACAAATTGTAAACAGACTAGGGATATTCTTGAGCCTATAAAAGGACCCCTAGATTGGCATTAGACGTACTAGTTCATAAGTCTTAGAGTTTACGATTGCTTACAAGTTATTACTTAGAGTTTTAGAGAAGTTCGATATTCTTAGAGTTGTTTAAGTATCTGCATAATAAGCAGATTTAGAGTTAATAATAAAAGTTATTCTTCTTAGATTTGTTAAGTAAATTCCGCATACTTAATAGAGTTTGCTCAGTGTTTCTTTGTTAATAACTTAGGATTTATCCGAGGTTGTTAAACCTTAAACAAGCTATTTAAGTTAGTTTGGTTAGAGTACATCGATCCAACAAGTGGTATCAGAGCTTGTGTGGAAACTCTGACTAAGAAGAACCCCTACTACAACAAATACTAAAGATGTCGACTGAAGCTGTTCCACCACCCTCAATCACCTCACTCAGGATTCCAATCATCAAGAAGGGAGAATATGATTTATGGTGCATGAAGATGAGGCAGTATATTGCCATTACAGACCATGCTCTATGGAATGTAATTGTCAATGGCAATGAAGTAGTTCCAGATCCTGTAGAAATTCCTGGACAACCTAAACCACCCAAACCAGTCTTACCAGCAGCTACATTAAGGAATCAAGAGAAGGCACTTAACATTCTCTTGTCTGCTATACCTGATGGACATCTACTAAAATTCCATGATGCTAAAGATGCAAAGCAACTCTGGGCTGCTCTCAAGACTAGATTTAGAGGGAATGAAGCTTCTAAGAAGATGCACAGAAATCTGCTGAAGCAACAGTTTGAAACTTTCACAGTTGGTGAAAGAGAGAGTCTTGATGCTGCATATGATAGGTTTCAAAATCTCCTCAACGTGTTGGACTTATATAAAGCAGAAGTATCAGTTGAAGATGCTAATCTGAAGTTTCTAAGGAGTTTGCCATCTACATGGCATGTTATTACTACAATGATCAGAGGACAACCAAGATTGGATGTCATGGATTTTGATGATCTCTACAATCATCTAAAGGTGTATGAGCATGAGATGAATGGTCAAACCAGTTCCAAATCACACAGTATTGCTTTTCTGTCATCTGAAAAGAAGGGCAGTACTTCAACCAAAAGTACTGTTTCTCCCCAAAGTACTGTTGCTTAAAGTAATGCTGTTTACACCCCCCACCTATGCTCAGCAAGCTCCCCCAACTACTACCATGCACTCAGATGAAGTTGTGTGCTCATTCTTTGCACAGCAAGCTAGTTTACCTGTCACTTATGAAGAAGATCTAGCACAGATAGAAGAAGATGCACTTGAAGAAATTGACATCAGGTGGCAAGTTGCTATGATCACTGCAAGAATCAAAAAGTATATGAAGAAGACAGGAAAAAGCATTGATTTCAAACCAAAACAGGGAATAACTTTTGACAAATCCAAAATTGAATGCTTCAATTGTCAAAAGACTGGACACTTTGCAAGGGAGTGCAGGTTTGCTAAGTATCAAGCAAATAGGACATCTGAGAAACCAAAACTTGAGCTAAAAGAAATTCCAATTACTGAAACAAAGGCTTTGGTTGCTCAAGAGAAGTTATCAGAAGTTGACTGGAGTGAAGAGTTTGATGATGAACCAGAGACTTACTGTATGGTAGCAGTGGAAGAAGCAGTTGAAGATTCAGTGGAAGAATTGGACTGGAGCACTGCTTTTGATGAGGAACCTGAACATGCTGCTTTGAAATCTGATGATGGCTTTGGAGGATTTGATTGGAGCATGGAGAGTGAAGATGATCCTGTTCTTCTTGCAATGGTGGCTACTTCATCAAGTTCACCCCCTATCTCTGAGGTATGCTCAAATTGTCATGATTTTTATCAAAAATTACTTGGCAGTTATGTGATTGAAAGAGATAATTGTGTTAGGGCTAGGTCTGAGGTAGCTGGTTATCAAATAACCTTAGAATCTATGGAAGCCAAAATATTAGCACATGAAACTAATGAAGTAGCTTGGGCTGAAAAGTATGCACAATAGGACTATCAGTTAAAACTAAGTGAATGGAAACTAAACTGTAAAATTTCTGAAATTGAGAAATTAACTAAGGAAAGAGATGAATTGCTAGAAAAGTTTGATGCTTGGGGAAAATCAGGTCTTTCTCATGTTGCTTATGTTGAAAAACAGAGAAGAGCCTACCTTAAAACTGGCTTAGGTTTTGGAATGGACTTTAGTAACATAGAAGAAAACCAACCTAAGCCAGTTTTAGGTTTTGGAGATGAATTGTATGGTAGTTTACCTGTCACTACCATACAATTCATCAGATGAATTGTATGGTAGTTTACCTGTCACTACCATACAATTCATCTCCAAAACCTAAGCCAGCTTTCTTCTATGTTACTAAAGTCGATTCCAAAACCTACCATACAATTCATCTCCAAAACCTAAAACTGGCTTAGGTTGGTTTTCTTCTATGTTACTAAAGTCCATTCCAAAATCTAAGCCAGTTTTAAGGTAGGCTCTTCTCTGTTTTTCAACATAAGCAACATGAGAAAGACCTGATTTTCCCCAAGCATCAAACTTTCCTAGCAATTCATCTCTTTCCTTAGTTAATTTCTCAATTTCAGAAATTTTACAGTTTAGTTTCCATTCACTTAGTTTTAACGATAGTCTGTTGTGCATACTTTTCATTAAGCTACTTCATTAGTTTCATGTGCTAATATTTTGGCTTCCATAGATTCTAAGGTTATTTGATAACCAGCTACCGCACCTAACCCTAACATTATCTCTTTCAATCACATAGCGCCAAGTAATTTTGATAAAAATCATGACAATTTTAGCATACCTCAGAGATAGGGGGTGAACTTGATGAAGTAGCCACCATTGCAAGAAGAACAGGATCATCTTCACTCTCCATGCTCCAATCAAATACTCCAAAGCCATCATCAGATTTCAAAGCAGCATGTTCAGGTTCTTCATCAAAAGCAGTGCTCCAGTCCAATTCTTCCACTGAATCTTCAACTGCTTCTTCCACTGCTACCATACAGTAAGTCACTGGTTCATCATTAAACTCTTCACTCCAGTCAACTTCTGATAACTTCTCTTGAGCAACCAAAGCCTTTGTTTCAGTAATTGGAATTTCTTTTAGCTCAAGTTTTGGTTTCTCAGATGTCCTGTTTGCTTGATACTTAGCAAACCTGCACTCCCTTGCAAAGTGTCTAGTCTTTTGACAATTGAAGCATTCAATTTTGGATTTGTCAAAAGTTATTCCCTGTTTTGGTTTGAAATCAATGCTTTTGCCTGTCTTCTTCATATACTTTTTGATTCTTGCAGTGATTATAGCAACTTGCCACCTGATGTCAATTTCTTCAAGTGCATCTTCTTCTATCTGTGCTAGATATTCTTCAAAAGTGACAGGTAAACTAGCTTTCTATGCAAAGAATGAGCACACAACTTCATCTGAGTGCATGGTAGTAGTTAGGGGAGCTTGCTGAGCATAGGTGGGGGAGGGGGGGTGTAAACAGCAGTACTTTGAGGAGAAGCAGTACTTTTGGTTGAAGTACTGCCCTTCTTTTCAGATGACAGAAAAGCAATACTGTGTGATTTGGAACTGGTTTGACCATTCATCTCATGCTCATACACCTTTAGATGATTGTAGAGATCATCAAAATCCATGACATCTAATCCTGGTTGTCCTCTGATCATTGTAGCAATAACATGCCATGTAGATGGCAAACTCCTTAGAAACTTCAGATTAGCATCTTCAATTGATACTTCTGCCTTATATAACTCCAACATGTTGAGGAGATTTTGAAACCTATCATATGCAGCATCAAGACTTTCTCTTTCACCAACCGTGAAAGTTTCAAGCTGTTGCTCAGATTTCTGTGCATCTTCTTAGAAGCTTCATTCCCTCCAAATCTAGTCTTGAGAGCAGCCCAGAGTTGCTTTGCATCTTTAGCATCATGGAATTTTAGTAGATGTTGATAACGCTACACGCGTCGTTCGGGGTCAAAGGAACTTCCTTTTCGTCGAGCAAGTTTTTCAACACCCTAGGCAGTGAACCTAATCGTTGTAGTGTAGTATTAGGGTAAGCCACGGGAATTGATATCATTCTCTAGGGAATAGATATGCGCTAAGGTTGGGGTTGAGGAAGATTATTTTTTATCTTTTTTATGTTTTTAGGAAATTGAAAGGTACGAATCTCGGGGTTTGGATTTGGGGGTTGGTATTTCTACCGATTACTCTACTTGTCTAATTATCTAATCTAAGGTGTATGTAGTATTATTGTGTGCTCGTATGATAGTTTAAAGATGTGTTTACTTAGGTTTTACTACTCCTTAATTATCTTCTATTGGTGGTTGAATTGTCAAGTCCTTATTCTTAGTTAGTTGTGTCTAAAAGTCGTAGGGTATCGTATGTTCCATAACTCTTTGAACTTACCAAAGGGTCTCGTCTACAAAACCCACTAGGGATAATAAACTCTTACTCTAAGGCACTCTTTGGATGGTTTAGCTTACAACTACTCAAGGAGCTATATTCTAAGGTTCACAAAGATTTAATCAAGCATTAAGTACACAATGAATGACCTATCGCATTACTAGATCATTAATCAACTAAGATAAGAGACAACCAATCAATATTCAATAATTAAGTTTCATATTCCCTAAGTAAACACACCAGTAAATTAGCCGGACATGGAGAACATGCAAGCATACACACAAATAATCAAAGACATAATTGAATTAATGAAGTAAAACATTTATCTTGGTGTAAGATAGGGTTTGGAACCCTAAAATACTGTACAAGACAGCCTTGGTTCGGTTTAGGTTTTTACTCCAAAAGACTACACACAAATGCTGAAAAATTCGGATTATATATATAAGATTACACAGCGGCGTCACCTATATTTTGTGACGCCGTCGTGCGCCGATATAGGATTTCGTCTTGGCCACGTTAGACTTGCAACGGCGTCACCTTGTGCTTGTGGCGCTCTCTTCAGCTTCGGCCGTCTGGATTGCATCTAGGCCGTCTGAGTTGCGACGACCTACTCTTTTATAACTTGACGTCGTCATTTGAAAATAGGATTTTTGGCTTCGTCCGTCACAAAATCCTCCGGCGACGCGTCGCAAATAGCGATGACGCCGTCACTTGTACTTTCAGCATGGAGTGTCTCGATTCTTAACTTTGGCCATTTTCTTCGTATATTCACGCCTTTTCGTCCAAATAAGTGCCATTACAGCAATTTGCCTTCAAGAAACCTAAAAAGTGAAAAGGAACGATATTAAGTAATAACGGATACAAAAGTGATCAAATAAGAGCTTAAATGACCCCTCAAAAAGGTACCTTTTAAAACCTTATCAAATATCCCTACACTTGGTATTGGCTTGTCCTCAATCAAATGTGCTTTTAGCCAATTAATTTATAAGTTAGGGGTCATGAAGCATTGGTTTAAAATAGTCCACAACACATATAAGCCCTGCAAAAGTCATAACAATCCGCGAAATACATACTAGCACCTCACATGGGGTGTTTGGATACTCTCATCTCTCTCGGGTGTATATGAAATATAACAAGTTGGAAATGGAAGATAAACACTCATTAACCGGTCCTAGTACATAGATTACCATAGGCTTGAGAATAGATCAAACCTCCATCGCTTTGGCGTAAGCACCTAAGAAAGACTATCAAAGAGGTCTTTAAAGGGTTGTAACGTTAGGCTTACGGTAGGGAAACAAAGGGTTTGGTGGGATAGGCTTTTAGTGGTGGCAAGTAAAAAATCTCTATGTTAAATGCATACGAAGAATGGCGTTGCTAAGCTAAGACTCGACACTCTAGACTCTAGCTAACTGAAACAAACAAACATAAATTTAAAGGATAGATGTAGGATGGTAGCCCGTATGTTTTTTTTTTGAACACTCTATTTTTTCTTTTCTTTTTTTTTCGATTTTGTTTTTTTTTTTCATACACTTTTACTCTACCATCCTCTACGGTAACATCAAAATGATAGGGATTTATAGGCACATCCCTACGCGAGTTTATTACTCGCACTAATTTGACCCGAATTGAAAAGATCAAAACACTTGGGGTACATTATTACATAAACAAAGGGAATTTGAATTTAACGTTCCCGTCTCGTCATTTCATAAACTTTAACTTTTCCCATGAATCCCAATCGTCCCAAAACTGTGTAAAGGATATTCGACTTAGCAACTCATGCAAGCAACGGATAATTGAACTAAGGGTTTAGGGTGATAACAATAGTGCACTAAAAGTGAGTGCATACAAGGTAGGCTAAGGCGATTTGGGTGTATATTTGGGGGTGGGGTGTAAACAATGTTCTTCATTGATATTCCGGAAAAACCGAAACATCACGAGAACCGTGAAAAGGATAGGCTCCGAGGGGTTAACTAGGGGTATCGTGTACTAAAGATGAGTACAACGCAAAGGGTATGGGGTAATTACTCAACCGATGTAAGGAAGTAATTATATTACTGGTATCAAACAAGGTTATCCTAATGCCTCTTATCATTTAGTTATTCCTAACTACACAAGTGTAGTCTTACTAGCGATCTCCGAATGCATCACAAAACAAGTTCTAGAATCTAATATACTACCGGTTCACACTCTAAGCATTGAAGATGAATGCTTTAATTCCTACTAATCTAAGGGCGATCCTCACATTTTGGGTGGAATTTAGGTGGTAAAGGGTTTTGTGCTAGTCATGCAACTTCCTATCAGTGAGACGCTTTTGTTAAAACTAATGGCCCCCTCCTATATGTCATGAAAAATTAAAAATTTGGTGCCAAAATTACCCTAACCGACATTTTCTCATGGTTTATTACACAAATACACTTGGACAAAGCAAATAATCAAGGATAAGCATAGTTTTAAAGTTCCCGTTTTATTTTCCCTCCCTACACTTAAACTGAACATTGTCCCCAATGTGCCCCTAAAGTATCAAAGTTATGATAATGGAAGGTAATGAAAAACGAAAGAAACTAATACTCCCTGATTAGCTCGGTAGGATCCGTGTGTGAAGTAGTGGTTAAATACTTTCCAAGAAGAATTTATGCGTGAAAAGCTCCTTCCAATCTTATGTAACTTCTTCTGATAAACTAAACACACTTGCACAGAAGAAAACAACGAAACCTTTCAAGTAAAATGCGGTAATAATATATATAAGACTCGATTTAAACTAGGATATAATGCTACTTGTGGAATGGATGTTTAGAATTTCGGAAAATTAAGACTGGAAAATTCCAAAATTTATAAGTAGCTGAAAACGAGAAAAAAGTAATCGATGTTTTACTCCTTCCTGACCCGTCCGGTTCGATCTGACGCCGTCAGTTATCGACAAAACGGTCTGCGATTTTCGGAAAAAAATTCGGAAAATTTACATCTTTAGAATCTGAAAAAAAAATTAGCAAAACATCCATTATGACTCGATACAAGCATTTGACTCGAACAAACACACATATATATCTTTTAGTGAATTGTTATTCTCATGTTTACGTTTCTTTGAAAACGTGTGTAATCCTCCCTACACTTATCCCTTATGTAAAATACCTTTATATGCAATTAAGACGAGGTTAAAAACAAAATAAAGCATTTTTACAAATTTAAACATGAGAATAAACAATCAATAAAAGACATATGACACTAACAAGCAAACAATTAAGCATGGGTTGCCTCCCACGGCGCTTTTCTTTATTTAAGAGTCTTGTAGCTAGACTCGTAGGTCGTGCTCTGCGTCCGATATAAGTAAGCCTATCCTCAACAATGTCATAAGGATCAAACTTATTATTCAAGTTCCTAGTAATGCGTTCGGTTAGATATGCCTTTTCAAACTTCTCCCATCGGGATCATAGATTGTATATCCTAATGTGCCCTCTCCATCACCGTACTAGGCGTCTATCCCAATTTGTGTTTAGATTTCTCAACTTTCCACTTATTCATGACAAGGTTGACGGGCAAGCTTCCTAGCCATTTCTTTTTCTTGGAAAGTTGCTTTACTAGTGAAGGCTTCATCTAGGTAAAAAGGTCTTTGGGGACCTATGAGGTTCTTATCTATCCAAGGTCCATATCTAGAGGCTCTCATCCAACCTAATCTCATGTGGGATTTCCTCTTCTTTGTGCATTATGCTTTTTGACATCGTAAATTGACCTAGCACTCCCCTCTTCTACCACTATCTTGGACATCTTACAATCGATGATGGCACTAGCGGTAGCTAAGAATCCTCTTCCTACTAGTAATGGGCATGTCGGTCCTTATTCATGTCTAGCACATGAAAGTCGCCCAAAAGAGTCAACTCTTCTAATGCTGCTATGTCTTTTATTATTCCTACCGGACGTGCAACACTACCGTCCGCTAGACCTAAGATGGTTTTCGTTGGTTCTATTTTACCTAAGTTAAGGCTTCTATGGAGGGACAACGGAACAAGATTGATGCATGACCCTAAGTCGGCTAGAGCGTTGAGAGGTTTGGAAGTTCCAAGCCTACACGGAAGAGTAAATAGCGGGATCGTCTAACTTCTTAGGTAAATTATTTCCACAGGCGGACATGTTTTCCAAGCTTAAGTTCTAACTCATATTTTTCTTTTAAAGCATTATAATAAGGTGCATGAGCTAAGACCTCAAGAATCGGTTTTTCTTGATGGAGTTCCTTGTACTCCTCCTCTAAACTCGGTTTGGATTCTTGGTTGTGGGTTTCTCAAATGTAGGTTCTACCAATGGTGCAAGGCCTTGGTACCTCATTTTGGATGGCTTGGAACCCTTTTTGATAGCATTTACCGAGTGAACCATTAGGTATGAGGGACATGGATGTGCATTCTCCCATGGTGAACAAGAACATGAAGTCGACAAAATCGAATTCACTTTTGGGTTCTTTATAGTATCACTTGGGAGTGCTCCAACTTCCCGTTCATTGAAGGCTTTTAAGAGGGCATCAATCTTGTTTGTCATCTCGCTTTGTCTTTGCTTAAAATGGCTTCTTCAGCTTAGTCAATCGAGTCTCTTGAGATGACAGGAATCTAGATGCAATTGCCTCAAGGTTCCCGGTGTTTAGAGAGTTGAACCTACTAGGTGGACTAGATGAGCTTTGGGGTGTGCTTGAGTTTTGGTTCCACTTAAGGTTAGGGTGATTTCTCCATGAGGGGTTGTAAGAGTTTCCTAAGTTGTTTTGTTAGGGCTTGAAAGTGTACCACTTCTCTCCGCTCATCGGATGCGCGCATGGAGTAGTCCGCGAGGCTTGTTCGGTCTTGTGCAATCACGAGTGTCATGGGGACCACTACATAACTCACAAGGTAGAGTGATTTTATTCACTTGACGTGAGGACTTAGGATTTTCGTAGGAACTCATTATGAATTTAACTTGATCTTCAAGTTCGATGATCTGATTGAATTTTTGAGTCAATGGGAGGCAAGGAGATTGCCTTTACGGTTTGGAAACTCGGGGTCATTCCAACTTTCGTTGTCATAGAGAGCAAGGTCCTCTATTATACCCATGATTCTTCCGCGGTGAGATCACTAAGTTTTCCATAGCTTGCTCAATGGATCTTGGTGAGGAAGTTGATATGATCATAAAGATTTTGACTTGAAGCCAAAGATCAATGCGTGATGAGGACTTTGAAATACGTCCTTGAATCGAGTCCATGCTTCGTAGAGAGATTCACCCTGACGTTGTTGGAACATCAAGATGTCATTCCTAAGCTTAGTGGTTCTCCCCTGTGGGAAAAATTGAGCAAGGAAGCGAGAGGTGAGATCATCCATCTTGAGATGGAGCCGGCGGAAGTCGCTCAAGCCAATTACTAGCTTGGTCCGTAGTAGAGAATGGAAGAGACAGGCGCGTGGTCTCCCAGTAGTAGCATCAAGGTCGATGGAATCGACAATTTTAAGGAAATCCCTTAGATGCTGATTTGTATCTTCGGAACGAAGTCCATGGAATGCACATCCGTTTTACCAAGCGGATGGTGTGGATCGAGGCCGTAGTTTGGGCTTGGTCGGGAAGCTCAATGGTGTTTGTATAGCCTAGGTGGCTTGGTCTCGATATGATGCGGGCTCTTGGCGGGTCAATTGGTGGTGGGTTGATGAATGGTGGGTGGTTATCACCTTCCATGATGAAAAGTGATGGGGTTAAGAACAAAGGTCACGAAGAAGGGGGGATAGACTAAGAGAAAGCTAAAAATGAGAAAAATTTACTTGATAGGAATCAAGCAAAGAAACCTAAACGAGGTGGACTACTACTAGCTATTCTATTCCTGGCAAAAAACTTGATAACGCTACACGCGTCGTTCGGGTCAAAGGAACTTCCTTTTCGTCGAGCAAGTTTTTCAACACCCTAGGGAGTGAACCTAATCATTGTAGTGTAGTATTAGGGTAAGCCACGGGTATTGATATCATTCTCTAGGGAATAGGAATGCTAGTGAGAAGTTACTACGCTAAGGTTGGGGTTGAGGAAGATTATTTTTTATCTTTTTATGTTTTTAGAGAAATTGAAAGGTACGAATCTCGGGGTTTGGATTTGGGGTTGGTATTTCTACCGATTACTCTACTTGTCTAATTATCTAATCTAAGGTGTATGTAGTATTATTGTGTGCTCGTATGATAGTTTAAAGATGTGTTTACTTAGGTTTTACTACTCCTTAATTATCTCCTATTGGTGGTTGAATTGTCACGTCCTTATTCTTAGTTGTTTTGTGTGTCTAAAGTTAGGGTAGCGTATGTTTAACTCTTTGAACTTACCAAAGGGTCTCGTCTACAAAACCCACTAGGGATAATAAACTCTTACTCTAAAGCACTCTTTGGATGGTTTAGCTTACAACTACTCAAGGAGCTATATTCTAAGGTTCACAAAGATTTAATCAAGCATTAAGTACACAACGAATGACCTATCGCTTTACTAGATCATTAATCAACTAAGATAAGAGACAACAAATCAATATTCAATAATTAAGTTTCATATTCCCTAAGTAAACACACAAGTAAATTAGCCGGACATGGAGAACATGCAAGCATACACACAAATAATCAAAGACATAATTGAATTAATGAACTAAAACACTTATCTTGGTGTAAGATAGGGTTTGGAACCCTAAAATACGTGAACAACCTTGGTTCGATTTAGGTTTTACTCCAAAAGACTATACACAAATACGAAAAATCGATTCTATATATAAGATTACACATGCGACGGCGTCACCTTATGTTTTGTGACGCCGTCGTTCGCCCGTCATTAGGGTTTCGTCTCGGCCACGTTAGACTTGCAACGGCGTCACCTTGTGCTTGTGACGCCGTCCTCTTCACTTACGACGTGGATTGCATCTGGGGATGCGTTTCGACGGCCTACTCTTTTATAACTTGCGTCGTCACTTGAAAATAGGAGTTTTGGCTTCGTCCCGTCACAAAATCCTCCGGCGTCGTAAATAACCATGGCCCGTCTGTTGTATTTCGGCATTTGGAGTGTCTCGATTCTTGACTTTGGCCATTTTCTTAGTATATTCGCGCCTTTTCGTCCAAATAAGTGCCATTACAGCAATTTGCCTTCAAGAGACCTAAAAAGTTGAAAGGAACGATATTAAGTAATAACGGATACAAAAGTAATCAAATAAGGGCTTAAACGACCCCTAAAAAAGGTACCTTTTAAACCTTATCGGATGTCCATCGGGTATAGAGACAAGAGAATGTTAAGTGCCTTCTTTGTTCCTTATCATAAGCTAGCGGTAAGACTTTGTTTGGTTTATTTAGGTTGTCCAGGAATTTCTACAGGATCTGGAACTACTTCATTGCCATTGACAATTACATTCCATAGAGCATGGTCTGTAATGGCAATATATTGCCTCATCTTCATGCACCATAGGTCATATTCTCCCTTCTTGATGATTAGAATTCTGAGTGAGGTGATTGAGGGTGGTGGAACAACTTCAGTCGACATCTTTAGTATTTGTTGTAGTAGTGGTTCTTCTTAGTCAGAGTTTCCACACAAGCTCCGATACCACTTGTTGGATCGATGTACTCTAACCAAACTAACTTAAATAGCTTGTTTAAGGTTTTACAACCTCGGATAAATCCTAAGTTATTAACAAAGAAACGAGCAAACTCTATTAAGTATGCGGAATTTACTTAACAAAGCTAAGAAGATTAACTTTTATTATTAACTCTAAATGCTTATTATGAGATACTTAAACAACTCTAAGAATATCAAACTTCTCTAAAACTCTAAGTAATAACTTGTAAGCAATCGTAAACTCTAAGACTTATAAACTCGTACGTCAAATGCCAATCTAGGGGTCCTTTTATAGGCTCAAGGATATCCATAGTCGGTTTACAATTTGCATCCTTGTACGACAAGTAATCTAATCATGTTCTAGAATTACAAGACTTTCTATAAACGAATATAACAGTTCTTTGTTCTTGCAGTACTTTGACTTCACGTACAGTACTTTGACTTTATCTTTAGCAGTACTTTGACTCTTTGAATTTTTCCAGTACTTGTAGTTTCAGATTGCTATCAATCTTCAGTACTTTGTCAATCTTCAGCACTTTCATATCCCAACAGTAGTGAACGGTGTCATAATGATCTTGTTGAGTAGCTTTGGGCATGGTTGGTCCTAAAAATACAAATTTTCCAATTAGGTAAAATTAGTTGGGATGGGTTTATGGTTTTGATTTGTATTAACAATGTTGTGAACACAATGTGATTTTGTTAAAAGCCCTTTTCATGATTAATTTAAAAAGCCCTAATTAAATTAATTGATTAAAAATTAAGAAACCATAAAACCTAGGATGAGGATGATGAAAATTAGAACAAGTTAATGTAATTACTTACAATGGTGTTCTAGGAAGGAATACATACTTGAGAGTATGGAAGCCAATGAGGATGTATTCAATAGCTTAGTCGTTTTTGTGTTATGTGAATAGAGGGAAAAAGATCAGTGGTGAATGTTTGAAAGCGTATAGTGAGTTACGTTCCACGGTTCCCGGGATCCTTTGGGATCCGGCTAGTACAACTAGAGGATCCGACTCGTGGACGAAAAGGAGTTGTTTGGCATTATTTTGTAGTAGGCTTATAAATTAGCTTGCTAAAAACCAATTAGATGAATATTGTTTTTGAATGACGACTTTTGATGAATTACATATCGAGGGTTCATATGTGATGACGGCGTTAGTTTGACGAAAAAAAATATCATTCCCGATGTTTGAAAAAAGGCGGTAATGAAAAGAGAGACTTCTAATGATGTTAGTGATTAATAAACAAAGAGAACTTATGACAATAAATGGAACTCATGTAACCTATCTAATGAAGAGTAAAACATACCTCTATGCTTCTTGGTTTGGCATAATACCAAAAATACTTCATGAGCTTTTAAAGTAATCCTTTGTACTCGATTTACGTAAGTTGTGATTACTTTTTAGATCCTTCCTTGAATGTTGACTTCATTATTCTTTGAATGAAGATTTTGGAGATTCTAGCATGAAGATTTCTTAAGAGCAAAAGTGGTTAGAATCATCTATCAATGTCCCACAAAATGATTTAAAAGAAAATATGACCAACAAAAAAATCCTTCTTTGTAGTTTTCAAACATACACGGATCGTATCAAGTCTTTAAAGTACAACATACTTTAAGAAACTTGGTAACGAAGCTCTGATGCCAATTGTGGAAACTAGAAGGGGGTTGAATAGTTTTACCAATTTAAAACTTCCTTTTAAATATTTAGATCGACTTATGTCAATCTATTTGATTGTTTATGTTGGAAGTTGATAGATAGATATATCGCGTGTGAAATATAAAGAGTAATAAGCACATCACCACGACACAAGTTATTTATAGTGGTTCGACTACAAGGACACCTTCCTTGCCCTACTCCACTCCCGAGTCACCTACTCGAGAATTGTTACTACACCAACTCTGTAAGGCCTTCTGGCATTAAACAACCTTTTTCGTTACAAAGCTAAATACCGAGTTCCCCACAAGGCGAACCACACCTAACAACGTCGCCTACCCTTTCGGGTGCTAGGCTAACCACCAAGTTCTTTCACACCTTAGGAGAACTAATCCTTATCACAACGTCGCCTACCCTTTATTAGGTACTAGGCTAAGCACCTAGTTCCATTACTATGGAGGTACTACTACCCTTCACACAACACCTAATCTCAAGGAGATCTACTCCTTGTTACAACACCATCAAGGATATCACCATCCTTGTAAATAAACAAATACTTATATGTATAACGATGCACCTCATCAATTATACGACCTAGGCATTCTTCCCAAATGCTACTTGATTTGATTCTTGGCATCCTTCACTAATGCCTTTGACACAACGCTTGGCACCCTTCACTAATGCCTTCTTCTTGACACCTTTAGCATTCTTCACTAATGCTTTGACGGGTTGATGAGCACCTTTCACTAATGCTTTCATCTTGACACTTTTGGCATTCTTCACTAATGCCTTCAACCCAACATCTATGGAGAAAGGAAGAACTATCAACAAGAGAACCATAGTTATCTTGATGATGGACAAGCATGGACTTGAGCTTGCACGTCTTCAAGAAGTGGTGATCTCTCCTTTAAGAGGAACCTAGAAGATCACACAAAAACAAAAGACAAACTACATAGATCACTTAGATCTGAGGTTAGAGGGTCAGAATACTTGGGGGAAGTATGTGTAAAAAGTGATGCATAGAAAGGAAAAATGGCTCTCTTATAGAAAAATTCTCTTGTTCCTCGGATCCCACGGATCCCTTCCACTTGGGATCCGGCTAGCACAAAGCCGGGGATCCGTGGAGCATTATGGGTATTTTTGGTTATGGGTCATGGTCATGGGTTATGGGTTGATCCATGGTTTTCTTTCTAGATACAATGAACTTGGTTAAGTGGTATATATAAAACCATGGGTTATGGGTCAATACCATTTGCTAGTTTTTACCCATTTTAGTATTTACATGTTTTTACCCATTTTAGTATATACATGTTTTTACCCATTTTAGTATACTTAGTTTAAGTATGTGCTAACCCAATATGTAAACATTAGTTGTTGTACATATATATCTAAATCATAAAATCACTTAAGCTTGTTTTAGTGTTTTATGTGAAAACGTAAGTGTGTTAGAAAACTATTAACTCAAACTATTTACTTACTCTATTTGTTTCGTTAAAATGATTTTACGTTTGTTATCGACAAAACATTAGAAGATCGTAAAATATAAATAAACGTTTTACGGCTTATTTGTATTAACATCAACCTTATAGCAAATACCGGGTTCAATTCATATACTACTGGTGGTTACTAAGGTAACACTAGTATTGAAGACAAGACGTCATGGACCCAGTGACGCACTGCACTACACTTCCCAAACCACTCAAGTTCCTCTTAAAGGACTTGTTTCATTCTCACGGGGAACCGACATTATCTATCGACTTTCTCTTAGAGATTGTTGATATTGAAGAAGGAGACCCTCTCCTAGTCTCTGGCATAGGAAACCAAATATGCACAATGAGTCTAGCAACGAGATCATCTATAAATCTTATTAGGACACCTTCAATGAAGACTCTCTGTTTCACACAATGTGGAAAGAGAGAGTATATCTTGAGTCCTACGCATTATCCTTGTGGTATTGCGAACATCAGTGATATGAAAACATATTCACAATGAAGATGGAAAGCCTTCGAGCCAATCAAACAAGCTCGGTGGTGGCATGTTAGATCTATCCAATAGATCAACCATGTGACAACTGAACAGAAACAATGGGGCGATTCATTATTTTGAATCAATCGGTTCATTATGGATTGATGGATACCTTTGAAAAACCGGTCGTTGTGCTTAAAAACTCTTTTCTTTAGCACATCGATTGTGTACTCATATTTCAAAATAAAAGGTGTTTATGATTGATAATTGATTTTCATTAAAACCTTCGTTGTATTGCAAAAAAATTTCTATTGAGCGATACACGATTGTTTTTCAAATCTTTTTTCATCAATCAGTGAATCTCAATCGGTTCACTTTCACTCCGTGTTGTCTTCTTTGAGGCGTTCGGTTTGATAATTAGGCGGCACTGCGAAACCCTCAAAATTCTTGAATTATACCGATCACAGAGCGGTACTTGTCTGATCAACGGGGAACCGTGGGCCGTGTACCTCAATTCAACGAAAGAGATCAAAGACACTTTCGGCGCACTTATTGCTAACTGTTGTATGAGTACGCCCGACGCGTTCAGCTGATCGAATGAAGCGGTCAATCCATAGCGCATACTACACATTCATCTCTAAAGAAATCATGATAAGTGCTTCAACGACTCTGATACTCTCACTCCATGCTTCTGATATCTTTGCGCAAATATCATGATCCAGTAAAAGCTTCCTTCTTCGATGAGAATATATCATGATCCAGAATGTGAGCATGTCGGTCCAAATGTCACAACATCACATATTATCAACACCACAAAGAAGGGTCGAGAGATTTATGTTAGCTAATGATCTCAATGGTGGCTCAAAACTCATCGTCACGTGGATCAGTTAAAGACCTCCACTTGGAATTATCCAAACATGCTGAACATGAAGAATCAAAGACTACGACTCTGAGCAAAGAAGAACTTAATCAAGAATCCTAGAACAATCGAATGTAATATTTGTTTGTATTCATTGTAAATGAGGTGACCTCCTCCTTAGGGAGATTGTTAGGAATTAGAAAATTCAGTCGTTAAAGAGTCGGTCACCTCAAGTATATGTATTCGATAAAAAGCTCGTAGTTGTAGTCAAGTTATGTCAGTAAGTAGTTTGTTAAGTAACACCATGGAGGACGGACGGGTCTTTACCCACTGTATGCCTGATCCACAGCCCGTAGGTGGCGTTTATTTGTATGACACTATAAATACCCTCTACCTCCCAAGGTAGAGGGTTGGAGCTTCAATACCATTTTTCTTTGTTTCTCATAGTTCCCAACTCTCTTCTCTTTCTCTCTCTAGAACTTTCTCTCTCTAAACTAACTTGAACGCCCCATTGTGATTATGGTTTAGTGTGTTTGTGAAATCCTATATCTTACATGTTAACCTCTAGAAGATGAATTCCACCATCTTCATGCCAAGGTACTCTACAAGGAACACAATGCACAAGATCAAAAACTTTGCGGAAGCGCGTTGAGTCCCCATGATAGAAGAAATCGCAGGTATTCCTCTTTCTAAAGCGAATTGAATTTGTGATTCTTGATCATCTTTAGAGGCGAACGTCAACGATAAAACATCTTTATTGAAAAGGTAGCCACCAAAACTTGCCACACCGCACCTTACATCAAGAACTACTCGTGTATGATTCCCCCATGCAATCTCGGGCCTGCAGTAGTTCTTGGAAAGTTAATATTGAAATGATCCCACAAGTTAATATATGTGCATATTATGTTGGAATTTTATTAGATTATGTCATATTACCACTAACTTACATCTAGTCAATCATGTTGGACCACTAACTTTATATTATATATATTTTCTTAACATGATTGACTGGATTTAAGTTAGTGGTCACATGACACAACTAGATACTTAATAATATATGAGTCGAATTGCTGTAGGAATAGTTTGTTAATTACCTCTTGTAGAAAGTTAATATAATGAAGAGCACCTCTAGGGAAAGTGATGAATTCCCCTGTTACCTTCACCCAGTTTTGGTGTGCATTTAGATTTGATAACGCATTGTTTGGTACATTTTGGAGCCATATCTGCCATTTACATCCTATAATTTGTTAAATATTTATGTAGTTTCCTAACATAGAGTAACACTTGAAAAATTACTGTGAATAAAAGTATTAGTACTTTATCTCTACTTTGAGGCCATGGAATAGGTGTCTTATAACCCTTTGGAAGCTGGACAAGACACATGGGAGGCTCATCTGGGCAGTGTCTTTTCTGGTACCGATGTTGCAAGTTTGTTGCCGTGATCTCGTTATCTAAACATGGTATATAGTCTGTCCCAGCCGTTATGTTACATAACTCCCAATTGTTACTGTTGCTATTACCTCTAGTAACGCCTTTAATGATAGTTGAATTCCCTACATTGGAAGCTTTGATGTCTATAGTTTTATTGACTACGGTTGATTCTATCTTAGCTTGTTCCATTTTGTTTCTAAGATCTCGTGCTTCTCGATCTTCAACTTGGGATTTTGTCTCGGCTGCTATTGAGTGAGATTTTACTGGTCCATCATCCTCATTTTCTTGTTCTTTTTGTTTATTCTCCATTTCCTTTTCGAGTTCCTGGTCATTTGTTTCTTGTTCTTGGTTATCTTCCAATCGAATGTCTTCGGTTTGTTTATCCTCTTGATTCTCCGTATCACTTTGTTGATCATCAGCTATTGTACTTTCCTCAGACACTTCACTATTTCGTGTTTTGTAATTATGCTTTTTTATTGACGTTGTCTCTTTGGATCCATTTGCGTTATCTTGATTCTGTAGATATATCAATATCCTATTCTTCTTTTACCTCCTCTTGGTGTAACTCAGCCTCTTGTTTCCCCATATCACTATCATTCAAACTCTCAGCATCATCATCAACAACATTAGTACTCGTACTTTCTTCTTTATTTTCATCCTCAGCGACCTTATAATTCTAACCCAATTCTTGATTCATATCCAAATCATTCCGCGTTCTTAATTCATCATCATGTTGCACAACATCTATAGGCAAATCACTACCATTATCTCCATATAGACGACTAATACTCGAAAGATCAACAAGTTTATCTTGAGTGGCATCAATGGGCATTTTACGGTTTAAATTTGCACGTCTTTCAGTATCATACAACACATTGTCCGAAATATTCATAGGAATGGTCTTTGTGAAGGAGTAGAGCGGATGTTAGCATCCAGAGGCCTAAGACACACACGGTCACAACCGACCATTGTGAGTAGTAGGACAACTACCCGAGCGATCTCTTGGTACCACGAGATTTCCCAATCACCATTGGTGTTGCATAGGGTGTATTGGAAGTAAAGTTTACAATCAAGAAAAAACATGAAGAAATGTCAACGAGAAGAATAAGCAAGTTTTATGGATTTGAAATGCTTCAAGATCCAAAATAAAAGGACACATTTATTTGTTGTTATTTGCAAATCATCATGCAATATATGATTAAAAAAAGTGCATTTTTGAGATCTTATGATAGATATATTGTTTTTAAAGATAGGCCCAATAATAATGCGGTTTGTTATTAGGTGATAAAAAAATATCTAATCACGTTATAAGTTGGGCCTAAAAAAGTCAAAATTTTGATTCATTTAACAAGTTTGAGTTTTCGAGTTTTAGAAAATTGCTCCGAACTTTTGGAAACAGACCACGCATCCGGGAGGATCCCTATAAAGCCGCATGAGAAGACTACGGATCTCTAACTCATATTTTTTTTAAGCTTTTGGATACCCTATATATATTTGTATTATTTTTTGAGAGTTTAAACTAAGCTTGGTTTATTCGATATAGTTTGACCAAATAGTGCAAAGCTATTTAAGCTCCCAGTTGGAGCTTTTTTACAGCACATTTTTGATACGTGCTTCGAGCTAACTGAGCCCTTGAATCTCTCAAGCTAACTTGAGCTTTGTTGAAGGAAACTCATAGAGATATTTATGTGTTAACATCAGCGAGCTGAGTTGAGCTAGATTCTTGCTAATCACATGCCTTGTGTAGATTCTTACGGATCTAGCTATATATACATATACAATAACTTTAATTTTGAGTCCCTCAATCATAACAATAGATTACAAGATATATCGGTACCTTGACTACCTTCCATTAACTGTTATAATGAGCAAATACACTAAACTTTAGATAACGTGATTGGCGAGTTAACTTGGTAGCAACTAGATCATTTCTCATCTGATACTAACAATAAGTTCAAAATACGAAAATTAACATTATGACACTAGTAAGCGTCAAAGAGCGACAATTGCTCATTTAATGCCAAAGTTGATAGTTTACGTTAAGTTTTTGACTAAGTATCGTGATAATACAAAGCATCAAAGCGTAATTGTTGCTTCATTAATGTAAAATTTAATCCTTTACGTAAAGTTTTGACTTTGGTTTAAGTTAGCTATCCTGTATCAATGTTTACCTAATCTATTCTCCTTGCAAACATGATTCTAACTTTCCAAGTAGTCGCAATTATTTGATAAAGGCTCATAGGTCTATAACGGCATGTAACCATCCTAAAGAGAACTCAAACTATAGCAAAAACAACTTGCATATAATTTTTACTTTTTAGACATGAAGTATCGTGGTTCTGAGGTCATGTCCACTCTATTGGTACGAAGCCTCGACCCTTTGGTATCTATGCTTCCTATAAAGGTTTTTTTTAGGCCAACATATCTTTTAGTACCCTAAAGTATTAAAGGCACCTTATGCTAGCTCATACGTCGTATTTCGTAATTTGATTCATATACCCTAACCCTAATTAAATTAATTGCTAAAAGAATACCAAGAATGGCTAAAAGTATACTCAAAATGTAGAAAATGCATGATATTTGTTTTGTTTGTATATAAATGGCAAACGAGTTCACCGGTATGCAAAAGCTACATACTTTTTTTGCATACTCATGGTGCTAGTGTTGCTATCAATATCAGCAAGAAACAAGTTACTCCGTATAAACTTGCAATATATAAAAGGTTGCTACACCTGGTTCTTATAGAGACAAGTAACACAATAACCTCGCAAAGTGAACATTTTCTTATGCCATTTAAAGATTGATACGCTCCCGCATCGGTTAAACCTTTTTACCATTGGCAATCTCGGATATATTGTGTCCTTCTGTAGGGTATGTCGAATCTAGCCTTCATATTTTCTTCGAATGCGATATCGCTAAAAATATTTGGAGGCTTGTTCGATCATGGTGCGACAATTCTATTCATTTGTTTACTTCCATGGACCATTGGATAGATTGGTTGAGTTCTTGTGCGTCTAAAGAAGATTCAACGTATGTACATCATCATTGCTTCTTCTTTATGGTGGATTTGGCGGTATCGTAATAATGTCATGTTTAGTTCACTTGCTATAAGAAAAAGTGATATTTTTTATAATATTTGTTTGTATTCTTTCTTTTGGCTTAACTATAGAGGCCACATGTCTTGTTCTTGGACTGATTGGTTAAAGTCCCCCTTGTAATTCTAGCGCCTTATTAGTTTTCTTTTATTAATAAATTGCCGTTAAAAAAAAAACACAATAACCTCCTAAACATATGACAACATGCCAAGGTTATAAATAGCGCGAGACGTGCCGTGGCGGCATGATCAAGCTTTACGCCTTTGCGGTCAAAGCGAAACTTTTGCGTTTAAGTAAGGTATAAAGGCGACACAAAATATGAAAATATTTAAATATTTATATCATATTTCATATATACCAAGTTTACAAAAATATGTGGCATAAAATGGTATTGACGTAACCTCACGCCTTTAAGGTGTAGGACCTTTACGAGCCATTTAGAACTTCATGCCTAAGCAAGATTTTTTTTGAACGGTAATTAACCATCTCACGATTTTTACATCATAAATCTATCTCACACGTCTTAAGCATTACTTGAACCAACAATCATTTAATTGGAGAGCTTCACACATAACTTAAACATGTCATTACCAGACATTCATTGCAAAACAAAACAAAATACAAATTGCAAGAGAAAAATAGAATTCACGTGACCTTACTTAACGTCTTATTTTCTTCCATTAGTTTTTGACGTCAATACATCACATGATAATCACATAACTTGGCACAATTAGAGCTAGGGTATTGTATGAATAAAATTATCAAATATGAGTACTATAAGATACCTTTAATACTTTGATATAATATGAGTACTATAAGGTACCCTTAATTTAGGGTACTAAAAGATATTGGCCTATGGATGAATGCATCAAATTAATGATAAAAACTTCACTAAATGCAAACAAACTTAAATAAGGTAGAAAGTGAAACTTTTTAAAAGTCACGCCATGTTGAACTCATCTGAAACTGGAACATATACTTTGTGACAAAAATGGAATGAACATATAAACTAGAGTTTTTATATAAACCAGGAAAGAAGGTGACAAAGTTCTAAAGATCTTGTTTTATGAGGTCCACGATGATATTATATAGTACATAAGATCTTTCCTTTGACTATTATAGTGTGATACATGTTACCTTGAACAAGTTGAGACCTTTCTATTTTATGTTGGTATATGAAATTAATGTTTAGAAAATATCGGGTAGGAAATTGTTGATGAAAATACTTCAGAGTCATACTAGTCGCAAGTCAGCGTTAAGTTTTTGCTACCACATATGACCTATTGTCATTGTGAGTTGAGATCAATATAAAACTCATATTTGTCATAAAACAAATGAACCAATCATAACATTCCTTTTTTTTATTTAAATTAATACAAAATCATTTTCCATCTTTTTTTTTAAAACAACATATCTTACAAACGATAAATCTTCAAAATATAAAAAATACACCATCGTGTGAAATTAAATTATCTTTCATAGATATGCACTTTTACATATTTTCGACAAACATTTTTTCAAAATTCAGTCGAAAAATCATATATGATTTTTACGAATCATATATGATTTTCAAAAATCATGTATGATTCGATTTTACGATCATATATTGTTTACAATCATATGATTCTCAAAATCATGTGATTCAGTAAAAATCGAATCATATATGATTTTCACAAATCATATATGATTTGTTGACGAAATTTAAAAAAGTTGTTAAAATATATAGTAGTGCATATCTATAGAAAGATAATTTAATTCTCGTCAATACTAATTTTATCGCGTAACGATTGGTTTCGCGATATTTAATTTTTTAAAAGGGTGAATTTATCATAATAAAAAATGGTCATTTTATTGGTTGATTGGATCTATGGTAAAATTTGGTTCTATATTGAACTTTTGCCTTGTCATTGTCGTTGGACCAACTATTCCTGGGCAATCTTGATTGATCATTGGTGATCGATCACCTCTCCATCTTAATTTGTTGCACTAACATGTCTTGTTTTCAATCTTTCGTTTAGTTAGGGCTCTCGTACACGAGTGTTTAGTAATATAGACTCGACATATCAGAGTGATATATAATAAATATTTGAACTTACTTATAACAATATTTACAAGACGTTTCTAAAACCTCGAATGTACACGAGGTTATATCATTAACTTTTAGATCTAACAAGCGGGTGAACTCGCGCGTTGCTGTGGGTATGTCGTGCTAAATATAAATTCGAAACGAAATAATTACCCAAAGACTATTTTAGGTTATTCAATAAGGAGTAAATATGCAAGATTGATAAACCCAATACTATTTTAATAAATTATGCTAAAAATAGTATGAGTTTTTTTATAAAAGCCCTAAATTTATGGGTTGTTGCAAAGTTAGCTCTTAGGTACTAGCTTTGAAACTTATAGATAACCGATGTGTGGTTGAAAGAACTTTTTTAGGTGCAATATTTACAACCATTATGTACCTAATCGTTTCAATGTATGGGCAAGCTCAGGGGTTGATCGTTGTATAGGGGATGCTAGTATAGATGTATGACGAAAAGATGAGGTGAGAAAGATTCTTTTTTATCTTTTTATATTTTTTAGGAAAGCAAGTAAAATCTCGAAGTTTGAAAATTGGGGTTGGTAATTCTACCAATTAAACTACTAAATAAATTAAATAAAAAAACTAATTAAACTACTTAATGGTAAAAGCTATGGATTGACTGAGTGCGTTTCTTATGATAATTAAAAACGTGTTCACTTAGATTTTCTTACTCCCTAGTTATCTTTTACTGGTCGGTTGAATTGTTAAATCCTCATTCTAATTGATCGTTGAATTCGTGTTAAGTCATAAGGGTGCCTAATTCCCTAATTCTATGAATCGTAACTCTCCTCTAGAACATCCGGGATCCCCCCGAAGTATCTCCCCGAATACTCTATTTTTCTTAAGCTACAACTCACGCAATAAACACAATGATTGCCTAAGTGCACTCTTAAGATTTTTGCTATTTAGGACGTTCAAGCTCGCAACAATTAAACAAGAAGCCAGTTTTCCTTACTCTAGCGTCTACCAATTAAAACAAGAGACAACCTAACAATAATCAACAACTTGGTTTCATTGGATCCAAGCAAACACTTGATTAATTTAGCTATGCAAAATACAGAAAATAATGCACACAAAATACATAAAATTCGAAGTCTAAATATATATTTACACTCACGATGGCGCCGCTTGATGGTGACGCTCTAATCGCCGTTATTAGGGTTTCGTTCGGACAAGTCATCGTTGGGACGACATCAGGTAGAAATAGTGACGTCGTCGGCCTTTAAGGACGTCGCTGGGAAGGATCTTGGTCGTCTGGTAAATTAAGGGTGACGCCCTTCTTGAATAAGGCGTGACACCGTCAGGTGTTAAGACCAAAATATGACATAAGCCGTCGCTTGAGACTTTTGGGAAAACCTTGTCACCCGGAGTTGGGACGTCGTGCTTGTAGCATGTATTCTTGACTTTATGCGTTTTTCTTCATGTTTTCGCTCCTTTTCGTTCAAAAATGATTGATTCCAGTAATTTGCTTCCAAAAGACCTAAAATGTGAAAATGAACGATTTTAGCAATAACGGATATAAAATGTAATGAGTTAGGGCTTAAATGACCCCCTAAAAACGTATGTTTTAAATCCTTATCAAATATCCATACACTTGGAATTTGCTTGTCCTCAAGCAAATGTGCTTTTGGCTAATCAATTTATGAGTTAATGGTCATTTAACATTGGTTTAAAATAGTCTACAACAAGTACAAGCGTCACATTAGTCAAAACAAGCACGGAAATTATACACTATCACCTCACAATTGGTGTTTGGATTCTCTCATCTCTCGGGTTTATATAAAATAAAACATGTAAGAAATGGAAAGTAAACACTCTCTACCTGTCGTAGTACATAGATTACCATAGGCTTTAGAATAGATCAAACATCCACCGCTTTGGTGTAAGCACCTAGGAATAACTAACTAGAAGGTTTTTATAAAGGGTTATAATGTTAGGCTTTGGGTAAGGAATAAAAGGGTTTTGTTGGATATGGGGAATTTTTAGTGGTGGCAAGTCAAAAATTTAAGTCACATGCCTGTAAAATGCGGCGTTGCTAAGCCAAGACTCGACTCACTAACACTAAATAACAAATTGAAACAAGACATAAACATAAACTTAAACATAAAACATAAAGATAGATGTAGGATGGTAGCCCGTATGCTTTTCTCTTTTTTTTTTGACTTAACTCTTTTTCTTGATTCTTTTTTTTCCATACATTTTTACTCAACCATCCTCTAAGATAACATCAAAATTAAGGGATTTATAAGAGCATCTCTACACTTGAGTTTTTATTTCACTAGCAATAATTGACCCGAATTGAAAAGATCAAAACACTTGGAGTACTTAATTACGTAGACAAAGAGAATTTGAATTTAACGTTCCTTCCCGTTACTCCATAAAATATTACTTTAACCCATGAGTCGTAATCATCCCAAAACTGTGTACAAAGGATATGACTTGACGTAGCAAACATGTAAGTAACAAGATAATTGAACTAAGGGTTTAACAATGGTTACAATAACGCACTAAAGATGAGTGCATACAAGGTGGGCTAAGGCGATTTAGGTGTAACATTTGGGGGTGGATTATAAACAATTCTCTTCATTGATATTCCGGAAACTGGAACATCACGAGAACATGAAAGATAGGCTCTGGGGGTTAACTAAGAGTATCGTGTACTAAAGATGAGTACATCGCAAGGGTGTGGGGAAAATTACTCAACCGATGTGGTTGACGTAATTAAATTACAAGTTTAAAATAAGGGTTATCCTATTGCCTCTTATCATTTAGTTAATCCTAAGTACACGAATATAGTCTCACTAGCGTTCTCGAAATGCATCACAAAACAAGTTCTAGAATCTAGTATACTACCGGTACATTCACTAAGCATTAAAGATGAATGCTTTTATTCCTAAAGATCTAGGGGCGAGCCTCACATTTTTGGGGTGGAATTTGAGTGGCATACGGTTTTTGTGCTAGTTATATAACTCTTATCCATGAGACGCTTTATTAAGACTAAAGTTGTTAGGTCACCATAAGTTAACACAAGCATCAATATGATAGAAATATGGTTACGGTTTCACATACAAACACACACATGAATGACAATAGAGAAAGGTTATGCGTAGGAATGTATTATGAGTGAACAACCAACCTCTCCAAAGAGAGGATACAATGTATATATAGGGGAAGAGAGCTAGGGCAACATTTCTAGTCCATTCCTAGACCTCATGGGCCTTAGCATGGGCTTATGGGCTTTCTACATAAGCCATGCCTTAATAACTAACATAAAAGCCATATAAATGAAACCTATTACATATAAATGGACTAACACTTCACAATAATGTTTAGGAGCGTTTCCAACAATCTCCCCCTAAGTGATAGTAATGATGTAATAGCGGTTGCTCGACATCTTCTAGGATTCTTCTTTCTTGTGAGTAGAGATGCTTTTGTTCCAACAATCTCTGTTGTATATTGGTTATTGTAACACACAAATAAGATTCAATATGGTTTGAATAGTTTAAGGTTCTAGAGAGAGAAAGTAGAAAGATGGGAGGTGTTAATACAAATAAGCCGTAAAAATGTTTATTTATATTTTACGATCTTCTAATGTTTTGTCGATAACAAACGTAAAATCATTTTAACGAAACAAATAAAATACGTAAATGGTTTGAACTAATAGTTTCTAACATATTCACATTTTCACATAAAACACTAAAACAAGTATAAGTGATATTATGATTTAATATTATATGTACAACAACTAGTGTTTACATATTTGGGTAAAATATACACATAACTAGTATGTAGTATATTGGGTAATATAAATGGGTAGAAACTTAAGTATCACAACCCATTGACCAAATACATTGAATATAGTTGGGTACAACCCAAAGCCCATGACCCATGGAGCTTGACTCATAACCCATTGCATGACATCATGCTTATATCATATATGGATAATATCCATAACCCATGGTATTGACCCATACCCATCTGACTAGGTGCATTGCACTCAAGAGATACATTGTATCTAGCTAAAGACCCATGGATCAACCCATGACCCATAACCAAAATACCAATGGGTAAAGGGAAGCGTCCCACGGATCCCTAGCTTTACGCTAGACCCGATCCCTGTGGGAGGGATCCGTGGGATCGAACATAAATTTTCCTATATAAATAGTGAGCCATTTCTTCATTGTTTCTCACCCCTTTCCAACATAATTTCCCCTTGAGTTAAAACTCTCTAACCTCAGATCCAAGAGATCTATGTTTGTAGTTTTGTTTTTGATTGATCTTCTAGGTTCCTCTTAAAGGCGAAATCACCACCTTTGAAGTCGAGCAAGCTCAAGTCCATGAGTTGTCATGCTTCCTCATCATCAAGACTACTGAAGTCTTCTTGTTGATGATTGTTTTCTTTCAGAAGTGTTGAAGACATTTGTGAAAGGTGTCTCAAGTGTCAAGACGAAGATATTAGTGAAGGGTATCTATCGTCCATATCATAAGAACTTGTAATGGGTGCTTAGAAGTCAAGACTAGATGCATTAGTGAAGGGTGCTTAGAAGTCAAGACACAAGACATTAGTGAAGGGTGTCTTGAAGATCTAGTTAAAGGCATTAGTGAAAGGTGCCTTAGATGTAAATTCGATATGGTGTGTTTTGATGTACAAGATAGATTAGTACTAGATCCAAGGATATTGATATCCTTGATGATGTTGTAAAAGGAGTTGATCTCCTTTGGGATTAGTCGTTGGTGTAGTGTTGGGTAGTAGTTCCTCCATTGCAATGGAACTAGGTGCTTAGCCTAGTACCTAATAAAGGTAGGCGACGTTGTGTAGGTGTGGTTCACCTTGGTGTGAAAGAACTAGGCCTAGTACTTTATAAGGTAAGTAGCGACGTTGTGTAGGTGTGGTTCAACTTGGAGTGAAAGAACCCGGTGGTTAGCCTAGCACCGGAAAAGGGGTAGGCGGCGTTGTGAAGGCTTCTCCGCCATAAGGAGTTGGTGTAGTGATTACGAACTCTCGAGTAGATGAGTGGGGAGTGGAGTAGGGCAAGGAAGGTGTCCTTGTAGCGAACCACTATAAATACTCGCGTTGTGGTTTTGTGCTTTTTACTCTTATCTTTTCATTATATACTTATATATGTTTGTTTATCAACATCCAACACACACATCCAAATAGATTGACATAAGTCGAATAAAATATTAAAAAGGAAGTTTTTAATTGGTAAAACTATTCAACCCCCCCCCCCTTAGTTTTCCACAATTGGCATCAGAGCTTCGTTACCAAGTTTCTTGAAGTATATTGTACTTTAAAAATTTGATACGATCCATAGTTAATTGAAAACTACAAAGAAGGTCTTTATAAAAAATAAACACCATGAATTTTAAAACTATCTTGTTGGATGTTGATTAGATGACAACATTTTTTATTTTTGCACTAATCTTCTTTGTCATGTTGATTAGTTAAAGCTCACATCTATCAAGCCATAGGAATTGCTTGATAATAAGATTACCTTCCCTAAGAAGGTATCTTAAGCATAAAGGAGTGGAATTGTCTTCGACATTTGTTGTCATATGTAAAGACATTCCTAAGTGCTTTTGAGGTATGACTTTCCACTTATCTCTAAATGATATTAGTTTAATAAATAAGTGTGATTACTTAGGTATTTATTTGAGTAGCTTTCGTATACACACATGTTTTACATATAGATTCACTAGGAAGTTTTTTCTCACATACGTGTAAAATTTTCGTCAAAAGTTCGGGGAATATAAAACGTGTTTTCTTCTTTCACTAATCCAAAAACCTCATCCTTTTTATAATAAAATAAAACACTAATTTCAAAATTCCTCCTTCCCCATAAATACACCATCCGTCTTCCTACTCTATCCCATTTTTTCAAACCTTCCAAATTCAAAAATTACCTCTCATTCAAAACTTCATCTTCCTCCTCATACTCATCTCATTTCATCTCAAATCAAAACCAAGAAGATTCGTCATCAACATGGTTTACATCGCCCTCGTGCTTATCGCCTTTAACACTCATCGCACTTGTGTTCCCTATGATGAAGTTCACATACGGAGACATATACTTTGTGTTGTTAATCTACATTGGGGTTATATACCCAATCCTTTGTATCATCCTTAGCATTGAAATGAAATATTACTAATAATCTAGTTTATCTAGGTTATTATCATAATGTTCTTATCATTTCTTTTTATTTTCTAGTAATACATTAGAAGTCATGTATGCATACTAAAAGAAAAATGTAGGCTAAAACACTTATCTTGGTATAAAACTATGAGATCTAAAAAAACCTATGTTTTCATCATAAAATATGTTTCTCGACTTCAGATCCACGGATCCGGAAAATGTACTAGCCGGATCCCTTCTTGAAAGGAACCGTGAGAACTGTCCTCTGGAAACAGTTTTCATGTAAATTAAAAACCACTTTCTTCCTAAATGTAATATTCCACTAGAATAAGTAAGCTAAGTGTCATTGTTGTTAAAACCATTGTTAATAAAAATCTAGTAAAAACATTAGATAATCATTGGTTGACCACAAACATCACTTTCTATTAACTCATCATTTCTATAGGTTTCACTATGTCGCATGTATATGAGTTTGATTTCTCCCTCTCTAGCATCTACACTCCAACATCTCTTGAGCCCAACACACCCGGCAATCATGTCCGTGGGTTCAATAATCTCGAAACCCGTCACTTCCATGAAGGACGTATTGTAGACACCTCTCTACAATTCGAAGAAGGTATCAATACCTCCTTCCGAGCCATATGACTAGAATGTCTTCTCGAAATGAAAAATATGTCCAAGGTTTGTATTGGAATTCTTCCGTCAAGTCGAACTCGTTCGTAGAATAGCTCTCTATCTCTTTGGTTTGGATCAAAAACAAAAGTTTTTTGACTCTTGGGCAATTTGCTTAAATTCTCCGAATTCCAAATCAGGGACAATGTGCCTTCACCGAAGATTGGTCTCTTGATTCTCTCTTCATCTTTCGTGAAGAAAATAGCCCATATTGTTCTCACATACCTTCCCCGGAAGACTTGATTCACATAATATGCAAACCCCATCACTCCAATCCCTACATTATCCATACACGGGATATCCGAGAAGAATACAAGCCCATTGCTCTCATCCTACGTGAAAATGTTTGGAGTCTTAGGGGGAATCGAGAAATCCTTCCCGCTTGTTGTGCTCACATAATGTATTGTTTGCTAACACAACAACCATACAATCTCGCCTACTTCTTTGCAAGGCGTATTGTAAATCTTCAAGGCTCCAAGAATAAACTCATTCCCTATGGAATGTTCTTGACGCCTCTATCATATATCATGAATTTTCATCCTCAATATCAAAGTCCGTTTATGCGTACTTGTGAACAAGATGATGGAACCGCTGAACATTTCCCTCATGAAGACATTCTTCATTCCTGAATCCGCCAACACTCATCAACCATTTGATGATCCCTTTAGCGAAAACACTCAAGGAACTTAGTAATATTTCAAATAAGATCAATCCTTTTGTACTTGTAATTTATCAATGTAATCCAATTTCCTTCATGAAATAAAACATTTGATATCTTAGTTTTAGAACCTCTTAAACTAAACCTTGGAATATAATTAATTGTCAAGATCATTGCATACCTTTTGTAAAGGTTCTACTTAGCAGATGGACGGATCCCAAAGTTTCGCTAGGGATCCCTACATTTAGGGCCGTGGGATCCGGCAAACGAAAAATGCAATTGCAAGCATTGTACTTCAAACATATCCTTAGAACACCTCACACTAAGCTAGACATAGTGTCTTAAGGCAAATTAAGTCCTTATCAAAGTTAAGTAGATCCTTCCTACTCACACATAACTCACCTAGATCACACTCAAAGACGCTTGTAGATATATCATTTCACTTTAATCCATTACCCTTCCGCTCTCAAACTCACATATCATTTTTCACATGACCCCTCATATCTAAACGTTGGAAATCTCTTATAGCAAAATTGATCATAATCATCCTTACGTCAAAATTGGTCGTAATTGATCAAATTCTAGTTTTTCCATCTTAAGACTTTAGGATCTTCTCCAAAGCATTAATCTAAGTCACTATCCGATCTCTAGGATCATTTAGCTTCACTTGACACTCTCAAAATCTTTAGTGTCTTCCTTGTTCATTCATTGGTACTCATGAAAGTTCCAATTTCTTCCATAAAAGGCAATCATTAGCCACACCACTCATTATCCTCATGTACTTAAGCACCCCTTCATTTAAGACACTTAGGAGGACTGAAACACTCAAGATGATATGGATCTTAGACCTTTGAAACATCATTCTTACTCTTTCATAGCTTGAAAGTGGATGCCTAGGATTAGCTAGACGGATCCCTAGAGGAGGTGGGATTCGGGTGACAGATTATGTCAACTCTATCTAAAACAATCATTTCAAGCTCATCTTTCTAACTTAAACACTCCATCTCATCTTAAATGAGTTCCTAGATCAGTACAAAACTTTGAAGTTGACTCTTGTGCATGTTAATCATCACATTCCAATGGGCTTAAGGCTTGAATGCACTTGCCAAATCTCTTGCTTTATAAACCACATTGTTAGGACTTCCATAGTCATCACCTTCATCCTAACTTTAAGCACTTAAGAAACTCTTATTAACTTATTGAAATCATCATCATGAGGGAAAACCCAAGTAGCAACTTATCCACCAAAGAACCACCCAAGAAAATTGCTCGTGTTATACATGAAATCTCTTCAACGAATCATCTCCGTCAAGCCAACAAATGCAAAGATCTCTTCTCAACCAATCAAACCAATAAAAAGGATAGTACCACACAAAACTACCCATGCCAAACACCACCATACCTCCTAGGCCAAATAATATAATCTCCACTAAGCCATCACCATTGGTTCCTAGAGCTATCTCTTTTACATCTCCACTATCATCACCACACCTCTACAATTTAGAGGATTTGCCTCCTAAGCCGTCTCATCCTCCGCGAAAACATTCTCCTCATTAGGAGGAATAATGGTACAAAATCAAGGTGTTGAGTCAACACTTGCTCCGGCTTTCTTTTCCTGTTTCCATCATAATCCCATTGGATTTTGAGAAATCATCAAAGTCAACCACCGACCATATGGAAGTTGGCACTTCTACCACCACCATCATTCTTGGTCGAAGATTCTCAAATCGCCTCCACTAATCCCTCCATTGTTTGAGGCCCAGCAGCTTCACTTGATCCTTATTCAAGAAATTTCATTTCTTCCACCACCACTACCTAGCTATGACAAAGATTGTTATCATTGTCAACATGTTGAAAGTTTAATACATGAAGTACGAGAAGACCAACGTTTCATGTTCTATGACATTCTCGAACGTTTCGATGAGATGAAACCTAAACAAACTTGAGCTAGAGGATTTTAGTGGTGTCCTAGTTTCACGCGTTACTTAGACAAGTCTAGTAATTCCAAATCATGTATCGATCATTTTCTTAGTTTTTAGAGTCATGTATATCATATCTCTAGTTTTATTAAACGAAAATACATGCTACTTGCTATATTTCTGTGTATATGAGTATGTTGTATAATAAATATCTCACTTTGAGATTAACATAATATGTTATATCACCATTGCTGAAATTGATCATCAGCCAGACGGATCCCTCATTTTGCCTAGTGGATCCCTTCAAAGAGGGAACCGTGGGATCCGTGATACTGAAAAACTATTTTTCTACTAACTTGGATCACATTTGAAGGAAATTGTGCATTATACTTGTTTTCTAATCTTTGTTTTGTAGTTATTCAATTTACACATGAAGATTTTGACATCCTAAAGCTAGGGGGAGCTTTGTGTCGAAGCAATACATTGCAAATTAATTGCAATATTAGGATTACATTTCATGACATCCCTTTGCAAAATTGCAATCAACAAGGGGGCTTTACATCACATAGACGAATCTTTTACAAACTTAGTTGCAAATAAACTAGCTTAGTATTAGTCTTTTGACGCCCTTACATAGGGATGGACTAGTCAAGGGGGAGTAAAGACGAGATCCTTTCCCGTTACTTGCTCTCTATTTTTTTTTCTTTCACATGTTTTTCCTAAAACAATTGTGTTAGTTCCTTGAAGCACTTTTTGTTTTGACAAAAATGGGGAGAAGAAAGTAAAAACTACAAATTCAAACTTTTACGAATTTTAGCTTTGCCTTAAAATAATTTTATGTTTTGTCATCAACAAAAAGGGGGAGATTGTTAATACAAATAAGCCGTAAAAACGTTTATTAATATTTTACGATCTTCTAATGTTTTGTCGATAACAAACGTAAAATTATTTTAACGAAACAAATAAAATACGTACATGGTTTGAACTAATAGTTTCTAACATATTCACATTTTCACATAAAACACTAAAACAAGTATAAGTGATTTTATGATTTAGTATTACATATGTACAACAACTAGTGTTTACATATTTGGGTAAAATATACACATAAATAGTATGTAGTATATTGGGTAATATAAATGGGTAGAAACTTAAGTATCACAACCCATTGACCAAATACATTGAATATAGTTGGGTACAACCCAAAGCCCATGACCTATGGAGCTTGACTCATAACCCATTGCATGACATCATGCTTATATCATATATGGATAATATCCATAACCCATGGTATTGACCCATACCCATGTGACTAGGTGCATTGCACTCAAGAGATACATTGTATCTAGCTAAAGACCCATGGATCAACCCATGACCCATGGCCCATAACCAAAATACCCATGGGTAAAGAGGATATCTTCTTATCCAATGCTACAACCTCATTGTCCGCATTACTGCCAAATGTAGTAATCACAACATTCTCAACACCCTGTTGAGCATTCCTTCCATGTACATCAACTCTTTCACCTTGTACGATTGCAGGATTTCGGGAATTTGATGATGTCTAACGCTTGGAATTGTTAATTCTTGAGTTCAACATCTTAGTCAGTACCATCCATCCTTCGTTCAATTCCTCAAATGCTTTTGCATCTTCAGAATCATCAGTAGAAAGGTTTGGTGATGAAGGTTTTAAGCAGTAGATGTAAGGTGAGGAGATTAGTGATGTCTACATACTTGAAAGGCCGATATAGTGATTTTCAAAATTTCCCTCCAAAAATAATTTTGAAAACTTTTCACTCTCAAAATTTGAAATTCGCTATAAAATCCAATTATAAGGTTGTAAGAAAAATTTGAGTTTTGACAATTTTGACGCCAAATTTGACCCGAAAAATTCGAATTTAGGCCCAAAAATTTGAATTTTTGACCAAAATTTTTGTAGTTAAACCAAAATTTGAATCTCGCGTAAAAATTGAACGTTTAGTCTCCCCTAGAAATAAAATTTTACTCAATTTTTTTTAATACTTGTGTTGTTGATGGATCTTTGTAGTCGAATGAAACTAGATGTTTGTTGATGAAGTACACTTAGGCGTAGAAACCAGCTTAGGCGTAGACAGATGCTTAGGCGTAGACAAGTATACAGCGTGAGAGAAGCGCCAGAGAGAAGCTTACGTGTAGAAAGAAGCTTACGCGTAGAAAGAAGCTTACGCGTAGAAAGAAGCTTAAAAGTTTAGCTTAACCAAAGGCTTAACAGTAAGAACCTTATGCGTAAGATTTCCTTAGGCGTAAGATAAGCTTATGCGTAAGATGTTTACTCGTAAGCTCTTATGCTTAAGCGTAAAACTAGGGTTTTACCCAAAAAACTTAAACTTTAACACAAAATGAACCTTAAAGTACAAGAATCTTGAGTTTTTAAGTGAAAAAATAAAAGCTTTTTGCGTATGAAAGTTGAAAAACGTGAAACCTTACGTGTAGATAAGATAACTTCAAAGGACAAACCGTTTCACCCAACTAGATGGCAAATGATACCACTGTTATGTTCCCATTTATGTAACACAAGAATCAATAGAAGAAATAAGATGAAGAAAGGATCGGATGAACACACACACAGTCTATGCGTATAAAATGACAGAAGAGTTATGCATAAGTAAAATGTGAAAGTGAACAACCAACCTTCTAAGGATGTTTTACATGAGGTATTTATAGGAGGGAACTAGGGCAACAAACCAAGTTCCCATCCTTTCCTTATTAGGCTTGGGCCAAGGCTTATGGGCCTTCTACATAAGCGTTAGCATAATAACAAACATAAAGGCCTAATTAAACTAACTATTACATATTAATTACTAACACTTGTAATCTAGTTTAGGAGTGATTCCAACACTATCGCAAAAGGCGCTTGACCGTTTTTGTATAGATAATTCAATTCCGTAATTTGCTCATCCGGAATTGCCTGATCCTGACCAAGGTATTCGGGAAGCACCAGATGGGAAGATCGGTGTATATACCCGTTTTTTTGAGTATGCTAATTTTCGCCTCCCCTTGTCTTCTTTTCTTGTTTCAGTTTCTTGACTACTACCACATTCATATATCGCAGCTTTCTGTCATTGGTGCTGCTGAAGTTTCTCAATTTGAGATTCTTTGTTTTGCTCTTTGTATTAAACCCTCAGTTGGTTTGTTTAGGAGTTTTTATGTTTTGTCTCAAAAACATGGTTGGCTTTCTTTTAGTAAATGCCTTGATAGCTTTGGATTTTTCTTTTACTAAACCCCTTGATTGTCTTAAAAGTTGGAACGATCACTTTTTCTGGGTTGACTCATTTGCTTGTCCCACTATTCATCCTTTCTTTGTTGGGGGTAATCTTCCTAAGGATACCACTCCTAGGGATATTGAGTTTGATGCTGGACATGTTGCCTCCCTGTTCTTAATCTGCTTCTCCTTTTGTCAAGTTTCCGGAGCCTTTCCTTTGTTTAGTTGGGTTAAGCCGTAATTATACTTTGGGTGAGGATTCTTACCATGTGTTCTATGATCAGGAGAATCGGGGTGGGTATACCATATCTATGTTTCTTCTTCTGTTAATCTATTTTTGTTTGTCCTGACTTGTTGTTTCTTCTTCTTCTATTTTCTGCAGCTATGGATTTGCTATCTTTGGTTAAGAAGAAGGACCCTATGAGTCTGGTTTGCGATAGATTGCGACTCCAATCACATTTCGTTTATCTTTCTTGATGGTCACAAGCTCCCAGCACATTGCAACCGTAAGAGCCGACATCTCTAAGTGTCAATAAATATAAAAGATAATTAGAAGAAAAGGTTAGATTTAGTTTTGTTGTAAAGGTTTTGCAATGATATTTACCTTTCCATATTTGGATATCTTGTTCAAGTGTTTGATAAACGGGTGTTGCTGACCAAATAAAGTAACCACCAGGACGAAGCACGCGGTTATGCTAGGAATTAGAAAATTCAGTCGTTAAAGAGTCGGTCACCTCAAGTATATGTATTCGATAAAAAGCTCGTAGTCGTAGTCAAGTTATATCGAAGGTAGTTTGTTAAGTAACACCACCGTGTACCCTTGTATGCGATCCACAGCCCGTAGGTGGCGTTTATTGGTATGACACTATAAATACCCTCCCAAGGTAGAGGGTTGGAGCTTTTTATTTTGTTTCACATAGTTCCCAACTCTCTTCTCATTCTCTCTCTAAACTAACTTGAATGCCCCATTGTGATTATGGTTTAGTGTGTTTGTGAAATCCTATATCTTACAAATGGTATCAAGAGCCATGGTTTGATCACTCATCTTTCATGCTCTTTGTTTTGGTGGATTTCATAAGGTTTTTGGGGTATTAAGTGTTTAGGAGAATTTGAATCATTTGGACAAATTCCAGTGTTAAAGTTTGAATTTTGCTTGTACTTTTGTGTTTAGGATCATCATATGTGTTTATGTTTTGAATTGGAAGGCTTAAATCATTGTGGTTTGGTTGTTTTTGATTGATAAAGTGGTTATTTTTGAACTTTGTACAAAGCAAGTTGAGTCTCGGATATTTGTTTCTTCGAATCGAGTTGCTTCGTTATTGGATGCGAAGTTGGTATATCGACTTGGCTATTTAGCGAGTTGACCTTTTAAGCGACTGGGTTCTAAGTGAGTTGTTTCTTTGCAGCGACTTGAGTTCTAAAGCGACTTGGCTATTAGCGGTTGTATAGTAGCGAGTTAGTCTAAGCGACTTGGTGGTTGCAGAGTTGTGCTTGCTATTAAGAGTTGTCTCTGACTTGGCTATTAAGCGAGTTCTTCCTTAAGCTTGTTTCTTTAAGCGAGTTGATTGTTTAGCGAGTTGATAATTAAGCGAGTTAAGTGTTTAGCCACTTGTCTATTGAGACTTGTTACTTCTTCGTGCTACATTCTTACAGTTGTTCTTTTGGTTTAGTAAAATTCCGTGAAAGAATCAATTTCCCGGTTTAATCAAAGAATAGTAAAATCATGTAGAACTTGTAATCATGGAAAACATCATTCCAACTATTGTTTCTTCTTGAGCGAGGGCGTTCAGCAGCGGGATCGATACTCGTCCACCTATGCTTGAAAAAACTGATTATGACTCTTGGGCTCAACGAATCCGATTGTACCTGTTTGGGAAAAGCGGAGTCAACATACTCAAGTCAATCGATGAAGGACCTTATCAGATTGAGACTACGAGAGACATAATTGATTATACTGCTGATGAAACAATGATCTTTGGATTAGACAGACCAAAGATGTATGATGAGCTTAATGATAAAGAGAAAAAGAGATTCGATCATTGACATCAGGGCTTCCAACATTATTCCGGGTCTTCCAAAGGATATCTACAAGCTCATCAATCACAACACAAGCTAAGGCATTCGGGATAATGTCAAGATGCTTCTCTCGGTTTTGAGTTAACTAAGGAGACAGAGAATCACAACCATGATGAATTTGAGCACTTCAAAATGAAACCCGATGAGAGTGTCTATGAGTACTACGTGAGATTCCATAAGCTTGTGAATGACATGAGGAACATCAAAATGACTATGCCTAACATTCAACTCAACTCAAAGTTTGTGAACAACATGAATCCCGAAAGGCACAAATTTGTCACCGCTGTGAAGCTAACCAAAGGATTGAAGAATACAAACTATGAGCAATTGTATGCCTTCCTGCTTCAGAATGAGAGGCATGCTATGTTTGAAAACAGGATTCTATAACAGTTCAAAACCAATCAGGGAGAATCAAGCTCACCAAATGATTCTACTACTTTCTACACCAATGTTGGTATTACCACCAAATCCTCACAAGTTATTCCAATGGGTGATGGTAATTACAAACTCATCCCGGATCCAGCATATAAGCCACCAGACCCAAATACACTCATGGAAAACTTCATCAATCAACTATCTCTCATGGTCAGTGTTAGGACCGAAAAAGTATAAGATTTATGTGGTTTGGAGGTCGTGGTTGGTGGAAGAAGATGAAGATCTTCATCCTTTTTAGAGAGAGAAAGTAGAGAGAGGGAGGAGAAAACAAAGACTTCTATTAAGAAAACACACACTACACCTTTAGCCTAATGATTCACCTCACCCATCATGGAGAGTCATGAGGGGTATTTATAGGCTCTAACTTTGCCACTTAAACGATACTAGTCCTTATGGGCAAAGTATACTACGCATCTAGTGCAATTCACGTAAGTTACGTTATCTTTATAAAAGAGCGAGGCTAACAATCTCCCTCCAAGATATCGTCATACGTGAATGGTTACAATGAGACCTATAAATACAAAACAAAGTAAATTACAATAGTAATGAACAATGCTGACTTTGTTGAAGCGAGTCTCAAGTGTAGTCTAGAATCTGAGGCAAACTTGAAGTTCTCTTCCCGACGATCTCGGCATTTCATCTTTGGCGCTAACGGTACAAATTCTTGTAGCTCTGAACTTCAACTATAACGGTCTAGTTAGGTTATTACTCCCTCCTAACTAGTGAGCCTTTTTTCTTTTTCTGCTCCCTCCTGAACCGATAGCACTCTTCCAACACGCGCAATGGAGAAAATAAACTCTTGATCATACAATGGTTGTCGTTCTGGGAATGTCATAACAACATAACTCACTTAGTATTGCATCCAAGTTGGTAAAAGCCCCGATGTACACCACACTACTTCTCCTTCTTCAGTCTTAAGCACAATTCCCCAGTAATCCAATCACGGAAGATGAAATACCAACTTCTCCCTCCTGATGGTTGCGAGCTATCAGAATCATCATAATGTTGCGTACATGCCGTATTACCTTTTTGATGCAATATTAAAACCTTTGATTGAGCAAAATTCCGTGAGAATATGTCGCAAAAATACTCTCAATAATTTTCTCTAACCTACCTTTAATCGAACCTCCTTTGAATTCACCGGCTAATTGTAATGACCACATATGGAGATAACCCGATACGACCAACTTGAAAAGGAAGTAAACATCCCAACTTTGTGACTTACTGCTTGTTCTAAATTCTTGACCAATCCACAACTACGTGTGACACTGAGCACAACAACGTAACTCCTTAAAGTGATGGTGACACACCCTTGAGCACTACAACGTAACTCCTTACCAGTTATAACCAGATTGTCCATTCAATCACTTAAAGTGACAGTAATACCCCAACAAGTTATCTTGAGACATGCATCCAACCAACCATCGTCTCAAAGATAAAGAAGTCCACCCGTGAAACGTCACTTCAATTCCACATCAATAATATCGTACAAAAACACAGTCATTTTTCAAATTTCATAAGAAGTAAGATTATGTATCCCTCGTGAAAATTTTTTAACCAAAATACCTCATTCATCAAATGTTATCAATAATGTTATAACTAACATTAAATTCAGATACCATATATTGGTTGTTTCAATTAACCGATCCATCAGTCCAACTCTAATGACCCGTCCATGTATAAAAGCGTGAAGCCCAGTCTAAATCAAACCCATAACGAAGTCAACACACAACCCATAAAAATAAATTACCCGATCCATCTAAAGCTCCTTATATCCGGTTGTGATATACGTACAAGTATTCCACTTAATGACCTAAACCTAAAAATCACTTACACTTCTTTTGTTAAAAATGCCTCAGACTTATAAATCCTCTCACCAAAACTACTCATCCGATCAATCTTCATCAACCTTACCGAATCACAATATTCAGAAAACTAACCTTATGAACTCATGGCGAATCTAGAACATCTCACACAAGCACTCCCATACCTCTTCCTTGGTATTTTCATTATGGTTCGAATCAAGATCGTGTCTTATGTGGCTTCAAGATCCTGATTGGGTCTCGGGTAAGGTTATGTTGTGGTTTGATGTTTCCGTTTTGATTGAAACGAATCTAAGACTGAGGTAACATACTTGTTATGCCTTAATCTTTATTTATTCGGATAGTGATTAGAAGAATGTGCTTCAAAAAGTCGATGAAGATGACGTTCAATCAAAAAAACAATCTTGAAAAAGATTAGTGAAAATTGAACCCAATCTGAGATATCTTAAATTTCTGAGTATGTTTACAGTTTTGAGTTATGGTTTTGGGATAGTAGGGAGTAAGATAGGATGTGTAGTTGGAGTTGATATGTGGATAAGTTAATGTGTATATAGACTAATGATGGGTTGTTGTACTGAGGTTGAATCATTTTTCTTTTGGTATATGGTATTCGTTTGTGGTCATGGTCATTTTTTACGCATAACTCTTTTTCTTTTCTGGCTTACGCGTAACATTTTTGAACCCTTATGCGTAGGCATATATTATATGTAAAAGAAGCATGTTAGCGTAAGCACAACATGTGTAGCCAGAACTTGGCGTAAGCCTACTTATGCATAAACGCATACGCGTAAAATTTCTTACGCGTAACTTCACAGTTACGCGTAACTACTCTGTAGATGCTCCTTATGCGTAGAAAAAGGGTTTTGACCCTTTGACTATTTGCTCCGGCGAGATTCCAACCATTTTATTCCGTTCAGTCTTCATAAAAACCCAGAAAAGCATAAAAACTCCTTCTGGTTGACCCATTTGACCACGAAATTGACGGTTGACCACATAACATTTCACATCTTTTGGACAAAAAAATCATTAAAAAGACTGTTTGGACACGATATGACCAAGACAGATATTGAAAAATGATAGACCATGACTTTTTTGAACCAAAAATAAGGATACTAAACATGAATAAAACTGTTTACCCACAAATCGGAAAAAAAAATTTCCGACCACAAAAAATAGCACAAAACAGTTAAAAACATGCGTAACAAACCAACATAAATCAACACAATATAACCATGGCTCTATACCACTTGTTAGGACCGAAAAAGTATAAGATTTATGTGGTTTTGGAGGCATGGTTGTGGAAGAAGATGAGAATCTTCATCCTTTTTAGAGAGAGAAAGTAGATAGAGGGAGGAGAAAACAAAGACTTTTATTAAGAAAACACACACTACAACTTTAGCCTAATGATTCACCTCACCTCATGGAAGTCATGAGGGTATTTATAAACTCTAACTTTTGCACTTAAAACGATACTAGTTCTTATGGGCAAAGTATACTATGCATCTAGTCCAATTCACGTAAGTGACGTTATCTTTATAAAAGAGCGAGGCTAACAGTCAGTCAAAACATGAACTCTCTTCCACACACCAACAATAACCTCAGAACAACATCCAATCCACATAATCAAGCAACTATCAGAGATGGGAAGGTTATGGTGCAACCATTCAAGAAAGGTATATGAACAGGGAAGAGGTGGGTGGTAGATTTTATGTTGCTAATCAAAATTGGGGAAGGATTGGGAATCAAGGTTAAGCAAAGCCAATAAATGCTACAAGCTGTGGTGGTGAGGGACATATTGCAAGGCTGCATCTCCGCGTCCTCGAGAATGAGAATACTTTAGAGACAAGATGTTGCTTGTGCAAGCTCGGGACAATGGAGCAACTTTGGATGAAAAGAGGAGTTGTTGTTTCTTCTGAAGGGAATGCTAAGACATATGATGCTGATGTAGATGGCGACGGTCAGGGGTATGGTCGAACAATCCAAATGCATTTCAACTAGCTGATTGTGATGCTTATGATTCAGATGTGGATGATGAACCAAGCTTGACAATCTTCATGGCAAGCATCTCTCCAATGGTCTCTAAGGTTCCTTCACGCAACAAGATGGTCCATCCAAAGAATCAATCATCTCAGAGGTATTAAAACTATATGATGATGTTGATCAACAAAAGATACATAATGAAGTACAATCACTTGAAACTTATGACTCAGATAGTGATAATGTGGGTAATAGTAATATTGTCCCATATGATCAATATGTGACACAAAGTGAAAGTGAGATTGTACCACGTGATGTATCTTCTGCAGTCAATAATGACTGTGTTTTTGATGAATACACCTTGCATGTGCCCACGATGATTCTATTATCTGAACTAATGCCTATAAGGAACAAGTTGCTATTTATGAACAATGCTAAGTTTGAGTTAACCACCGTGAAATGGATGACCAAATGCGTACAATTATTAGAAAAGTAATTTTAGAGAAGAAGTATTAAAACAAGAGTTAAACTCCTTACAAGAAAAGCTTTCTAAAGCTGCTAAGCAAAAACAAGAACTTCAAGAAAATGTTAAAATGCTTAAGCAAGAATTCAATGCTAAGGAATCAAAACTTTTGAATGATTTTTCCAATCTAAAAACTTTGAAAAACAAGCTTAAAAATAAGTTGTACGTACAAGGGAATACCATTCAGACTGCTCACATGATCACTAAGCATAGAGTCTTAAGCGATAAACATAGCATTCCATTGTTGAGGAACCAAATCTAGAGGTCATTAAAGGGCTAGAAGCTGCTCATAAGGTAATTTATGATGGCAATAAAATCCTTAAGCCTAGGCAGAAACCTAGTTGCGTGAGTGCGAGGAAGATAAAAATAGATGAAGTCACTAGGGAGAAAATGGATAAGAAACTCAACAACCACATACATGTAAAAACATAACTATCAAACCTCATGATTACACTAAGGAAAATGGATCTCCTTAACATGTTTAAGCCTCAAACTCAATTAACGAACAAATTTTGGAAGAAAGATATGGATATGCAAAAAGCTGAAAATTTTGTTGAAAATAATCCCCCTTGTAGGAAATGCCTCAAACAGCGTGTATCCTCTAATACACCAATGCATTTAGTTCCTAGATCAATTGCCACAAATAGCAAGACCTTAATAAGCCTCTATGTTGTTTTCAATTGTTTGTTGATTTTGAGAAAACTTGTAAGAAGGAATCACACCTACAGGGATAGGGGAAAGGGGTTTGAGCAAACTAAAGAATGTTATTTAACTGAGGTCATGCCTTTCTTTAAACAATTAAAAGGTCAATTTGAGAGCCTTCAAAAGGGAATGAATTCATATATTAAAGAAATGGAAAAGGAATTTGATGCAATGATAGTTGAGGTCAATGATTATGAGCAGGAACTCAAATATAATGAAGTTGAAAGGAAGAACTTGCACATCTTAAATGAGAATATGATTTCGAGTTGTGTTGCTCAAGATGTGTTTTATACTGTTACTAAGCACTCTATTAATGCTTCTCAATTTCATGAATTATCTATTGCATTGAAAGTTTCCCATGATCGTGTCCTTGAGCTTGAAAACAAAACTCGAACTTAATGAGAAAATTGATCAAGAGGATCACAATAATTTGGTAAAACATCTTTCTAAACTAGAATTTGAACATTTTGATTTGCAACTAAAATATCAACATCTCAAAGAAAATGTTAAAACCTCAAATATCAAGACATCCTCAGATGTTCTTGAGTTTGATGCAGTTTTGAGATAAATAAACGTGTGAACAATTCAAGCTCATTGTTGCACGATCGGAAAGTTGAAAGCCCAAATCTCTCAATTAAAGGGTGAAAAGAACAATGTGATAGGCTCCCAAATGCCTCCTCCTTTAGATTCTCAACATTCTCAAACTTTTCATCTTCAAAACTTGGTTAATGTTTTACAAAAAGAAAACGAGAGTTTTCTAGAAGAAAATAAAAAGTTAAACGACACTTTAAAGAGTTATATGATTCAATGAAAGTCACTCGTGACAAAACAACGAAAAAATAACTTCTTTACAAAAAGAAATTGAGAATCTGAGAGTCGGGGAAAAGGGAAACGCCACTTGTCTTTAATAAGAATGTTGCATCAAAGTCATCCTTAGACTGCAAATATATTGTGATTGTTAAATACATTCCTCCTCATCTTAGGAACAATGAACTTGTGTTTCATAACTATTGTGCTCACCTTAAGGATAGTCTAGAATGTCTCAGTGAGATTGTGGAAGAGGATTTCATAAACAAACCTCTTGATAGAGAAATTAGGTTTGCTTGCATTCAGGCCAAACGATCTCAGAAGTTGCTAGAATGTTTAATTGCAACATGTCCTAAATCCTTAGATGCGAAAAGGAAAATTGTGATGCCTTGTTCTATGCCTAGTGCCAAGCATTCAAATCATTCTATGCCCAGTTTAAAGAAAGTGAACACTAATGTGCCTTCAAGTAGTTTAGATCCTGCACATCTAATTAGGGAATGCAAAAAGTAGATCAACCAACTAATGTTCCCATAATTCCTCTGAGGTAATCAGTGACATTAAAGCAAGCGGTCAAAGCCTCCAGGCAATACCAAGCAAGATAGGACCTCGCAAGCTAAGAATGTGCATTGGAAGAGAGTAGAAGATCACCCTAGGAATATTAAGTTTGCGTTGAATAAAACGAATCGTGTTGATTCTAGTGTTAGCCTTAAGCGTCTTGTAATTAATAATTGCATACTTTTGGCAAAACATGTAATGATGATTGCTGGTTTCATTTACTAATCTTGAATGTGGTGTGAATGATTTGTCTAATGTCTGTTAAGCATACGATAAAACTGTTAATGTTAAAATTCAAGCTAAGAAGGCTATAAGGCAAAGACGTAAGAAAGTTAGAAAACGAAACCGGGAAGGAAACTTAGTAATATAGGTTATCAATGGATACCTACTTGGCGTAAGATTAATGAGCTTTACCTAAAGTTGCTAAATCAATGCCCACTAGAAAATGGATGCCTATTGGTAGAACTATTCCCTAAGAAGTGAACATACTTTGAATAGGTCAAATATGGACACTAGCACTGCATCTATTTCTAATGAGTCCATTGTTTCCACTTCTGATGTGGGTGTTCAATCACTGTTACTAACCAAGTGGAACCCATTCTTGCATGGGGATCCCAATTATTCAGTTATCCATTCTTGTGCGTGTTCAACTGCGGTCGTTCAAATCGTTACGTGGTTTTGGACTCGTACATTTCCAAGCATATGACGGAGACGGTCGCGGCTCATGAACTTCGTGAGTAAATTCATCGGGAATGTTAGATTCGGGAATGATCATTTTGGTGCTATTATGGGTTATGGAGATTATGTTGTCGGTGATAGTGTTATCTCCAGGGTATATTACGTAGAAGGTCTTGGTCATAACTTATTCTTTGTCGGTCAATTACGTGATTACGATCTAGAAGTGGCCTTCTGAAAACATACTTGTTTCGTTAGAGAACTTGATGGTAAGGAACTTTTAAGAGGAACACGTGGTTCAAATCTATACACCATCTCTATCGAAGATATGATGAAGTCTTCTCCAATTTGGTTGTTGTCAAAGGCTTCAAAACAAAGTCATGGTTATGGCATCGTCGTCTCAATCACTTGAACTTCGGCACCATCAATGATCTCTCCTGAAAGGACTTAGTTGTAGGTTTACCTAGACTAAAGTATGAAAAGGATCATCTTTGTTGACATGCCAATTGGGAAAAAGCAAAAGTATGCCCACAAACCCAAACCTACAAACTCCAGTTCGAAGTTCTTCATACAATTTACATGGATTTATGTGGACCCATGAGAGTATATCTTTGGGAAGAAATATGTGTTAGTTGTGGTTGATGATTACTCGATTCACCGGGTTAAGTTCCTAAGGACAAAGGATGAAACTCGGATATCATCATCAAACTTATCAAGCAGTGCGAGGTTCAACTTAACAAAACTGTCGGAATCATCCGAGCAGACAATGGGCTGATTTGTCAATAAACAACTTAGTGAGTTTTATGAAAGTGTTGGAATCAGTCATCAAAGAAGTGTACCACGAACTCCTCAACAGAATGGTGTAGTTGAAAGGCAAATCGAACTCTTGTGGAAGCCATAAGAACAATCTTTGATTTACTAAAGGTTCCAATGTTTCTACGGGCGAAGCCATTGCCCTTTACATGCTACACTCAAAATCCCTAATTCACACTTGCTCATGGAAAAACTCCATATGAACTTGTCCACAATAGAAAACCTAATCTCATTCCTTCGTGTGTTTGGTGCATTGTGTTATCCAACTAATGAGGGGCAAGACTTAGGCAAACTTAAAGCTAAAGCGGACATTGGAGTATTTGTAGGATATGCACCAAACAAAAGGGATATCGAATCTACAACAAAAGAACCCGAAATATCATGGAAACAATTGACGTTACGTTCGATGGTGACCGGTCCAATGGCTCCAGGACAACCGATTCTGGACCCGCATCCTCAAGTAGTCCCATCAATTCTACTCTTGTTTTGACTCAGCCATAGACTCCTTATGTACCTCCTTCGGAAGATGATTTAAAGAAATTGTTTGATCCAATGTTTGATGAACACTATGAGCCAAATGCTAATGATCTGTCAATCCATCATCGAGAGGCTACTACCATCCCTCAATGAAGTTAACCCCAGTTTCTATGACTTAAGTCAAGAAGCCTGCTGATCACTCTGTCTCATCAACAAATCATCAATCATCGAGTGTACATCATGGAGATGTTTCTAGCACCCTTGATGGAGAGAATCCCTTTGCTACTCACGAAGATGTTTGAGAAAACATATTTGCTCCGAATCATTATCGGAACCATCTTCATCGGGAGATATCGACTCTGCTACTTAGGTCCCTCAACAACAACCACATGAACACCTCAGAAAATGGACACATGATCATCCATTGGACAACATCATTGGAAACCCTCTCGTCCAGTATCCACACGGAAACAACTTGCAGCCGATGCCTTATGGTGCTTCTTCAACTCCGTACTCTCTAAGGTCGAACCAAAGATATTAAAGCCATGAATGAAGCACAGTTGGTTCAATGCCATGCAAGAAGAAATTCATGAGTTTGATCGACTTGATGTATGGGAATTAGTACCTACTCCAGGTTGTGCTATGATCATTGCTCTAAAGTGGATCTTCAAAGTGAAACTTGATGAGCATGGTGATGTTCTAAAGAACAAGGCTCGATTGGTTGCAAAAGGATACCGTCAAGAGGAGGGTATTGACTTTTAAAAATCATTTGCTCCTGCTTATGACGTGAGAATCTTCTTGGCTAATCTGCAAGTAAGAACATGGTGGTATATCGGATGGATGTAAAGACGGCATTTCTTAAGGAGATCTTAAAGAAGTCGGTATCGTCAACCAACCCGAAGGCTTTGTGAATCCAGAACATCCTACTCACGTCTATCGTTTGAAGAAGGCTATTTATGGTTTAAAGCAAGCTCCAAGGGCATGGTATGATACGCTATCAAAGTTTCTTCTATCCACGGGATTGACAAAGGAGCGATTGATCCGACATTGTTCACCGAAGTCGGGCAAACATTTAATTCACGTTCAAATATATGTTGATGATATTATCTTTGCCTCGTGACCCAATGAAATGTGATCGTTTTCTAATGAAATGGGTTCCAAATTTCAAATGTCAATGATGGGACAAATGTCATTTTCTTGGGATTACAAATTTCACAAAGTTCCGAAGGCATTTTTATAAATCAATCTAAATATGCAAATGAGATTTTAAAGAAATTTGGATTTGATTCTTGTGACCCTATTGACACTCCCATGATTGAGCGTACTAAACCGGATGAGGACCACTCAGGGATCATGGTAGACCAAACGAAATATCGTAGCATGATCGGATCCACGATGTATCTCACGGCCCGGTAGACCTTGTTCGTTGTTATGCATGTGTGCTAGATATCAGGCTAAGCCTACTAAAAAGCACCTTGAAGCGGTTAAAAGGGTCTTTCGGTATCTCCAAGGAACCATCAACATGGGACTTTGGTATCCGAAGGACGTCGGTATGTCACTAACGACCTATGCGGATGCTGATCATGCGGGATGTCAAAATACACGTCGAAATACGTCACGGAGGTGCTTAGTTTTTGGGCGATAAGCTTGTGAGCTGGTCTTCAAAGAAACAAATGAGTACTTCTATCCTCTATAGAGGTGAATACATAGCCATGTCATCCTGTTGTGCTCAAATCCTATGGATGAGATCTCAATTGACTGACTATGGCTTTAAATTCAACAAAATCCTACTGTCTTTGTGATAATAAAAGTGTTATTACTCTCTCATGCAACAACATAAAACACTCAAGAGCAAATCATATCGACATTCGACATCATTTCATCAGGGAACAAGTGGAAAAAGGTGTGGTGGAACTCTATTTTGTGGTCAGGCGAATACCAATTAGCGGACATCTTCATCAAAGCTCTTCCTAGAGAACGTTTTGAGTTTATCCTTCCACGTCTTGGTCTAAAGAGTCTACCCGGAAACACTCAGCGTCTTCAAGAGGAAGAGCGGAGTAAAGGTCTTTATTCATCTATCTCTTTTATATATTTATTCAAAAACCAAAATACAAAATTATAAAACCAACAAAAAGCAAAGAAAAATATAAAACTTTCAAAAATCCATAAAAATTAGAAAATCTTGAAAAATTCCAAAAATATTGTTAATTTTGTGTTTTCCTCATTCGATATCATCTACGGACTTTGTGTTTACATTCAAAGAATGTCACGGGTCTTTAGATGTTCTTCGAATGTACATAGTTTGAAAATAAAATAAATAAAAAATATGAGGCAGAGAAAAATGGTGGTTTATTGTCATTTCAGGTAGTAACCCGGTTTTAAAAATAAAGAATAGAGCCATGCTTTATCTTATTTTACAAATCTCATGCTCGATTCTTAAAATGTTTGTCATCAAAAGACAAATATTTCTCTTTCCAAATATTTTCCGTCTAATGATTCTTCTGAAAAATATTTGCCATCTAATGAAAACTAAATTACTTTGAAAATTCCTTGTACTCTATTATTCGTGTAAATCAATTTGTGCATCATCACATCAAAATCTCTATCTCTCAATCAACAAATTGTGTCATTGATTGAGGGGAGAATGATTTTATTCAATTAAAAGGTTATTTTGAAAGGTAATTTTCAAACAATTGGCACGTAAATGAGCAAGGTTTAGTTGAACAATAAAAGAATAATGTTTTATTCAGTTGATTCAAAACCTTTGCTAATGTTATGTTTACAAAAGACAATTATGCATGTTAAATCAATGGAGTTTAAAGTCTCGAAAATCGATCATTATCGGTTAAAAAGTTTTCAAAAGCAAGTCACTATTCTCCTCAAAAGCTCTCAAAATTTAATTTAAATCAAAAGAGATAACATCTCTCAAAAGGATTTGGAAAGTGTGATCAGGGGAGAATTTATGATTTAAATTGGATTTAAACTGATAACTTGATGATTGGTTTTATAAATGTTTATAAGCTTTCCTCCCCACATGTGCCAAACGATTTCAAATTTTCCATGCACATGTTGAGGGGAGCATCTATCTTAAACCACTAAGATTTGAAACATGATCAATTTATTTCAATGTGCAATCTTTTCCTAATATGTGCAAAACATCTTCAAATTTCCATGCACATATTGAGGGGGGGCAACTATTTTGAAAACCACATTCTTCATATAACTACTCTTAGATGCAAACCAACCCCTCAAAGATGAAAATTATTTCCATTACAAAATGATCGTGATGCACATGTTGAGGGGCTCTCTTCAAAAATTATCAAAACAATTCAGGTACAAAATGCTTTGATAATATATCACAAGTATATGGATTGATTTTAAAATGGTTTTCAATTGGTTCCAATGGCTGATGAACAATACCAAAAAGACCGACCAACTTTACTTTTATGTATGGTGATATAAGGATGATAAGGTTAGGTATTTGTTCCCATGATCTGCCAGAACCGGAGGGATCTACCCAGGGACAATCCACTAGATAGTGTAGAAGTCCTTAGGTATGATGAAAAAGGAGAAATGTGAGATATGGGAAGAGTGCGGACTGAGACAGAGCTAGTACTAGAATAAACCCAACAAGGTTCTAGTTATGAAGTCTCGATAAGCACTGAAGGGGTTGAAGAATGAAAAAGAATTGAATGTGAAAAGGGTGAAAATAAATAGCCCTCCGATAATTCAACTGTGGAAAACTAGAAGGGGGGTTGAATAGTTTTACCAATTTAAAACTTCCTTTTAAATATTTAGATCGACTTATGTCAATCTATTTGATTGTTATGTTGGACGTTGATAGATAGATATATAAACGTGTAATGAAATATAAAGAGGAAGCACATCACTAACGACACAAGTTATTTATAGTGGTTCGCTACAAGGACACCTTCCTTGCCCTACTCCACTCCCCGAGTCACCTACTCGAGAGTTCGGAAGCACTACACCAACCTCTGCATGGAGAAGCCTTCACAACGTCGCTTAACCTTTTCCGGTACAAAGCTAAATACCGAGTTCCTTCACACCAAGGCGAACCACACCTAACACAATGTTGCTTACCCTTTATACGGTGCTAGGGTAACCACCGAGTTCTTTCACACCTTAGGAGAACTAATCCTATCACAACGTCGCCTACCCTTTATTAGGTACTAGGCTAAGCACCTAGTTCCATTACTATAGAGTAACTACTACCCTTCACCGAACAACACCTAATCTCAAGGAGATCTACTCCTTGTTACAACACCATCAAGGATATCACCATCCTTGAAAATAAACAAATACTTATATGTATAACGATGCACCTCATCGATTATACGACCTGGGCATTCTTCCCAAATGCGACTTGATTTGATTCTTCGGCATCCTTCACTAATGCCTTTGACACAACGCTTGGCACCCTTCACTAATGCCTTCGTCTTGACACCTTTAGCATTCTTCACTAATGTTTTGACACGGATGATGAGCACCTTTCACTAATGCTTTCATCTTGACACTTTTGGCATTCTTCACTAATGCCTTCAACCCAAAATCTATGGAGAAAGGAAGAACTATCAACAAGAGAAGCTTAGTTGTCTTGATGATGACGAAGCATGGAAACTCATGGACTTGAGCTTGCACGTCTTCAAGAAGTGGTGATCTCTCCTTTAAGAGGAACCTAGAAGATCACACAAAACAAAAGACAAACTACATAGATCACTTAGATCTGAGGTTAGAGGGTTAGAATACTTTTGGGGAAGTATGTAAAAAAGTGATGCATAGAAAGGAAGAAATGGCTCTCTATTTATAGAGAAAATTTCTCTCCTGATCCCACAGATCCCTTCCACCTAGGATCCGGCTAGCACAAAGCCGGGATCCATGGAACACCTCCCTTGCCCATGGGTATTTTTGGTTATGGGTCATGGGTCATGGGTTATGGGTTGATCCATGTGTTTCTTTCTAGATGTTGAACTTGGTTAAGTATATATAAAACCATGGGTTACAATACCATTTTCTAGTTTTTACCCATTTTAGTATTTACATGTTTTTACCCATTTTAGTATATACATGTTTTTACCCATTTTAGTATACTTAGTTTAAGTATGTGCTAACCCAATATGTAAACATTAGTTGTTGTACATATATATCTAAATCATAAAATCACTTAAGCTTGTTTTAGTGTTTTATGTGAAAACGTAAGTGTGTTAGAAAACTATTAACTCAAACTATTTACGTATTTTATTTGTTTCGTTAAAATGATTTTACGTTTGTTATCGACAAAACATTAGAAGATCGCAAAATATAAATAAACGTTTTTACGGCTTATTTGTATTAACAATCTCCCCCTTTTTGTTGATGACAAAACATAAAATTATTTTAAGGAAAAGCTAAAATTCATAAAAGTTTGAATTTGTAGTTTTTACTTTCTTGTCCCCCTTTTTGTCGAAACAAAAAGTGTTGAAAGAAACTAACACAATTTATAAGAAAAGATATGTGTAAAAAAAATGTAAAGAGAGCAAGTGACGAAATGGTACTGTCTTAACTCCCCTTGATGAGTCTATCCTTTGAAAGGGCGTCAAGGACATGACGTAAAATAAACTAATTGTGTTTGCAATTATGTTTGCAAATGGTTTGTCTAAGTGACGAAGACGTGCTCCCACTTGAAGATTGCAAAGTTGCAATGGGGTGTCATGAAACAATCGGATTAGGTTGCAAATGTTTTTGCAATTGCGTTTGACACAAAGCTCCTCCTAGCTTTATGGTGTCAAAATCTTCATGTGTATTTTGAAAATCTACAAAGTAAAGGTTAAAAAACAAGAGTATAGTGCAAAATTTCCTGCTGAATAAAACTCAAGTTAGTAGAAATTGCTTCTGCACGATCCCACGTTCCCTTCAAGGAGGGATCCGTCTAGGTGTTTTGGAGGATCCGGCTGATGACAGTTTCCAGAATGAAGAAATGTCAAGCAATGCTATTGAAGAAATGAGATACATGTACAATATAACAAGCACAAAACACAAAATAATCATAGCATAGAGGTATTCATTCAATAAAACAAGAGATACACAACCAAATCTCTAAAACTAAGAGAATGAACTTAGCCATACAAATACTACTAATGCTAATTGAGTTACCCCAAACTTAAGATTCAACTAAAAGCATAATGATGATCAAGGATGAGAAAAGTTTCCTAAATGTTCTAGGTTTGAGCTTGTGACTATGATGCTTATTATAGTTTAGGCTTGTTGACCTCTTCAAAACGTTCAAGGAGGTGATGAAACATGAAAAGTTTCTCTTCACGTAGTTCATGTATCAATTTTTCAACATGTTTACAATGATAGCAATCCTTGTCATGGTTTTGAGTTTCTTGAAGTGGAAGTTCAAGTGAAGTGGGTTGAGGATCTTCAAATGAAGGAGGATTTGGTGGAGGCTCATTAAGTTGTGGCTCTACAATGTTTGAGTAGAGAGTAAAGAAGCATCAACTTCCATTTGTTCGGGTGGTTGCCTTTGATGTCTTCTCATAATCCAAAATGGACTATTGGGAGGAATGATAGAATTTGCTTTTGGAGCAAGTGTTGATTCAACAATTTGATTTTGTTGCTCAATCTTTTCAAGTGAATTAGTTGGTAATGGTGAAAGATGAGATGACCAAGAGGGTAAATCTTCTACATTGTGAGAGTGTGGAGATGATTGTGAGGTGGCTCTAGGCACTAATGATATTGGTTGAGTTGTGGAGGGTATATTTGGTATAGTAGGATTGATGAAATCTAGTGGGAACACTCTTCTTGGGGATTAGTTTGATTGGTTTCCTTGGTGTAGGGGAAATCCTAGCATTGGTGAACTTAACCGGAGATGATTCGGTTGAGGAAACTTCATGTATTATTCTAGCAAGTTTCTTGGGTGGTTCTTGAGTGGATGAGTTAACACTAGGAGCTTTTCTCACGATGAGATGACTAAGGAATATGGTTGCAATTGCTGATAATTATGTTTTGTGTTTGATGACTAAAGTGTTCTTAGCAACATGTGTGATAAAGGGAAGAACTTGGCAATTGCATTTAAGACTTAATCCACTAATGTTCTTGGAAATGTGATGATCAACATGCACAAGGTTGAGATTCAGAGTTTCACTGATCTAGGAATTCATTTAAGATGAGATGGAGTGTTTGAGTTAGGAAGTTCAGTTGAAATGATTGTTTTAGCAATGTTTGACACAACCTGCACCCATCCACGGCCCTCTTTGGAGGTATCCGGCTAGTCTAATCCTAGGGATCCGGCTCTCAGCATTTATTACAGGTTTGAAATGAGGTTTCTAGGAGCTAAAGCCTATCTCATTTTGAATGTTTCAGTTCTTCTAAGTGTTTAAGATGAAAGGGTACTTGAATGACCAAAGTTAATAAGTGTTATAGCAAATGATTGCTTCTTATGGAAGGAGGATGGGACAAGATGACTACCAATGGATGTCTAAGGATAAAACTAAGAGTTATGGAGGTGTCAAGTCATAATTAATGATCCTAGTGATCAGATTTAAGCTTGAGGTGATATTTAGAAAAATTCTTAAAAATCACAAGAATTGAAAAACTAATTTTTGTCTTACTTGGAGATAGACATGACTAAAGAATTTCAAAAAATGTTTAATTTGTCCTCTTTAAGTGTTTTGAGGGATGAGAAAAAATTTGTGAGTAGTTAAAGCGGAAATATGGTGAGTTTAGATGGGTTGATAAATTAAGAGGTAATTAGACTAAGATCTTAAGTAAGCCTTTAGTGAGTCTAAGCCTTTCTCATCCTTGAAGTGGACTTAGTTGGGTTCTAAAATCATATGCTTAGCTAATGTGATGTTATCTAGAAAGCTATCTTGCTGTAAGGAATGCTGTATTGTCGATCACATGTCACGGATCCCACGGTTCCTCCAAGGGAGGGATCCGGCTAGGCTAATCCTAGGGATCCGCATCTGCAGACGAACCCTACACGAAATGATGCGTAGTTTATGCACACTAGTAAATCCAAAGATAAAAAAATAGAAACAAGCATGTTTATGACAAAACACTTGTTATAGAAGCATGATAAAAAGACAATATCCAAGTTACCATAAACCGAAAGTGCTAAAATGTAATCATCCAAACATAAGATAAAGAAAAATTAGCATATTCCTATTGTCTCTTTCGTCAATCCTTTATTTTCCTTTTTGACGGCTTAGTGAGGTTGTATGCGAGGTTTTGAATTATGCCCCTCAATTGCTTAAATTCGGTGGTCTCGTTTGGAATGGTTGGAAGTTGTTTGTGGTATTCAAGGATTTCCAATTTGATGTTGGCTACGGGGTCGACATCTTCTTCTTCTTCACCGGCCGAGGAGTCTGAGAGAGCTTCCCTTTCTTCCATTGACCATGAATAGTTTAGAAAATTGTTTGGTAAGAGGTACCATGACGGATTGAAAGGTAATGATCATCGTTGATAGGAAATGGTTGTAATGTACTAACATACTTACAAAGTCGTGTTAGGAGCATACCATACGGAAGTACCATGTTGTAAGCTTTGAATACCCCAGCCATTCTCCTTACCATGTAATAGGCAAGATTAAATGGCCTTTGGTGGATAAGACAATAGATCATTTGCACAAGACATGCATTTGGATGATCTTTGTTTCCAACTAGGCTAATGACATTTTCCCTAAGGATTTCTTCCCATTTTCTAAACATGGGGTGCATTTCGAAAAGTTCCATTTGAAAGGAATTACGGTGAATGAGCTTCTTGTTTCGGTCGAAACGGGATTGGTCGGCTCTTATTTTGAAAATAGTGTCTCGGATGGTTTCGGGTTCATCAAGAGGAGTGTTATAGAGAGGCTTAGGATAAAGTGCAAGGTTTTGGAAGCATTGCCCAATCTTGAGAGTACATACAAATTCCTTCACAAGGAATGTGAAGAATTTGAGCAAAGGTGTTGAGAGGAAGAGTGAAGTTTTGTTTATTGATGATAAAAGCGATTGAAATGCTATCATCGACGCTTTCAATGATCCTACTGCTTTTGTAAAATTCAAAAATGAAAACCGGACAAATTTGTTCATCTATCAAAGGAGACAATCAAAGTTGATTGTCGAGAAAACTTGACGAATGTCGGTATCTTCAAGGAAACTTTCCTTGACTACACGACCTTCGTGGATAAGTCGTTTTACAAGGCTTTTGAATATTTTACGGTCGGTTTTGGTCAATCCCTTTTACGATAGTAATGAGTAAGGTAGTTGTGAAGATCGTTGAAGCTCTTAGACTAGGTCTAATATTATATCTAGAACACATAATAATGAAAGCGGAATATTCAAACATAGAATCAACATTATTATGAACAAGGTTTTTTATTATCATCTCTACCACAAAACACTAATATACTAAATACTAACCTATGCTATATGAACATACGCTAGGAACTAACTAACTAACTATAATAAAGATCAAAGAATTGATCTAACACTAACTAACTAAACCCTAGGCGTTTACCCTACGCCTAGGTTCCCACACACACACACATTTTAGGTTTACATCTTGTACGTACTATAAAACTAATGACCCTATGTCTCTTTATATATTAGAGATATCTAGGGTTTACAAGAGGAATCATAATACAATTAGGAAACTAAATATTCTTTTAAGCATATCTTCTAGAATCTTCCAAATCCTCCATCTTTTTGTAGTTTCCTTCTTGTCACTTTTAGTCCTTCATGTTTCATTCTTCTTGTTTTGTATCATCAAATCTATAATAGACCCAACAATCTTCCCCTATTTGATGATGACAAAACAAACACGATTCTTGTACGAACTTACCTAGACGAAGTAGCAGAAGTTGAGATAATTAAATCTCACCATCAATGAAACAATCTTGTCTTCCATGCTTCCCCTTGACTTGAACATGTCACTCAAACATCTCTTCCCCCTTTTGTTATCAACAAATAGGGAACGTATGCAAATAATGATCATGACCACCACGAACCAATATCATACTTCCAATCTAAGACTTCTAATGCTTCAAATCGCCCACCATTACGCACCATAGGAAAAATGGATCCAAAATGAGAAAACTCCAACTAGCAGTAGTAATAATGATCAACAGTAGTAAGAATCAAACACTTCCTCTTGAGTGATGCATGTAGATAGTTAAACATTTAACAATAAGCTTTGTAATGATCACTTGTGAAGAAAACCAAATATAACGAATTTGATGAAGAAGTATAATTTCCCAAACTTGTGTCTTAAATCTTGTACTATCCACGGAACTCCATACTTATACGAATCACCAAATATAAGTAGACCGCAATCCCTTGACAAAATCCTCAACTAATATCAGACATTGAGCACTACAATGTAACTCCTTTAAGTGATAGTCAATGTGTGCATAGAGCATCGTAAGAAAAATCACACATTGCTAGATTCATCAAGCTATATGATAAGAACACAAACCTATGAAACTCAACTACAACATCAAATAAATGATATTCAACCTTCTTCGTAATCAATTAATCCATCAAATACGAGCCTTTTTGAATCTTTTTAAGAACAAATCACCAAACTTCTTGTGTGTGTGAACAATAACCTAAGTTGGGGTTGTGGTATCCAAAAGAGTCACCTTTTCACTTAGAAGCTTTTTCAGATAGTGATTATGTAGGTGATAACTATGATAGAAGATCAACTACAGGTGGATGCCAATATCTTGGAAGAAGATTAGTCTCCTGGCAATGTAAGAAACAAACAACAGCAACATCCCCTCTGAAGCTGAATATGTACTGCTGCAGTCGTTGTGGACAAGTTTTGTGGATGCAGAATCAACTCTTGGACTATGGGTTCAATTTCAAGAATACACCTATCAATATTGATAATGAGAGTACCATTTGTATTGTGAAGAATCCAGGTTATCATTCCAAGACCAAGCACATACAGATTAGGCATCACTTTATCAGAGATTGCGACACGTGCTCATTAATGTGGTTAAGGTTCACACGGATGATAATATAGCTGACTTACTCACCAAAGGTTTTGATGTTTCAAGATTCAATCACTTGGTGGTGAGCATTGGCATGATTAACTACTGAGCTACATTTAAGGGGAGGACTATTTAGTATTAGTATAGTCATGTGCATTGCTTTAGGGGAGGATATTTATGTATACTTAGCTTATACAGAGGAATTTGGAAAAGTCTGCTTTCTTAAATGAAGAGCTTTGAAAGTGCTGGGAAAGTACTCGCATACGTGGAAAGTAATGTTTGTCTTATTAAAGTAACTGTTCAACGGTAATATTGAGGGGTAATTAATTCTAACGGTAACTTTCTAATTATGGGATGTGATTTTTTAAATCTCACCTATAAATAATTACTCTCCATTTTCCTCTCATATTGATACTTTAGAATCTTTTCCATATTTCTCTCATCACCTCTATATTATTCGATTATATCTCTTATTGTGCTCACATATTCCACAATGGCGAATCGTGTATGAGTTTCAAAGCACAATATGGTGGCTAATTTAGATAAGCTGAGCGAATGCACTTTTTCATGATATCATTGATTATCTTACTGGATCGCCAATTAGTTATGCTCTTTTGGTGAAGCCGGATATACTTGAGCCCTGGATTCAAGAATTTTGGGCTACTGCTATGGAAAATATGGAGAATGATGAATTTTATATTAGAGCTACGATTCTGGAAGAACTGTGAAGATTACTGAAGCCTCCATTAGAGAAGACTTAATGTTTAATGATGAAGATGGGGCTATTCGGTTTGATAAGCAGTTGATTTGGGATACTTTTGGACATATTGGTTATGAAGGGTCTTTAAATGAACAAACATTTAGGAAACAACTCGTTTGCCCTCAATGGAAGTTTTTAGTGCATGTGTTGCTTCACCGTATTAGTGCAAAAAGTACTTCATGGGAACAATTTGGATCAAATATAGCATCTGCTATTGTGGGTTTGGCTACATATCGTTATTATTTTTTTCAAGGCTTATTCTTGATGGAATGCTTTCCCACATCACTCATGGTTCAAAATGGCTAATGTATCCAAGGTTTGTTCAAGTATTCCTCAATAAACAATTTTATGATGTTCCTAAGCCACAGTGTCTTTTACCTATTGTGGTTCAACAAGACAAATTTTTTACCTTTATGGCTCGGCAGAGTCATTTATTCCTGGAAGGGACACCTCTTAACTACTTCTATGATGGAAGTTGTCAAGTCGCTCGAGTGCGTCAAGAAGATGAAGATAGTGAAGGTACTCACCCCTGCATCTGACTGTAGTACTGCTTCGCAAAGTGTCTGCATCTCAAGAAGGTACTGCATCTCCACAAGGTACTCTGCCCAAGTACTGAAGTTCAGAAGATGTTGCAGCTTTCACCTTCTCCATCTCCACAAAGATCTGCCTGATTCTCAACTGAGGAACATTCACCAATTCAAGGAGATGATTCACATACTATACCCCCTGAAGAAATGACATTGGATAATTATGTTTTGACAAAGGAGTTAGTTAAGTTGAAAAAGACTACTAAGGTTCAAGCCAAACAGATTAAGAAATTGAAGCACAAGTTTAGAAGGCTCAAGAATTTTGTGTGGCCATTGGTTCAAGAATTTCGTCTATGGGTAAAATCTAAAAAGAAGGAACAAAAGAAGTTGATGAGTGTCTAAATACTCATTTTATTCATTCTCAGATGCAAAACCAGTCAAAAACACTTTAAAAAGTCTCAAAAGACGAAAAAAATATTTAGACTGTGTTTTATTCAATAATTGTAAAAATCTAGTCCCTGGTTATTCAAAACATGTACTTTTTCATAAAATGCCCTCGTGGATTTTTAATTTGTCGAAATTAGCCTTATAAAATTCAATTTTGCAAAATGGCAACTTTAGTCCCTAAAATTTCAAAGATTGACAGAATTACCCGGACATTTTTAATTTGAAAATTATTATTTTTGGTCCTTAGGAAAATTAAACTTGTCATAATTGGTCCCTATGATGAATATTGGATGATTACAGTTTCGGTCCCTTGGTTTTTGTGGAATTGCAATTTTGGTCCTTATTATTACTAAATACCACATTACCTTTTTCCTTTTTATAACCAAACCATAAAAATAACCCAATCCATCCCTTTTTTTCCCAGAAAACCGTATCACGAACCCTTTTCCCTCCTCTTTTTTCTTCTTTCCCCACACTCAACCCCATGGAGGCTCTGATCATGTCAAACTGGTACCTACTTCTTGGATGGCTTGGATTTAATGAAGAAAGCACAAGATGAGTACTTGGCTGTATACCACTCAAAGAAGAAACAAAAGGCGGAGAGAGAACCCATGGCTTATTAGTATAAATAGTTTGTATGCCAATGTAAGGCAAGGTAGTAAGTTAGTTTTTTAGTTTTAATTTAGTTTTTAGTTTTAGTCTAGAATTTCAGTGGTTCTAGCTCCATTTAATTTTATTGTCATTTTCTTGTAACCTTTAAATTTTCAATGCAATTTCAATTCCGTTTTAATTCCAGTTATTTAAATTTATGCATTGTATGCCTTTGCGCTTGATGTTTTGATTACGTCATTTGAGTTTCAAAAGGATTTGTTCAGTGTGTTTAGACTCGTTTGAGTTTTGATTTATGATCTCAAAGTTTTCTTTTAGCCTACACATCTCAAATCGTTTTCAAATCTATTTTTACCCAAATCTGCTCCAAAATGGGTTGTTGGTTTAGCTTATGTTATGGGTCAAATCAGGGTTTTGATCGGTTCTTGAAGTTTAAATAAGTTGTATTCAATGGTTTGACTGTGATTTTAGTTTTCATTTGGTAAGAATTGGCTTTGATAGTTTTTTTTTAGTCATTTTTCTGTCTTAACGTCTTCACTCAACAGCTCCCTCACCATCTTTTAAGCCCTAGCTCATTAGGATTAGCATCTAATTAGGATTTGTGGGGCAAAAGCTTGCCCCCCAGCTTGCCTTCAAATATCCGTAAGCTCAATAGCTCTTTCCCAGTGTAGCTTAGTTAAAATTTGCTTCAAAAAGTCCCTGGACTGTCTTGTGAACTTACAGCAAAATCCCTTAGCAGCCCCATAGAAGCTCCTTACAAGCTCCCTAATAGCTTAAATTTAGTTTTTTTTTAGATCCTTATAAATAGTATCTTTGTCTTGCTTGGTTTTGAATTTTTAAGTTAGTTGTAGCTTATTTCATGCCTTTGAGAACCTACATGTCATTCTTTGCTATCTTCAACCATAAGTCATATTAAGCAGCCTTTTAAAGCTTGGTTGAAAGCCTCTCAGTAGCTTAAATTTATTTTTTAAGTTCTTAGGTGTATGAGATTCACATTCTTGGCATTATTCAGGATTCTAGAGCAATTTGACGCTTATTTTTAAGCTAAAAGTCACCTATATAGACTTTTTAATGCACACCACAACAAAGCCCCTCACCTATTTTTTTTTTCCTCAGCCTATATTAAAACAGATGGGAGCAAAGGCTAGCCAGGTGGACTCCGTTCCAAGAAGCCCATGGTCTAGTTCACCTTGTAGCTTATCAAATTAAGCCACAAAGCCCCTCGTTGGTCGTTGTGACTGAAACAAGAACAGAACAACGTGCAAACCAAACTGCTTTTTCAAGTGCTTATTAGGATCATTAATTAGCTTATTTAGGATTTTTAATCCCCTTTAGTATCATTAGTTTAGAATAACTCTAGTTTAGTTTATTAGTGCTCATTGTACATTTTTAGATTAGCTTATCTCCATTTTTAGAAGTTTAGGACTCCCCTAGTGTAATTGCTCGCCAACGCCTTTTGTTTCAGCTTTTCTTAGCTTATCATTGAATGTGTTAGCTTAATTCTCTTTAGATTTTGCTTGTTTACTGCCTTTCTTGTTTAACTTGTGGTTAAAATAGTTAAAGGGGTGTTTGGTTATTGTTTTTGCAACGTGATTTTTGCCAAACTTTGTGGAATTTTCACGGATTCATTATAAGTTCATTTGAGCTCAAACTTGGGATACAAGCACTTTGGTTGGTGATCTACAGCTAGGTATTTTTAGTTTATTTTTGTGATTTTTCTAGATAGCTTAATAAAGTGCTTAAAGTAGGGCCTTAGAGCCGTTTCGTGTTGAGACTTGAACTCACCTCGAGTTTTTTTCTGTAGCTTGTGCTTTTTACTTCCCACTCAGTTGCATTAGCTCATTTTAGGTTAGATTTAGGCTGTAGTAGCCTATGGTAAATTTTGGATAGCTTATAGCTTATTTAAATGCTTATTTAAACTGCTTATTTGCCCAATTCAGCTTATTAGTGAGCTTATTTAACTTTTTATATTTTTCCCATGCTTAGAATAATATTTTAGATTTTCCTGTAAAGTCTCATAATTTTTACTGTTCATTTGTTATTTTTCTTAATTTTAATTAGTTCTAATTAGTTTTTAATTAATAATAATTATTTAAAAAAGTCTAAAAAATATATTTTCAGTTTTAAAATTAGTTTTATAATATTTTAGATTTTTCTAAGTTATAATTTCATTTTCTAGGTTAATTTTGTATTTTCTTATATTTTAGGGTATTATTAAATAGTTAAAATAGTTTTTAATTAATAATAATTAAATAAATAGTCATAAAAATAATTTTCTTTTTCTCAAAATTTTCTCTTATCATTAGGTTTGTAAAAATTTCATTTTTTTTAGGATTAATACTGTTTCAATTTCACATTTTCTTTTGACGTTACGCGTTTTTTAATTTAAATTTATAAGAAAAATCAAAAAATAATTTTAAAAATAGTGATAGCGCGTTTAATATAATTTAGCTTTTTAATTTTCTTTCATTTTTCCTTTGTCATCTAGTATCAATCACAAACCTTTTCCCGTTCAATATCACCCGATCACTATACGTTTGATTATTCAGTCGCACAACTCGTTGGGACTTAACGACCTGGGAAACACTGTACTCTCCAGATCTTAATTGTATTGTTTTTGAGCTGTTTGAAGTTTATTACGGTTGACCATTCACAAGTGGTTAGCTTCAGTGATAAAACTTGACCGGGCAGCGATCAAATTTTGCGCCACGCCGGAGCTGTGCTAATTATCTTCCGTTTAGCAGATTAGTGATTTGAATATTCACTCCTTGTTCATACCATCTATATATGTTTATATTTTCTTATACAAATCCAAAAATCCAAAAACATTTTAAAATCAGTTTTCAACAAAACACAAAACCAAAAATATTTTCATTCTTTGTTTTTTACAAAATGTTATCTAAAAATACCAAAAATATCCATCTTTACCCTTTCACATCTTTTGATTCTACAATTCTTACCCTCTAAAACCATTTGATTCTTTCTATGTCTCATCCTCACCCTCTTGGTTGTCAATGGTGTGGTTCCATGGTAATTGCCCCAGTTGTAGTATGCATGGTGGAGTCGAAACGGGTCTGCTATAACCAGATCCCTATTCATACCATAACACAACTGATTTATTCCATCGCTACCACCGTGAGACTCAGCAGTTTTATCGTTGTGAAACTGTGGTGGTTCACACTACAGTTCGATTGTCAATCGGAAACACGCTTGTCTATGGCGGTTCCCTGATAAAAATTATGACTACCACACATATAACTCACGGCCATCGTTTTTACTGCTATGTAGTATGAGAGGTCCTCACTCTAGCTCTGATTGTCAAACAAGGACTCCATTTCCTTGTAACAATTACGACTCTTCGTATCATGACCAACCTCCACAGTACCAAACGAATCAGGCACCACCACCTGAACCACTTCCTCAAAATCTTCTCCTTGATCTTTTGGATTTAGTGAAAGATTTGAAGGAATGTAAACACTCCCAAGATAATCCAAATCAAAAATCCATGGAAGTTTTGTTAGCTGAAAAGCGGGCTGCTAAATTAAATTCCCAAATTGCCTTTGAAAAATCTATTAGGGAATCAATTGCAAAAGAAAAACAGCCAAATCTAGCTCTCGATTCCGTTTCATTCCCGATGACAATGATGATGAAGATATCCTTGATATTCTACAATTTTATAACGGTTCATCAAGTTCATCAGTTGAAATTCCTTCCATGAAAAATCAGGGAGACAAGACTATGATGGAATTACTAGCGGAAGAACAAATGGAAAGTATAAAACATATGTATGCTAGTCCTTCTCAACTCCCCTCACTGTTTGACACACCCGATATTCCACTCACTCTCTGAACATGGGGGACGAGCATCTTGACAATGTTCCTGAAAAGGAATCGGACGAATTCATAAAGTCTAGTGTTGAGAACCTTGTCCCAATCCCGAGAGAGTCACAGGGAACTTCTGATCATATGTGTGATTCTCTTTCTCCTCTTGAGTGTTCAAAAGATCATTTTGAAACTTTCTCCGATTTTAGCGAAGATTGTGCATCATATGGAGACATCGAGTATGTTGAGGCATCACTTCTACAATCTGATGCTGATCATCTTCTTGAGGAGTTCACCGATGAACTCACTCACATCAATCCACTTTCATCGGAAAGATAGTCTCTTTGATTTTCAGCCCGATCGGGAGAGATTGAAAGTCTCCCTTATAATGATTGTTCACTCACTTCTTATCCCAACAGTCCAATAGAGAATATTAATCACTTTGTTCCTGAAGCATTCAAAACAACTCTCACCAATCTCTATTTGAATTGAATCAATTCACCTTGATTTCTGACAATCCAATCTTTGACAAGGATAGTGATGAGTCCACAATGGAACAAGAGTTCACAAATTCACATCATGTGAATGATTCTCTTCATGAGGAGTTCGCCGGTGAATTCACTCATATCATGACCTCACGGAGTATGATCGCTGGATGGCAAAAATCATGATCGGGGGAAAAGTTCTCAATCATGAGAGTTTGTATTTCTATGACAAATTTTCCAACCCCTCCCTGAGATGCTTTCCAAACCAAAGAGCTCAACCGATAAAATCCAAACGAGTTCAACTGCACTTGATCCTGAGGAAGAAGATCTTATCATGATCGTCATCATGATTTTCCTTCTTTTCTTTACCTACCTGGTGACTTTCCTTCTTCTTCACTCCTTCGGGAATGAAGACTATCTTTGACCCCGGCATCTTCTTTATTATTTGTGAGCCGAATCTATGTATACCTCATGTGTGGAACTTTCACGCGACTTCATGTTTATACAAACATCTTGAATGAAAGTCCGATGGAGATTGTCTCTTCCACTTACTTCCCCATGAACAAATTAATTCGGGTTCGAGTCAAGCTAGCGACCGGTAATCAAAAAACAGGTTAAACATGGGTTTTCACCCGTGTGTACCACCCCTAGTGTGGAGTTGCCCCGTTGTATATAAGTTTTCTAAAAAAAAAAAAAATTTCAAATAATGGCAGTAGTAGTCTTTATCGCTCTTCTCAGTTTCGGCATAACAGGCCGTACTTTGAATATTGAGGGCAATATTCATTTCTAGTGGGAATTCTCACGATTTTATCATGTAATTATACCACCCAATTCCCCCATTTTTGGCCAATTTTTTTTTTTGAGTAAGTGTTTTGCACTTACTCAGCTTATGGTTATCATCCGCCATGTCTAATAAACAAAAGGATTGGCTAATCCAGAGCAAACCTCTTGGTAAAGATATCTCAAATCCGTTGACGGCTTGCAATTTGCCCAAAATTGTAATGTGTTCAGCTCACCATATCTTTAATTAGTGAAAAGTTGGCTAGCCCGCAAGTTTATGGCTTGTGGTAAAGGCAGTTGGAAAACCATAATTGGTAATCGACTCACCAAAGATATTTTATCTAAGAGTTGGCTAGTCCAGAAGCAAACGGCTTCTGGTAAAGACAAATCCAATCCGTTGGAAGCTGGTGATTTGCTCAAAATCATTTGGTTATCATTGTACCAAGGTTCTTACTTGAACTGAAACAATTGGCTACTCCAGAAGTAATGGCTTTTGGTAAAGAGATTCAAATCCATTAAGTTTTCACAAAAGATTGCTAGGGACTAGCAATGGTTTAGTGTGGGGGATTGATGAGTGTGTAAATACTCATCATTTTTATTCATTCTGCATGCAAAACCAAAAAACACTTTAAAAAGTCTAAAAAAGACAGAAAAAATATTTAGACTGTTTATTCAATAATGTAAAAATCTAGTCCCTGGTTATTCAAAACACGTAATTTTTCATAAAAGGCCCTCAGGGATTTTTAAGTTGTCGAAATTAGCCTTATAAAATTCAATTTTGCAAAATGGCAACTTTAGTCCCTAAAATTTCAAAGATTGACGAAATTACCCCGGACATTTTAATTTGAAAATTATTATTTTTGTCCTTGGGAAAATTAAACTTGTCATAATTGGTCCCTATGATGAATATTGGATGATTAAGGCGGTCCCTTGGTTTTTGTGGAATTGCAATTTTGGTCCTTATTATTAATACTAAATACCACAATTACCTTTTTCCTTTTTATAACCAAACCATATAAAAATAACCAATCCATCCCTCCTTTTTCTTTCCCGAAAACCGAACACGCAACCCTTTTCCCCTCTCTTTTTTTTCTTCTTTCTCTTTCCCATGACACCTCAACCCCATGGAGGGCTCGATCATGTCAAACTGGTACCTACTTCTTGGATGGCTTGGATTTAATGAAGAAAGCACAAGATGAGTACTTGGTCTGTATATCACTCACGAAGAAACAAAAGACAGAGAGAGAAGACCCATGGCTTATTATATAAATAGTTTGTATGCCAATGTATAAGGTGTAGTAAGTTAGTTTTTTAGTTAGTTTATTTTTAGTTTTAGTCTAGAATTTCATTCGTTCTAGCATCTTTTTAATTCTATTGTCATTTTAATTTTCTTGTAACCATTACATTTTCAATGTAATTTCACCGTTTTAATTCCAGTTATTTAAATTTATGCAGTTGTATGCCTTTGTCTTGATGTTTTGATTTCTGTCATTTGAGTTTCAAAAGGATTTGTTCAAGTGTGTTTAGACTCAGTTTGAGTTTTGATTTATGATCTCAAAGTTTTCTTTTAGCCTACACATCTCAAATCAGTTTTTCAAATCTATTTTTTACCCAACTGCTCCAAAAGGGTTGTTTGGTTTAGCTTATGTTATGGGTCAAATTCAGGTTTTGATCGGTTCTTGAAGTTTAAATAAGTTGTATTCAATGGTTTGACTGTGCTTTTAGTTTTCATTAGGTGTATGGCTGCTTTGATAGTTTTTTTTTAGTCATTTTTCTGTCTTAACGTCTTCACTCAACAGCTCCTCAGCCATCTTTTCAGCCCCCTAGCTCATTAGGATTAGCTTCTAATTAGGATTTTGTGGGGGCAAAAGCTTGCCCCCCAGCTTGCCTTCAAATATCCGTAAGCTCAATAGCTCTTTCCCAGTGTAGCTTAGTTAAATTTGCTTCAAAAAGTACCCCGTGGGACTGTCTTGTGAACTGCAACAGCCCCCTTAGCAGTCCCAGTAGAAGCTCCTTACAAGCTCCCTAATAGCTTAAATTTAGTTTTTTTTTTAGATCCTTATAAATAGTATCTTTGTCTTGCTTGGTTTTGAATTTTTAAGTTAGTTGTAAGCTTATTTCATGCCTTTGAGAACTGCTACATGTCATTCTTTTTCGCTATCTTCAGAACCCAATAAGTCATATTAGCAGCTTTTAAAGCTTGGTTGAAAGCCTCTCAGTAGCTTAAATTTATTTTTTAAGTTCTTAGGTGTATGAGATTCACATTCTTGGCATTATTCAGGATTCTAGAGGCAATTTGACAGCTTATTTTGCTAAAAAAGTCACCTTATAGGACTGTTTTACTGCACAACAACAACCCCTGCACCCATTTTTTCCTCAGCTTATTTATAAGCTGAATCAGCTTATATTAAATCAGAGATGGGAGCAAAAGGTGGCTAGCTAGGTGGACTCCAAGTTCCAAGAAGCCCATGGTCTAGTTCACCTTGTAGCTTATCCAAATTAAGCCAAAGCCCCTCGTTGCGACCAAACAAAGAAACAGGAACAAAGCAGCGTGCAAACCAACTGCTTTTCAAGTGCTTATTAGGATCATTAATTAGCTTATTTAGGATTTTTATTCCCCTTTAGTATCATTAGTTTAGAATAACTCTAGTTTAGTTTATTAGTGCTCATTGTACATTTTTAGATTATCTTATCTCCATTTTTAGAAGTTTAGGACTCCCCTAGTGTAATTGCTCACAACTGCTTTCCCCTTTGTTTCAGCTTTTTTCTTAGCTTATCATTGAATGTGTTAGCTTAATTGTCTTTAGATTTTACTTGTTTACTGCCTTTCTTGTTTAACTTGTGGTTAAAATAGTTAAAGGGGTGTTTGGTTATTGTTTTTGGCAACGTGATTTTGCCAAACTTTGTGGAATTTTCACGGATTCATTATAAGTTCATTTGAGCTCAAACTTGGGATACAAGCACTTTGGTTGGTGATCTACAGCTAGGTATTTTAGTTTATTTTGTGATTTTTCTAGATAGCTTAATAAAATGCTTAAAGTAGGGCCTTAAAGGCCGTTTGGCGTGTTGACTTGAACTGGTCTCCTTTTTTCTGTAGCTTGTGCTTTTTACTTCCCAATCAGTTGCATTAGCTCATTTTAGGTTAGATTTAGGCTGTAGTAGCCTATGGTAAATTTTGGATAGCTTATAGCTTATTTAAATGCTTATTTAAAGTGCTTATTTGCCCAATTCAGCTTATTAGTGAGCTTATTTAACTTTTTATATTTTTCCCATGCTTAGAATAATATTTTAGATTTTCCTGTAAAGTCTCATAATTTTTACTGTTCATTTGTTATTTTTCTTAATTTTAATTAGTTCTAATTAGTTTTTAATTAATAATAATTATTTAAAAAAGTCTAAAAAATATATTTTCAGTTTTAAAATTAGTTTTATAATATTTTAGATTTTTCTAAGTTATAATTTCATTTTTCTAGGTTAATTTTGTATTTTCTTATATTTTAGGGTATTATTAAATAGTTAAAAATAGTTTTAATTAATAATAATTAAATAAATAGTCATAAAAATAATTTTCTTTTTCTCAAAATTTTTTCTTATCATTAGGTTTGTAAAATTTCATTTTATATTTTTAGGATTAATTCTGTTTCAATTTCACATTTTCTTTTGTACGTTACGTAGTTTTTAATTTAAATTTATTAAAGAAAAATCAAAAACATCATTTTAAAAAATAGTGATAGCGTTTATTTAATATAATTTAGCTTTTTAATTTTCTTTTATTTTTCCTTTGTCATCTAGTATCAATCACAAACCTTTTCCCGTTCAATATCCCGATCACTATATCGTTTGATTATTCAGTCGCACAGCTCGTTGGGACTTAACGACCCAGGGAAACACTGTACTCTCCAGATCTTAATTGTATTATTTCAGCTGTTTGATTTATTACGGTTGACCATCACAAGTGGTTAGCTTTGTGATAAAACTTGACGTTCGAAGCTCATCAGCTTAAAAGACAAACGTCAAAAGGTTCACAAACAATCTTCTGTCCAATTGGGGAGGAATTTAGAAGAAAGGAATTTGAAAGAAGATATTTTTAAGGAGGATGAACCTCAAGGTACTGAAGAACATGAAAAGACTGAAGAACAGATCATTCAAGATACTGAGGAGCATGTTCAAGTTCAAAGGACTGATGATCAAAGTACTGAAGATCAAAGTACTGAAGATCAACAACAAGGATCCTACAGGCAAGAATTGTTAACTCCAAGGTTGTTGGACTTTGAAGAGGAAGCTGGTCCTTCAACAACTGTACATGAAGAAGTTGTTGGTCCTTCAACTGTTATACAAGAAGAGGAAGCTACACCCAAACTTATTCATACTGCAAGTGATGATGAAACCATTGCTGTAATGTTGCAAGGTTTACCACAACCAAGGGGTGGTGTTAATATTCCAGGAGTGCAAGAAGAGGAACAATCAAGAATTTCTCAACCTGATATTGATCCTAAGGATAAAGGAAAAGGTGTTTTGGTAGAAGTAAATAAGAAGAAATTAACTTTAGCACGATAAGAGACTGCTCAAGATGCTTTGAATGAACAAGCAGCTAGAAAGATTCAAGAGGAATTAAATGCAAAAGATAGAGAAGCTCAGAAGTCAAAGAAGCTCAGAAAGTGAGAAGCAGCTAAGAAGTCAAGAAGAATTGGATGTCTGTCGCCTGAACCATTACAGCCACCTACCCTCTGTAGATTTATGCCAAGAAGATCTAATCTAGCTAGTTAAGAAATGCAATGATGGCTTATTTAAAAAGTCAAGGGTATAAAGGATTGCAGAGGTTGAATTATATTGAGATGAAAGATTGTATGTGACGCTGCTAGGGAAGCTTATAAGAAACATGTTGAAAGCATCAAAGATTTTAGAGATGAAGCTACTTTAGATCAACAAGTAAAGAAAGAAAAGTTTTAAAAAGAAAAAAAG
>OU343220.1:226067954-226264131 GCA_910596185.1 Chrysanthemum makinoi
CCCATGAGACAATTTTCAACGGAAATTCAATCGAGAATTATCAAGTCAACGCTTCATCTTCATCGACGATAGTCATAAAAGAACGTGGTTGAAGACCTCACGATTGTCAAGAATCTTTATCGACGCTGCATCAACTTCACTCCTCCAACGCTTACTTTTCCCAATCTCAACCTATCTCAATATACACTCATCAAGAAACCTTTCTACGTTGTTTCATCGAGTGAACTTCAAAGAAACCGCATCGATGCAGTAACGAACTCCACAAGTTCGGGATCATACTTTGAAGTCGGGTTAGGATGGATTGGCATACGTGTGAAGGATATACGCCAAAATTGGGTCTCCTAAGCTACCGAATTCTCAGAAAGGAGGGATGTGAGACGCATCATCACAATGATTGATGAACGGTTGTTTCAAGGGATCGGCCTGACGCATTGGAGAGTTATGCTCTGGTCCACCTCAGAGAAACATAACCGGATTTCAACGCTCAAGCACACCCCGGGAACATCACCGCACTTCCCGTACCCCTTGAATTGTTTCCTTCATATCATTTTGGATGTTTGATTAATTATGTCAATGGCTTGTGCACACATTACAAAGTACAACCCGCATTTGTAAATAAAGGACCCCGGGTACGCCTCTGCCACAATCCTTATAAAAGGAGCGAAAGCTTCTTATTTGAGTAAAACCTATCAAACCTTTCACTTTTCAAGGTTTTGCTCAAAGAACAAGTACTTTCCCTTATGATTTTCAAAACCTCAACCGTTTATATCACTCGCTGAGGGGGAGTACTTGAATCAAAACTTTGTTCAAAATTGTTCGGTCATTCTTCCCAACACTCTAAAATGGTCATATTTATTCTCAAACGTTTCAAAAATAACACTTTAATATGCCATTTTGAGGGGGAGAAAATATGTGATAAGAAATATGTTGTGTAAAATGCAAATGAATTTGTGTGATTCAGACTTAACCAACGAATTGACGATGCTTAACTCGTAGTAACTCAAAAGACTTGTCTCGACGGTAATAATTTCAAGCTAGTTCGCTAGTAATGTAAACGCAGTCTCGCAAAGGACTTGTCTGAGTAGAATGTACCATTTGAGAAACTCTTGATAAACATGAACTCGAACGGGTTTGACGACCTTCGAGATTGTCTACACCTTCAAGATAGTTATTAGAGCTAGTTGTCACCTAAAAGTTGACAATGCAACTCTTTAACTATGCCAATGTAACTCAGTGTCTCATGGGGATTGTCTATCTTGAGTGAATCAATTCAAAATGTAAGGCTTTTCCTCACTGTGCATTTTAACCGTTAAAACACTTAAGCACACATGTGGAGTATGGCAAAATCTTATCTCAACAAGGTACTAAAATGTTTTTCATTCATAAACACTGTGAGAGATTTTTCATATCAATGGTTTTATGGCAACATAGGTTAGTCATGGAGTTATAAGGTGACTAAGGTTAAGAATAACCGACCTATGATCCGCCAGAGCCGGAGGGATCTACCCCGTGACACCACAAATAGTTAGAAGTTAGAAGTCCTTAGGTATGATTGTAAAAAGGAGAAAATGAGAATCGGAGAAAGAAGGAGTTGAAGAATTAAAAAGAAATGCAAAGAAAAGGGTGAAAAGAAATAGCCATCCGTGATTATTCAACTTAGGCGCATAATCGGTTCAATTCATATGCTAACTGGTTGTCACTTTGTGACGCCGGTATTGAAGATTAAAAGTCGTCATGGAACCCACGCGCATGCACTAAACCTTCTTATCCACTCAAGTTTCTCTAATGTAGCTTGTTTCATTCTCACCGGAACCCTACGAACTATCGGCTTTCTTAGAGATTGCCGGTATTGAAGAAGGAGACCCTCTCCCTAGTCTCCGCCAGAAAATCAAAACGCATTATTGAGTCTAGAGCCACGAGATTCATCAAAAGATCTCTTAGGTACACTTGACATTTAATCACTTGATGATCAACAATAAGGTTATCGCTGGTTCATATCAAGTCCTTCACATCTTAGCAACTGTCGAGAACATTTATGAGAGGTTCACATTTGTGATCCTCAGTAATTGAATGGAAACTCCTCGCAGTGGTCAACATCAAATGCCCGACAAAGAGGTTGCTTCGGCAACCCCGTGGATTGGCGCTTAGTGGTCTCAAACGGTCATGGGCCAGAGGTGATGCTTCGTGTACCTCGACTCATCTCAATCGTAGGTGTACTTCGTACATCGTGTTATCTCACTTGTGGGACTCGATTCGTGAACGGCCTTTGTAAGAATTAGAGTTGTGTTTTCACACTATGCAGTTAACACTCTCGAAGTTCAAACTTGTAAGTGCCGGAATCCGCTTATTACTAACCGCTTAAATGTTTTCTTCTTATGGAAGCTCTGGAGCGGAATGATCGTGCAGATTCTTCTCATACTCACGCCAACATCATCACTAATGGAAGTTCTATCCTAAAGCAACACAACAAATAATGATTCTTCGCCATACGTAGAATCTACAAAGTTAAAGACTTAAAGAACTCCATCAAGATCAATTCCAACGCCAAAGAGCGCGTGAGCATGTTGAAGAACGACATGGAGACACAGAGCAAATGAAGGCGACTGAGGCGACTTGATGCGCACAACAACATACTATCACTTTCATCACAAAGAACAATGATCAAAGAACAAGGTTAATGATGACGTCAAAGCATAACCGCTCAAAGTAAACTATCTCTCTACCGGGAGATTGTTCAAATCAAGGCAATTCTTCTACAAGAAAGAAGATTGTCGAAGACGCCAAAGCTACTATTACATCAACGCTTCATCATTTCATCACCAACACTGAAAGTGTTGGTTACTCATATGTAATAACACTTGAGGGGAGATTGTTGGAATCACTCCTAAACCTTATTCAAGTGTTAGTTACTCATATGTAATAGTTAGCTTAGTATGGCCTTTATGTTTGTTATTAGCCTTAAGCTTATGTAGAAGGCCCATGAGCTTGGCCCAAGCCCATAGAGAAAGTGGAAGGAGTAGGTGTGTGCCCTAGCTCCTGCCTATAAATACCTTGTGTAAACCTTCATTTGAAGGTTGGTTGTTCAATTTATTCTCTTTCACATACCCTACGCATAACCTTTCTTTATTTACGTGTGTGTGTGTTTGGATAGTTGTTCAACCGATCTCATCTCCTTCTCTATTTCTTCTCTTGATGCTTGTGTTGTAAAACTAGTGACCTAACACATTACTTACCTTTATATGCTTGTTTATCAACATCCAACACACACATCCAAATAGATTGTCATAAGTCAATCTAAATAGATTAAAAAGAAGTTTTAATTGGCAAAACTATTCAACCCCCCCTTCTAGTTTTCCACAATTGGTTTCAGAGCTTCGTTACCAAGTTTCTTGAAGTATATTGTACTTTAAAAACTTAATACGATCCATGGTTAATTGAAAACTACAAAGAAGGTTTTTCATAAAAGCAAACACCATTTTTTTTAAAAACTATATGTTTGGATGTTGAGTTGATAACAACATTTTTCTTTTTACTTTTTCATTTAATTGCACTAATCTTCTTTGTCATGTTGATTAGTCAAAGCTCATACCCACCAAGCTTTAGAAGTAGCTTGGTAACAAGAATACCTTCCTTAAGAAGGTATCTTAAAGGAGCGGGAATTGTCTAAGTGACATTTGTTGCGTCATTTGTAAAGACATTCCTAAGTACGCTAGAGGTATGATTCTCCTTTCACCTTGCTTGATAATTAAGTATACTTATTTAGGTACTTATATGATTATCTTTTTTTTGTGCTCATACATGTTTTACATGAAGCTTCGTTAGGAAGCCTTTTTCTTACAATACGTGTTTTATTTCCCGTCTAAAGTCATGGTATATAAAACTTATGTTTTGTTTCTTTTTAATCCAATAATAAAACAAAACACGAATTTCAAAAAATTCCTCCTTCCCTATAAATAACCCCACCGTCGACCACTCTACCAAACCCTCATTTTTTTTAAATCCTCCAAATTCAAAAATTTCCTCTTATTCAAAAACTTCATCTTCCTCCTCATTTCATCTCAACCGAAACCAAGAAGATTCGTCATCAACATGGTTTACATCGCACTCGTGCTCATCGCCCTAACACTCATCACACTTGTGTTCCCTATGATGAAGTTCACATACGGAGACATTTACTTTGTGTTGTTAATCTATATTGGGGTCATATACCCAATCCTTTGTATCATCCTTAGTATTGAAATGCAATATTATTAATAATCTAGTTTATCTAGGTTGTTGCTATCACAATGTGTTTGTCACTTACTTTGATCTATATGTTTTATATTCTTTTGTGATACATTAGAAGTCATGTATGCATGCTAAAAGAAAATGTAGGATAAAACATATTTCGTGGTATAAAAACTGTAAAACCTATGTTTTATCAAATATGTTTCGCTACTACGATCCACGGATCCCGAAGATATACTAGCCGGATCCCTTTTGAAAAGGAACCGATCCGTCTCTACTGGAAAAGTTTTTCATGCAAATCAAAACCTCTTTTCGCCTAAGAGTAATACTCCACTTGTATGTCAAAACCATAAGTGATTTAAGTATATTTCTTGTTAAAAACCATTGTTAATAAAAATCTAGTAAAATCATTAGATTATCATAAGTTGACCACAAACATCTCCTTTTATTAACTTGTCATATCTATAGGTTCAACTATGACGCATGAATATGAGTTTGATTTTTCACTCACTAGCTACACTCGAACATCTCTCTCGAACCCAACACGCTCGCAATCATGTCCGTGGGTTCAATAATCTCGAAAACCATCACTTCCACGAAGGACGATTGTAGACACCTCTTCTACAATTCAAGAAGGTATCAATACATCCTTCCGAGCCATAGGACTAGAATGTCTTCTTGAAATCAACGAGAAGATATGTCCAAGGTTCATAATGGAATTCTTCCGTCAAGTCGAACTCGTTCGTAACGAGGATCGCTCTCTATCTCTTTGGTTTTATATCAAAACCAAAAGTTCACTCTAACCCTTGGGCATTTTGCTCACATCCTCCGGATTCCAAATCATGGACAATGTGCCTTCACCGAAGATTGGTCTCTTGATTCTCTCTTCAACTTTCGTGAAGAAAATAGTCCATATTGTTCACACATACCCTCTCAAGAAGATTTAAATCGCATAATATGCAAACCTCGACCATATTACTCCAATCCAAACATTATCTTTACAAGGGATATCCGAGAAGAGTACAAGCCTCTTGCACTCATCCTACGTGAAAATGTTTGGAGTCTTAGGGGAAATCGAGAAATCCTTCCCGCTTGTTGTTGTGTCACATGTTGTAATCGTTGCTAACACAACAATCATACAATCTCGCCTACTTCTTCACAAGGCGAATTGCAAATCTTCAAGGCTCCAAGAATAAACTCATCCCTTATGGAATGTTCTTGACATGCCTCTATCATAATGTTATGCACTTCCATCCTCAATTTCAAAGTCCGTTGTATGTACTTGTGAACAAGATGATGGAACCGCTAAACATATCCCTCATGAAGACTTTCTTCATTCTTGATTCCACCAATACTCATCAATCACATAATGATCCTCCTAAGTAAAACACTCAAGGAAACTAATAGTATTCCAAAATAGGATCAAATCTCTTGTACTCCTGCTTTATCAATGTAATCCAATTTCCTTCATGAAATAAAACACTTTACATTTGATATCTTAGTATTAGAACTATCTTTAGACTATCCTTGAGATATAATGCATTGTTAAGATCATTGCATACCTTTAGTAAAGGTCCTCACAGCGATGGATCGGATCCCAAAGATTGTACTAGATGGATCCCTACTCTTGGGAACCGTGGATCCCGAAGAAAATGCAATTACAAGAATTGTATTTCAAACACATTCTTAGAACACCTCACACTAAGCTAAACATAGTGTCTTAAGGCAAACTAAGTCCTTATCAAGATAGGTTAATCTTTCCCATTCATACATAACTCACCTAGGTCACACTCTAAAAACGCTTGTAGATCTACCGTTTCGTTTTAATCCATTACTCTTCCGCTCTTAAACTCACACTTCATTTTCTACTTGATCCCTCACATCTAGTCTTAGAAATCTTTCGATTATGGAAAAATTGATCATAAATCATCCTCACCTCAAAATTGATCAAAGTTGATCAAAATCTAGTTTTCTCATCTCAAAGTTTCTAGGATATTTTCCAAAACACTATCCTAAGACACAACCTGATCTCTAGGATCATTTTAGCTTCATTGACACTCCAAATCTTTAGTGTCATCCTTGCTCATCCATTGGTACTCTTGAAAAGTTCCAAATCCTTCCATAAATGACAATCATTAGCTACATCATTCATTACCTTCAAGTACTCAAGCATCCCTTCATTTAAAACACTTAGAGGACTGAAACACTCAAGATGATATAGGTCTTAGATCTTAGAAACATCATTTCCACTCTTTCATAGTCTGCTGAGGGCGGATCCCTAGGATTTAGCCTTGACGGATCCCTCCGAGGAGGGAACCGTGGGATCCGGATGACAGCTTATGTCAAATCTTGCAAAAACAATCATTTCAACTTATCTTTCTAACTCAAACACTCCATCTCATCTTAAATGAGTTCCTAGATCAGAGCAACCTCTGAAGTTGACTCTTGTGCATGTCAATCATCACATTTCAATGAATTCTAGTGGCTTAAGGCTTAAATGCACTTGACAAATCTCTTAGTTTATAAACCACCTTGTTAGGACCTCCATAGTCATCACTCACATCCTAACTTTCAGCTCTTGCAAACTCTTGAAATCATCTCATCATGAGGAAAACCCCAAGTAGTAACTTATCCACCAAAGAACCACCCATGAAAAGAGCTCATGTTATACACGAAATTTCTTCAACCGAATCATCTCCGGTCAAGCCAACAAATGATAGAATCCTTCATCATCCAATCAAACCAATTCCTAAAAGGATAGTACCCACAAAGATACCTTTGCCAAACACTACCATACCTCCTAGGCCAAACAATATCATCTCCACCAAATCATCACCATTGGTTCCTAGAGCTATTTCATTTACATCCCCACTATCATCACCACACCTCTACAATTTAGAGGACTTGCCTCCTACGCCTCTCATCCGCCTTCCGCCAAACATTCTCCTCATTAGGAGGAATAATGGTTCAAAATCAAGGTGTTGAGTCAACACTTGCTCCGGCTTCCTTCTTGGCGTTTTCATCATATAATCCCATTTGGATTATGACAAATCATCAAAGTCAACCACCCGACCATAAGGAAGTTGACACTTCTCTACCACCACCATCATTCTTGGTTGAGTCATTCTTAAATGCACCTCCACCAATCCCTCCATCGTTTGAAGCTCCACAAGCCGCTTCACTTGATCCTTTGAATCAAGCCATTTCATTTCATCCACCACCACTACCTAGCCATGACAAAGATTGCTATCATTGTCAACATGTTGAAAGTTTGATACATGAAGCACGAAGACCAACATTTCATGTTCTATCATCTCCTCGAACGTTTCGACGAGATTAAACCTAAAAAAACTTGAGCTAGAAGATTATAGTGGTGTCTTAGCTTCAAGCGTTAGGTGATCTAGAAATTCCTAGTCATGTATTGTCTATTTTCTTGTTTTTCAAGTCATGTATATCATAACTCTTGTTTATTAAATGGAATTACATGCTACTTGCTATATTTCTGAGTATGAGTATACTATATAATCCATATCTCTTTTCGGTATTAACATTTCTTGTTATACCAATCTTTGTCGACTTTATTCATCACCGACGGATCCTCAGATTTTCCTAGACGGATCCCTACTAGGAGGGAACCGTGGATCCGTGAGACGAAATATTTCTTTCTATTAACTTGAATCACATTTGCAGGAAATTGTGAATTATACTTGATTTCTAACCTTTATTTTGTAGTTATTCAATTTACATATGAAGACTTTGACATCCTAAAGCTAGGGAGCTTTATGTCAAAGCAATACATTGCAAATTACTTGCAATACTAGGTTTACATTTCGTGACATCCCATTGCAATAATCAAGGGGAGCACATTCTCTCAGAGATCGATATCTTTTGCAAACTTATTTGCAAACAAACTAGATTTGTATCATTTACTTGACGCCTTTACATAGGGATGGACTCGTCAAGGGGGAGTAAAAGACGAGATCCTTTCCGTTATTTGCTCTATTCCTTTTACCTTTTCTTTCACATGTTTTTCTTAAAAAAAATGTGTTGCCTTCCTTCAAACACTTTTTGTTTCGACAAAAGGGGGAGAAGAAAGTAAAAACTACAAATTCAAATTTTACGAATTTTAGCTTTTTCCTTAAAATAATTTTATGTTTTGTCATCAACAAAAGGGGGGAGATTGTTAATACAAATAAGCCGTAAAACGCTTATTTATATTTTACGATCTTCTAATGTTTTGTCGATAACAAAAGTAAAATCATTTTAATGAAACAAATAAAATACGTAAATGGTTTGGACTAATAGTTTTCTAACACACTTACGCTTTCACATAAAACACTAAAACAATTATAAGTGATTTTATGATTTAGATACATATGTACAACAACTAGTGTTTACATATTGGGTTAAACATATACTTAAACTAAGTATACTAAAATGGGTAAAAACTAAGTATATGCTAAAATGGGTAAATACAGGTATATACTAAATGGGTAAATACTAGCTAATGGTTTTGTCCCACAACCCATGGTTTTATATATACCACTTAACCAAGTTCATTGTATCCTTAAGATACATTGTACCTAGAAAGAAAACCATGGATCAACCCATAACCCATGACCCATGACCCATAACAAAAATACCCATGGGCAAAGAGGAGGCTCACGGATCCCTAGCTTTGTGCTAGCCGGATCCCTTGTGGTAGGGATCCGTGGGATCCGGGAACAGGATTTTTCCCTGATAAATAGTGAGCCATGTCTTCATTATTTCCAACCCCTTTTGAATCCCTTTCTAACACACTTTCCTCACTGAGTTAAATCTCACTAACCTTAGATCCAAGAGATCTATATTTGTAGTTTTGTTTTTGTGTGATCTTTTAGGTTCCTCTTAAAGGAAAGATCACCACCTTTAAAGTCGAGCAAGCTCAAGTCCATGAGTTGCAATGCTTCCTCATCATCAAGGCTATTGAAGTCTTCTTGTTGATGATTCCTTTCTTTCTTCAAAGAAGTGTAGTGTTGAAGACATTAGTGAAAGATGTCTCAAGAAGCGATGAAGATATTAGTGAAGGGTATCTATCGTCTATAGGATAAAGCACTTGTGGTAGGTGCTTGAAAGTCAAGACAAAGAAGCATTAGTGAAAGGTGCTTAGAAGTCAAGACAAAGAAGCATTAGTGAAAGGTGCTTAGAAGTGAAGACACAAGACATTAGTGAAAGGTGTCTTGTAGATCTAGTCAAAGGCATTAGTGAAAGTTGCCTTAGATGTACATTCGATATGGTGTGTTTCGTTGTACAAGATAGACTAGTATTAGATCCAAGGATATTGATATCCTTGATGATGTTGTAAAGGAGAAAATCTCCTTTGGGATTAGTCGCTGGTGTAGTGTGGTAGTAGTTCCTCCATTGCAATGGAACTAGGTGCTTAGCCTAGTACCTAATAAAGGGTAGGCGACGTTGTGAAGGTGTAGTTAACCTAAGGTGTGAAAGAACTAGGTACTTAGCCTAGTACCTTATAAAGGGTAGGCGACGTTGTGTAGGTGTGGTTCACCTTGGAGAAGAAGAACCGTGGTTAGCCTAGCACCGTATAAAGGGTAGGCGACGTGTATAGTGGTTCGCCTTGGTGTGAAAGAACCTGTATTTAGCTTTGTACCGAAAAAGGTGTAAGCGACGCTGTGAAGGCTTCTCCGCCATAAGGAGATTGGTGTAGTGATTACGAACTCTCGAGTAGGTGACTCGGGAGTGGAGTAGGGCAAGGAAGGTGACCTTGTAGCCGAACCACTATAAATACCCGTGTTGTGGTTTTGTGCTTCTTACTCTTATCTTTTCATTACTTACCTTTATATGCTTGTTTATCAACATCCAACACACACATCCAAATTGATTGTCATAAGTCAATCTAAATAGATTAAAAAAGAAGTTTTAATTGGCAAAACTATTCAACCCCCTTCTAGTTTTCCACATCATGGATAAAAGTAATATTTACGGAGTAACGGAAAGAACGATAAATTCAAATTCCTTTTCTACGTAATTAAATACCCAGTGTTTTGACCTTTTCAAATCGCTCAATTAGTGTTAGAGTAATAAAAACTCAAGTGTAGGGATGCTCCTATAAATCCCTTTATATTTTGATGTTATCGTAGAGGATGGTAGAGTAAAAAGGTATGAAAAAAATCAAAAATAAAAGAGAGAAAAAAATGAATTGTTGAAAAAAAAATGAGAAAAACATAAGGGCTACCATCCTACATCTATCTTTATGTTTATGCTTTTAAGTTTGTGTTTTGTTTCAAGTTTTTTACTGTTAGTGAGTCGAGTCTTGGCTTAGCAATGCCATGCTTTACATGCTTGTAACATAAGATTTTTGACTTGCCACCACTAAATATCCCCTATCAAACAAAACCCTTTACTTCCTTATCCTAAGCCTAACGTCACAACCCTTTGTAAAGACCTCTTAGATAGTTATTCCTAGGTGCTTACGCCAAAGCGGTGGAGGTTTAATCTATTCTCAAGTTTATGGTAATCTATGTACTATGCCATGTAATGAGTGTTTATCTTCCATTTCCATTCATATTATATTTCATATAAAACCGAGAGATGAGAGAATCCAAACACCAACCGAGGTGCTAGTGTATAATTTCGTGCTTGTTATAATTATTGTGACGCTTGTACTTGTTATAGACTATTTTAGACCAATGCTTCATGCCCCCTAACTTATAAATTGATTGGCCAAAAGCACATTTGCTTGAGGACAAGCAAATACCAAGTGTAGGATATTTGATAAGGATTTAAAACATACGTTTTTAGGGTTCATTAAGCCCTAAATCGACACATTTTATATCTGTACTACTTTAAAATCGCTTTTCACTTTTAGGTCTTTTGGAAGCAAAATGCTGGAATGAAGCATATCTGGACGAAAAGGAGCGAAAACATGAAGAAAATGGCAAAGTCAAGATCAAAGGCCTCCAGTATCACCTGACGGCGTCCCAACTAAAGAGCGACGCCATCCCCCTATACAAGTTTTGATCAAAAGTGCACGCGACGGCTCAGCGGAATTTCTGGTCCTAAAGCCTGACGGCGTCACGCCTTATTTATGGAAGGGCGTCACTCACAATTTCTACACCAGACGCCCAAGATCCAATCCCACGACGCCATGCATGAAGACTAACGACGCCACACCATAAGTGACGTCGCCCCAACGATGACTTGGCCCGACGAAACCCTAATGACAAGGACTGACGGCGCCACTAGTAAAAGTGACGCCGTCACAATTGTAAATCTATATATAGAATTCGATTTTTCTGTATTTGAGGAGGTAGAATTTTAGAGAGCAAACCCTAACTCGGTAGTCCGACTTAGACAATATTCTAGGGTCTCATACCCTATTTTACACATCAATATAAGTTTGTTTATCCAATTTATCATTATCTCTACCCCATGTTCAATTGATTGTGTGTAAGCTTTCTTGTTTAACATGTCTAGCTAACTTACTCTTGTGTTTGCTTAGATCTATAAAACCTAGTTATTGATTGTTGTTAGGTTGTCTCTTGTCTTAATTGGTAGATGCTAGATTAAGGAAAACTAGCTTATTCTTTCATGTTGTTAGATTGAACGTCCTAAATAGTAAAAAGCTTGAGAGTGCACTCGAGCCATCGTTGTGTTTATTGCGTGAATTGTAGCGTTAGGATAGTAGTGTATTTGGGGGAGATGCTATTGCACTTGCCGATCCCGGGTATTCTAAAGGAGAGTTACAATTCATAGAACTAGGAATTAGGCACCCCCTACGACTAATCGGAATACAACGCACCAATTAAGACAAAAGATGTGACAATTCAACCGACCAATAAAAGATAACTAGGGAGTAATAGCATCTAAGTGAACACATCTTTAATTATCATACGAGCACACCTCAATTAAACATAATCTATCCTTAGGTTAATTAGATAATTAGTTAATTAGTAGAAGTAGTAAAATCGGTAGAAGTACCACCCCCAATCATATACCCCGAGATATTTACTTTTGCTTTCTAAAAAACCATAAAAAGACTAAAAAGAATCATTCTCAACCCTACATTCTCATCATAAATCTCTTTCTAGCATTCTTATTCTCCTAGGGAACGATATCAATCCCCGAGGCCTACCCAATACTACTACACTACAATGATAGGTTCACTTCATAGAGGGTTGAAAAGCTTGCTCGTAGAAAAGGAGATTTCTCGACCCGAATATCCCATCAATAACTCACAAACTTGCAACACTTCGAAAACAACCCTTATGACTACCAGTTACGTTTAGCGTTAAGTTGTTCTAAGTAGTGCACTACATTCATGGCTCAACGGAAGCACACAAGTATTGGGGTGCTACTAAATTGATATCACACAAATAAGCACGAACAACTAATTTTCATAAAGAAACTTTTATTCATTCTTAAAACAATGTTTACATTATTGATTTGTGCGGAGAATGGCCCATTATTAAAATGTAGTCCCAATACATAACTCAGAGTCGTCTATGACCATGCCATGCCTTTTCCTTGCGCCTCCAAAGATAAGCTATCATCTCAAAACCTGAAGATACATGCTAAAAAGTGTCAACACGAGGTTGGTGAGTTCATAGGTTTATTTAAATGGCACTTTAGCATACCATTTAACATTTAGTTTTGACGATCATTACGTCTTGCATAATGTCATAAAAATTTATGTTTACCTTAGATAAAAGAATTTTATTAGTGGACCATAGGTAAGGTATATGTACATTACAACGAATATAATGTCATATATAATATCTATTACGCTAGCACTAAGCTCATGCAACCGAAGCTACGACAGTTTCTGTATGCAAAATGTAGTCATACAAATAAGGAGCCCATGGCGAGTGTTTATCTCAATACACTCGGTCCCGACATGCTATATGTTTTGCCTTGACCAATGTCGGCCAACCAACAAGGAGTCACCCCCAATAGATCTATTTATAACATTCTCGCTTCCCAGCAGGAATTGACGGTTCATGAAAAGGGCAATGTGGGATCTAAGGACTTAGGCTAAGCTGCGTAATATTCTAAGTCAAGCATTATGGTATGGTCCATAAAACATCTATGTGTGATGTAACTTTAAACATATCAATCATAAAGCATGGTATGCATGGAAATGCACAATTTCAATAATTAAATTCATTTAAGTAATATGAGTATGTATCTTCCCCAAAACAAGATAAAAGTTAAAAGTAGGGGCTATGAAACTCACCTTAGCCATTAGTAGTCCGAAGGGAGATAATGCAATTAGTGGTAGTGCACGGCTCCAACACGCAACCTAATTTAGTACGGCAATTTAGTCTTTACTCATGTTTAAGACTCGATAAAGTTTAACTAACTTTATAAGTTTTTAAATGTTTATGTTGTTGTTGTTGCTTGTGTGGCATTGGTTAAGTTTAAATTTTTTTTCTAAATGTTTGTAAGTATTGGCTCTTGAAAGGGTATACGCAGAAGTATATTAAGGAAGAACGAGGCTTCTTGATGATAACCAAGATGATGTACGAAAGATATGAACATATATTAGGATATTATCGGATTAGGTGGATATCATTAATAGAAGAAGTATATATATATATATATATATATATATATATATATATATATATATATATATATATAGAGTTAGGATCAAATAAAAAGATTACTTAAAATAAGAAGGAATAAGAAGAAATATAATCGTAAATCCGATATGCACCAACCTAAATTAGATGCATCCCTATAATCTTATATGCATAATAACACACCATAATGTGCTTTCTAGCTTTTAATCAGATGCATATATGTATATTAGATGCATTTTATGATTTCTTTTTGTTCATCTCAGACGCGTCGGAAATCATGAAAATCAATTTGCACCATCTATACATCAAATTAACTTCGAAACTCAAGATGTTGCATCTATATGAATATAAATGCATCAAATGCAAGTCGTTGCATCTCAAATGCGTGATTTTGGTCACTTCTCACCACTTCTTATTTTAATTTACTTCGATCCTACTCTATATATATATATATATATATATATATATATAATGATTACGCAATAAAAATCAAGTTGATGTAAGTGTCGACCTAGTTTATATACCATTTTTTAGTTTTCAACAAACATATCATTTGTAAAGTATAATAACAAATGTGTTTATCAAAAATTTGACATGACATGGATGTATATTCTATTTATTCGGAATCAATAATTGTCAAAAGTTGTATTTTATATTTTAGTATCTTTTTATAATTGAAATCGTCCGTTTACAAGTTTATATTTTTCTCATTTGTTAGAAGTGTGACAACTTCATATGATAAAAGTGATTTTAGTAATTTGTTTTCAAGCCATGTTCGTGTTTTACAAATTCTTTTCATGTCCCGTTGGAATGTTTAAAATCCGATAAATTTTCATAAGTTTAAGTGGGTTATGTTAGGTCCAAATAAATTATGATTAATAACTAATGATCATAACAATAGGTTACAAGTTATATCCTTATTAGTTTGATTAACTTATAGTCTAATTGTGAAAAATATTGCTTTGACTATAAGTTTTAAAATGAGTTATGTTAAGTAATATCAAAAGCCTTGAAACAAGTTTACTTATATTTTTAGCTTAGTCATTAATAGATTAGAACTTATAGTTCCACATTTTTGTTTCCAAAATATGATTATGATTAATACGAGTCGAGTTGATTAAGTCGGAACTCGGTCGAAAGTGAAGGAAACCAAGTCGGGACAACGTCGTGAAACAAGCTGGACAAAATTACCCTTTCGAGTTTCTCTTATTGGACCATGGCTCAAGTTGGTACCCAAGGCTGCCAAATCACAACCCATTATAGGCGTGATAAGGATTTAAAAGGTACACTTTTGAGGGGTCATTTAAGCCCTTAATTGATCACTTTTGTATCCATTACTACATAATTTCGTTCCTTTTCACTTTTTAGGTCTCTCGAAGGCATTGTCTGGAATGACACTTATTCGGATGGAAAGGCGAATATACAAGAAAATGGCCAAAGTCAAGAATCGAGACACTCAGGCTGTTGAAACCGGGGACGGCCAGTTCTATTTGCGAGTCACCGACATATGTTGTGACAAATTGCTTATTTACAAGTGACGGCATCAGGTTTTAAAAGAGTAAGCGTCGCAGCTCGACGACCTAGATTTGATCCGACGGCAGCCGAGACTACGGCGTCCACAGCATAAGGTGACACGCCCGTCACAATGATAACGTGGCAAGCGAAACCCCATAACGCACCCGACCGCACAGCAAAGAGTGACGCCGTCAGTTTGTAACACTATATATAGAATCCGAATTTTTCAGCTTTTTAGAGTAGTTTTGTGGAGTATAAACCTAAACCGAACCAAGGCTGTCTTTTACAGTATTTTAGGGTTCCATACCCTATTTTACATCAAGATAAGTGTTTTACTTCATTAATTCAATTATGTCTTCAATTGATTGTGTGTATGCTTGCATGTTTTCCATGTCCGGCTAATTTACTTGTGTGTTTGCTTAGGTAATATGAAACCTAGTTATTGAATATTGATTGGTTGTCTCTTATCTTAATTGTGATTGATCTAGTATTGCGATAGGTCATCCGTTGTATAATTAATGCTTGATTAATCTTTGTTGAATCTTAGCATATAGTTACTAGTGGAATTGTAGGCTAAACATCCAAAGAATACCTTAGTGATAAGTTTATGAATCCTAGAGATTTCGTAGTCATTAACCTTTGGTAGCTTCAAAGAGTTAGGGATAAACGCATACCCTACAACCTTAGACACACAACGCGTTAAGAATTAGGACGTGACAATTGAACCATCAATAGGAGATAACTAGGGAGTAATAAAACCTAAGTAAATACATTTTTAATTATCATACGAGCACACAACAATTAGACATAGACTACACTCACCTTAGGATTAGATAATTAGATAAGTAGAAGTAATCGGTAGAAATACCAACCCCCAAAATCCAATACCCCGAGATTCATAATTTCCATTTTCTAAAAAACATAAAAAAGCTAAAAACTAATCTTCCTCAACCCCAACCTTAGCGTAGTAATTTCTCACTAGCATTCCTATTCCCCTAGAGAACGATATCAATACTCGTGGTTTACCCTAATACTACACTAAAACGATTAGGTTCACTGCCTAGGGTGTTATAAAACTTGCTCGACGAAAAGGAAGTTCCTTTGACCCGAACGCCGCCATGCAGTTTATCGTTTTGGCGCCATTGCCGGGGAATATAATAGCTAGTTAGGAGTTCACCTCGTTTAGGTTCCCTTGCTTGATTCCTATCAAGTAAGCTTTTTTCCCATTTTTAGCTTCCTCGTAGTCTATCCCCCTTATTCGTGACCTTTGTTCGTAAATCCCATCACTTTTCATCATGAAAGGTGATAATCAACCACCATTCATCAACCTACCACCAAATGACCCGCCAAGAAGCCGTATTGTTGGTGAATACTCAAGACCAAGCCACCTAGGCTATAGAAACACCATTGAGCTTCCCGACCAAGCCCAAACTACGGCCCTTCGATCCGACACCATCCGGTTGGTGCAAAATGGATGTACATTCCATGGACTTCGCTCAAGATCCTAATCAGATCTTAAGGATTTCCTTAAAATCGCGATTCCATCGCCTCGATGCTACTACTCAGAGACCACGCCTTGCCTCTTCCAATTTCTCTACGACCAAGCTAGTAATTGGCTTGAGCGACTTCCTGCCGGCTCCATCTCAAGTTGGGATGATATCACCTCTCGTTTCCTTGCTCAATTTTTCCCACCGGGGAGAACTACTAAACTTAGACGAGACATCTTGACGTTCCAACAACTTCAAAGCGAATCTCTCTACGAAGCATGGACTCGATTTAAGGACTTAATCCATAAAGTCCCTCATCACGGCATTGATCTTTGGCTTCAAGTCCAACTCTTCTATGATCATGTCAACTTCCCCACTAAGCGATCCATTGACCAAGCGGCCGGTGGTAAACTTAGTGATCTCACCGCGGAAGAATTGTGGGGTATAATAGAGGACCTTGCTCTCTATGACAACAAAAGTTGGAATGACCCCCGTGAGTTGCCCAAAACCGTAAAGGCAATCTCCTTGCCTCCCCTTGACTCACAATCTTCCGACCGTAGGATGCTCGAGCTTGAAGATCAAGTTAAATTCCTAATGAGCTCCTACGAAAATCCTAAGTCTTCAAGCCAAGTGAACAAAGTTTCTTCCTCGTTTGAGCCATGTAGTGGTCCTTATAACACTCATGCTTGCACAAAATTCCCCAAACAAGCCTCCGTTGACTACGCATCCTCACGTACCAATGTAACGGGAGGAAGATTCCCTACAACACCCGGACCTAGGACTTTCAATGACGCCCGAGAAGCGTGGAAGGGCAAACCCGACTTCTATTGGGGACAAACCAAAGAGTTCACATCTAATGATTTCTCTTGGCCCCCATCTCATGGCCCTAACCAACAAAACATAGAAGGGATGTTGCAACACCTAGTCGCATCCCAAGAGGCTCAAATCGCTAAGCTATCGGACCATTTTAACCAACAACAAGCCGAGATGGATAGGAAGATAGATAACCTTTTGAAAGCCATGACCAATAGTGATAGGAAGGTTAATGCTATCTCAACTCCTGAAGCTTCCGGTGTAGAGATTAAGGACCCAAGCAAGTTAGCTAAGCATGTTCAATTCATCAATACCATCACCTTAGTGAAACCTAATAGAACAAATGACGAAGCGAACCATGAGACGGTACTTGAGGATAGTGAAACTCCTAGGAATGAAACAACCAAAGAAATAAATGAAGTAGGCAATGACTATTTCAATAAGTTTCCTACGAAAGAAGAACTCTCTCGCCACCCACACTTAGTACGAGACCTCCGTCACATGTATGTTAGGAAAGCCCTAGGATCAAGTTTGGGAACCCTTGGAATCTTAACATACAATGTTGCATAGGACACCTTTTTTTGGCAAAAGCATACATTGACCGCAAGTCCCTAATAAATATCATGACTAGCACCTATTATAATTGGGTAATGAAGAAGCCTATCCCAACTAGGCAAGATCCCGATAATCCTAGGGTTAGTTGCAATTTTCTTGGTAGAGTTAAGGGATTGCCCGTCTATGTAGGTAGTTTCATGTTTCCTACGGATTTCATAATAGTGGATGACATTAGTACGGCCATAGATCCTAGCTTGTCCCACGTTATTCTAGGTAAGCCTTTCATAGAAAGTCTCCGGATGACTTATGATCCTCATTAGGAACAAGTATTCAAGGATGAGAGACCGATGATGTAGCTTACCAAATTCTGTTTAAGATTGAAAAGTTTTCATCACTCTCCAATGATGAAAAGGAACTTAAACTATCGGTCTACTATAGGAATGAGAAGGATAAAGAGAAAGGAGTAGATTATGTTATGGCCAAGAATTTTGGTTTCTATAAGGATTCCTTGAACTTAGGACCGGAATATAGAACCGATTGGGGAGAGGACGACCTCTTAGAAAGGTGCATCATAGGGCACTTTTACAACATGGAATCCCCCAATAGAGACCGTCATGAGGAAGAAGGTGACGGTAATGAAGTCACGTAGGGCACGACTTCGAGTCTAGCTACAAGACTCATAAATAAAGAAAAGCGCTTCATGGGAGGCAACCCATGCTTAATTTTTTGCTTGTTTGTGTCGTGTATCTTTTATTGATTGTTTATTCTCATGTTTAAATTTGTAAAAATGCTTTATTTTGTCTTTAACCTCGTCTTAATTACATATAAAGGTATTTTACATAAGGAGATCGATATACTCTGACCAAACTAACTATGTAGCTTGTAAAAGCTTAGCAACCTCAGATAAATCCTAAGCTACTAACAATGAAACACTGATATTACTTTACTAAGTATGCGAAAACTACTTTAATAAAGCTAAGAAGAATAACTTCAACGCTTTTATTAATACTTTGAACCTGCTTGATACACAGATTCACTAACAATCCTAATAACTCTAATATCGTACTTTGTAAATTCTAAATCACGTATCTATAATGCCAATCTAGGGGTCCTTTTATAGGCATAAGGAGTACCCTAGTCGGTTTACAATTACAATCCTTGTACGACATGTAATACAAATTCTAAACTAAGAACATTCTAGAAAACATAACTTTCTATAAATGATATAACAGTTCTTTAGCCTTTGCAGTACTTTGACACAAGCAATACTTTGACTTTCACTAAGCACTACCTTAACTATCTTCAGCACTTTGACTTTCTTCAGTACTTTGACTTACTTCAGTACTTTATATCCCAACAATCCTCCCCTAACTTGAATTCTACTTGCTTGATTTCAAGTTTCCTTTGTATCTTGAACTTTAACATCTTTGTCTTCAAGGAAAGATTGTCTTTATCTTCAGAGTTATCTTGTATTCTCTGTGCTTGTATCAAAGTAGTCTTTATAAGCAATCCTTTTCAGCATCCATTATCAGCAACCTTCATCTGTTTAGCAACTCAGTAACATATGGCAAATTGTACATCAGATCATAAAGTTTCAGTCTATTCTCATCACTTCCAGGTGTGTTAACTCCTGTGAGGGGTGAATCATTGAAAATTTAATGGATTTTGATGTCTCTTTACCAAAGCCATTAACTCTGGAGTAGCCAAATGTTTAGGTGTGTAAAACCATGGTACATTGATAACCATATGATTTTTAGCAAATCATCAGCTATCAACGAATTTGTTTTGTCTTTACCAAAAGCCGCACCCTTTTGGACTAGTTAGTTCTTACTACCATGGTGAACTAATTACCATATAAATGGTTTTTCCATAGCCTTTACCACTAGCCATTTTCTTGTGGGCTAGCTAACTCTTTACTATTTCAGATATGGTGAGTTAATTACCATACAACTTATTGGCAAGTTGTCAACCATCCAACGGATTTGAAATATCTTTACCAGAGCCGTTTGCTCATGGATTAGTCAGTTCTTTTGTTAGACATGGTGAACTGATAACCTGTTAACCATCTCAAAAATCATTTGTTGCTATTGACTTGTGCTTCAAAACATTTTGCACTTTACAAAAATTGCTTATTTATTTTTCATTAAAAGACTTTTACTGATTATAAGCTGCAAGCAGTACTTTGGTAAAGTACTATTTGTTCAGCAGTACTTTGAATAAAGTACTGATTTTTCAAAAATTTATATAATAAAGGACCATACCAGTATTTATGTATCATCATCAGCTAGAGTTGTCCGTTTGATAAACAATTCAATCTACATAAGAGCTGTTTCATTCTCCTGCTCAACCTCCATACCATGTTCTAGCATTCTGACCATAAGATCTCTTGTAAGTGGATATCTTCTTTCTGCTAGCATATGAATCATGGTCCCATCTTCTAATTCCAAAATATGCACTCCTGATTCTTCAAAGAATCTCCAGCTTGTAATCTCCCAAACTTCTTGATTATTCCAGATTGTATCAATGTTTGTTTCTTCTGTCTCCTAGATGGTTATGAGATCTCCCAGCAAGACTAATCCAACTCCAGTTGAAGGAATATGCTCAAAATACTCTTGCACCAGTTGATATAGATGAAATAGATCCTCTCTATCTATCATGTGCAATATATCCCATAGCAAATTAAACACTCTAAAAATTTCATCCTCTCTATGGAACATAAGATTGTCTCCATCTTGTGATTCTACAACTTCAAATCTACGTGACTGACTTCTTCTCAGAACTTCTTTGGACTTAGGATGCTCAAAATCTACAACTCTTAAGTAATTCCTCACCATCAACTCAGACTGCTTCAATTGTATCTTCTTTGATGGTTGTTCATCATCGTTGTTTTCTTTTTGCTTCTTTTTTCTTGCATCCTCATTCTGTTTTCATCATCAAAAGGAATTATACCACCATTTCCTTTTGATAAGCTTCTCTAGCAACATCATACAAATCTTTCATCTCTATATATTTCAATTTATGCAGACCTGTATATCCTCTACCCTTTAGATAAGCCATCATAGCATTCCTTTCTTTAGCAATACTTAGTCTTCGTATAACAATGGCTTTTCTCTGTATAACAACTTCAAAGATCCAACAGCTTGTAGCTTTCTAGCAAATTTTCATTTTGAGCTACTTGAATAGCTCTTAGTTCTGCTAAAGTGAGCTTTTTCTTCTTCTTTGTTTCTCAAATTACTTACCTTTTCCTTTGTTTTGGGTCTAATGCGGTTGAGAATATTGCAAAACTTGAGGTTGTTCTTCAACTCTAGGGATATTAACACCTCTTGATCTTGACAAATTAAGCATTATGTCAGCAATAGTCTCATCATCACTAGAAGTATGCTCCTTTGTGAATAGGACTAGAAGGACCAGCTTCTTCTTCATGTAAGATAGTTGAAGGCCCAGTTTCCTCATCAAAATTTAAAGCTCTTGTGTAATGAGCTCCCTATAAGTTCCTTGAAGAGCAGTACCTTGATCAAGACCTTGATCATCAGATTTTGTACACCGCATCTTGAGGCTCAAGAGGCTCAAGTACCTTGATGTTCACTACTTTGAAGTTCAAACATCTTTATAAGGTTCAAGATCTCAGACTGTAAGATGTGGTTCAAAGAATCCGAATTTTTCATTATTCAAGATTATGTAGTCTTTTGGAGTAAAACCTAAACCTCCCCAATTGAACCAAACAATGTCTTTGTAAACTTTTTGATTTTAGGGTTCCAAACCCTATCTCACACCAAGATAAGTGTTTTACTTCATTAATTCAATTATGTCTTCAATTATTTGTGTTGATCTTCATTAGCTTTGCATGTTCTCCATGTATGGCTAATTTACTTGTGTGTTTGCTTAGGGAATATGAAACTTAACTATTGAATATTGATTGGTTGTCTCTTATCTTAATTGTTAATGATCTAGTATACGATAGGTCATTCGTTGTATAGTTAATGCTTGATTAATCTTTGTGAACCTTAGACTATAACACCTAGAGTAGTTGTAGGCTAAACCATCCAAAAGAGTACCTTAGAGTTAGAGTTTATAAATCCTAGAGATTTTGAAGACGAGGCCCTTTGGTAGTTTCAAAGAGTTAGGGATAAACGCATACCCTACGACCTTAGACACACAACACGATTAGGAATAAGGACGTGACAATTCAACCATCAATAGGAGATAATTAAGGAGTAATACAACCTAAGTAAACACATTCTTAAACTATCATATGAGCACACATTAATTAGACATAGACTACCCTCACCTTAGTTAATTAGATAATTAGATAATAGAGTAATCGGTAGAAATACCAACCCCCCAAATCCAAACCCCGAGATTCGTACCTTTCCATTTCCTAAAAAATATAAAAAGCCTCCTCACTAGCATTCCTATTCCCCTAGAGAACGATATCAATTCCCGTGGCTTACCCTAATACTACACTACAACGATTAGGTTCACTGCCTAGGGTGTTGAAAAACTTGCTCTACGAAAAGGAAGTTCCTTTGACCCCGAACGACGCATGTAGCGTTATCAGTAATAATGTACTCCAAGTGTTTTGATCATTTCAATTTGGGTCAAATTAGTGTTAGAGTAATAAAAACTCAAGTCTAGGGATGTGCATATAAATCCCTATCACTTTGATGTTATCGTAGAGGATGGTAGAGTAAAATTGTATGAAAAAAAAAACGGGCTACCATCCTACATCTATCTTTAAATTTATGTTTGTTTATTTCAGTTATCTAGAGTTTAGAGTGTCGAGTCTTGGCTTAGCAACGCCATTCTTCGCATGCTTGTAACATAAAGATTTTTGACTTGTCACCACTAAATCGCCTATCCCACCAAACCCTTTGTTTCCCTACCGTAAGCCTAACGTTACAACCCTTTTAAAGACCTCTTGGATAGTCTTTCCTAGGTGCTTACGCCAAAGCGATGGAGGTTTGATCTAGTCTCAAGCCTATGGTAATCTATGTACTAGGACCGGTTAATGAGTGTTTATCTTCCATTTCCAACTTGTTATATTTCATATACACCCGAGAGATGTGAGTATCCAAACACCCCATGTGAGGTGCTAGTATGTAATTTCCGTGCTTGTTATGACTTTTGCGGGGCTTATATGTGTTGTGAATCGTTCTAAACTAATGCTTCATGACCTCTAATTTATAAATCAATTGGCTAAAAGCACATTTGCTTGAGGACAAGCATATACCAAGTGTAGGGATATTTGATAAGGTTTTAAAATGTACCTTTTTTATGGGTCATTTAAGCCCTTATTTGATCACTTTTGTATTTGTTATTACTTAATATCGTTTCTTTTCACTTTTTAGGTCTCTTGAAGGCAAATTGCTGGAATGACACTTATTCGGACGAAAAGACGCGAATATACGAAGAAAATGGCCAAAGTCAAGAATCGAGACACTCAAGCAGCTGAATTGAAAGGGGAAGGCGCACAGTTATACTTGTGACACGTCGGAGTTTTGTGACGACTCAGAGCCAAATTTATTATTTACAAGTGACGGCATCGGTGTTAAAAGTAGTAGGCCGCAGCTCAGACGGCCTAGATTTGATCCAGCACGACATCGAGACTGAAGGAACGGAGTCACGGTCATAAGGTGATGCTGTCGCAATGCTAACGTGGCCAAGACGAAACCCTAATGACGGCGACCCAACGGCGTCACAAACTAAAGGGTGATTGGGCGCAGCTTGTAACCTTATATAAAGAAACCGAATTTTTTAGTTTTCAGTGTGTAGTTTTGTGGAGTAAAAACCTAAACCGAACCAACGCTGTCTTGTATAGTTTTTTAGGGTTCCATACCCTATCTTAAATCAAGATAAGTGTTTTACTTCATTAACTTAATTATGTCTTCAATTGATTGTGTGTATGCTTGCATGTTCCCCATGTCCGGCCAATTTACTTGTGTGTTTGCTTAGGTAGTATGAAACTTAGTTATTGAATATTGATTGGTTGTCTCTTATCTTAATTGTGATTGACCTAGTATTGCGATAGGTCATTCGTTGTGTTGTTAATGCTTGATTAATCTTTGTTGAACCTTAGTTTATAATCACCTAGAGTAATTGTAGGCTATACATCCAAAGAATACCTTAGAGTTAAAGTTTATAAATCCTAGAGATTTTGTAGCCATTAACCTTTGGTAGCTTCAAAGAGCTATGGATAAACGCATACCCTACGACCTTAGAGACACAACGCGATTAAGAATAAGGACGTGACAATTCAACCATCAATAGGAGATAACTAGGGAGTAATAAAGCCTAAGCAAATACATTTTTAATCATCATACGAGAACACAACAATAGACATAGACTACCCTTAGCTTAGTTAATTAGATAATTAGATAGTAGAAGTAATCGGTAGAAATACCAACCCCCAAATCCAAACCCCGAGATTCGTACCTTTCCATTTCCTAAAAAAATATAAAAAAGATAAAAAATAATCTTCCTCAACCCCAACCTTAGCGTAGTAACTTCTCACTAGTATTCCTATTCCCCTAGAGAACGATATCAATTCCCGTGGCTTACCCTAATACTACACTACAACGATTAGGTTCACTGCCTAGGGTGTTGAAAAACTTGCTCGACGAAAAGGAAGTTCCTTTGACCTGACAGCTTTTGTGTAAGCGTATCACTCTTTTAGAGATTGTTGGTATTGAAGAAGGAGATCCCTCTCCTAGTCTCCGCTCAGAAAAACCAAAGCGCACTATTGAGTCTAGAGCCATGAGATTCATCAAAAGATCTCTTAGGAACACTTGAACTTTTATCACTTGTCGTTCAAAATTAAGGACGCAAGTGATACATTCTAGAGTCCTTCGCAGATCCTAGAAATCTGCTGAGAACATTTATGAGGGGATTCACAATCGTGATCCTCAGTGATTGAATGGAAACTCCTACCAGGGTCAACATCAAACAGCCCTGAAAGCATGTCACTTCTTGTAACTCCTTGTGGGTTATGCTTAGTGTTGTCTCAAACGGTCTACAGTCGTAAGATGATGCCTCGGTGTACCTCAGCGACTCACCTGAACTGTAGATGTACTTCGGTACATCGTGTTAGCCTACTTGAGGGCCTCTAGTTTCAGAAACAGCCTTTGCTAGATTTAGAGATGTGTTTTCACACTATGCTGTTAACATCCTCGAAGTTCGAACTTGTAAGTGCTAGAAATCCCGCTAAGGAGATTCCTTTCAAGAATCGAATCCTGAAAATGTGGGTCATTACTTGAACTCGTTCAATGTAATGCCAATTGTCCCTCCATTATGATTTGCCTGACCAAGGTGAATGGAATCAATACATTCATCAATAAAACAATCGTAGTGGTCAATTCTTTAAGAAAAGTCCACAATGATCGATTGGTGCTTATCACTAACCAAATTTATGCAGCTGTTGATGGATGCTCCTGGGAGGAAAGATCGTGCTAATTCTCCACATGCTCATACCTACAACAACATACATGAAGTTCTCTCAAAAGGCAACTCAAAAGTCAAAATTATTCTTCATCAAAGCCAAAGAATCTACAAAGTTTGAAGACTAAAGAACTACATCACAATTGGAATCAAAGTCAAAAGGCGTGTGAGCATGTTGGAGAAAGACGTGGTGGAGACACTGAGCAAAACGAAGCTTTGACGGATCAGACACAACATACAATCACATCATCCATAAACAGAACAAAGAACAAAGATTACAACGACGTCAAAGCTGAAAACTTCAAAAGAAATAAAATCCCACACAAGGGGAGATTGTTGGAACAAAAGCATCTCTACTCACAAGAAAGAAGAATGCTAGAAGACGTCGAGCAACCGCTATTACATCATTACTATCACTTAGGGGGAGATTGTTGGAAACGCTCCTAAACATTATTATAAAGTGTTAGTCCATTTATATGTAATAGGTTTCATTTATATGGCTTTTATGTTAGTTATTAAGGCATGGCTTATGTAGAAAGCCCATAAGCCCATGCTAAGTCCCATGAGGTCTAGGAAGGGACTAGACATGTTGCCCTAGCTCTATTCCCCTATATATACATTGTATCCTCTCTTTGGAGAGGTTGGTTGTTCACTCATAATACATTCCTACGCATAACCTTTCTCTATTGTCATTCGTGTGTGTGTTTGTATGTGAAACCGTCCCTTTTAACCATATTTCTATCATATTGATGCTTGTGTTAACTTATGGTGACCTAACAACTTTAGTCTTAATAAAGCGTCTCATGGATAAGAGTTATATGACTAGCACAAAAACCGTATACCACTCAAATTCCACCCCAAAAATGTGAGGTTCGCCCCTAGATCTTTAGGAATAAAAGCATTCATCTTTAATGCTTAGTGAATGTACCGGTAGTATACTAGATTCTAGAACTTGTTTTGTGATGCATTTCGAGATCGCTAGTGAGACTACATTCGTGTACTTAGAATTAACTAAATGATAAGAGGAATTAGGATAACCCTTGTTTTAAACTTGTAATTTAATTACGTCAACCACATCGGTTGAGTAATTTTCCCCACACCCTTGCGATGTACTCATCTTTAGTACACGACACTCTTAGTTAAACCCTCAGAGCCTATCTTTTCGCGGTTCTCGTGATGTTCCAGTTTCCGGAATATCAATGAAGAGAATTGTTTATAATCCACCCCCAAATGTTACACCTAAATTGCCTTAGCCCACCTTGTATGCACTCATCTTTAGTGCGTTATTGTAACCATTTTTAAACCCTTAGTTCAATTATCTTGTTACTTACATGGTTGCTAAGTCAAGTCATATCCTTTGTACACAGTTTTGGGACGATTGGGACTCATGGGTTAAAGTAATATTTTATCGAGTAACGGGGAAGGAACGTTAAATTCAAATTCTCTTTGTCTACGTAATTAAGTACTCCAAGTGTTTTGATCTTTTCAATTCGGGTCAATTATTGCTAGTGAAATAAAAACTCAAGTGTAGAGATGCTCTTATAAATCCCTTAATTTTGATGTTATCTTAAAGGATGGTTGAGTAAAAATGTATGGAAAAAAAAGAATCGAGAAAATGAGTTAAGTCATAAAAAAAAGAGAAAATCATACGGGCTACCATCCTACATCTATCTTTATGTTTTATGTTTAAGTTTATGTTTATGTCTTGTTTCAATTTGTTATTTAGTGTTAGTGAGTCGAGTCTTGGCTTAGCAACGCCAAAAGCATTTTAAGGGCATGTGACTTAGATTTTTGACTTGCCACCACTAAAATTCCCCATATCCAACAAAACCCTTTTATTCCCTACCCGAAGCCTAACATTATAACCCTTATAAAAACCTTCTAGTTAGTTATTCCTAGGTGCTTACACCAAAGCGGTGGAGGTTTGATCTATTCTAAAGCCTATGGTAATCTATGTACTAATGACAGGGGGTTAGAGAGTGTTTACTTTCCATTTCTTACATGTTATATTTTATATAAACCCGAGAGATGAGAGAATCCAAACACCAATTGTGAGGTGATAGTGTATACTTTCCATGCTTGTTTTGACTAATGTGACGCTTGTACTTGTTATATACTATTTTAAACCAATGTTAAATGACCCTTAACTCATAAACTGATTAGCGAAAGCACATTTGCTTGAGGACAAGCAAATTCCAAGTGTAGGGATATTTGATAAGGATTTAAAATATACGTTTTTAGGGGGTCATTTAAGCCCTAAATCGTTACATTTTATATCCGTTACTGCTTAAAATCGTTCATTTTCACATTTTAGGTCTTTTGGAAGCAAATTACTGGAATCATTCATTTTTGAACGAAAAGGAGCGAAAACATGAAGAAAACGACAAAGTCAAGAATACAAGGCTGTTTTACAAGCCTGACGACGTCCCAACTCCAAGGGTGACGCCATCGCTCACAAGGTTTTCCAAAAAGTCTCAAGCGATGGCTCATGTCATATTTTGGTCTTAACACCTGACGGCGTCACGCCTTATTCAAGAAGGGCGTCACCCTTACTTTACCAGACGACCAAGATCCTTCCCAGGCGACGTCCTTAAGAAAGGCCGACGACGTCACTATTTCCTACTTGATGTCGTCCCAACGATGACTTGTCCAAAACGAAACCCTAATAACGGCGATTAGACGACGTCACCATCAAAAGGCGACGCCATCGCGAGTGTAAATCTATATTTAGACTTCGAATTTTATGTATTTTGTGTGCATTATTTTTTGTATTTTGCATAGCTAAATTAATCTAGTGTTTGCTTGGATCCAATGAAACCAAGTTGTTGATTATTGTTAGGTTGTCTCTTGTTTTAATAGGTAGACGCTAGAGTAAGGAAAACTGGCTTCTTGTTTAATTGTTGCGAGCTTGAACGTCCTAAATAGCAAAAATCTTAAGAGTGCACTTAGGCAATCGTTGTGTTTATTGCGTGAGTTGTAGCTTAAGAAAAATAGAGTATTCGGGGGAGATACTTCGGTACTTGGCGATCCCGGATGTTCTAGAGGAGAGTTACGATTCATAGAATTAGGGAATTAGGCACCCCTTATGACTAACACGGAATTCAACGCATCAATTAGAATGATGATTTAACAATTCAACCGACCAATAAAAGATAACTAGGGAGTAAGAAAATCTAAGTGAACACGTTTTTAATTACCATAATAAATGCACTCAATCAATCCATAGCTTTTACCATTAAGTAGTTTAATTAGTTTTTTTATTTAATTTATTTAGTAGTTTAATTGGTAGAATTACCAACCCCAACTTTTCAAACCCCGAGATTTTACTTGCTTTCCTAAAAAAATATAAAAAGATAAAAAAGAATCTTCCTCACCTCTTCTTTTCGTCATACATCTATACTAGCATCCTCTAGACAACGATCAACCCCTGAGCTTGCCCATACTACACTGCAACGATTAGGTACACTGCCTAGTGGTTGTAAATATTGCTCGAAAAAAAAGTCTTTCGACCCCGAACCACGCATCAGTTATCTATAAGTTTCAAAGCTAGTACCTAAGGGCTAACTTTGCAACAACCCGATAAATTTAGGGGCTTTTTTGTAAAAAAACTCAATACTATTTTTAGCAATAATTTATTAAAATAGTACATGGGTTTATCAATCTTTTGCATATTTACTCCTTATTGAATAACTTATTATACGGAAATAGTCTTTGGATAATTATTTCGTTTCGAATTTATATTTAGCACGACATACCCGCAGCAACGCGCGAGTTCGCCCGCTTGTTAGATCTAAAAGTTAATGATATAACCTCGTGTACATTCGAGGTTTTAGAAACGTCTTGTAAATATTGTTATAAGTAAGTTCAAATATTTATTATATATCACTCTGATATCTCGAGTCTATATCACTAAACACTCGTGTACGAGAGCCCTAACTAAACGAAAGATTGAAAACAAGACATGTTAGTGCAACAAATTAAGATGGAGAGGTGATCGATCAAGATTGCCCAGGAATAGTTGGTCCAACGACAATGACAATTTCCTCAACAATTTCCTACCCGATATTTTCTAAACATTAATTTCATATACCAACATAAAATAGAAAGGTCTCAACTTGTTCAAGGTAACATGTATCACACTATAATAGTCAAAGGAAAGATCTTATGTACTATATAATATCATCGTGGACCTCATAAAACAAGATCTTTAGAACTTTGTCACCTTCTTTCCTGGTTCCTTTAAGGATTGAAGCTTTGATAATTATATAAAAACTCTAGTTTATATGTTCATTCCATTTTTGTCACAAAGTATATCTTCCAGTTTCAGATGAGTTCAACATGGCGTGACTTTTAAAAAGTTTCACTTTCTACCTTATTTAAGTTTGTTTGCATTTAGTGAAGTTTTTATCATTAATTTGATGCATTCATCCATAGGCCAATATCTTTTAGTACCCTAAAATAAGGGTACCTGTACTCATATTATATCAAAGTATTAAAGGTATCTTATAGTACTCATATTTGATAATTTTATTCATACAATACCCTAGCTCTAATTGTGCCAAGTTATGTGATTATCATGTGATGTATTGAATTCAAAAACTAATGGAAGAAAATAAGACGTTAAGTAAGGTCACGTGAATTCTATTTTTCTCTTGCAATTTGTATTTTGTTTTGTTTTGCAATGAATGTCTGGTAATGACATGTTTAAGTTATGTGTGAAGCTCTCCAATTAAATGATTGTTGGTTCAAGTCATGCTTAAAACGTGTGAGATAGATTTATGATGTAAAAATCGTGAGATGGTTAATTACCGTTCAAAAAAATCTTGCTTAGGCATGCAGTTCTAAATGGCTCGTAAAGGCTCTACAAATACCTCGCAAAAGCGTGAGGCTTGGTCATGCAGTCATGCCGTTTTATGCCACATCTTTTTGTAAACTTGGTATATATGAAATATGATATAAATATATAAATATTTTCATATTTTGTGTCGCCTTATACCACGCCTTATAAACGCAAAAGTTTTCTCTTGACCGTAAAAGCGTAAAGCTTGATCATGCCGCCACGGCACGTCTCGCGCTATTTATAACCTTGGCATGTTGTCATATGTTTAGGAGGTTATTGTGTTTTTATTTAACGGCAATTTATTGATAAAAGAAAGCTAGTAAGGCGCTAGAATTACAAGGGGGACTTTAACCAATCAGTCCAAGAACAAGACATGTGGCCTCTATAGTTAAGTCAGAAGAAAGAATACAAACAAATATTATAAAAAATATCACTTTTTCTTATGGCAAGTGAACTAAACATGACATTATTACGATACCGCCAAATCCACCATAAAGAAGAAGCAATGATGATGTACATACGTTGAATCTTCTCTTTAGACACGTGCCAAGAACTCAACCAATCTATCCAATGGTCCATGGAAGTAAACAAAGGAATAGAATTGTCGCACCATGATCGAACAAGCCTCCAAATATTTTTAGCGATATCGCATTCGAAGAAAATATGAAGGCTAGATTCGACATACCCGCACTACAAGAAAAAAGGGCTTTAGTTACGTGTAAGATATAACTTTTCACATACACATCATAACATTAACACAAGGTAGCATATAGATGGAATTCTAGAGAGAGAAAGTTAGAGGTTTAGGGAACTTAGTGAGAGAAAGTGAAAGATATTATTATGAGCTCCAACTCTCTACCTTGGGAGGTAGAGAGTATTTATAGTCTTACATAAAACGCCACACATCGGGCTGTGGATCAGGCATACAAGGGGTAAAGACCCGTCCGTCCTCCACGGTGTTACTTAACTAAATACTACTTAACTTAATATTACTATGACTACGAGCTTTCTAACGATTACATATACTTGAGGTGACCGACTCTTTAATACCGAGAATTTCTAATTCCTAACAATCTCCCCTAAGGGAGGTCACCTCAATCATGCACTAAAATTACATTGAATATAAACAGATATGACATTAACAATTGTTCTTGCATTCTTGATGTATTCCTTTGTTCCTAAGCTCGTAGTCATTGATTCTTCACATTGCATGTTTGGTTACTTCAAGTGGAGGTCTTTAACTGATCCACGTGATAATAATTTTGAGCCATCATTTGAGATCATCACCATAAAAAATCTCTGTGGCATCCTTTGTGGTGTTGGTATTATGTGATGTTGTGACTTTAGGACCGACATGCTCACATTCGGGATCATGATATCTTCTCATCAGAGTAGCGGAAGCATTTGTTGAATCATGATATTGGCGCAGCCAGAAAGGTAAGCATGGAGTGAAATATCAGAGTCATTGATGCACTAATCATGATTTCTTTTGAGATGAATGTGTTAAGTGAGCATGCGGCTATGGATTGACCGCTTCATTCGAACAACCGCAAACGCCGGGCGTACCGCATACAACAGCTTAGCAATAAATCGCATCGAAAGTGTCTTTGATCACTTTCGTTGAATTGAGGTACACGCCCACGGTTCCTCGCTGATCAAGCATAAGTACGCCTGTGATCGTATAATTCAAGAATTTCCTTGACAGGGTTTCGCAATGCTCTAGCCGTTCTCAAACCGAACATCTCAAAGAAGACAACACGGAGTGAGTGAACCAAATAATTGAGTCCACCGATTGATGAAAAGATATTTGAAAAACAATCGAGTATTGCTCAATAGAAATTGTTTTTGCAATACAATGAAGGTTTTAATGAAAATCAATTATCAATCATAAAACACCTTTTGATTTGAAAATTAGTACACGGTCGACGTGCTAATGAAAAGAGTTTTAAAGCACAAAGACCGTTTTTCAAAGGTATCCGTCAATCCATAACCTGAACCAGGATTGATTCAAAAGATTGAATCGCCCCATTGTTTCGTTCAGCTTGTCACATGGTTGATCTCAGATAATAGATCTCACATGCCACCTACCAGAGCTTGTTAGATGTTGGCTCCGTAAGGCTTTCCATCTTCACAGTGAATATGTAAACACATCACTGATGTTCCGCAATACCACAAGGATTATGCGTAGGACTCAAGATATAATCTCTCTTTCCACATTGTGTGAAACAGAGAGTCTTCATTGAAAGTGTCCTAATGAGATTTATTGATGATCTCGTGGCTCTAGACTCAATTTGTGCATATTTGGATCCTGTCGGAGACTAGGGAAAGAGTCTCCTTCTTCAATATCAACAATCTCTAAGAGAAAGTCGATAGATAATGTCGGTTCCCGTGAGAATGAAACAAGTCCTTTTAAGAGGAACTTGAGTGGTTTGGGAAAGTTGAAGTGCAAGGCCACCGGGTCCATGACGCCTTGTCTTCAATACCGATGTTACCATCAAGAGCATATGAATTGAACTCGGTTTCTGCTCTAAGGTTGAATAAATGGAGGGCTATTTGTTTTCACCCTTTTCTCATTCAATTCTTTTAATTCTTCAACCCCTTCAGTGCTTACCGAGACTTCATAGCTAGAACCTTGTTGGGTTTATTCCAAAGACTAGCTCAGCCTTAGTCCGCACTCTTCCCATATCTCATTTTTCTCCTTTTATCATCATACCTAAGAACTCTACACTAACTAGTGGATAGTCCCTGGTAGATCCCTCCGGTTCTGGCGGATCATGGGAACACATACCTAACCTTATCATCCTTATATCACCATACATAAAGTAAAGTTGGTCGGTCTTTTGGTATTGTTCATCTGCCATAGGAACCAATTGAAAACCATTTGAAAATCAATCGAGATACTTGTGATATATTATCAAAGCATTTTGTACCTGAATTGTTTTGATATTTTTAGAACGAGAACTCCCCTCAACATGTGCATCAAGTATTTGAAAATGTTTTGCACACGGAGGCAAGAGAAAGAATTAACTTCTTTGATTACCATTTTCTAAAAGATATCAACATCACTTCCCAAATCAAATCAAGTAGATAAAGCATTTTGGGGAAGGATGAGGTTTTCATGATTTTGCTCCCCTCAATATGTGCCTCGAGGTTTGAAAAGAGTTTTGCACATACTAGAGGGAACCTGCACATTGAGATAAGTGATCACGCTTCAAATCATTGTGGTTTAATATAGATGCTCCCCCTCAATGTGTGCATGGAAAATTTGAAATCGCTTTGTCACTTACGGGGGAGGCAAACATGCTAATCACTTAAGAAACCATTTATCGAATTATCACTTTAAATCCTATTTAAATCACAACTTCTCCCCCGATCACAATTATTAAAACATTTGAGATTTGTGATCTCTTGTAGATTTAAATTGATTTTGAAAGCTTTTAAGGAGAATTGTGACTTGATTATGAAAGCGCTTTAACTGATAAGGATCTGATGTTGAGATTTTAAACTCCATTGGTTAAACATGCATGTACATCTTTTGAAAACAATTTAATGCCAAATAACTTTTAATTTAATTGAAATCATTCTCCCCTCAATCAATGACATAGGTTGTTGATTGAGCGATAGAGATTTTGACAGATAAGTCCCGATGATTATCAAAAATAGAGACCGAGTTATTTTTCAAAGCATTTAGTTTTCAGCAGATAAATGTTATAGAATCGGAGCATGGAATTTGAAAACATGGTAAAACATGGCTCGTTTCTTTCTTTTAAAACCGGTTATTGCCTAAAAATGACAATAAACCATTCATTTCACTTTCTCCCAAAAATAATTTTTTGATTTTTTGATTTTTTTAAGAATTCAACAACATCTAAAGTCCCGTGTCATTCTTTGAATGACAAAGACAAAGACCGTAGATATTTTCGAACCGGAAAAAAAAACATGACAAAAAGACAATATTTTTGAAGATTTTTCAATTTTTCGATTTTTATGGATTTTTGAAAGTTTTATATTTTTCTATTTGGTTTTATAGGGTTTTATAATTTTGTATTTTGTTTTTCGAATAAGTATTTACAAGAGATAGATGAAGATAGACCTTTACTCCTCGCCTTCCTCCTCAAGACGCTTGAGAGTATTCGGTTGAAGGCTTTTCAAGCCAAGACGTGGAAGAATAAACTCAAAACGCTCTCTTGGAAGAGCTTTGGTGAAGATGTCCGCTAACCGATATTCGCACCTCACAAAATATAGTTCCACCACACCTTTTCCACTTGTTCCCTGATGAAATGATGTCGAATGTCGATATGCTTTGCTCTTGAGTGTTGAACGTTGTTGCATGAGAGAGCAATAGCACTTTTATTATCACAAAGACAGAGGATTTTGTTGAATTCAAAGCCATAGTAAGATAATTGAGATCTCATCCATAAGATTTGAGCACAACAAGATGACATGGCTATGTATTCAGCCTCTGTAGAGGAAATAGAAGTACTCATTTGCTTCTTTGAAGACCACCTCACAAGCTTATCACCCAAAAACCGAGCACCTCCGATGTACTTCGACGTGTATCTTGACAACTGCATGATCAAGATCTCGCATAGGCCGTTAGTGACATACCGGTGTCCTTCAGGTACCATAGTCCCATATTGATGGTTCCTTGGAGATACCGAAAGACCCGCTTAACCGCTTCAAGGTGCTTTTTAGTAGGCTTAGCCTGGTATCTAGCACACATGCAAACAAATGAACAAGATGTCCGGTCTACTAGCTGTGAGGTACATCATGGATCCAATCATACTACGATATTTCGTTTGGTCAATCATGATCCCCGAGTGGTCCTCATCTAGTTTGGTTCGATCAATCATGGGGGTGTCAACAGGGTCACATGAATCAAATCCAAATTTCTTTAAAATCTCTGTTGCATATTTAGATTGATTTATGAAAATGCCTCCTGGACTTTGTGAAATTTGTAATCCCAAGAAAAATGACATTTGTCCCATCATTGACATTTGAAACTTAGAACTCATTTCATTAGAAAACTGATCACATTCCATTGGGTCACCGAGCAAAAATAATATCATCAACATAAATTTGAACATGAGTTAAATGTTTGCCCGACTTCCTGGTGAACAATGTAGGATCAATCGCTCCTTTATCAATCCGGATGATAGAAGAAACTTTGACAGTGTATCATACCATGCCCTTGGAGCTTGCTTTAAACCGTAGAGAGCCTTCTTCAGACGATAAACGTGAGTAGGATGCTCTTGATTCACAAATCCTTCAGTTGGCTGACGTAGACGACTTCTTTAAGATCTCCGCTCGAAATGCCGCCTTCACATCCATCTGATACACTACCATGTTCTTACTAGCAGCGTTAGCCATAAAGATTCTAATTGCCTCGATTCGAGCAACAGGAGCAAAAGATTCTTCAAAGTCTATACCCTCCTCTTGACGATATCCTTTAGCAACTAAACGAGCCTTGTTCTTCAACACATCACCATGCTCATCAAGTTTTACTTTGAAGATCCATTTGAGAGCTATAATCATAGCACAACTGGAGCGTGTACTAACTCCCATACATCAAGTCGATCAAACTCATGAATTTCTTCTTGCATGGCATTGAACCATTGCCTTCATTCATGGCGGTAATAACATCTTTTGGTTCGATCTTAGAAAGTACGGAGTTGAAGAAACACCATAAGGCATCGGTTGCAAGTTGTTTCCGGGTTGATACAGAACGAGAGGGATTTCCAATGATGTTGTCTAATGGATGATCGTGAGTCCATTTTCTAAGGTGTTCATGTGGCAGTTGTTGAGGAACCGAGGTAGCCGAGTCGATGTCTCCTCAAGAAGATGGTTCTGATGATGATTCAGGAGTAGCAAATATGTTTTCAAATGGAGCATCCTCAGGCGTAGCAAAGGGATTAACTTCATCATTGATGCCATAAACATTTCCATGATGTACATTTGAAGAATGATGATTTGTTGATGAGATCAAGGATCGCCAGCAGTGCTTCTTGACTTAAAGATATTGAGACAAGGATTGACTTCATTCACGTGAATATGAGCATCCTCTCTGCGGAATCATCACCTCATGAGTGTTTGAATCATACAGTTCATCAAACATAGGATCAAACAATTTCTTTACATCATCTTCGGATGGAGGTACATATGGAGTTTCTTGAGTAGAGTTTGGAACAAGAGATGAACCAATGGGACTGCTTTGAAGTGCGGGTCCCGAATGGATTGTCCAGAGCCATTTGACCGGTCACCATCAAACGTAACGTGAATGGTTTCCATGATATTTCTGGTTCTTTTGTTATAGATTCGATATCCCTTTTTGTTTGGTGCATATCCTACAAATACTCCAATGTCGGCTTTAGCCCTAAGTTTCCCTAAGTCTTGACCCTCATTAGTTGGATAGCACAATGCACCAAACACACGAAGGAAAGAGAGATTAGGTTTTCTGTTGTGGACAAGTTCATATGGAGTTTTTCCATGTACGGTGTGGATTAGGGAACGATTTTGTGTATAGCATGCAATGGCGATTGCTTCAGCCCAGAGAAACATTGGAACCTTTGAGTAAATCAACATTGTTCTAGCGGCTTCAACCAGAGTCCGATTTCGCCTTTCAACTACACCGTTCTGTTGAGGAGTTCGTGAAACACTTCTTTGATGACTGATTCCAACGCTTTCATAGAATTCATTAAGTTGTTTGTTGACAAACTCGCCCATTGTCTGCTCGACAATTCGACGGTTTTGTTAAGTCGAACCTCGCACTGCTTTGATGAGTTTGATGATGATATCGTGAGTTTCATCCTTTGTCCTTAAGAACTTGACCTACGTGAATCTAGAGTAATCATCAACCACAACTAACACATATTTCTTCCCAAAGATATTTTGTACCCTCATTGGTCCACATAAATCCATATGAATCATATGAAGAACTTCGGTGACAGAGTTAGTAGGTTTGGGTTTATGGGCATATTTCTTGCTTTTTCCCAATTGACATGCTGAACAAAGATGATCCTTTTCATACTTTAGTCTAGGTAAACCTACAACTAGGTCCTTTCGGGAAAGATCGTTGATGGTGCCGAAGTTCAAGTGATTGAGACGACGGTGCCATAACCATGACTTTGTTTTTGAAGCCTTTGATAACAAGCAGATTGGAGAAGCCCTCATCATGTCATCGATAGAGATGGTGTAAAGGTTTGACCCACGAGTTCCTTTTAACAGTTCCTTACCATTAAGATCTCTAACAAAGCAGTGTATGTTTTCTCAAGGCAACTTCTAGATCAGAGTCACAGAATTGACCAACAGAGAACAGATTATGACCCAACCCTTCAACATAGTAGACTCTCGAGATGACACTATCACCAACAACATAATCTCCATAACCCATAATAGCACCAAAATGATCATTACCAAATCTAACAGTCCCGATGAACTTGCTCACGAAGTTCATGAGCCGCGACCGTCTCCAAATATATGCTTGGAACACTGAGTCCAGTACCACGTAACGATTTGAACGATCCGCAGCTTGAACACGCATAAAAATGGATAATCGGATAATTGGGATCCCCATGCAAGAATGGGTTCCACTTGGTTAGTAACAATAATTGGAACACCCACATCGTAATCAAACATCCATATCAGAAGTAGAAGCAATGGAATCATTGGGAATAGATGCAATGTTGGTGTCAGTATTTGACCTATTCAAAGTATGTTCACTTCTTAAGGGAATAGTTCTACCAAGAGGCATCCATTTTCTTGTGGGCATAATCTTAGCAGTGTGAGAACAAAACTGATTATTCTTATGACCAAAAGGTATCCAATAATAACCTATCTTTATAAAAGTTCTTCCTGTGGGTTTCCACTCGCTTTCTAACAATCTTTCGTATTTGCCTTTTTGCCTTATTTGCACGATTATTAGCATTAGCAATTTTAACGGGCATTTGACAAAGATTAGACAAAGCATTCACACCACATTCATGATTAGCAATGTAATTCAAGCATGCAAAGATTACAAGGTTTGCAGATAGTATCGTAATTCAATTAATTACAAGACGCCTAAGGCTAATCCTAGAATCAACACGATTCGTTTTATTCAACTCAAGCCTAAAGTTCCTAGATTGGTCTTCTACTCTCTTCCAATGCACATTCTTAGCTTGCAAGGTCCTATCATTCCTTGTATTGTCTTGAGACTTTGACCGCCGCTTTAAAGTCACTGACTACTCCTGTAGAGGGAATGGGAACATTAGTTGGTTGATCTAATTTTTGCATTCCCGAACTTGATGTGCAAGGATCTGAAGTACTAGAAGGCACATTAGTGTATACTTTAAGACTGTGATTTGAGCTTTTTGCAGCACACTAAAGTTCACTTTCTTAGCACTAACATATCCGAATCAACTACTTGAAGGCACATTAGTGTTTCCTTTCTTAAGACTGGGCATAGAACGGATTTCTGCTTGGCACTAGGCATAGAACAAGGCATCACAGCTTTGCCTTTTGCACCTAAGGTTAAGGATTTTGGACATGTGGCAATTACACATTCTAGCAACTCTTGAGATCGTTTGGCCCGGAGGCAAGCAAACCTAATTTCACTATCAAGAGGTTTGTTAATGAAATCCTCTTCGACAATCTCACGGAGACATTCTAGACTATCCTTAAGGTGAGCACAGATTCATGAAAAGCATGTTCATTATTCCTAAGGTGAGGAGGAATATATTTAATCGTCACAGTGTATTTGCAGTCTAAGGGTGACTTTGAAACAACATTCTTATTGAAAACAAGTGGCGCTTTCCCATTTCCTCGACTTCTCAGATTCTCAATTTCCTTTTGTAAAGACGTTATTTTTCGTTGTTTTGGTCACGGGTGACTTTCATTGAATCATATAACTCTTTAAAATGTCGCTTAACTTTTTCATTTTCTTCTAGAAAACTCTCGCTTTCCTTTTGTAAGGCATCAACTAAGTTTTGAAGATGAAAAGTTTGAGAATTCCGAGAATCTAAAGAAGGAGGGATTTGGGAGCCTGTCTTATTGTTCGCTTGACCCTTTAATTGAGAGATTTGGGCTTTCAACTTTCTCGATCGTGTTGCAATCGAGCTTGAATCTGTTCATCACGCTTGTTAATTTGAAAAACTGCATCAAACTCGAGCATCCGACGATGTCTTGATATCTGAAGTTTTAACATTTTCTTTAAGATGTTGATATTTTAGTTGTAAATTAAAATGCTCAACTTCCAGTTTAGAAAAATGTTTAACCAAATTGTTGTGATCATCCAGTTCAATTTTCTCGCTTTAGTTCGAATTAGTTTTTTCAAACTCAATGACACGATCATGGGAGACTTTCAGGGCCACAGATAGTTCATGAAATTTGGAAGCATTAATAGAGCAATTTGAAGCAAAGGAAAAAGATATCTTGTGCGACACATTCAGTAATAAGAGTCTCATTTAAGGTATGCAAGTTCTTCCTCTCAATCTCATTATATTTTAGTGCACGCCCATAATCACTAACTTCAACTACCATTGCATCAAATTCCTTTTCCATTTCTTTAATATCCGATTTTGTCCCCGTTTGAAGACTCTCAAAATGATCTTTTAGTTGTTTAAAGAAAGGCATGACCTCAGTTAAATAACATTCTTTCATTTGCTCAAAACCCCTTTCCCTTCAGTTATCCCAGTGGGTGTGATCCTTTTCTTACAAGTTTTCTCAAAATCGGTAAATAGTTGAAGAATAACATATTGACTGATTAAGGTCTTGCTCTTAGTGGCAATAGTTCTAGGAACTAAATGCATTGGTGTATTTGGAGGATACTCAGTCGCTTTAGGAAATTTCCTACAAGGGGGATTCTTTTCAACAAGATTTTCAGCTTTTTGCAAGTCCATATCCTTTTTCCGGAACACTTGTTCAGGGGTCAACAATGTTTGAGGCTTAAACATGTTCAAGGAAATCCAGTTTTCCTTCTTGTAGTCATGGGGAGTGATAATAATCTTTTTCTCTTTGCATTTCGGGTCATCTAGTTTTTGTTCATCCTTTCCCTAGTGACTTCATCTGATTTCTTATCTTCCTCGGTGCACTCAACGCAACTAGGTTTCTGCCTAGGCTTAAGAATTTCATTACCATCATAAAGCACCTTATGAGCATTTCTAGCCTTTTTAATTACCTCTGGATTCGGTTCCTCAACAAGGGGAATGCTATGCTTATCGCTTAAGACTCAATGTTTAGTGACCATGTGAGCAATCTGAATGGTGTTTCCTTGTATGTACAACTTGTTCTCAAGTTTGTTTTTCAAAGTTTTCAGATTAGAAAAATCTCTCAAGAGTTTTGATTCCTTTGCATTAAATTCTTGCTTAAGCATTTTCACATTTTCTTGAAGTTCTTGTTTTTGTTTAGATGTTTTAGAGAGTTTTTCTTGCAAGGAATTTAATTCTTGTTTCAATACTTCTTCTCTAAACTTACTTTTTCTAATTAATGTACTTACTTGGTTATCCATTTCCTGCTCACGAGTGGTCAACTCAAACTTAGCACGTTGTTCATAAATAGCAACACGCTCTTTATAGGCATTTAGTTCAGAAATAATGGAATCATCAGGGGCACATGCAGTATTCATCAAAAACATAGTCATTGTTGACCGCAGAAGATGCATCACTTGGTACAACTTCACTTTCACTTTGTTTCACGTATTGATCATATGGGACAATATTGATATTACCCATATTTTCAATATTTGATTCAATAGTTTCAGCTGATTGTACTTTGTCATGCATCCGTGCACATCAAGATCATCGTATAGTTTTCATACCTCTGAGATGAGCTTGTCATGGGATGGCCCAGCTAGTGATGAAGAAGAGACCTTGGGAGAAACCATTGGAGAAATGCTAGCCATAAAATTGTGTGTGCCGTAGGTCCATCATCCACATCAGAGTCGTATGCATCACAGTAAGCGACTTGAAAGGCATTCTGATGATTGTGACCTATCTCCTGAATAGGCTGCTCATCCACATCTGCATCATAGGTCTTGGCATTGCCCTCAAAGAAGAAACAGCAATTCCTCTTCATTCAGAGTAGCACCATTGTCCCGAGCTTGAGCCAGCAAGATCTTCTCTCAAGTAATCAAGATTCTGTGGGCGCTTTGGAGATGTACAGTTCCTTGCAATGTGTCCCTCTCCACCACAGCTATAACATTTGATGAGCTTAGTTTGACCTTGGTTACCATTCCTTCCTCGATTCTGTTTTCCAACATAACCTCTCCCAGCTCCACCTCGCCCCGATCATACCGTCTTTCCTGTACTGGTTGCACCACGATCCTTCCATCTTTAATAGTGGCTTGATTGTGTGGGTTAGATGCGCTCGAGGTTGTTGTTGGTTGGTGGGAGAGTATTCATGTTTTGACTGATGAGAAGAGCTAGTTGATTAATGAAGCTACCCACGTGAGTATCAAAGATCGCCTTGTTTGTACATAGGATCATGAATGAGTTTGTGATTACCATTACCCAAGGGTATGACTTGTGATGCTTTGGTTGTGATTCCGATGTTTGAGTAGAAAGTCAGAGAGTCATTAGACGAGCTTGTCTCTCCCCGGTTGGTTTTGAACTGATTGAGAATTAATTTTTCAAACATAGCATGTCTCTCATTCTCAAGGAGGAAGGCATAGAGTTGCTCATAGTTTGTATTCTTCAATCCTTTAGTGAGCTTCACAGCGGTAACAAACTTGTGCCATTCGGGATTCATGTTGTTCACAAATTTTGAGTTCAACTGAATGTTAGGCATAGTCATTCGGATGTTCCTCATGTCATTAACTAACTTATGAAATCTCACATAGTACTCATAGACACTCTCATCCGGTTTCATCTTGAAATGCTCAAATTCGTCATAGAGTTGGGATTCTCTGTCTTCCATAGTTAATTCGGAACCTGAGAGAAGCATCTTAACATTGTCCCAAACTGCCTTAGCATCCGTGTTATGATTGATCAGCTTGTAGATGTCTTTAGGAAGACCTTGAAGAACAATGTTTGAAGCCCCGATATCTGCATCAAATCTCTTTTTATCCTTATCATCAAGCTCATCATACATCTTAGGTCTGTCCATTCCGTAAACAGTAGTACCATCTGCATTAGTATCAAGTATGTCTCTAGTCGTCTCAACTCGATATGGTCCTTCATCAATGGATTTGAGAATGTTGACACCATTTTCCTTTCCAAGGCAATACAGTCTAATTCGCTGAGCCCAAGAGTCGTAGTCATTCCTGTCAAGCATGGGTGGACGAGTATCTCAACCACCGCTTGAACATCTTCGCAAAGTGGAGATAACAGTGGGGAACGCTTGGTAGACATGTTAACAGATTATACGGGATTTTATAGCTCTATGATTAAACCGAGAAATGGATTCTTTCACGGATTTTATCAATCAAGAGAAAACCTTAAACAATCACTCAAGACTCTAGATGATAAAATACTAAATCGCTAGAAGATAATGCACTAAGTCGCTAGAAATTAATGCACTAAGTCGCTAGAAATTAATGCACTAAGTCGCTAACCCTTAATTCGCTACACCCCTAAGTCGCTAGAGTCCCAAGTCGCTAACAGAAAAGCAAGTCGCTAAGTAGTAACTCGCTACAGACCAAGTCGCTAATCAAATTTTGGCAGCAATTCGCTACACAAGTCGCTAGAGACACAAGTCGCTAAAGAGCAACTCGCTACTGACCAAGTCGCTACCACAAGTCGCTACCCGTAGTGGAGAATCCACTACTTGTACTTTAACTCGCTAGATCTAACTCGCTAGCTCCAACACTGTAAGTCGCTACAAAAATGTGAAGCAAGTCGCTACCAAGAAAATATTCCGTGAGCTAAGTCGCTAGCTTGAAAAAACATATAAACCTCACTTTTCAATCCAAAACAACCCAACCAAGATGATTCAAGCTTACCAAATGAAAACCTAAACACTTTTGATGATTCTAAACATAAAAGTACAACCAAGATCGAAACTTTAACACTAGAAATCAATCAAATGATGCAAAAACCACTAAACTTTTTCAAACTCAAAACCACCTAAAACCACTAGAAATCCAAAGATGTGTAAGATATGATCTAACCATGGCTCTTGATACCAATTGTAAGATATAACTTTTCACATACACATCATAACATTAACACAAGGTAGCATATAGATGGAATTCTAGAGAGAGAAAGTTAGAGGTTTAGGGAACTTAGTGAGAGAAAGTGAAAGATATTATTATGAGCTCCAACTCTCTACCTTGGGAGGTAGAGAGTATTTATAGTCTTACATAAAACGCCACACATCGGGCTGTGGATCAGGCATACAGTGGGTAAAGACCCGTCCGTCCTCCACGGTGTTACTTAACTAAATACTACTTAACTTAATATTACTATGACTACGAGCTTTCTAACGATTACATATACTTGAGGTGACCGACTCTTTTATGCCTGGAATTTCTAATTCCTAACATTACGAGTGGAAAATCGTCACTGATAGTGGAAAATTCGTCACTAAACCAACTTATTCACGAAAATCAAGGTCGTCACTATAGCTCCGTCACTAAGTTAATAGTGTCGAAAATGGAATTTGACACTAAATTTAGTGACGAGCTAAAGTCGTCACTATGGGTGTGTGACAACATATTTCGTCACTTTATTTTCGTCACTGAAGTGACTAAAGTCGTCACTATTTGATGCAATTAGTGACAAAAAAAAGGCGTCATTTTTAACCTACACTACAAAAAAAGGGCCATTTAGTGGCATACGTTTTTAATGACAGATTTACATATGTCACTATATTATGTTTTTAGTGACATAATTTATGTGCCACTAATTTCTTTTATAACTATAGTGGCACTTTACGGTTTATGCCACTATTCTACCCGATATTTATGACACAAAAATAAACATGTTATTAAAAGTCTCTGTAATCTGTGATACATCCAAATATTATGCCATTAAACATTACTAGTTTCCTTTTATTTCCTCTTTATATCTGTCACTAATTGCTTCTAAAAATCACGCGGTCTTTTCAGTAAAAAATAAATCAAAACTAGCGCCTTTTCTTTATTAATTCACTCCAATTGTTATATATCCCTAAATTAATTCATTCATAATCTCCAGCCCCCACATCTCAGTTACAATCCTGTTATCCCAAATTCCCAATAAGAGAGATTTTCTTAATTCCGATCATTATCCTCATCCTTTTGTCAGGTAATAGGATCTAATTTTTTATCTACCATTTTTTTGTTTGATACAACCCAATCGTGATTCAATGTGATTATTAATAATTTTTGTTTGCTGTGTAGTTTTGAATTAAAATTGTATAACCACGAAAAACTGGTTTTGAATAAATCCATGTTTTTTAAAGATTGGCATCGTTTAGTTTCTGTTGATTGTTATTAGCCTAATGGTTATGTGTTTTTTGTAATGAAATCTTGGTACTGTCAGTTTTAGTGTTTTGTTGTTAAGAAATAGACTTTCTAATGGTTATGCCAAACACCCATGTGTTCCAGTTAGGGGTGTCGAACGGGTTATCGGGTCGGGTTAGGGGCTTATCGGGTCAGTTCTATCGGGTTTTGTAAAAACAAAAACTAACCCGAAACCCGACCCTATAAGGTATCGGGTCTATCGGGTTACGGGTTATGAGGTTGGGTCTATCGGGTTATCAGGTTGCGTACTAACTTAAATATTGAACCAAACGACCACACTAGTATTTCCTTTTGCCCAATATTTAACGAAAGAAACAAGATATATTACAGGTCACCGATTTTGTTTTGGCAGTAGACATATTATTTTTGCCTCAAGTAGCAGCAAACACTTGCAATCGAGAATGATAACCTACTGATGCAAACAACACAGCACTAGAACCAAAATTGAAGATGCAATTTATCATGTCATATGTGGCAAGAATTAATAATTATAAGTAATAAACTGTGACAAAAAAGACTCAGTTAAAAAAAATTCAACTTTCAATTGGTTTTTATAGCTTATCGAGTTTATCGAGTCAACCCAATAATGAATTATCATGTTTCGGTTTTGTATGTTTTGGTTTATTGAGCTTATGTCTTACAGTTACTAATATATGCATAATATGGTATATTGTAACTCTTATTGTTCGATTTTTTTTTATTTCTTGTATACTCTAGCATGGCTAGGCGCAAGAGACTGTGTATGATCTCTACTAAAGTTGAAAGCGAGCAGCCACATAATGAAGCACAAAGTCAGTTGAATGGGCACTCAACTAATGAAACAAATGATGCAAATTCCTCTCATATGGACACGGCAACTAATGAACACTCTGATAATCAGAATTAATTAGGGGGTATGTGTCTTTTCAACACTTGTATCTTGCTAGTTTACTATGTTTCTTCTCTGTTTTGCTGTCAAAATCTCTATATGCTTCTTTATCCAACCTTAGCTATAATGTTAGGTTCAGATATTAACCGCTTATTACAAATTGGTAGATTTGGTTTAGAGTTTATCTCGTCGTTTGATCAGTGATGGAACTTCAATGAACATTGAGCATAAGTTAAAGTATGCTACTATTATTTTTATTGATAAAATATGTATTTATGATAATAAAAAAAAATTAAAAATAAACTAAAACTATGTTGCTGAATAAGAAATTCATCAGTAGCCAAAAGCTTACAATACTATCAATGATTTTATTTGAACTATTCAAATATTTAAGTACATCAGTATATCTTATATTGCTAGCCTAAACATTCATCATTTCCATGCTAGCTCATTAAAAATATATTAGTTTGGTTTTGGTGTTTGTGGCATTTATTTTCAGACTATCTCAATCATTTAACTGAGGTAATTTGAATGAGCTCGTGAATAACCAAACAACTACATTATTCACAGGTTACAGGAAATTATCGCGGCATACAAGTTGCTGTCACCTCCTGTACTCGATATGAAAGAAGCAACAAGAGTCTGCAATGCGGTGGCCCCGGTTTATATTTGTTATTTCTTACATCTTTGACTCAACTAGTTTATAAGACTCATACAGTGTCACAGTGTGACATAAATTTTGGCCTTTTGACCCGTCATAGTTAAATATAACATGTTTACACCTGATTCTTTATCATGATACTGAAAGTAACAATTATGTATTTTGTCGGACTACATTTTGAAGATTGGAGAAAGGTTGACAAGGAAAAGAAGGAAGACATGTATTCAATTGCGAAGGTATTTGTGTTACAAAGTAAATATGAAATCTTGACAACTTAGACATGTATTCTGTTATTTATGAGTGTTATATTGCTTATTAACTAATTTATTATTATTGGTTGCATAGGCCATTTTTGAACAAAAGAAGATTAGCCACTCAAAAATGGAAGAGCCTCACGTGACTAGGACAAAATCATTTGTTAGGCTTGTTGAAGAAGAGGTAAGCTAAAGTAAATTATTAACATAGTTATTTTGTTAAATATCATAGCACTTACCTACACTAGTTTCATACAACATATTTCATATAAGTGAGTGAGATAATTCTTGTTATAGGCTACTAAAAATAATGGGGTGAAACCAACACGAGGGAAAGTATATCAAATAAGCCGCACTCGTAAGGATGGTAGTATTGTTAATGAAAAAGCTGCTCAAGTTGTGGTAATGTGATTTCTCAATAAAAAAATAGCACATGTTAGTATTCACATTATCTAACAGTGAAACATGATATTGCTATGCAGGCATGCCTACAAGTTGTTGCAGATCAAAACATTGGTAGAAAAACAATTTTTTGTGTTTAAATACGGGTAAGTAACATTAGTGTACTAATCAGATTTTGCTTTTTTTACTCAGGTACTCCAACAGATCTTTATTGAGTATGCTTTTCGCAGGTACATTTCCTCTTCATGCACTGAAAGTTCTTTACTTTTTTACACTTTTATTGATCCGAAATAGAAATTAGTCACATATTCAGGTTATATCAAAGAACAACGAAAATCTTGTACCTTCAGGTAGATGTTTTGTTGCCTTCATCTTGAATATGAATTTCTCCGATTTTGTTTTTGTTGGCTTACAGATTCTTGGTGTGTCAAGAGGTCAAGAGTTATCACAATGCTTTCTACCTTTGTTGAAGTTACAATAAAGTTGGTAGTCTTTAGGTGTCCTTTATGATATTCATTTAGAGATTTAGACTTAGTTTTCTTTTTATGTTGGACATTCAAGAATATTGTTTGCTATATGTTGGATATTTTTATTTGACAATAAAAAAGACCTTGTTCAATGGCGATTGCATTTTGTTTGAATATGAAATTGTTCGTTTCTTTTTTTTTCTTTGTGAAATCTAGTAAATGAGCATTAATAATACATTGTGCCACTAGTTTCAAAACATCAGTGGCAAAAACCAATATTGTAACAAAACTTAGTGGCAAATGTTTTGTCACTAAAGCCGACTTACTTTGTGATCATAGTAAGAGTATAATGACACAAAGTAAGTGTCACAAAATCCTTAAAAGCTTCTTGTGACAGAGAATTGTGTGTCACTAAAGTTAGAATGGTCAATAGCAACACAACATAGAAGTGCCATTAAAACCTATAAGGTATGCAGCAACACAAGTATAAAGTGCCACTAAAACCCTTTAGTGGCAGCGACATTAGTGACACTTTTTTTTTCTGCCACTGATTCCCTGTCAGGCCTTTAGTGACACATATTCAATTTACAGTGACACTTTTTGTGTGCCACTAAATGGCCTTTTTTTTGTAGTGCTAGCAGGAAACTAACGCAACCTTAAAGTCCAATAGTGACGAAATACATCTATCACTTGCTATTGTTTAGAAAGTAATAATCAATTGCTTGATACTATTTGGAGCAGTAAAATCACGATTATGTCAAACAATTGTCCGATTTCCGGATTATAGGTTTCCAACAATAAAGGTACAAAAGAAGAGAAATAATACACTACTGACAATAAAGTAAAGAGTTAAACAAGGTTCATTTAAGAAAGTATAACAACAAAATATTAAAATTTCTACAGTTACCACTAGCTTTCAGAATGCTTGTTATTGTTATTACAGGAGAGCTAACAAAGCGTCAGTCTGAATAGGCTGCTTGTGATAGTAATCAGACCACAAGACACCCAAACTTAACCAACGACTCTTGACTAATGTTATGCTTCAGAATATTCATCATGTATCAAATGCATCACGACCATTATTAACTCCAATAACTATAATTCTTTGACATCTTCAAAAAAAGAAATCTGGTATCTCTGATGGAGATGAGAATTCCGTGACACATTTGAGCTGTTTTTAAGAGATCACAAATTGCAATCAGATTATGACAACAAAAGCCATGTATACTGATCATGAAGCTGTATATTCGCGTACCTTATGTTGCTTGTATTATTTTCTTGTTGCCACCAACGCCCCTGCTCTTCTATTTTTGCAGATCATGTAAAACTTGAACACATTCTTTCAAGTTGAACGACCTATATTCAGTGATTTGCTTCAAGGCCAATTCTGGAATGAAATTATATACAATTAGATTTATGCCATCATTTGAAACAAGAAGGTAATTAGGTTGTGCAATCTTATCCATGGAAGGGATTTTGGTTTGACAGTGAATGGTTAAAGAAAAGTGTCAGATGCCGCTATCATAGAAGAAAAAACTTAAGGCAACTGTCACTCTAACAAGCTTAACTCAGCCAAATAGTAACCCAGGAACTCCGCCTCGGTGTCTGTGGATTGCAAAAGATACATATATTAGTACTTAAACATAAAACCACAAAATATTTCATCAAAGCAATAACACCAAAAAAGAAACTTACTTCATAATCGTCTTGAAAACTTGGTAAGCCAGTCTAGTGCTTTTACCCTCCCTGAACAAAGCATAACCGAACAGCTTTTGGGCATCGATGTTCTCCACACAATCTGGAAAAAAAAATTACGATTTTTGAACTATTATTGCCAACTCTACGCATCTTGGTACTGTGGTTTTGATATAGCTAATTACATACCTTCTAAGCCTAAGTCGATCAGTTTCATGTAACCACCAAGTTGAAGAAATTCACCAACAATCCTATCTTGCAATCTCAGGCAGGTCTCTTTCTGCGACAAGAATTCGTCTACCATCCTATAACACAAACAATTAAACAAATTAGTCATGATTTCCTTTGTGTCCCCTTTCCACTGTTCGGGTTCTATCTTAGCAATGTCATGTACTTATTGAAACTACTAACAAAAGGGGTGTATTTGGATAATACTTACCCATCACCTCTGCCACATTGACCTGGGCGAGAAGAGATACAGACGTACAACCGACCCGAATTGAACTGTTCTTCCACATGGGCATCAAGTTTACGCTCTTTGATCCATTTCAAATAGTATATAAGAAATATCAAATATAAATATCCGCGAGAGAATTGCAAATCAACCGTTTTAGGAAACAGGTCGACACGCAAAACCCGCGAATACTCGATAAGTGATACCGGGCAAGTGATTACCCGGGTCGTTTCCCAACGAGGTGTGAATTGACGGTGACGTTTGAGGTTTGTTATTAAAATGCTTGAATTGTTCGGGATTTTTGTTTTTGATTACGTATTCTACAAATTAACTAAAGGGAAAGTAATTAAGGCTACGGGAACAAAGTAAATGATGATCTAACTACTACTAAGCATACGGAATAATAAAATTAAGTTACACTAAGTCCTAGAGTGATAATATGCAAAAACGTGAAAACCCGGGCTAATCCCGAGCCTCAAAAAGTGAAAATTATGCGATTTAATGCCTACGGGTGCAAAACCAATTTTCCTACATTCTAAACGACTAAAAATAATTTTTGGAAAAAGCCGGGTATTTTTTCGACTTTTATTTTATTTATTATGAATTAAAAACTAATTTTAACTAATTAATTAATTAAAAATAATAAATTTTTTTAGAAAAATCTAAAAAAATTACAAAAAAATACTTTAACTTATACTGAATTGAAGAAAAATAAAAAAGTTCTACACTACTTTTGAAATAAGCTGTTAAAAGTCCTAATAAGCTTAAAGGCTTAAACTACTAAATGTGTTTAAATAATTAACAAAAGGAAAGGTAAACACAAGACAGGGACTATCGCAGATGGTAAGCGCTGAGGCTTTCTGGGGCGTGGCTGTTGGGCTTGCACACCCAGGTTCGATTCCTGTGGCTGTCACTTTCTCCACTTATTTATTTTTTAACTTTTTTCTTTTGTAAACTACTTTAGGACTAAGAAATAAGACTTTTCACAAAAAATAAACCTTTTGAAAAGCTAAATCAAGCTGTATAACAACTTATGTACAGCAGCAGACATGAGAAAAAAAAAAGGGGGGAATGGGTATGTTTGGGACAAGGTTTGACTAAAGAGATACAAAGCTACCATAAACTTTAAAACTAATCAGAGGGCATGATAAGCTGAACATGTAAATTGACAAGACCATAATAAGCTGAATATAACAAGATTAAGCTAAAAAGAAAAGAAAAACAAAAGAAATAAGCAATTTTAATTAAAGCTAAACTATATGAACTAGAGGATACAAAGGAGTTTAAATAGGCAATGATAAGCAGAAACTAAGCTACTAACTAGAGGATTAAATCTAAAATATCTAAAGGGTACTAAATTAACCTAAAATAAGCTAATGAAAAGCTTATTAAGCTAACTAAAGGGGTATGCTCACTGATGTTGGACAGCAGTCCAAAACAGCACCTATGGGGGGCTTTTGAGCTTATTTTTAGACTACCTAGACTAGCTATTAAACTCTAAAAGCTAATAACCCTATAAGTATACCTTACCTAATTTACTAAAAAGCAAATTGCAAGTCAACAAGAGCTTATGAGGGCTTCTAAATGGGCTATTGAAAATGGACAGTTGAGACAGAAGTGACAGATACAAAAAGCAATCTAAAAAAAAAAACTACTCAAAAGCTAACAAATTACTTAAAGCAACTTTTAAGGACTGTCAAATTCACTGAACAAAAACTTAGTTGAGAACCAAAATGGGTCAAATTTGGCTTTTGACCCAGAACTCGGCTGATCCAAACACCCCTTTTGGGGCAGAAAAATGGAACTGTTTTTAAAAAAATATGGTTTGAAACTCTTGAAACTTTAAAGACCAATTTTTGTGAACTTTTAGCAAACCTCATATGAACTTAAACTAACTTTTAGCAACTTGATGAATTGCAATGTAAAAGATGACAGATTCATAAAAAAAAATTGCAAGACTGAAATTAAAATTGACTTAAAATTAAATTGCATTAAAAATTAAAGTTTACAAGAAAAATAAATGACAATATTAAAATGGTACTAGAACATCAAATTCTAGACAAGTTTTTTTTACAATCCCTACTACTCCTATTTATAATAAATTGAAATCTGTCTTCCTTCCTGGTTGTCTTGTGTTTGTTTTGTGAGAGAAAGTAAGCATTGGATCCTTGTGCTTCTTTGCAAACAAATCTCAGCCATCCATCTTGCCTTGGTCTCTACTGCATTTAACCTCAACCACAGGATGGAATTTTGTATGTTGTGGATTGCCAACATGGCAAGGAAGCCATGTGATATTGGTTTGGATTCTTCTGTGAGAGAGGGACATGAATGAGAGTGACAGGAGGGGGGGAAAAGTTTAGGCGCCAATGGGTTTTCCTGAGTTTGGTTTTTTTTACTTGGACAAAATGGGTAAAGATGGTGAATAGGTAAGAACAGAAAGAAAGATAGATTGGGTAAAAATGGGTAGAGGTTTTGTTAAAGGTATTTTTATTTTGTAAAGCTTAAGTAAAAAAGTAATTTTTTTTTTTTTTTTTTTTATTTATTTTTAAATTGGTTTTATATAAAAATAGTTTTAAATAAGAAAATTTGTTTTAAATAAAAAATAGTTTTAAATAAAAATTGGTTTTAAATAAAAAAAAATAGGTTTAGGGGTAAAATGGGAATTTAGGATTTTGGACTCAAAGGTAAAATGGTAAATTGGGTTTCGGGTGAAGGGTAAATTAGTAATTTGGATTTAGGGATCGGTTACGAGTTTGTTTTCCCCACTCTCACTCCAAAAACGTCTCTTGTGATCCAAAAAAATGTAGAAAAGCCACTCCCGGCTCCGTCCGCAAAGCACGTTTTCCATTCCAAGCTCATTTCTGTCCGTTTTTGCCCTATTTTCAATCCTTTGTACCTGAAATACATAAAAACACATTCCAAGGATATCTGCAGCATAATTGGTAATATTTCCGTGTTTTTAGACGTTTTTGTGGTCTTAGATGGGTAAAAATGATGAGTGAATAAGCACTCATCACTCTTCCTGGCGCTTCTCAATCTTTCTCTGGACATCGTTGCTCTTTTTGGCTTCTTCCGCGGTTCCTTCTCCTTCCTGTACAATTGAAAAATGAGGTCTTTTCTACTTCATACAACAAACATGGCAGGATAAATTATTTGTATTACAATCATTTATATCCATACATTTAGTTTAGGATGTGACTGTAGCATATTACGTACCAAATAAAGTTGTTATTCTTTGAAAAATGGTGATTTTGGAAGCAATTAAAATAATTATACGACTGACATACACCTTCTTCAAGCTTTAACACGACAAAAAAGTGCTACGCTTTAGCTCAATGACCACAATATGGAAAACAGTAGATAAAGTATTTAAACAGCCTGATTAAAAACTAGTACATCGTCGATTAGCTTGTGTCTACAAGAATTAGAATGCCAAAGAGCTTCACAAGCAAAGTTGAAAGCAACGGCTAACTAGCTGCAAGCTTCACATGGCATGCGTACAAATGTACTAAAAAACTTTTTACTGTTTACCGAAATCACACCTAAACAATTCTCTATCTACCAAAGCTAAAATTTGTCCCGATATTTCACCTAATCAGATCTAACTCTAAATATATTGTTCAGTTTCAAACTTCTATCAGTACATGAACACTTTTCTCAACTAAAGAAGATCGCCTACATATATTTACATCATAATCGTATTCCATCTAATCAGATATTAAATAAGAAATATCCAATGAACATAATCATCTTAAATGTACTTGCAGTTTAAGCAAGTTGAACATCTAAACTTACTAGCTATATATCTAACCTATGCAAATTTAGACGCTTGGGAAACAAAGTTAATTAGCAGAAAACGGCACTTTATCTTCTTTGCTCACTACAAGAAAAAAGGGCTCAAGGAAGGAGTCCATACATACAAAAAATCTTTTCAGAAAATATGGCCATACTAATCAACACAGGCAATGGACACTTGGAACTAAATAAAACCATTGATCAAACACAAGAAATTCTCAAGCGATTTTATATGTGACTGAAAATTCTCAAATTACTAGAATCTGCAGCAAATACCATATCCAAAAACAAACACATATCCAAACCACAAATTCCTAATTGTAACGAACTCTTATAACAAAGGATTTAAACCTACTCCAAACAACAAGTACCTAAACTAGTAACGCTCATAATTCAAACGCAAACTAGCTTGTAAACATTAATGACTAGGCTCACATCAGGTCATAACCTAGCATACAATGTCTAACTCTTGGTTAGAACTTTCATCGAACACTTGGCGTTATGAGAATCATCAAACCCTTATTCTACATGGAATAATTAAGTTAAATGATTCAAATCAAAATCAACAAATCATTAGAATCAACTAATTGGATCAATGAGCTTACATTGAGATTATATTCAGCGGCAGAGGTGCTCAACTGCGGTGAAGCGCGACGGCGGAGTGCAATGGTGAACCGTTGCAACGGCGGCAAAGCGCGGCGGAGACCGTTGACCGTTAACCGTTGTGCAGGAGAAATGATTAAGAATAAAAGATGAAGAAGCGAACGATGAATGTGTAGGAGAAAGAAGATTAGGAATAAATGATGAACCCTAAAAACTAATTCGGGTTGGGTTGGATCCGCGCTTTTTTTAAGTAAAACCGTAAGTCTCAAGTTTACATTGACTAGGCTTTTCTTTGGTTGACTGAGTGACGAGCTATTTTCGTCACTTCACTTAGTTAATACGCAATATTTGTATATTTTCTTCCCTAAAACGTATACTATATTTGTTACAGTATATCTTGATTTAAAACCATTCATTTTGAATTTTCTATTATAAATACTGAAAATTTCACATATCATAAATATAAGATTAAAAAAATCTTCCATGTTGTTATGAATAATATTATGTGGATGCCCATATAATCCATAAGAAGCCCACGACCCAATTAGCTATTAGGGTTTTTACCCTAATATTTATCTATATATACCTCTTGTATCTCCTACATTATGAATAATAGAATAATACTTTCATTCTCTCAATTCTTGTTCACCACACGTTATCAGCACGCTCAAACGATGTGTTTTTTTGATTTATAAAGATACCATTGAACCCTTCTCCTTAATATATTAAATCATGGACTCAGGTACGGTCTCAATTTTAATCGCATTTGTTTATTGTTCGTCTATGCAATCGAGTATGTGCATGCCACATTAGTAACTTTTATATGAATACTAGTTTATCAATGGTTTCTGATAAAAATTTGTTTACAAGATCTCTCAAATTTATTAATTTTTTTTTATATACGACGCCCCAACCATTGTAGCTTTTGTCAAAGGATTTGAAAACTAGTCTTGTATGAGTTGATTCTACTATTTACTATCGAGTTATTCTTGCATCATATAAGTTAACTTGTATATCAGATTTTTGATAAACACAAAGCCATTGATATCATTGTTTACGTCGATCTACACAATGATTATGGACCTTTAGATTTTAGCACTAAAATTTAAACCATAAAGAAAATTCACATATTAATATTGTTGGTCATATTTATCTAGATAGATAAAGTTGCTAACAGAGGATTAAAAAAAAAGAAAAAAAAGAACAGAAGTACATAACTAGAACTTGTAAAGAAAACAAATTGTTGCTTATCCTTGATGCATGTATGCGGAGTTTAGGTGTGACTTTCAGAATATTACACTTATTTGCCTAACGAGTAAAAATCGAAAAATAGTTATTGATCCAGGTTTTTGATGATATTATACTTATTTGCCTAATCTACAACTCCATGTTAGTTTTTGCAAGATAATTAGTTAGCTATGTAAGTATACATGAATTAGTTTTTGTACCTTTTGGTGAAATTGAAGAATTGTCCGGTACATATAAAGTAAGCTTTATTCTATTATAAGTCATATATAAGTATATGTTCAGTGTCTTTATACGTGTAATATATGATAACTTGTTAACAAACATTAATTATCATTTGGAATGTTTTACACTTATTTTTATTGTGGCAAATGTGGGTTTTTAGTCTTATACTTATAGACTGTGTCGTATACTTTCGCAATCGGTATATATTGGCGAGCATGTTAATTAGATTACTATCTACTTTACTTTGGCATTATTTTATGAGTTTTGTTTGATATATTGTATTAGTTCACATGTGTTGCTAAATTGAGAGGTCGTGATTACATTACTAAATAAGGTCTTACATATCATAATAACTTACATATCGGTATAATATAAGTTGAGGAATATTACCGAATATATTTAAAGTGATGAAGCACATTATATAAGAGACTAAAAGATGTTATGTAACTATTTGTTATATGTGCCAGCTTAGCATTTTCCATATGTAGTTAAACTTGTTCACCTTCATTATTTATGAGTTTGATTATTAGTTGAACAATATTTGAAACCAAAAACCTTTTTCTAATGCTATGATGCTTGTATAAAACGAATCATAACTTGCTATACTGTAGTATCAAATCTTATATGTGAGTAAAGTTTCATTATGAAATTGACACTATTAGATATACTTATGCATCACATATTTTTTCATGTGGTCTTATGAACTTTTATTTGTTTTAGTTTACTGGCGTCAAGTATAGTAACAATTAGCATCTAACCACTACTTCATATGTGTTGTATGGTTTGCTTACACTTGTATGGTAATCGAATTTTGCATTCCTAGTTTATTCCTCAAACACTATCAGAAGTTTTTATGTCTTGGAATTTTGCCGCTAAAGCTTAGACATATGAAAATAAACACCAAGACATGATTAGCAAAGTAGATATTGCATCTAGTAGAACAGATACATATATGTGACATTGTATGTTATGATACTTCTTGAAATTTGTTATAAGATTATCTTATGTTTAATTAGATAAAAAGTTTGTTTATCTAATATAACCAATAAGTATTTTTGTGTCAATTCTATCAGCTAATTATTATCTATGACAAATAAAGAAAAAGATGTAACGATCCAAAATATTGTGAATGTTGCTAAAAAATAATGAAGACATTACATGTTAGAAAAAGATGTACCCGTTGACTTAAAATGGTACGATTGAGTTTGTGATGATATGTGTGCATATTGTTTATCATGTGATATTATTTGTCTATGAGCCTTGATTAATTGGTTAATGAGATGTATGTGTTTAACAAATAGTACAAATTCACTTTATATAAAGCATGTTGTTTTTTTTAATAATGCTATAAGTTAACGTTATTTTACACTATGTAAAAGCTATAAAAGAGCTCATATATAGGTTCTCCCTATTATTCGATTTTTATATATAAGTCAAGTGCAGCTAAAACACATGTGGTCATAAACTAGAGTTTATGAGCCAAGATTATTTATTGGCATGACCAGTTGAACCATCCCGGATCAATAATGATGCGAACCATATACAAGAACCTTGAGTTTTTCAAAGGTTATTTTATTAGTTTTATTGTTCTCAATGGAAGTGCATTGTTCACTTATTATCACCAAATTAAAGTAAGAACTGTGTTCTGTGAAGTTTTGAAAAGAATATAAAGAGGATGTATATAGGCCTATACATCTGTCATGTGGATCATTTTGAGTTTTAAAATCGATGCATCGTCAAAATGATCATCAAATACGCAACTTAAGGTTAGCGTAATTAGTGGCTCGACTTATAGAATGCGAGCACGGTTTTCCACATTGTGTTATTGAGAATGGTGATAAAAACTTCTAAGTACTGGGCGATTATTGGAATAAGTGTTGAACTTTATGTAGCCCAAGTTCATACGCGAATTGCTTTTGTTGAAACGTTCATAAAACGTCTTCAGTTGATTGCAAAGCCAATAATTATGAGAACAAAAATCTTAGATTATGGGGCATGTTATAAAATATGAATTCGCATCATGCCAACAAGATTAATGAATACTCCCCAATAAAATGGTTTATGGTCACGAACCATATGTTTCCCATTAAAGTTTATGTAAATGTGCGAAACCTGTATTGAAAATCCACCACAACGCACAAAAATGGGATGTTGTAATTGATAATTCATTCAGAGGGAAGAATGAGCAGCGAGTGATATGGAATGAATTATAATATAAATGTTGATCCTCAGACCAATTAATATGAACTTGAAGGGACAATTTACATTCCGGATCTAGTAATTGCCAGACTTGTTTAGTGACATAAAGAAGTGAATAGATCATATATACGCTGCTAGTGCTCCAATTATAATGTATGTCCCAAAATGAAAACCAATGATTGGTAGTAAGTCTATGGCACGTCTGCAACGTGATAGACTAATCGATTCCAAATAAAAGTCCTCGAATGAATAGATAAAATGGAGCAAGAAAATTAAGATGGTCTAATCGAGGTAATAAAGACCCCATAATAATTCTCCTATAGAGACACTAGACATGAAGGTAATTGAAAAACCCCGGGTACTTGAAAAACTATGAGATATCAATAAATGATATATTGCGGTTGTCTAGTAAAGTGTGTAATCGAAAATATAAATGAATCGACGTCGATGGTGATATTGTATACAATAATACATATGGTAATGATTATGTAAATAAATAAGATAGCGCTATAATCATGGTGAGGATCATGGAAGCATACCTGCACGAAGTGCAGATGTATAAATGAATGGCCAAAATAAGTAAAGACGCAAAGAACTAATGAAAGATTGAAGTTTCTTGTGACGAGACATGGTTACTGGGACTTGAAGTCCGTACATATGAATGTGTAAAATTATTGGATATGCATTGGTCATTATGAGAGAGCGAAATTAAAGTATTGAAACTTATAATTAAGGCATAATTCTCAAATGGACATCCAAGGGGGAGTGTTATGGATAATTATAATATGGATGTCCATATCTTATAGGATACTTATTAAAGGTATTTGAGTTATATTAGAAGATTACATATCTTCCATAATGTATGACCCTCACAATGGTTGTTCTTAAACTGGATATGCATTTACAAGTGGAGGAACCGCAAATTCATGGCGTTTAGTTAAGCAGACGATCTCAGCGATTTCATCCAACCATGCAGAAATTCTAGCGATACATGAAGCAAGTCGAGAATGTGTTGACTAAGAAGTATGATACAACACATACGTAGATCATGTGGAAATTCTTCAAGTAGGCACCAACAGTTTTGCATGAAGATAACGCAACATGTATTGCTCAACTTAAAGAAGGTTATATCAAGGGCGATTTGACGACACATATTTTACCAAAATTCTTCTTCACTCATGACTTACAGAAGAATGGTGATAGTAACAAGTTCGTTCAAGCGACAATTTGGCGGATCTATTTACCAAGGCACTTCCTACATCAACATGTAGGAAACTAAGTTACAACATTGGAATGCGACGACTCAAAGAGCTCAAGTGATATCACATCGAGGGGAGACAATACGCGCTGCACTCTTTTTGTCCTTAGTCATGGTTTTGTCCCAAGGGTTTTCCCGACAAGGTTTTTAATGAGGCATCATTCTTAAAGAGTATTAATAATATGGACATCCAAGAGGGAGTGTTATGAATAATATTATGTGGATGCCCATATAATCCATAAGCAAGCCACGACCCAATTAGCTATTAGGGTTTTTACCCTAATATTTATCTATATATACCTCTTGTATCTCCTACATTATGAATAATAGAATAATACTTTCATTCTCTCAATTCTTGTTCACCACACATGTGATGTTTTTATCAACTAATTCGATTTTGTGACAACTATAGTTCGTCACTAATTTTGTAGGAGTGACCAAATTTAATGACGAGTTGTTTTCTCGTGATTAAAGGTTGATTTTAGTGACGATATTTCACGTCGTCATAAAAATCTCCGTCACTAAAGCTCTTTTCTCTTGTAGTGCCGTTACAGGAAGGACACGATATATCCGAGATTTCAACGCCACAAGTAAAAAGGTTTAACCGATGCGGGAGCCTATCAATCTTTAAATGTCATAAGAAAATGTTCACTTTGCGAGGTTATTGTGTTACTTGTCTCTATAAGAACCAGGTGTAGCAACCTTTTATATATTGCAAGTTTATACGGAGTAACTTGTTTCTTGCTGATATTGATAGCAACACTAGCACCATGAGTATGCAAAAAAAGTATAAACAAAACAAATATCATGCATTTTCTACATTTTGAGTATACTTTTAGCCATTCTTGGTATACTTTTAGCAATTAATTTAATTAGGGTTAGGGTACTGTATGAATCAAATTACGAAATACTACGTATGAGCTAGCATAAGGTGCCTTTAATACTTTGAGAAGAGTTATTTTGCATACCAAACTTTTCTCACATATTAAGGGACTCATCTCCATCATCCATTTAAAAAGAAATCAATGGCTAAGATTAAAAACATTTTATTATTTTACCTATTTTTTATAATTTAAATATCTCTTAAACTATTAATCGTTAATTGAAAATATTTACACCGTCGCGACGAGCATTTAATTATCTTTCTATAGACGGGCACTTTGATATACTTTCGAAAAAAGAAAAAAAAAAATCGTTTTTTTCACATTTCATATGTGATATTACACTAATATCACATGTGATATTCGAATTAGTGTTTTATCATATATGATTTTTTAATGCAAATTTCAGTAACGTAAAAAAACAAAAAAACTTTAAAAAAAACGTGAAAAATACGGAAAAAAAAATTGTCGAAAGTATATGAAAGTGCCTTTCTATAGAAAAATAATTAAATGCTCGTCGCAATGATATATTTTTTTTCGCTTAATGATTAACGGTTTGAAAGATATTAATATTTGAAAAAAAATGATGAAAGTGGCTTTTTTAAATTGTTGGAATTAATCTCATCCATTAGATCAAACTAGAAGGGTACCCGCGCAATGCGGCGGCGGGTACCCGATGACTATAATATGATTGGAATAAATGAAATAAAGGTTAAAGTTGTAAAAATTTGAATTAAAATAAAATAAACCCATTAAAAATATAAAAACTAAGAACTCATAAAAATATATAAAAATGGATGTCGAATTAAAGAGCATAAAATTTTAGAAAATATGGTGAAATTATATTATAATAAATAAGTAGATAAAAAGATATTTTAATTTGAAAATAAAGATGAATTTTTAGTTGATAAGTGACATATGTCATTTTATAATTGGAGCTCCTTATCTTAATTTTTGGTGGTTAGGAGTTAGGCTTGGAGTTTATTAGAAGTTAGGCTTGGAGTTTGTTAAGAAGTGACACATGTCATCTCATGATTAGAGCTCCTTATCTTAATTTTAAGCCTTCTAAAATTAGAAGGCTTAATTTTTAAGCCTTCTAATTTTAGAAGGCCTAAATGCATTATAAAGTAGTATAGATAAGAATTGATGGTGGAGATTGATCCCTTGATATGTAAATAATCTTTTGTCCTGATTCTAAATCTAATACTTTAGGGTACTAAAAGATATGTTGGCCTAAAAAAAGCCTTTATAGGAAGCATAGATACCAAAAGGGTCGAGGCGCCTCATACCAATAGCTAGTGGACAGCCTCAGAAGCCACGATACTTCATGTCTAAAAAAGTAAAAATTACTATGCAAGAAATATTGTTTTTGCTCTAGTTTGAGTTCTCTTAAGGATGGTTACATGCCGTTATAGACCTATGAGCCTTTAACAAATAATTGCGACTACTTGGAAAGTTAGAATCATGTTTGCAAGGAGAATAGATTAGGTAAACATTGATACAGGATAGCTAACTTAAACCAAAGTCAAAACTTTGGCGTAAAGAATTAAATTTTACATTAATAAAGCAACATTTACGCTTTGATGCTTTGTATTCTCACGATACTTAGTCAAAAACTAACCGTAAACTATCAACTTTGGCATTAAATGTGCAATTGTCGCTCTTTGACTCTTAATATTGTCATAATGTTAATTTCGTAGCGTTTTGAACTTACTGTTAGTATCATATGAGAAATGATCTAGTTGCTACCAAGTTAACGGTTAACTCGTCCATCACGTTATCTAAAGTTTAGTGTATTTGTTCATTATAACAGTTAATGGAAAGTACCGATATATCTTGTAATCGATTGTTATGATCGAGAGACTCAAAATTAAAGTTATTGTAGCTAGATCCGTAAGAATCTAGACAAGGCAGGTGATTAGCAAGGATCTAGCTCAACTCAGCTCGACTATGTTAACAAATGAATATCTCTGAGTTTCCTTCAACAAAGCTCAAGTTAGCTTGAGAGATTCAAGAGCTCAGTTTTTTTTTTTTTTTTTTTGAAAAGAGAACTTCATTAAACACAAACAGAGACGGGCATCTCCAAGCTAGAGATGAGCCGTCAAAACAAAAGTTACATCAAAGGAACAGAAAAGTTACACCAATTCTTCCAATCGATCGAACCCTCCTTAGACTATCTTTATCCATTGAGTTGGCAAACGGTTCGGTAAGAAAAAAACAAAAAATATATATATATTATATTAGAAGTGTGCAAAGAATGAAAGTGAGGTTGGCAATCCGAGTTGTTGAGTGATTTGCAAATATGATGCCCAACCTTGCCACATGTCACATTTTTATTGGTAGGTTGGGTTGGGTTGTTGATAAATGGTAAAAATGTAGATTAGTTGTATGTATTGGTTGTATATGTTGAGGAAAAAGAAAATAATATTTTATTAAAAGATTGGGCTGTAGTAGGTTGTTAATAAAGATAGTCTTATGTCTACTCCTATACCAAAGGTACCTCATAGATTTGATATACGAAACAATTTGGACCACATTCGTATCATTCCCATTAAAGATCTTGTCGTTCCTAGCCTTCCAAATTCTCCAACACGACAGAATACGGACTCCATATATAATCTCTTTCTTAGCCTCTAAGCCGCCCAAGTAGGTAGCAAGCTTAATCGCGTCATTGGTCGAAAACACAAAGAACGGGGGAATTTTACACCAATTTGCTATCGCATTCCAAACACCACAAGCCACCCGACAACCCAAGAACAAATGATCCGCGTCTTCTTCTGTTTCTCCACAAAACACGCACAATCCATCCCCCACAAGAATATTACGTCTTCGAAGAGCTCAGTTAACTCGAAAAACTATCAAATATGTGTGCTATAAAAGCTCCAACTGGGAGCTTAAATAGCTTGAAGTATTTGGTCAAACTGTTTCGAATAAATTAAACCAAGCTTAGTTTAAACTCTAAAAAAATAATACAAATATATATAGGGGATCCAAAATCTTAATAAAATTCTGAGTTAGAGATCTTATAAACTCGAAAACTCATACTTGTTATATGAATCAAGGTTTTGACTTTTTTGAGGCCCAGCTTATAGCATGATTAGATTCAAAAATGCACTTTTTTTAATCATTGCATGATGATTTGCAAATAACGACAAATAAATGTGTCCTTTTATTTTGGATCTTAAAGCATTTCAAATCCACAAAACTTGCTTATTCTTCTCCTTGACATTTCTTCATGTTTTTTTTTCATTGTCAACTTTACTTCTAATCCACCCTATGCAACACCAATGGCGACCGGGAAATCTCGTGGTAACAAGAGATCGTCTGGTGGTTCTTGTTCGTCTACTCTCACAATGGTCGTGCTTGTGACTGTGTGTGTTTTAGGCCTCTGGATGCTAACATCCAGTTCTACTCCTTCTTCAAAGACCAATCCTATGAATATTTCGGACAATGGGTTGTATGATAGTGAGAGACGTGCAAATTTAAACCGTAAATTGCCCATTGATGCCACTCAAGATAAACTTGTTGATCTTTCGAGTAATAGTAGTATATATGGAGATAATGGTAGTGATTTGCCTATAGGTGTTGTGCAACATGATGATGAATTAAGAACGCGGAATGATTTGGATATGAATCAAGAATTGGGTCAGAATTATAAGGTCGATGAGGATGAAAATAAAGAAGAAAGTACGAGTACTAATGTTGTTGATGATGATGCCGAGAGTTTGAATGATAGTGATATGGGGAAACAAGAGGCTAAGTTACACCAAGAGGAGGCAAAAGAAGAACAGGATATTGATATATCGACAGTAACTGAAGACAACGCAAATGGATCCAAAGAGACAACGTCAATAAAAAAGCATAATTACAAAACACGAAATACTGAAGTGTCTGAGGAAAGTACAATAGCTGATGATCAACAAAGTGATACGGAGAATCAAGAGGATAAACAAACCGAAGACATTCGGGATTTGGAAGATAACCAAGAACAAGAAACAAATGACCAGGAACCCGAAAAGGAAATGGAGAGTGAACAAGAAGAACAAGAAAATGAGGATGATGGACCAGTAAAATCTCACTCAATAGCAGCCGAGACAAAAGCCCAAGTTGAAGATCGAGAAGCACGAGATCTTAGAAACAAAATGGAACAAGCTAAGATAGAATCAACCGTAGTCAATACCACTATAGACATCAAAGCTTCCAATGTAGGGAATTCAACTATCATTAAAGGGGTTACTAGAGGTAATAGCAACAGTAACAATTGGGAGTTATGTAACATGACGGCTGGGACAGACTATATACCATGTTTAGATAACGAGATCACGGTAACAAACTTGCATCATCGGTACCAGAAAAGACACTGCCCAGATGAGCCTCCCATGTGTCTCGTCCCACTTCCAAAGGGTTATAAGACACCTATTCCATGGCCTCAGAGTAGAGATAAAGTACTAATACTTTTATTCACAGTGATTTTTCAGGTATTACTCTATGTTAGGAAACTACATAAATATTTAACAAATTATAGGATGTAAATGGCAGATATGGATCCAAAATGTACCCAACAATGCCTTATCAAATCTAAATGGACACCAAAACTGGGTGAAGGTAACAGGGGAATTCATCACTTTCCCTAGAGGTGCTCTTCATTATATTAACTTTCTACAAGAGATAATTAACAAATTATTCCAACATCAATTCGACTCATATATTATTAAGTATCTAGTCGTGTCATGTGACCACTTAACTTGGCGGTCATATAACATAATCTAATAAAATTCCAACATAATATGCACATATATTAACTTGTGGGATCATTTCAATATTAACTTTCCAAGAACTACAGGCAGTGCCCGAGATTGCATGGGGGAATCATACACGAGTAGTTCTTGATGTAGGGTGTGGTGTGGCAAGTTTCGGTGGCTACCTTTTCAATAAAGATGTTTTATCGTTGACGTTCGCCTCTAAAGATGATCAAGAATCTCAAATTCAATTCGCTTTAGAAAGAGGAATACCTGCGATTTCTGCTATCATGGGGACTCAACGCCTTCCGTTTCCAAGCAAAGTTTTTGATCTTGTGCATTGTGTTCGTTGTAGAGTACCTTGGCATGAAGATGGTGGAATTCATCTTCTAGAGGTTAACCGCGTGCTTCGTCCTGGTGGTTACTTTATTTGGTCAGCAACACCCGTTTATCAAACACTTGAACAAGATATCCAAATATGGAAAGGTAAATATCATTGCAAAACCTTTACAACAAAACTAAATCTAACCTTTTCTTCTATTTATCTTTTATATTTATTGACACTTAGAGATTTCGGCTCTTACGGTTTCAATGTGTTGGGAGCTTGTGACCATCAAGAAAGATAAACGAAACGTGATTGGTGTCGCAATCTATCGCAAACCAAACTCCAACGAATGCTACAATTTAAGAAATAAAAAACACCCTCCTATGTGTAAACAGGAGGATGATTCGAATGCTTCTTGGTACGTACCTTTACAAACATGTATGCACGAGATCCCGATGGACGAAACAGAAAGAGGTTCACATTGGCCTGAGCGATGGCCAGAACGAGTTCAAAACCCCCCGTACTGTTTAAACAAATCCCAGTTGGGAATTTACGGGAAACCAACTCCTGACGACTTTAAAGAAGATTATAGACATTGGAAACGGGTGATTAGCAAATCATATATGGGTAACTTAGGGATAAACTGGTTGAATATTCGAAATGTTATGGACATGAGAGCTGTTTATGGTGGGTAAGTGTTCAAATCAAAAAATTTAACATTCCTTTTCTTATTTCACCTTCTTGTGATAGATTAAATAATTCACACTCAACTTATGGTCAACTACAGGTTTGCTGCAGCATTGAAGGATTTGAAACTATGGGTACTAAATGTGGTGAATATAGATTCACCTGACACGCTCCCTATTATATTTGAAAGGGGTTTAATTGGGATGTATCATGATTGGTGCGAGTCTTTTAACACGTATCCTCGAACATATGATCTTCTTCATGCAGATCATTTGTTTTCAAAGCTGAAAAACAGGTGATTTTGACTAACAAAGTTTACACAAAGCTAGGTTGAGCAATGACTTTACGATACTACTGAAGCCTTGATATGGTGTATGTATGCAGGTGCAAGATAAAAGGTGTAGTGGCCGAGATTGATAGGATTTTGAGACCAGGAGGGAACTTGATTGCTCGAGATGAGCCCAGCATGATAAGGGAAATGCAGATGCTTTTGAAGTCATTGCATTGGGAGGTTAATTTGACGTTTGTAAGTAAGCAAGAAGGAATAATCAGTGGTCGAAAGTCTATGTGGCGGCCAAGTACATATGTGAAACCTTTGTGATCGCATAATGTATCTTATTTGACTAAATGAATCAAGAGGTATATGCATAGAGGCAAAAAATATGTAAGTCATGAATATATGTTTTTTAGTCCTACTGAAGGCAAACCTTATCCACTCTGCCTGACCCTACAAATGGATACATCACACACAAAAAGATGGAGCAAAAACTATCAAGTCACAACCGAGATTGCACTTCTAACCAATGTACGCACAAGTAAGTACCGTTGATTTGAACCTCTGTAGCACAAAAACTGATAGTCCAACAAGCGGAGGTGGAAGTTTCGCAAATTTGGACTGATCTTAGTTAGTCGGTCATGGAAGGTTTATCTTCAGAACACAAACAGTACCTTTCAGTTAGCTACCAATATATGCAACCTGCTATTTTCTAATCAAAAAATGCAACATACTTACAATTTCTACAAAATACATGCAACCGATAGGCAATAACCTAGTCACTAGTTTATTTTATTTTATTTTCTAAATGGGTCAAAAGGTCAAATGGGGCAATGTGAAAATGTTTCAAGTACCTTAATCATGCCGTCATTGAAATTCATGCTGTCGGATGATATCATGCTTAATTCCCTTTCCAATGTTTCCATCTTTGGTGTAGGTTTTGGCTTGTTGACAAACTCTATGCTTTCCACAATGTTATCCAACACTTATATCATTCACATGGCATATACCAGCACTTCCTTTGAGAACAGTTGCAGCAATTTTATAAAGGATTCTAACCTTAATAAATACGAGTAGAACCCATGGGACGAATATCTCTTCAGTTATAATATATGCATGAAGCCTGAAGATTGTGTAACTATAGTATCAATTCGCTCAAAAGAATGTTTCATCAGATGCACAATTACGATATCCTAACTAAAACGTGAATAAAGAAAGACCATTACAATTCCTCGACGTCTAACGAATCAACATAATTAAAAAATATTACTGAAACAGTATCTTCAAGACCAATTTGAACTTTTGACGTCCTTGAAATAAACCTAGTTTACAAGTCTAGATAATTTCTTCAAGTTTCTCAAGGGATCACATATAGAAAATGCGGCATGTAGCGTTTGGATTTGCTTTTGCTCTAACGAATCACAATTATCAGATAAACCGCTAATAAATCAACATTCAACAAAACGACATTTGCTATATCAATGCCACAAAATGAATCTATAGAATTCTGACTTTTACAACTAATTCCGTTGATCAATCTGTAAAGCATCACAAGCAATTCATATTCATATTTATTACAACAAATATATCTCATCAAATCATTTAAAAAAACCAAAAACATTTACGAAGCTTTCGAATCAGTTACGTCTTTAACAATCTTATTATATTCTTTAAGCTCCTCATAATAAACATCCCAAACACACCTAACACAACCACTTCCACAACAATCTCCCGCCAACGGTTTCTCCGGCGGATCCAGCAACTTCTCAGGCAACTTTTCCGGCACCTTCACCGGTTGCGTTACATCATCACCTGATTTAACATCCTTCTTATCATCACCTGAATCATTCATGATGCTGTTGAGATTATGATTAGATCTGATATTAAGAGAAGCTGTGGTTCTGAGGGGAAATTGGATTGATTTGGTGATTCGTTGAGGGAGGGAGAGTTTCATGGACTAGATGATGACGGTGACATGACGGATGTGGTGGTGGTTTGGTGGTGGTGGTGGTGGTGATGACGTGGACGGTTGTTGTTGGAATGGGAGGTTGTGAGTGGTGAATGATTCCATTACGTAATGTGGAGAGTTTTAACCAATGGGAGTGTTTGATTGATGAAGTTACGAGTTTTGGCCCTATACTTATTGTGTTTGACAAAGACTATCCCAAAACTATCTTTCGGTTTTAGTAGGTCATAAGCTAGATATAGTCGTGAGTGACCGTTGATGACTCTACCACATCAGTTTTCTCTCTCCGATGACCGGAACGATCAAATTGTCACAGTCGGTGATCGAGTTTTTTTTTTTTTTTTTTTTAATTCAATTATTTTAAATAACAAATTTACAAATTAACAAACTACGATACGGAAATAAAAATGAAATTACAAATTACAATGAAAAGTCTGAGTTGTAACTCTCGTCATATAATTCTTCAAAAGCCTCAGCAATCATGTCCTCTTCATACTCTATTTCCAAGATGTCAAACAAGTTATCCTGGCGGTATTGGGCTTCCCGTGCTTCTTGCTCCATACGAGAAACTTCCTCTCGTAGTTCTCTTTCTTCTGTTTCTCTCCTGACTTCCTCATCCTACTCAAGTAGTCGGAGTTGATCCTCAGTAAGATTAAACGGATTGGGTTTGTGTTCCACAACAGGTGGAGTGTTAACCGATTCATTTTGCGTTGGGAATACCGGAAAAATATCTTCCAGTGGACTGTTATAAACTTCATTTTCCGTTGTGTTGGAGCTGGGGATTTGTTGTGAGAAGTCGTGTGGACTGGGAAATGTTATGAGAATTCGTGGGGACTAGGGAATTGTTGTGAGAAGTCTTTGCGAGACATTGTTGAGAATCTGTGTGTGAGTTGTGTGTATGAGTCGTGTTTATGAGTTGTGTTTATGAGAACCAAAAGAGTGTGTGTGTATATATAGGGAAATTTTTGTATTTGAATTTTAAATCCCACGGCTCGTACTGTAGCCTTTAATATGAATTTGAATCAAAGTGTGGGTAATATTTTATGTTGTTTGTATTTTATTTTATGTAATAAAAAATAAAAAATAAAAAGGTGTAACTTTAATCGATCGAAAACTCAACCTATATTTCCAAAATCAACACCCCTCGACTGATATTATAGATTTACCCACATTGGGCTCGACCGACTTTAAAGTCGATCGACCCATGCCTCGACCGATATTATGGATACCCACTGTGGTTAGCTTAATAAGTTAAAAGATAAGTCAGACGAAAATGAGCAATTTCTAGAGGTGGCACAAGTTTTAAAGCATTAAATAAACACAAGTTTAGTATTGTATTAACATCAAGTAACATGTAAATATAGTATTACTAGCTTAAAGACCCGTGGATTCACGGGGTTTTTATAGAAATTGAAAATGAGATAATAAGAAAACAACGAATGTAAACATGTTCCATTAATATTTGAAATGAATAATAAGTAATAAATAACTTATTCGATAAACAATTGAGTTTTTAATAATTAAAATAATAAACGTCGATGCATTGGCGTCTCCAAATTTGATGGTCATGAAGAGCAAATATATTCAATGAGCGCTCATCAAGTTAATAGTCAATGCATGTTCCATGAACACCTAATGATTTTATAAAAACAAAAAATGTAAGTATACGTTTTCCAATCGTATTAGAGACTGACATTTAACTAATCCATGGTCGATTGATGAGAATATGTGAATAAAGAATCTTTTTTTCGACAAAGAATATTTTTTAGAAACACATCATTAGTGCCGATATATATTGTAGTTAAAATCACTTAATCACCCATACAACCCATTTTATTATAGTAAAATAAGTCAGACGAAAATGAGCAATTCCTAGAGATGTCACAAGTTTTAAAGCATTAAATAAACACAAATTTTGAAAAGTATTAACATCAAATAACATGAAAATATAGTATTACTAGCTTAGAGACCCGTTGACACCGGGTTAGTTTTTAAAAAAATAGATAAATGAAATGATAATAAAAGTAATAACGTAAATTTGTTAAATTTAAAATATGTGTGAGTCACAATCGATTTACAACCATCGCGTTGCCAATCTAAAATAGATTGACTCGAACATAAAATGATGTGTGATTTTAATGATCACTTGAGTTGCTAACAAACCTTGTAACATTAAAAATAATGAACCATAGTATAATATAACGTGATTACACCAATGATACATACATGATACAACATGAACCTTGTTCAAAGACCTTCAAGTACTTCTTTATACACGACATTTGTTAAAGAAATATGAAAATGAGATAATAAGAAAACAACGAATGTAAACATGTTCCATTAATATTTGAAAGGAATAATAAGTAATAAGTGACTTATTCGATAAAAAATTGAGTTTTTAATAATTAAAAATAATAAACGTCCATACATTGGCATCTCCAAATTTCATGGTCATGAAGAGCAAAAGTATTCAATGAGCGCTCATCAAGTCAAGCCAATGCCCGTTCCATTAACAGCTAAACAAAAAATGTAAGTATACGGTTTCCAATCGTATTAGAGACTAACATTTAACTAATCCATGATTGATTGATGAGAATATGTGAGTAAAGAATCTATTAATCGACAAAGAATATTGTTTAGGAACACATCGTTAATGCCGATATATATATTGTAGTTAAAATCACTTAATCACTCCTACAACCCATTTCATTATAGTTAAATATCTTACGCTTATATTCAAAGTCACTTAATCACTCCTACAACGTGTTTCATTGCAGTTAAATATCTTACGCTTATATTCAAAATCACTTAATCACTCCTACAACCCGTTTCATTTTAGGTGTTTATGATCTCCTACGACCCGTTTCATTATAGTTAAATATCTTACGCTTATATTCTAAATCATTTAATCACTCCTACAACCCGTTTCATTAGGGTTAAATAACTTACGCTTATATTCAAAATCACTTAATCACTCCTACAACATGTTTCATTGCAGTTAAATGTCTTACGCTTATATTCAAAATCACTTAATCACTCCTACAACCCGTTTCATTTTAGGTGTTTATGATCTCCTACAACACGTTTCATTATTAGAGTAACATCATTCTTAAGTTGTGAGGAGTTTGATTGTTTCTTATATAAAGAGCCTTTGTAGAAACAAATTTACTTTGAAGTCACTGTTACAAAGAAAAAGTTTGTTACCATATAAATTGTAATGCAAGGGTATGATTTTTTTTAAGTGTATGGAGCCTTATAACCCAAGTAACATTTCCCATCATTTATTTTGAATTATGAATCAAGACAAACTTTTAGTATATATATTTACAAATGATATGATGAGGAAATAAATAAGAGTGTTTAATGGGACGATATCTTGGGAGGATAAAAGTTGGCTCACCCAACTCAATAGTTTCTAAACCGATGAATAACATACATAAGACATGAAAAATATAAAAATTGTTAATAAGAGTACATGTAAAATATAAAAATTGTATAAAACATGTCGTTGATAAGAGTAAATGTAAAATATAAAAATAATATAAGACACGCCATTTATATAGTTGTAAATACCATTTAAATAACACTTACTCCGTATATGTTAAATTAAGATGTATTGGTAAAATTTACTTATTAGCAAGAACGGGCCCGATTTCGTAAAAACCCTCAATTTTGACAGATGTCCGAAGAATTGAAGCTAACATGCTGCATTGCGAATTTACTAAAATGAAATGATGAAATTTTCATTTGATAAAAGCAAGGTAAACACCCGCAACCAGACTGAATTAATTATCAACATTTTCATGTTGGAAATTCAAAATATAATTTTAGCCAGAAAACCTATCCAAATTGACATAGTTATAAGTTTTCTAAAAAAAGTCATGTAGTAAGCCCAATGCATAAAGGGTGTTCGATCGATTGGATCGATCGATCGGAGATCGATCATGTTACTGCGGGAAGTCTCTATCGCAATTTTTTTTATTAACTCGATATTATATACGATCGAAACAAACACACACATAAAAACAACACTCACACTTTTTAATTAATTTTATTAAAGGTCGTCTTTACTGGGGCACCCAATCGCCTGAAGGTCATTGAAAAAAGAAAGCTGACGTGGCAGGGAAAATGGGAGGGATTGACCCTCCTTACTGGGGCAGCCTAAAGCTCTGACTCATCTAATCCAACTTTTATCTTGCATTAATTCAAACTCAGATGCATATATAAAACCTAAAAGCCCACAAAAACACATGGAAAAGGTTTAAAACAGTAATTAGAGATGGGGTTGCCACAACATTTCGTGTTCCTCTTTATATACAATCCATAAAAAATACTTGTGCTAATTAAACTTATTACAAAAAGTACATTATTAAACTTTTGTTAACAATTTAGTAGGTAATACGGATTTAAATTCACCCTTTCTAAATGTAGTCATTATTAAATAGCATGGTCGGCTTTCTTCCGGTATACGCATGCATGATATTGATCCCATCTCAACTGAATTTAGCAGCACTCTACCAAGCGTTTCATCGTTCTTCCTAATCATAGTTTCTACTGATTTTCCAGCTTACATTAAAATAAAAAAAGAACAAAAACAGTATCTAAGAGAAAAGGTTAATCATATAAAAGAAAGTAACCAAAGTTGCTCCTAACTCTAATTTAGGTGTCACTATAAAAAGTGTAAAATTACCCATTTTGTTGATGCATTACAAACCCATTTTGGGTGGAGCCAATTTGACATATTCTCTAATTAGCAAAACAATTTGGATTTGACCCCTATGATATGTCAGAAATCTATACATAAATGAGTCTTAATTGCCAACTCTAACAGTCAAGAATCAATAAGCATCAGGTTCTATTGGCAAGTGAACTTTTTATTAATTGCAGTGGCATGAAGATATAGGGCATGTGAATGGACATAAAACATACAAAACATGAGAAAGGCCTATATTTGGGATATTAAGTTACAATGAAAAGAATGATTAGAAATTACAAATCTTAGGGGGACCACTGACTGGTGCCTACAGGCAAGCTGCACGAAGAGCGTCCCAAGTACTCAGCTCATCAAGCAGCTCTTCAGTAACCTATAGATCAAGGAGTGGAGTGAACATTATATTGATTTTACATCATTAGGTACAAAGCTTACAAAAATCCAATGATCCTATAAGACTTTGAAATAATGGTAAACACAAAGAGACCACTTTCGATTGACCAGTAGTAATGGTAAACACATCAATGCCACCGCAATTTTATGCATAAAATCCAAACTTTTTTTTTAAAATTGCTTATACACAAATGCCAGCCAATAAAGCTTTGACATGTGCTTTTTGAATTGCCAATACATAACCATCTGTGGTTAAATAACGTTCAACATTCATTAGCTTCTCGACATTAACAAATCAGGTTTTGATACATGCAAGCTTGTGCAACAGGTGAAAGTCATGGAACTTATATAGCAACATCGTTTTAGACTTTTACTTACCGGTGTACTTAATCAAAGCCACCTTCACCAACAAAATCATAACATCGTTGTTAATCAAAGCCACTTATGAAAAATGCAGTTGATATCATTATTTCCTTTTATGTCAATTTACCCTAATATATATATATTGTTGTTGCTTGAAATTGACTATTAACCTGCAAGTAATGTTTGCAATGGCAGAGTTTGCAGTTGTTTGTCATTCAGTAGCAATCTTACATGCCACTAAATCAGGCCACAAGGTTACCAATGCAATGAATGATGTGACATAAGCTTTGATTCGTACACGGATGAACAATAAATTTGACTTTACATGATAAGATAAACAGAAATGGAAGATTTAGTAGTTAAAAAATACGAACCTGTAACACAGCTTATTACGTCAGGGAACCTTAGGGCAACGTAAGCTATTCCGCTAAACCTAGTAACATTGTTTTAGCAAAAGGTTTTAGCAAAACAACCTATAACAGACATTGACCTTGATAAGACTCTAAACCCAGTAACATTGTTTGTCCGTTGTGAATATATATGAGATTTATGTAGTGCTAATAACAATGTAAGATATTGTATGTAGTCAAAATTAGGTATGAGCATCTTTCAACCCCTTTAACCCATTTAACCCGTTTCAATTTTAGCCAAGTTAATTTTAACCCATTTCCAGCAAGATGAGGTTGTAATTGTGAAGTTGCACAACAAAAATTAATTACCTACTTACAACACATTCGTTAGTTGGCATCTCTTCAAATCTGCAATAAAAAAACATGTTACAAATATGCAAATTATCCTACGTACTAAAATTATGCCGGTTTGAAAAGTATATCCGACATTACCACATGTTGAACGTTAATAACAAATCAGTAGATTAGTATGTGTAGTTTTAGTTTAATGGGTCGAATGTTTGGGCCACAGTCCAAGCAGGTTATGTAAATAAGGCCCATGTGGCTATAGGTTAGAAACGGTTAAGGATGGCAGTTACCATTAAACCGTTGTAATGCTTGACGAAATGGCACAACTGCTTCTCTTGCAATGTTTCATATGTATGTATATAGCATAGGGCCTGTAAAACGATGTACTCACTCAATCAATATCAAATACACATTGTTTTACACATTCAGTTTCTTACTTTCTGTAACTTATACGCTGTCCCAAACAACCCTTACTGTTTTGTGCAGCAAATTCGGACCAGAAGCATGTCAAATCAGATGTTGCATAAAGGTTGGTCTCGCATCCTGGAAAACCAACAGTGGTAACAGAGCGGGGTTGGAGGATCATGGGAGAGGCCAACTCAAATTGAAGTCGAAAACACGACCAGTATGACTGAAAGGGATGAAGGCAGCAGCAACGAAAGCATTGGCAACAATGATATAGGCTGCGTGGAGGGACAAGAAAGGCTAGACGCAATAGGAGAAGAGGCTTTTGATTCGGATGAAAACCAAAGGATGAAGGTATCATTTACATGTGAAATTGAAAGTCTCATTGGGTTCATGACAATGGTTTGCAATCAGAGAATAAATGTTGAATATAGAGATGTGGTGAAAAACCACTTCAAGAGGTTAATGGCATGGTTCTATAAGGACTACATGAAAGTAGCAGAACGACCCATGCCCATTAAGATTAATAGAATACCGATTTCTCTTTTAGACCTTTATCTCACGGTGAAGGGAATGGGTGGTCACACCCAAGTTGTTAGGAAAAACAAATGGACTAAGGTAGCCAATGCAATGGGATTCCCAAAGTAATATGCGGATGGTTTAGAGGAGTGCTACGGAACGCACTTGAGTCTTTTAGGAAGCTACTATGAAGTGGCAATGAATTCCAACGGACTGGAATAATGGCACAAGGAGATGCCAAGGAAAAAGACCGGACCAAGCATTAGTGGACTCGGAGCAAGGCAAAGTCAAGAAAGGTTAAAAGGCACATTTGGTTTCAACAAAGATGAAGATTGCAACATTAAAGAATCCATGGAGAAGGAAGCAAAAGAGTAAGAAGACTGTGTTTGTGAGAATTTGTTATTAGGGGGAAGTGTTGAACGTTAATAACAAATCAGTAGATTAGTATGTGTAGTTTTAGTTTAATGGGTCGAATGTTTGGGCCACAGTCCAAGCAGGTTATGTAAATAAGGCCCATGTGGCTATAGGTTAGAAACGGTTAAGGATGGCAGTTACCATTAAACCGTTTTAATGCTTGACGAAATGGCACAACTGCTTCTCTTGCAATGTTTCATATGTATGTATATAGCATAGGGCCTGTAAAACGATGTACTCACTCAATCAATATCAAATACACATTGTTTTACACATTCAGTTTCTTACTTTCTGTAACTTATACGCTGTCCCAAACAACCCTTACTGTTTTGTGCAGCAAATTCGGACCAGAAGCATGTCAAATCAGATGTTGCATAAAGGTTGGTCTCGCATCCTGGAAAACCAACACCACATATATCGTAAAATCATCTCCATATGATATTTTTTGGGGCTAATAATGGTTGATTACCCCGAGTGGGCAGGATCCCGAGCTATGCGTTGCTGGCACATCAAAAAGGAAGCATACAAAAAGGGTTACCACCTTCGTAAGGAATCCGTCAATGTCCATTAAAAACCAAGCACAATATCCTCTTCCTTTTATCTAGCTTTAGCATCTGAAATTTTGAATTTAATTGTATAACGGTAGTGTTAAAATGGGTATGTTCAAATGAGGACCTAATCATGAAATCTCAAATAACAATATAATGAGTATGATATATGAAATTCCAAGAACGATCCCTGAACACCAAACTATCAAGATAGGTCTATTGTCCTATATTATGAAAAATATGCTCTTAATCATATCAATAAGGTAAAACAGAATTATGGATTTAAAAGTTGTACCAACTGTTAAGACTTCAGTAGTCATGAAAATGTGCAAACTAACATAGATTCTGGCATACTCATGGAAAGTACAGCAAGAAACATATTCAATAAGATTTTTATACATAGAGGCAATACTACATATAAACAATGAAACAAATCCACTATCCCATAAGAAAATTTCAACACATTCAAGAAAAAAATCATTTCAAATTTCCATATTAAGAGTTACATCAATACTAAATGCTACAAAGAATTTAGCTTAAATACCTCACATACTCTCTCTTTTTACTTTGAGCATTCCATATGGTGACCTAACCATCATTGGTACCAGTGACAAAGACGCCATGATTCCTAATCACCAGAAGATTATCAGGGTAAATCTCCAAAATTTTTACAATAAATTAGTAGTCACATAAATACATACGATCGGCTAAAAACAATACCATTCAGGCAAGATCGTGTTTTTTCTCCTTTGCCTTTAAATGACATCTGAAAGCAAATCTGCAGAATCAATATATCTGATAGCAATCCTGAAACAAATGAGCAAAAGATATAAGATATTGATTGTGTTTGGCTAAATTATATGAGATATGCATTAACAACTGATTCCTCTTTTGTTTAATCCTTAAGCTTAACCCAATGGAACTGTTAAAACAAAATATACATTAAATAATAAGATAATCATAAACACCTCACCATCATCCAAACATGCTATCATTTTACAAATAATTTTCTTCAATTAACCATCATCATCTAATTGTCTCGAACCAGAAATTTACAAATACACCACAAACTCACAAACTCATTGGAAACTTTATTTTAAAAATAGATAGTACACCACAAACTCACAAACTCTTGAACCTGAACCTGAAATTTACAAATAAAAGCTTATTTTGTTAGATAAAATAGATCGTAAGTAACCCACAAACTCATTGGAAACTTTATTTTAAAAATACACCAGAGCAATTCTTGTAAGAGAGCTTATGCTTATTTATCAGCTTATGATCATTATAAACCCCCTTAGATAAGCACATTACAATAGCTTCTAAAAACAGCTTATTATGTTTTCATAATTCAGTAAACTCAAAAACTGCCAAGAATTATCAAAATAAAATAAACTTGTGTTTAGGTCATAATACTACCATCCATAAACATTCAATAACAACAAACATTTAACCGATCATCAACAAACATTCAATTATAATCCGACCAACAAAAAAAATCAAAATAACAGTAAATCTTATCAACATTAACAATCAAACATACAATCAACAATAATTAAACTAAAAAACTGTAACATATCAAATATAGTAAATTTTATATGTTCTTTAAACATGTTCATCAGTAGCATCTATCTTTCTTTTCCCTTCACCAACTGTTAAACCATTCAGTACAAATTGACGTATATTGTCATTGTTTACATAACGACGACAAATGACAATTACACAAACAAAAGCACCACAATTGACCGGCTTGAAACACAAATACGAACATTGAAACAAAAGTGAACAAATACAAACCTGTTATTCAACAAATTCAACCGAGGAATCATCATATATAACATCATCTCTTGGTTATAAGGAATCATAATGTGCTCCATTTTTTCTCTACAAATGACAACTACACAAACACAATTTATCAAACAGGTGGTGTGCATAAAAACACACGCATAGAATCACAAATCCTAAAACACAACTTGCAAAAAAAAACAACAGCCATATGAACAGCATGATTAAAAAAAATTAGTTCCCAATCAATAAAATCAAAACTGTTGATGCATAATCTGACGTGGGCTGGATTCGACGACTCTCCCTTGCCGTTAGTCGTCTTCTCGAGCCCTAGTAGACCTGTCAACAAAGAGAACCCGTTAGGAGTGGACCCGAGGTCGTAGCCCCGGGGTCCACCTCCGACGGTCAAGTTAGTATCGGTGTAGCATATCTCAAAGTTAGGGTTTTTAATCATTGTACCGTTAATGAGGAGATCCAGCCATGTATTTATAGGGCATGGATTAGGGTCTAGGCATAGAGTGGGCCGCATCTGCCGGGCCTGACCCATTCCTTGCCCAGTCCGGACTATACGTCCACAAAAACAGCCTTCTAATAAATAGAATCAAAATACAATTAGATTGATTTTTTTAAAAAACGCATCAAAATAGGTGTACAATTGGGATTTAAATCGAAAACAAAAAGAATGACTTGAATAATGCGATACTTACCAATTTAACGGTGTGGATAGCATAGAACTGATTGAAAAATCAAGAAAATTTGTTGAACAAACTTAATATTGATTAGGGATTTAGAATGGGAGTGCATCAATTAAGAGGTTGGAATCTTTTTATTTGAATCCGGTAATAGGAGCGAAAATGTAATGCACAATTGAAGACAGTAATTAGTTTCCAAAAGTAGTTTTATGACTTTCCATGGCTTCAATGTAAACGTATGGAAGAAGTCAGAGGTGCTACCTCAAGTGTTCTTGCGCATGGTCTTTGAAATGAATGGATGCATTGGGGTGTTGTAATTTGAAGCTAAATAAGGTATGGCATTAAACCAATTTTTAATGCAAAGTGCTTAGTAGGCTTGTACAAAAGCTTATTTTATTATATATAATATTAATAATAATAGATTTGTTCATTTAATGCTTAAAAACTTATGTCTTCATGACACAAGTTAAAAAAACTCTTTGTATATTTGTACCTATATACGCAATGATCTGCCATGATCCAATACACTTGTTAGCAAAATTGTTAGATACTATACCAAACTGCTCATTAAACATCTTATCAAACTGCTAATTAATAGGCCACTAATGCTACCAAACTGCTCATTAAACATCTTATCAAACTGCTAACTAATAGGCCACTAATGCTACCAAAAAATACCCAACATTGGTTGGTCGGTCTCTATCGGAATCAATACCGAACTGTGATAATGTTTATTATAAGCTCTTAAGTCACATTAATTTTCTCAACCGAAATATAAGTCACATTCATATTCATATTATAGATATAAGCAACTAATTTATGTTTTAAAAGGTAGCAAACAAGCATATAACAATCCACGAAGGCGTGTGTGTTATGTGTATGTTTTAACAAGTTTACATTCACCAAATTTGTCTCAAGGCCTCTCCAATCCCAGCAGGAGTAGCAGCATTCGCGCATAATTATAGTCGTAACATGACCTTAAGAATTCCAACTTAAATTTGCTCCATGGCGGATGCCTTGGCTCTAGTTCTAAGTAGAAGCTTCTTTCCAAGACTGCTTTCTCATGGCTGAATGTATCAAAAGAATACGTCCCATGGTACCTGCCGAACCCACTCTCTCCAACCCCTCCAAATGGTAAACCGTCGCACACAAACTGTGAATGCAACAAATTTGTACTAGTCAGAACATAGCATGCACGTCTAGCTAGCTGACTATGCCAGTATAACATAAGAAACGTTGTTAGACCGTTAAATTGGACTATGTTTGTGTAAAAGTGATAGTACAAAGCGAGGAGTGGGAAATTGTGAAAAGGTAACATAGTTTTGGTCTGCCTCTTTTGCTTAACCATCTTTCACTCATTAAACGGTAACTAACATTCGAATATTTTGATTTAAGGTAATCTTTAAGTTATCAAGTCGGTTATCTAGCATCATGTAAACAAAGTCAACATGGTCAAACTTATAGTCACGTTATCATTTTTAGACATGCTTACACAAAACAGAAGACAAACCAAATTATGTTAGCTTTTTATGCTAAACCCCTTTTTTGTTATGCCATCCTTCTTGGGTCAAATAGTATACTTGTCCCATTTCATTTTTCTTGCTATACACATAGATGTTGTGAGTACCTGAATCATGGTGTCATTGAAAGTCACACTCCCGGATGATGTTTCTGCTAAAATCCGTTTCTTAAAGGTTTCTTTTTTGGTGAATGCATAAAGAGCAAGAGGCTTTGGCTTCGAGTTGATGAAGTCAATGCTTTCTTCTATGTTATCGAACTGTTGTAACAAGGGCACAACTTAATACCAGCACCGGCAAGAATCTTAAACTAGTCTATTATATGGATATATTCTTACAGTAATAATTGGAAGCAAGGGGCCGAATATCTCCTCATTCATGATCTCTGCATCTAGTGGAGGATCTAACAAAATTGTTGGTTCTATAGTCCTGTGAGAAAAAAAAAAAAGTGTTATTAGATGCAAAGTTGCCATTTGTGAACTAAAACTTAAATGACAAAGGAAAGAAGGTTACAAATTCGTCTCATCGAACGAACCACCATATACTATACAATTTGCTACAGCAGGATCTTCAAGAAGATTTCTCAGTCTATCAAAATGGACCTTGTTGACGATTCTAGCAATATTTTTCAAGTTTTTTACATCATCCCCGAAAAACCTTTTAATTACCTTCTTAAGTTCCTCAATATAGAATGTGAAATTAGACCACATAAAAAAGAAACATCAGAATATAAAAACTTAAGTTTCTAAATAACAGTACCAGCAAGAGGAAGTTCACAAATACCAGAGTGGAGGCATGCTTTTGTTCCACGAGCATATAATCGATTCCTATGCAAGCTTGTCCAGCACACGGCCCCCACTTTCCACTCACAATGCGTTTGATAGCCACCTTGAAAAACCGTAAATATCATTTGAGAGATGATCATGATAAGGGTTACACATATATAGAATAAAGGAGAACGTAGAAACCTTCATATCTGAGCTAGGTAGGGAATCGAAGATGACAGGACATTTTCCTCCAAGCTCTAGTGTGACGGGAGTCAAGTGTTTTGCAGCTGCAGCCATGACAATTTTTCCCACTTTCGTACTTCCTGAAATTTTCACAACTGGATAAGCAACAAACAGATCAACATACCTTAAGTTTAGTGATATCCAAGGAACAGAGCGGCCTACCAACCAAAAGTTTGTAAGTCCCAACAGGGCAAGTGTGTGTACGTAAGCTTATGAGTTATAAGAAAGCAAATTAGATAAATTGATAACTAAACTTTATAGCTTATTAGGTTGCATACATCTAAAACCAATTATGTAGAACCTCAAATCGTATTGAGCGTTGAGATTTGTGAGGTCATTTGAGTTCAAAGAATATAATCGATATAATTGTCAAAGCATAAGCATGCAATTGTTGAATCTTTTTTAGAAAGTATGCAAGTGATCATAACACAAATGAAAGTTTAATGATCATTTTGTTAATTTCGCCTAATAAAATGCTGCTATAACGATAAAATAGCAAAAACGGTTAAACCAGAAATGATAGATATTCGTTTATCTATTATGCTATTAATGCAAAAGTTACCGGTAAAGAATATTTTGTCCCATTTATACTCTAGTAGTTGACTAGATACACCACTGCCACCTTCTATAACCTTAATAGCTTTGGGGTCCAAGTAGAGCGGCAACTTATTGGCAAGAAACGAAGCGCAATTTGGGACTAACTCTGATGGCTTCAATAAAACTGTGTTACCAGCAGATATTGCTCCTATCAAAGGGTCCAATATCAATGCTGCATAAAAACAAATACTTATGATTCATGAAACTTATAAAGGGTTCTCACAAAAAGAGGTTATGAAAGGACTTTCAAACATGCTTACAAAGTGGAAAGTTCCAAGAACCGATGATGAGAACTAAGCCAAGTGGTTCAGGCACCACTTTTTTACTTGCTGGGAAAAAAAGTAGAGGTAACCACCCCTGGCGCCCATATATATTGTTAGCCTTTGATCATTAATTAGTAACAAAACTAAACCATAAATAGGCAAATTCAGGATATCAGATTACAAATCAAATCCGTTTTCCAGTTTTGTTGTTATTTATCTCAATACCCAAACAGACTGTCTGTAGGCACCGAATTAAATTTATCCGGCAACTTGATCAATGAACCACATAGGATATTTCGTATCCATATAAAAAAGACATTCTTAAGCATTAAGAAAACAAGAAGAAATTGGCAAACCTTCTTTGGGGAAATCCATTGGTCGATACATCTCAATGCATTGTCAGCAGATTTCTTCACAACCCCAATCTGTACCAAAACAATGAAAATCAGTTCACACAACAGTATATCATTCATCTACTCTTATTCCTTAAATAGAAGTCACTTGCTACATCCTAAATTAGAGTCAAATATTGACTTTTAACTTTCTAATTGTCAAATAGATCACAAAATGTACCTTTCAGTTAGCTACCAATATATGCAACCTGCTATTTTCTAATCAGAGAATGCAACATACTTACAATTTCTACAAAATACATGCAACCGATAGGCAATAACCTAGTCACTAGTTTATTCTTTTTTCTAAATGGGTCAAAAGGTGAAATGGGGCAATGTGAAAATGTTTCAAGTACCTTAATCATGCCGTCATTGAAATTCATGCTGTCGGATGATATCATGCTTAATTCCCTTTCCAATGTTTCCATCTTTGGTGTAGGTTTTGGCTTGTTGACAAACTCTATGCTTTCCACAATGTTATCCAACACTTATATCATTCACATGGCATATACCAGCACTTCCTTTGAGAACAGTTGCAGCAATTTTATAAAGGGTTCTAACCTTAATAAATACGAGTAGAACCCATGGGACGAATATCTCTTCAGTTATAATATATGCATGAAGCCTGAAGATTGTGTAACTATAGTATCAATTCGCTCAAAAGAATGTTTCATCAGATGCACAATTACGATATCCTAACTAAAACGTGAATAAAGAAAGACCATTACAATTCCTCGACGTCTAACGAATCAACATAATTAAAAAATATTACTGAAACAGTATCTTCAAGACCAATTTGAACTTTTGACGTCCTTGAAATAAACCTAGTTTACAAGTCTAGATAATTCTTCAAGTTTCTCAAGGGATCACATATAGCAAATGCGGCATGTAGCGTTTGGATTTGCTTTTGCTCTAACGAATCACAATTATCAGATAAACCGCTAATAAATCAACATTCAACAAAATGACATTTGCTATATCAATGCCACAAAATGAATCTATAGAATTCTGACTTTTACAACTAATTCCATTGATCAATCTGTAAAGCATCACAAGCAATTCATATTCATATTCATTACAACAAATATATCTCATCAAATCATTTAAAAAAATCAAAAACATTTACGAAGCTTTCGAATCAGTTACGTCTTTAACAATCTTATTATATTCTTCAAGCTCCTCATAATAAACATCCCAAACACACCTAACACAACCACTTCCACAACAATCTCCCGCCAACGGTTTCTCCGGAGGATCCGGCAACTTCTCAGGCAACTTTTCCGGCACCTTCACCGGTTGCGTTACATCATCACCTGATTTAACATCCTTCTTATCATCACCTGAATCATTCATGATGCTGTTGAGATTATGATTAGATCTGATATTGAGAGAAGCTGTGGTTCTGAAGGGAAATTGGATTGATTTGGTGATTCGTTGAGGAAGGGAGAGTTTCATGGACTGGATGATGACGGTGACATGACGGATGTTGTGTGGTGGTAGTGATGACGTGGACGGTGGTTGTTGGAATGGGAGGTTGTGAGTGGTGAATGATTCCATTACGTAATGTGGGGAGTTTTAACCAATTGGAGTGTTTGATTGATGAAGTTACGAGTTTTGGCCCTATACTTATTGTGTTTGACAAAAACTATCCCAAAACTATCTTTTGGTTTTAGTAGGTCATAAGGCTGGATATAGTCGTGACCGTTGATGACTTTACCACATCAGTTTTCTCTCTCCGATGACCAGACACGATCAAATTGTCACAGTCGGTGACCGAGGCTTTTTTTTTTATTCAATTATTTTAAATTTCAAATTTACAGATTAACAAACTACGATACGGAAATAAAAATGAAAATACAAATTACAATGAAAAGTCTGAGTTGTAACCCTCGTCATATAATTCTTCAAAAGCCTCAGCAATCCTGTCCTCTTCATACTCTCTTTCCAAGATGTCAAACAAGTTATCCTGGCGGTATTGGGCTTCCCTTGCTTTTTGCTCCACACGAGCAACTTCCTCTCGTAGTTCTCTTTCTTATGTTTCTCTCCTGATTTCCTCATCCAGCTCAAGTAGTCGGAGTTGATCCTCGGTAAGATTAAACGGATTGGGTTTGTGTTCCACAACAGGTGGAGTGTTAACCGATTCATTTTGCGTTGGGAATACAGAAAAAATATCTTCCGGTGGACTGTTATAACCTTCATTTTCCGTTGTGTTGGAGCTGGGGATTTGTTGTGAGAAGTCGTGTGGACTGGGAATTGTTATGAGAAGTCGTGGTGACTAGGGAATTGTTGGGAGAGGTCTTTGCGAGACATTGTTGAGAATCTGTGTGTGAGTTGTGTGCATGAGTCGTGTTTATGAGAACCAAAAGAGTGTGTGTATATATAGGGAAATTTTTGTATTTGAATTTTAAATCCACCCGCTCATACTGTAGCCTTTAATATGAATTTGAAGCAGAGTGTGGGTAATATTTTATGTTGTTTGTATTTTATTTTATGTAATAAAAAATAAAAAATAAAAAGGTGTAACTCTAATCGGTCGAAAACTCGACCTATATTTCCAAAATCAACACCCCTCGACTGATATTATAGATTTACCCACATTGGGCTCGACCGACTTTAAAGTCGGTCGACCCATGCCTCGGCCGATATTATTGTTACCCACTGTGGTTAGCTTAATAAGTTAAGTTTTAACTTTTAAGTTAAAAGATAAGTCAGACGAAAATGAGCAATTTCTAGAGGTGGCACAAGTTTTAAAGCATTAAATAAACACAAGTTTAGGATAGTATTAACATCAAGTAACATGTATATATAGTATTACTAGCTTAAAGACCCGTGGATTCACGGGGTTTTTAAAGAAATTGAAAATGAGATAATAAGAAAACAACGAATGTAAACATGTTCCATTAATATTTGAAAGGAATAATAAGTAATAAGTAACTTATTCGATAAACAATTGAGTTTTTAATAATTAAAATAATAAACGTCGATGCATTGGCGTCTCCAAATTTGATGGTCATGAAGAGCAAATATATTCAATGAGCGCTCATCAAGTTAATAGTCAATGCCCGTTTCATGAACACCTAATGATTTTATAAAAACAAAATGTAAGTATACGCTTTCCAATCGTATTAGAGACTGACATTTAACTAATCCATGATCGATTGATGAGAATATGTGAGTGAAGAATCTTTTTTTCGACAAAGAATATTTTTTAGGAACACATCATTAGTGCCAATATATATTGTAGTTAAAATCACTTAATCACTCATACAACCCATTTTATTATAGTAAAATAAGTCAGACGGAAATGAGCAATTCCTAGAGGTGTCACACATTTTAAAGCATTAAATAAACACAAATTTAGAAAAGTATTAACATCAAGTAACATGTAAATATAGTATTATTTGTTCATTTAATCCTTAAAAACTTATGTCTTCATGACACAAGTTAAAAAAAAATCTTTGTATATTTGTACCTATATACGCAATGATCTGCCTTGATCCAATACACTTGTTAGCAAAATTGTTAGATACTATACAAAACTGCTCATTAAACATCTTATCAAACTGCTAATTAATAGGCCACTGTTAGTCTGTAATATGTAATGGGCTCAAGCCCAAGCCCGAATTCTAGAATATTCGGTATTTACCTATTTATATGTACATTGTATTGAAGGTAATCGATCAATCAATAAAATCATCATTCCTCATTATACCTTTCAACATGGTATCACAGCTCTAGGTCTGATCCTTGGACGTGGTTGGTCACCTTAGCCGCCGCCTCAATATCACCCTGTCAAAGCCTAGCCACTGTCGTTTATTCGTGCTAAAAAAAAAAACAAAAATGCACCAAGTGTTTGACGAGATCACGGCCATGGCTTCGTAAATAAATTCAAGAAAAGCATACCGGAATCGCAATCGTAGTCATAAGGACGCATCGTCACGCACCAGAACAAGCAGTCATTCATAAACCAAATCATTTTTTACGGATTACGCGATTGGCTACCTATCAAAGTCTTGATTATTCATCAAGATAACTATCTTTAGTTTTATTTTTGTTTTTTAATAATTTATGTTTCTCGTTTGTATTCCAATCCGAGCTTTCGCGATTTCGCCGCTCGGATTGCGGGAGGGTATTAGATGAATAATAAATAGGCCCAAGCCCGATGTGTGGGTTTATGGCTTCTAGGGTTTTATGTACTAGCACTATAGATATATGATTAATGAAAGATAATAACCTACGGGTTTCATTATTCAACATGTTAGTCTGTAATATGTAATGGGCTCAAGCCCAAGCCCGAATTCTAGAATATTCGGTATTTACCTATTTATATGTACATTGTATTGAAGGTAATCGATCAATCAATAAAATCATCATTCCTCATTATACCTTTCTACATGTCTGTAATATGTAATGGGCTCAAGCCCAAGCCCGAATTCTAGAATATTCGATATTTACCTATTTATATGTACATTGTATTGAAGGTAATCGATCAATCAATAAAATCATCATTCCTCATTATACCTTTCTACATGGTATCAGCCAAAACGATCCTATAATCTCAAACCCTAAACCTAAACTCTTCCGCCGCCGCCTCCGGCTTTTGGCTACACGCCGGAGGTTCGGAGGGCTCCTTTTACACTTTAATCTCAATAAAACACCGGTCATCTCTCTCTCACTCTAAAAAAATCCAGCTTACCAGTCGCCGGATCTGTTGTTGCAGCCGATGGATCTGTAGTAGCCGGCATGTGTTAGTATTCGCTGCTGCCGTACGTTGGTTTCTTTTCGCTCTTGTGTCGATCGTTGGTATACTGCGTTACATGTACAACCCATCATCTGGGATATTTATGTGTTACATGTACAACCCATCGATCCATCATTTACAAACCGAAAACTCAACCTTGTCCGAAACCCATAAAGATTAAACACAAACTTGGTTCGTGTTTATGCTTCGGTTTTTTTTTTTGTAGTTTGTGTTGGTTTTTAGGATTTCAAAGATCAAGTAAAACCAAGAGGGTTTTATTGTGATTTTTCTTGTTTAAATTCGTACAAGCATCTGGGATATTTATGTGTTTGGATCTTGAAAATGAAATGGTGGTTTCTAGATGGGAAAGAAAAGATAGAAATGAATTACGGAGTGATAATAATTTGCGGATGGTTTTTGTTTTTGTAGTTGCCTTTACTGTTGATGGTACTGTCGGTTAAAAAAAACAAACAAAACAAAACATTTGTGTCGAATCAAGGGTATTAATTCCTGAGACGACTTTTGTTGGTGTCGAATCCAGGGTATCAATTCCCGAGACGACTTTTGTTGGTGTCGAATCCAGGGTATCAATTCCCGAGACGACTTTTGTTGGTGTCGAATCCAGGGTATCAATTCCCGAGATGACTGTTTAAAAAAAAAAAAAAAAATCTACTGCATCCTCACCTGCTGTCTTCTCATCTGCTCACCCTCATCAGACACTTTCTTCACCTCCATTCTCCTCTTCCAATCAATCTATCCCACTTCTAAACTCACCTTAAAAAAAATAATAATAATAATAAATAAATAAATAAATAATTGGATGTTTATGTTTTTCTATGGAAAAACACGCCTCGTTTGTTTGGAAGGTTCTTTGGGGGTTGAAGTTTTAGAACCAACTTTCGTTGTCTCATCTTTGTTTAGTTGTATGGGATACTTTGGTTTACCCGGTTTGTTGCTGCTGCTGAAGATGCTCCCGCTTGCTGTCGAATGTCTTCATCAACAATTATTTACTTGCTTTAGTTTATTGTTTATTAGCTTTAATCTCCATTCGAGCTTTCGATTTCGTCGAATCGGAGTGTTAGTCTGTAATATGTAATAGGCTCAAGCCCAAGCCCGAATTCTAGAATATTCGGTATTTACCTATTTATATGTACATTGTATTGAAGGTAATCGATCAATCAATAAAATCATCATTCCTCATTATACCTTTCTACAGCCACTAATGCTACCAAACTGCTCATTAAACATCTTATCAAACTGCTAACTAATAGGCCACTACAACAACAACAACAACAATACCCAATCCCGCCAGAGCGAGGTATGGGGGAGGTGGAATGTAGACAGTCACACCCCTACCCAAAGGTAAAGGGACTGCTTCCAGAAAGACCTCCGGCAAGTGCACGTGTGCAAGCGGAAGAGCATAAATAAATAAAATAAAAATAAATAAATAAATAAATATGTGTGTGTGTGTGTGTGTATATATATATATATATATATATATATATATATATATAGAATCCGGATCGATTGAGAAGGTTTTTATTTTGAGAAGATTGAGAAGGTTTTCAAAAACGATAGATTTTTAACTTTGATTCATGTTTTTCAAGCGTAAAACTCATTTTAATGTTATTAAAATTCAAAATGTGTAAAAAAAATTGAATCAATGTTAAAAGTCTCTCGATTTTGCGATAAAAAAAAATTCAAAATGTGTAAAACTAATAGGCCACTAATGCTACCAAAAAATACCCAACATTGGTTGGTCTCTATCGGAATCAATACGGAACTGTGTGATAATGTTTATTATAAGCTCTTAAGTCACATTAATTTTCTCAACCGAAATATAAGTTACATTCATATTCATATTATAGATATAAGCAACTAATTTATGTTTTAAAAGGTAGCAAACAAGCATATAACAATCCACGAAGGCGTGTGTGTTATGTGTATGTTTTAACAAGTTTACATTCACCAAATTTGTCTCAAGGCCTCTCCAATCCCAGCAGGAGTAGCAGCATTCGCGCATAATTATAGTCGTAACATGACCTTAAGAATTCCAACTTAAATTTGCTCCATGGCGGATGCCTTGGCTCTAGTTCTAAGTAGAAGCTTCTTTCCAAGACTGCTTTCTCATGGCTGAATGTATCAAAAGAATACTTCCCATGGTACCTGCCGAACCCACTCTCTCCAACCCCTCCAAATGGTAAACCGTCGCACACAAACTGTGAATGCAACAAATTTGTACTAGTCAGAACATAGCATGCACGTCTAGCTAGCTGACTATGCCAGTATAACATAAGAAACGTTGTTAGACCGTTAAATTGGACTATGTTTGTGTAAAAGTGATAGTACAAAACGAGGAGTGGGAAATTGTGAAAATTGTGAAAAGGTAACATAGTTTTGGTCTGCCTTTTTTGCCTAACCATTTTCACTCATTAAACGGTAACTAACATTCGAAGATTTTGATTTAAGGTAATCTTTATGTTATCAACTCGGTTATCTGGCATCATGTAAAAAAAGTCAACATGGTCAAACTTATAGTCAAATTATCATTTTTAGACATGCTTACACAAAACAGAAGACAAACCAAATTATGTTAACTTTTTATGCTAAACCCCTTTTTTGTTATGCCACCCTTCTTGGGTCAAATAGTATACTTGTCCCATTTCATTTTTCTTGCTATACACATAGATGTTGTTAGTACCTGAATCATGGTGTCATTGAAAGTCACACTCCCGGATGATGTTTCTGCTAAAATCCGTTTCATGAAGGTTTCTTTTTTGGTGAATGCATAAAGAGCAAGAGGCTTTGGCTTCGAGTTGATGAAGTCAATGCTTTCTTCTATGTTATCCAACTGTTGTAACAAGGGCACAACTTAATACCAGCATCGGCAAGAATCTTAAACTAGTCTATTATGGATATATTCTTACAGTAATAATTGGAAGCAAGGGGCCGAATATCTCCTCATTCATGATCTCTGCATCTAGTGGAGGATCTAACAAAATTGTTGGTTCTATAGTCCTGTGAGAGAGAGGGAGAAAAAAAGAAAAAAAAGAAAGTGTTAATAGATGCAAAGTTGCCATTTGTGAACTAAAACTTAAATGACAAAGGAAAGAAGGTTACAAATTCGTCTCATCGAACGAACCACCATATACTATACAATTTGCTACAGCAGGATCTTCAAGAAGATTTCTCAGTCTATCAAAATGGACCTTGTTGACGATTCTAGCAATATTTTTCAAGTTTTTTACATCATCCCCGAAAAACCTTTTAATTACCTTCTTAAGTTCCTCAATCTAGAATGTGAAATTAGACCACATAAAAAAGAAACATCAGAATATAAAAACTTAAGTTTCTAAATAACAGTACCAGCAAGAGGAAGTTCACAAATACCAGAGTGGAGGCATGCTTTTGTTCCACGAGCATATAATCGATTCCTATGCAAGCTTGTCCAGCACACGGCCCCCACTTTCCACTCACAATGCGTTTGATAGCCACCTTGAAACACCGTAAATATCATTTGAGAGATGATCATGATAAGGGTTACACATATATAGAATAAAGGAGAACGTAGAAACCTTCATATCTGAGCTAGGTAGGGAATCGAAGATGACAGGACATTTTCCTCCAAGCTCTAGTGTGACGGGAGTCAAGTGTTTTGCAGCTGCAGCCATGACAATTTTTCCCACTTTCGTACTTCCTGAAATTTTCACAACTGGATAAGCAACAAACAGATCAACATACCTTAAGTTTAGTGATATCCAAGGAACAGAGCGGCCTACCAACCAAAAGTTTGTAAGTCCCAACAGGGCAAGTGTGTGTACGTAAGCTTATGAGTTATAAGAAAGCAAATTAGATAAATTGATAACTAAACTTTATAGCTTATTAGGTTGCATACATCTAAAACCAATTATGTAGAACCTCAAATCGTATTGAGCGTTGAGATTTGTGAGGTCATTTGAGTTCAAAGAATATAATCGATATAATTGTCAAAGCATAAGCATGCAATTGTTGAATCTTTTTTAGAAAGTATGCAAGTGATCATAACACAAATGAAAGTTTAATGATCATTTTGTTAATTTCGCCTAATAAAATGCTGCTATAACGATAAAATAGCAAAAATGGTTAAACCAGAAATGATAGATATTCGTTTATCTATTATGCTATTAATGCAAAAGTTACCGGTAAAGAATATTTTGTCCCATTTATACTCTAGTAGTTGACTAGATACACCACTGCCACCTTCTATAACCTTAATAGCTTTGGGGTCCAAGTAGAGCGGCAACTTATTGGCAAGAAACGAAGCGCAATTTGGGACTAACTCTGATGGCTTCAATAAAACTGTGTTACCAGCAGATATTGCTCCTATCAAAGGGTCCAATATCAATGCTGCATAAAAACAAATACTTATGATTCATGAAACTTATAAAGGGTTCTCACAAAAAGAGGTTATGAAAGGACTTTCAAACATGCTTACAAAGTGGAAAGTTCCAAGAACCGATGATGAGAACTAAGCCAAGTGGTTCAGGCACCACTTTTTTACTTGCTGGGAAAAAAAGTAGAGGTAACCACCCCTGGCGCCCATATATATTGTTAGCCTTTGATCATTAATTAGTAACAAAACTAAACCATAAATAGGCAAATTCAGGATATCAGATTACAAATCAAATCCGTTTTCCAGTTTTGTTGTTATTTATCTCAATACCCAAACAGACTGTCTGTAGGCACCGAATTAAATTTATCCGGCAACTTGATCAATGAACCACATAGGATATTTCGTATCCATATAAAAAAGACATTCTTAAGCATTAAGAAAACAAGAAGAAATTGGCAAACCTTCTTTGGGGAAATCCATTGGTCGATACATCTCAATGCATTGTCAGCAGATTTCTTCACAACCCCAATCTGTACCAAAACAATGAAAATCAGTTCACACAACAGTATATCATTCATCTACTCTTATTCCTTAAATAGAAGTCACTTGCTACATCCTAAATTAGAGTCAAATATTGACTTTTAACTTTCTAATTGTCAAATAGCTGACTTTGTTACTTCAATAATAACGAAATATAGCCTTGTCTACAAGATAACCGCTACTAATCATATTCAACTTATATTCATTATGGTCACAAAACACCGCCAAATGGCCTAGTGGTAAGGCACTTGACCGCCTCACCAAAGGTGAAGGGTACAAACCTGACTAGGTACACATATGGGGAAAAGGATCAAAAGTGGTCACGGGATACCTGAATTAGGCCGTGAGTCAAAGACTAATCCTCCCCGGGTAAGAAATTAAAGAACCTCATCCGTTTCTAACTTTTTATTAATTAAAGTCACAAAGCTATTGAAATTACGTGATAGATCACCCAAATATGTATATGGTTTCATTATACCAAATCCAACAGGAAACATTTTTAACTTTAGGTGAAAAAGTACTTTGTATTAAACATTAAACGAAACAGTACTAGTGTGTGTGATAGAGGAGTTGAGTTAATTTACAACCTCATCACGATACGATTCGACAGGATGTTTGCCAAGTTCAGATTGAAGTAAGTCAAAGAGGGTCTGCTCATTTTCTTTAATCAGTTTAAGAATTCCTCGTAGCTGTGTTTTTCTCCACTCAACTGTTCTTGTTACGCCGCTTTTAAACGTACGCCTAAGCTCCTCCGTAGTCTTTCCTATCCCATGATTGTCTTCCATGGCTTCTCTAATATCTTTGTGACCGATGCAACAGCCACCAGCCAACAGCTACATGTATTTATGTGTCTACATGACCCACATGTGCATGCTTTAAATGCTAGTTAACGACCCTCATTTATGTGTGGTTACTTTTTCTAGATATTGAAAATGATACTCCCTCCATTTTAAAAAGAGTGAAACAAAAAATTGACAAATTATAAGGGTGTCATTCATGTCATTCATACCTTACCCATACCTCACCACCCATCAATAATTGCATTCCACCTAATCTCATACCTCACCATACTTTTCTAGTGGCAACCATGATTCCATACATCACTTATATTTACACACACTAGTACTACTCTTTCATGCTTCCCTCTCCCAAACCGAATCGGCATTGTATACCGAGTGTGTTCCAAACCGAACCAAACCGCAACCCAGGCAATGGTGTTGCCGATCGGTTTGGGTTCATACCGTTTCATACCTCACCCCATTGCCACCACCCTAATATGTGTAATTAATTTTATTTTTTATTGATACAAAATTATTTTTACCATCATAGTTAATATAGAAATTTAGAATGAGTAATTACTGCATGTTTTAATTATAAATGTAAAGTACGAAAATATGTCATAATTACTATCCAAAAATAAAATATGAACATTTTTTTGAAACAAACATAAATAGTAAATTGAACACTTTTTGTGACGGAAGGAGTATAACAAAACATGTACCGGTCCTGCCAAATTGGATATTGCATACGTACTTAAAATTTTATTTGGAATTGTGTATCAAATTTAGATATAAAATTTCATTTAGATTAGTTTTAAGGTAAAAAAATCTTATGAATTGACATATTTAATTATAGTTATAAAGTTAAAATTCGTATAAAGTTTTGCTAAAGATCAATTGAAAATCCATCCAATAATCTGGCTAAGATTAATTGGCTTTTTAATTTAATTATTTAATGAGGGGCATTTTGGTAATTCTATTATATTAATAATGACACATCTTCTTTCACTTTCAAATCACACCCACCACTATTTTCAGGAACCACCCCAAAACCACCGAGATTCAAACCCTAACCGCTATATGCCAAATTGATTTAACGCTATGTGGACACGAGATTATCACTATATAAAGGTGATCCTTTGCCCCAATCGCTTCATTGTCGGATCGCTTTGAAATGTTGATTCTACATTTAACGTGGTTTATCGAGACTTGTAAATGTCTCGAATTCAAGTATCCAAGAGATAGTTTCATGTAAACACTTTATTTCTTATATAAGAATTTTATTTGTTAACAATTACGACATGTGTGTTTTGTGTATAACTTTTAAAATGTCGACCTTTTTAGCAGATATAAGTAAAAACACACATTGTGATGACTGATTGATCCATTTAAAAGATTATATCCTAAAATGGAAGTAGTTTCTTGTTGATATTGTGATGAGTTTTTGTTTACGGAATCAGGAGTTACATTCTCTTTAATTTATTTAGGAGCATTAAACTTTAGCACATTTATTGTGGGCTAGAATAAGATTGTGCGGTTTTACTATTTGATTAGCCTCTTCTATCCGGCGTTCTGTGAGCAAAGTTACAACTTGCTAAAGCCAAACATCGAGATCAAAACTGGAGTCCAACGACGTTCTTCTGCATTTAGTTCAGTTCTAAAGAGTTTAAATATGTTCACATACTTTATTTAAAATCGTCTATGATATTGATCCGAGGTTTAACATCGGTTTTATCTCTAGAAAAAAAACATGAGTCTTTTCCGGGTTCGGTCGAGATGAAATTAAGGTGCTATTCTAAGACTAAGTCCACTCGTAGTATTGATTATTGAATATGAAATCCTTTTATTAAAAATGAGTTTGATTTTTTGTGTTGGTTTCATTTTTTCTTGAGTAATGATGCTCACAGAGAGAGGATCCATGGATACAATTTGCTTAGGCTATATGGTCTTGTGCACCACTAGCAATTTATTATACAACAAAAGAAAGTTAATTTGATTTATCTTTATTGATTGTTACATTGTAGATAAAGAGGTCTCTTGATATCAAAACAAAGACTTGGTGAACCTTTCATCCATAATAGTGGTGGTGGTGCTAAAGGTCCTATCTTCAACAAAGGATGCACCTAGTCTTGTTATCGGTTCCCAAAACCTCAAAGGATCGTAATTGGAATTATCATTCTAGTGGTCACAAGACCAGAAGGATATCTTGTGGCCTATGTTGACCAAGCTTGGTATCACCATGAAATCTGAAGAGAAAGAGTTGATGGGTAAGGCTTTGATGAAGCGTGTTATGCAGAATTGGCTTTGAAATCTTAAGATATCACATGTTGTGAATCACATGTGATTTGTTCCAATCACGTGATTAGTTCTTAAATCACATGTGATTTGTTCTGAATCACATGCGATTGTTGTGAATCACATGTGATTTGTTGTGAATCACATGTGATTTTGTAATATAACTCCAGTAATCTTACTTTTCAATTACATGTTACTAACTACATTTTCATGTATGTGACTAACTACAGTGTATTACTTTATCGAGTCTTTCAAGCCCGTATTAGAGAAAAAGAAAGTTTTCTTCACGTCTTCATATTCCAAAGAAGATTATCCGTTTTAAAGTGTTTTTATGAGCATACGGTGTCAAAGATTTTCAAAGGGAGGATGATTAGGTTTTAGGTACTTTATGTTTTTGTCCATAGGTTATTCAAACTGTGAGTTCGTTATCACGTTGATTAGGCTTTTCAGGTACTTTTATCGTATGTTTTCATACGATGATGATTATCGTGATTTATCACGTCTTCTTCACGAATTTGTTGATTTTAGGTGCTTCTATTTTAAAAAAAAATGATAAATGAAAAAAGGGAAGTTCAAGCCATATGCCTTCGTTTTCCTACGTGGTTTTATGTTTTATTTTTTCTAGTTTTCATCGATAAGCAAATCACATGTGATTTATCTCAAATCACATGTGATTTTACCTCAAATTATTTTGTAAGGTGAATCACATGTGGTTAACACACCTAATCACATGTGATTTACACACTAATCACAATGTGATTTGCATGCGTATTTATACTTGATTTGATAACATGTTAGAGTACGTTATGTCTTACGGATTCAAATATAATACAAATACTAGAAATGAGCATTCAGAAAAGTTTTGAAAACCGTATTTAAGTAACTGAGAATTTCATAAATTCAATTTACAACATATGGCGTATAAAGCACTGCGTTAAAAATGAAAAATAAATTCAAATGAAAATTTATTTTGCATGTGTCTTTAAAACGTTTTCTCCACTATTCCATGTTTCTTTTTCGGCTTCACCCTAACTTCAAGTGGCTTCTATCTTCCATTATGTTTTTCCTTTCACACCACCTTTGTTTCCGGCGTTTGATGGATCTAGAAATAATTCAACAAAAATAAATCAGTTAACTTCAAAACAGAATCACATGTGATCTACTTCCAATTGCATTGTTTGTCATCTCCAAGGCACGTTATTGTCTTGTTCACTAGGCTATAGTTGGACCACTATATTTTGTAAAAAGTTTACCTAGTGTTTAATAAAACATATTTTAACTAAAAAATAATAATAATAAATTATTTATCATCTATTCAAAACAACTTTTTTTAAAGGGACAAGATTTTTTTACCACTACGAGCAAAACTATTACACATGATGGCATCCCAACTCCTCAATCAAGCGGATTAACGTAGAAGAGACACGAACAAAAAACAAAGACCCCGCTAATTTGGGTATTGCAAACTATTAAAACAATACTTTTAAAACCAATGGCCAAACACAACAAGAAGTAAATCACACGTGATTCCTTTTTTTTTGTGTATTAAAATCACATGTGATTCACACCATGTGATTTACCTTTAAAAATACATTTGAGGTACTTAACCCCCGACTTGATCGCCATTAGGATTTGGTTGGAATTGTACATTCACTAAAGTTCTTGCAAAATTAGTATCCGTCACTTTTAGTATACGGTCAACTTCAATTAAAACAATCCATCTCGTATCATGAAACCATTATAAGATTTGTATCCATAATTATGCCATTTATGTCTCGATGGATCATACTCTAAATGAAGTTACCTTTCTTATCCCCATTGAACACCACGGCCACTGTGGTAATCATGGCATAAATGAAAACGATGGTGAAAGTTTATTTGAAATGAAGTTGTAGATAATGGCCGGAAGACCTCAATTTCAAGAGATAATCAACTTGACTACTAGTTAACTCGTATGGCTCAAAGCAAATGAGCCCCAAAGTGTTTTTCCACCAAAACCACAATTCTCTCTCTAAAACCGGTCATGGACCAAAACTCTTGGAGCTTGCATTATAAATCACAAAACTTGCTCCTTCAACCTATCTATAATTAGTATAAACTTTCACATTCACACCACTACCACTAACAGATCAAATACACTCTCCCTAACAACGCTAATTAGCAAGAAAACACTAACAACACATAAAAGTAGCTAGTGTGGTGTTCAGGTAATCTTGGTTCATCACGAGTCATAAATTTATGTAAAGGCATATAAACTATCATTTATAATAAAATCATAAGCTCACTCATATAACTATATATTTATATGTCTTCAAGTGTGGAGGAGGACACGAACATCGCAAGAACAACATTATGTTGATTTATACCGGTGATTTTGTGTGACATGATTTTTAGGCGGTGGTTATATATTATAAGGTTATTTTCCCATTGGTATATTTCCGTTGTTTGTGATGTTTAGAGAACCCATGACACTCTGTGTGTTTTTAAGAAGGTGAATATGGTAGATTAGATTATTTGGAGTTTGATTTGAAGGAGGTTGGAATTACTAATTTGACCTTGTTTGTACGAGAAAAACTATTTTCGATAAGTTGATCTTGTCGTTGGATAAAAGTGTGGATGGTTGTCCTTGTTTTGTTTTCTGGAAAATCCGACAGTAGATCTCAACTCTACTATAGTTATAAAGGCCTTGATATTTGCAAGTTCAAAATCATACTGAAATAAATAAATCCATAAAGACACATGGCGGCAGGCAGTTCAAAAGCGGAGTCTATGTTTAGGAAACAAAAATATACATAATTTTGTAATGTATGTGGATATATACATTTTCGAAAATTTCGCTACTATTTTCTAATTTTAGTGGTTTATCGATTTTATGTCTCGAATTCAAGTAAGTTTAGCATGGTAAATTATTTGACTTTTGATCAATAGATATTATTTAGTAACTATACTTTGTTAGCTAAGGACATATAAGTAAAACACATTGGAAAACTACTGAAATACATTTGAATGATTTAATATAAAAGTAGTGATATTAGTTGATGATGCTAGTATAATTTGTTTACGATTCTTTTACCATTCATTTTGAATTTATTTAGTAGTATTTAAACTAAATATAGCACATATTTAACTCTATTAGCAGCAAAGAAATTAACTATAGTAAAAGCCAAACAAGTAAAACTTACTTACGAAAATTTCTTAAACGTCTAGATTTAACAATACAAACTTGTCTCAGAAAAAAAGTTCGTTCTTTTCTAACGTTCGGGTTTGCACCATATTAGGTTTGGTCCTCGTAGTTTTCAAAGCCATTTTTCACTTTTATGAAAATTCCATATCGGGTTTTTCTGACAAAATTGCATTTTCACCATAAATACTAGTTCAAAACCATTGTACATTTTGGCGTAAAACTTGTAAAGTCATTTTGAAGGGTCAAGGATCCGTCAAAAGAGTTTTTTTCGACGATTAATATTATTTTCAAAACTTGACAAACCACAGAGACAATTTATTAAATTAACTTTATTATTTAGAGTAAATTACATGGATGGTCCCTGAGGTTTGTCAAAAGTTGTAACTTTCATCCATAATAGTTTAAAATTGGATGGACAGTCCCTATCTTTGCAAAGAATAACATTCGTGGTCCTTTTTAACCTGGTATTAAGTGGATTTTGTTCGCATCATTTATCAAGTCTTTTGAGTATTCACGACTCCCCTTTTAAATGCTTTAAATTGTTTTGGGGTGGAATGCATGATTTATACTTGAACTAAACTATCTATGTTTATTGAACTTATTGAACATTTTATGCTAGTGAGTTTTATCCCCCCCTTTTTACTTTTCATATTTTTGTGAAATGCCTTTTATAACCATATTTGAACATCCGTGATTATTGTCTTCTATGAACTCTTTAGATTTGAACTTTTGAACTTGACTTAGACTCTTGGACTTAATTATGGACTCATGACTTGTTTGAATATATTGAACCGTGTTATGTTTTATCTAAAAGTCTTTTTGGTACGTTCTCAATAAATCTCGCCTAGGTGGTCGAGTGACAAAGGAGTCTCCCTTGTTGGAGCATTTCAAAGTCTCCCATGTTGAACATCTTAAATTTTATATACTTTATTATATTGGGAACTATTATGACCACTTACATTGACTACTTTTATATATTTTGTGCAATGGGTTGTGTACACGTTTTTTGTATGGTAGGAATTTAGTGGATACACAATGCCTTTTGTTGGGAACTATTTTCGATACGAAATCTTTGATATTTCATTCGAGTTTTCTTATTTTTTATTCGTGTTTACTCACCAACTATTTTCATAGTTGACCGTTTTCTCTCATGCATTTCGGTGATCGTTAAGATTTTTTTATTTCAAGTCTTGCATAAAAAGTTTTCACTTGTAAAACTAAAGTCGTTATGAAAATAATAAAACTCAATATTTTGGAAAAACTAAAAACTTTGTAATATATTTGCCGATGACGGAACGGTAATCTAGTATTGTAAAATGGAGTATTATTTCTTTTTAATTTTACGGATGTATGAAAACGTATGTTAAAACTATTATCTTGAACTTATGAAAATGTAAGAAAACGTTATGAAAACGTGTTTTAAAAGCCTCCGTGTGTAAAAACGGATAAAAACGTATTAAAACTTATAAAAAATGGACGAAAATGTATAAAACGTATAAAAGCGGATGAAAACGTAAGAAAACGGGCGAAAACGTATAAAAACGAACTAAACCATATAAAAATGGGCGAAAACGTATAAAAAAAAGATTAAAACGTATAAAAACGAACGAAAACGTATAAGATCGCAAGATGTAAAAAAGGTCGCCAATGAGGTCGCCCAATATGTAAAAAAGGGCGCCCAAGGTCGGAAGGAGGTCGCCCACATGTAGCCTAGACTACTTCATTTTGTTCGTCACCTACAAGGTCGCCCATGTCACATAGCATAGACTACTCATTTTGTTGGTCGCTTACAGGTCGCCTACAAGTTAAAAGTTCATTTTGGTATAAAAAAATTATCTTTTTTCAAATTAGGTGTAGTACTTTTAAAGGGTTATTATACAAAGAAGTCGCTAAACTTTGCGAGAAATTTATCCTAAGTCACTAAAGTTTTAAAGTTGTCATCCAGGTTACTAAACTATAAAAAGCAAACATGTCTATAATTTCAGTGATTTTTACATATATTTTTTTGATATGTTAAGTAATATAAATGCAATGTCTTTAAAAGTTCAGTTACATGGATGACAACTTTCATAAGTTCAGTAACTTGGATGACAACTTTTATAAGTTTAGTAACCTGAATGACAAATTTGAAACTTTAATGACTTATGACAAATTTCGCGCAAACTTTAGTGATTTCTTTGTATAATAAACCAACTTTTAAAACAAAACTTCAAACGAAAATACACTTCGTCGGATTCAATCGTATGTGGCACGTGGCACACGTGGCTCGCACATGAATCTGCCCCTGTATTTAGTGGTATACAAAATTGCTTGACAAAAATTAATTTAAATGATAAATGATTATTGATATGCATTTGATTAATTAATGTCTTAACATTTTAAAGACGATTTTAAGAGCTACATTTGTCAACTGTTTTTAGTAATAACATATGGATTTGAAGTTTTTAAAAATATTGCGCACAATACATATGAAAAACTTGGTAATTGTTAAAATCTCATTGACTTGTATCAGAAATATATAAGAATAAAAAACAGATAATATATCAAAACCTTGATACGCCTTACAAAAATAGAAAGAAAGAACTTAGAAGATTCCAAGCCCTCGACATGCCTTATAAAGATAGAAAGAATGAACAAATAAGGATCAAAACTCGCAACATGTCTTATGCGAGTGCTTTGACCATTTCCGCATAGCCAACTTTTTGTTAACATATGCGTGAAGATTTATATTTAAAACATAGTTCGTAAGAAAACTCATGAAAGAGAAATAAGTTGTTTAACACGTAACTTTTATGTATGTGATAACATAAAAGGTTTTCTAGATTTTCATTTTACTTATATTTCAAATTACTTTTTTAACCTAAGAAAAATAAAACCGTCATTTTATAGCATAAAACATGCCAAAAAAAATACTCCGTATGTTTTTATTCAACTTTGTTTAATTTGCTGAAATCTAAAGTAATTTGTCACAATGGTCATCTAAATAACATTACAAACTTGTTAGTTAAGAATTCAAAATTTTACAAGTTAAATATAAGTATTTATTTTATTGTTATTATACTTAGATGATTACATTATTGTTTTGTTCTAAAATAAAATAAATAATAATAATAATACTAATAATAATAATAATAATAATAATAATAATAATAATAATAATAATAAATAAATAAATAAATAAATAACTTTTTTGTTAGTGTTTTGAATTTCATTACGTATTAGCCAACAAAATACGCATAATTATTTTTTACATTCCAATTTTTGAGATTTCCCTTAACTGATGCTACAATTTATTCAAATAATAGTTCATTTATATTACAACTAGTTTTAGCCCACCATGCACTCACGAATAATTAACATTGTATTAATAGAAATATATAGTGTTTTGAATTTCATTACGTATTAGCCTACAAAATAGAAAATACGCATAATTATTTTTTACATTCCAATTTTTGAGATTTCCTTTAACTGATGCTACAATTTATTCAAATAATAGTTCATTTATATTACTACTAGTTTTAGCCCACTGTGCACTCACGAATAATTAACATTGTATTAATAGAAATATAGTGTTTAACCAACGGGTTATAACTTTCTACCGCTTCATTTTAACTTACAAAAAGTTAACTAAGAATAGATTAATACAAAGTTCTAGATATCCTTACTTAAACGTTAACGTTAGGGGAATTATATGAGCTATTTAAATTACATGTTCTTTTTACATATCACATTAATCTGTGCTTTTATTTTGATATTTATAATCTCGTGTATGTATAATATTTTAGTATAATAAAGTTAATAATAAATTACGTTAATAACAATAAATACCATCTTTTAAAAATAGATATAAAGTTCAGAAAGTATTTGTTATAGAAAATTTAAAACTAGACAAGTCTATAAGGTTTTGAGGTTAAATATAAATTTTATTAACCAATTAGAATATAAATTTATTTTAAATTCAGCACTTTAAGTTTAATTAATTACCCCGTTTATTTAACTTTTTATATTGTCAATTTACATCTAATATTTTATATTTTACTCTCCATCAAATTACAAAACTAAATTTGATAACAATTTAAATTCAATCATTAAATTTTTAAACATAACCCATTTTTTAAAATTTTCTTTTTACAATTTCACACATGTACTATTATGCAAATTTTTGATCAAGAAGGAAAATTAAAAAATGCTGATCAATTCAATTCAATTTTGACTTTCATTAATCAATAGGAAGACTTGATTTTACAATGAGGTTTTCTTATTAGTCCAATTTATTTCAATTTTTTATTTTAAGATTTTTGTAAACATATTACTTAGAGGTAATTTTCAGTAAAGACACTTTGAAAATCGTGTCACCAATATCTAATATAGAAATTTGTGTTACAAAATACGACATAGCGAGCAAAACAAATTTGCTCGTCGTTTTATTTGCTCACAAACCATTTTTCTATTGACATGGCAAGCAAAATACTTTGCTCTTCATCATCCATTTGCTCTTCGTCTGCTGTAAAAAATAAGCAAGTGGCAAGCAAATAATTTGCTCTTCGTCCATTTTTCTCACCATCCATTGTAAGTGGCAAGCCATTAAAGGAGCACACCATACAGTTCATTCATTTAAAATATGATTTGGGTTTGAAAATGAAAAAGTGTTATGCTTTGGTAAAAGTAGCGAGCAAAACAGATACGGTTAAACAATTTTTGCATGCCATGTCTTTTTTTCATTAAATAAACCTTTTTTGTTAAACAAAAGTGGCAAGCAAAGAGAGATACGAGCAATCAAGTAGCGAACAAATTAGTTTGGTGGGCAAATATATTTGCTCGTCATGTAAAAATCGGTAAAGTGAAAAAATAGTGACAAATTTTGATAATTTGGTTTATTAGGACTAGATTTTGGTAATTTTGTTTATTTTTTGCATCTCTCTTTGGACACCCAGTATGACGAACCTATTAAAAGGTTTATAAAATTAGCACATCTTATAATATCATTAATTCATAAAACTTTTCATATTATTAACCTATTCCTACTATGAAATAAAGCTTTTGAGGTTTGTAAATTGTTGCAATATTAATTCATAATACATTTCTTGAACATCTCTATAATCTTAGACCTCTTTATAACACCTACGCATGAAATATTTTCTCACAGTACAAATTTTTTTTAGATCTATCCTTAAAAAGTGGATGCTCTTAGAACCAACTTGCTAACTAAACGGACAATGTTTAGAGCACAAGGTATCATGGATATCGATAACGCTTTATTTGTATGTCACCTCAGCGCCACATCATACACCTCCCAATTGTAGGGAAACGGTTACACTTTTATTAATAAAATCTAAATAAATAAAATTAACAGTAAATAAATAACAGAAAATTAAATACAAACAGAATGTAAGCAGATAAACGATAATTAAATAAAATAATAAAATAGTCAAAAGACTTACTTGATCACCAAAATAAAGATCAACAAAGAAGCACTAAAAGCTGAGGCACGTGTTTGACACGCTTCCTTAAAACAGATTCGCCGTCTGTTTCCCGGTCAACCAAAACAAGTAAGTTGTCTTGTCGGACTTAACTAAAGCGCAGAAATTTCATCTTAAGAAATGTGTATTCCATATGTTGGAAATCAATAATAACTATTGATTTGATGTGTGTGAAACTTGTGGAATTAGGGCCTCTATTTATACACAATAGACTCCTTCTAAGTTTACTCATCCCAACGATGTGGGATTGAAAATAAACTACTTTTCCTCTTTAGGCATGGTACCGAATGCCTAACTTTGAGACCTGATATCTCATTCACATCAACTCTATTTTGGACACATAAAGGCTTATTACGAAGCTCTCTTCGAGGAGAACGCGAACCTACAAACTATTACTCATATATGTGACATATACATATAAATAATTGTGTCCAAAGTTGGTCAAAAGTCACTTTTGCCAACCAATTTTCCAACAATCCCCACATGAATGGAGATCGGTCGTAATACACAAAATTACGATGAAATTCCAATAGTTGAATCTTGCAAAGGATAGGTAGGTGTGACCCTTTGAACCTTCCCTTGTGAGATGCACTTAGTCTCCTAGATCCAAGTAGACGCGATGTCCTTGAACTCACCTCTGTTTACGTGAGCGACATTACACTTCACACAAGACTCTCCCTAACATTGTCAAGTCCTCATAGTCATGTTCGTTATGGTCATGAACATTAGACTGGTTCTGCAAGAGCTCTTAGGATTTGCGCCCCCACAATTCCCTTCAAAGCGACCCCACTTCTCTCTCACATAGGTGATTTCATCTTGAATCATTAAAACATATGTTTTGTGATTTCATCTCGAATCATTATGCTTTGTGATTTCATCCTGAATCATTAAAGCCATATGTTTAACCTCTCAACAAGTCACATTTGTTATAGGAATGGACTAGGAAGTTACAATGTTAAGTAACTCCCCATATTGGCGTGACTTCCCCACATTTATATGATTAGGTTGTCCTATTGAACCCGGATCTTGGGATCTCCAGTCAACTGGGTTAGGTTTTCCTTCATATAAACTCATTCCTTTAAGGGCTTTAGTCCCATTCCTTTAGGCGACTTACTAACTAACTCTCTGCTTAAGCCTTTCGTAGCGGATCCGATGTTATCTATTGAATTTACGTAGTCAATCGTGATAACTCTAGTTGAGAGTAGTTGTCGCACCAATCAACGTCTATGATGGATATGTCTTGACTTACCGTTTTACATTGTGATATGAGCTCTGTCAATTTCCAATTGACTATCACACTTTATATAGATGGTCGTTACCGGTTTACGCCATCTTGGTATGTCCTCTACGAATTAACGCAGATATCCACATATTCTATAAATTTATCTCAAATGATAAATTCAAATTCCACCATAGATTTAGCTATAAAAGTCTGTTTGAAATACTTTCAAGATTTCCATGACACGACTTCCCACGTAGAGTCACTACATCCGCTCTAGTGGATCTAGATTCTTTTATGTAAGAATCCATATTTGCATTACTCTATCATTAGATAGCAGTGGGATATCTTCCAAAATGCAATATCGTAAGTATCATAGTACTTGTGTAATACTATTCAAATGATCATCACTTGAATTAATGGTATATTTACTTAACTTGATTTTAACTTCTAAATCAAGTCTTACACACGTCATTAGACACATAAGAGCCCAATATTCTCACGAGTATTCAAAATAGGTAACACCTCTACCTCTATTATAAATAGATTTAAAAGATGTCATTGGAGTTCTAGCTAGGCCGGAATCCCCCACATTGAACCTCTGAAGAATATTGTCCTTATAGTGTTTTTGACTTCAAAACAAATCCATTTGGTTTCATATGATCTTAGTTCCAAGAACCATATCGGCGACCAATGTAGTTCATGCCAAATCTTGACTCCAACATTTCATTAGTGGATTTGATCATCTTGTTATCACTTTCAGTGATAAGTATACCATCTATGTATAGACACATGATTACATATATACCAACAATTATTTCTTTCCACAAACATCCGTTATTTTTTAAATCCACGTTCTGACATGGCGTGAAAAAAAAAATTGATGTCATTGTTTGGGAGCTTGCTTTAAGCCATATAATGACTTAACAAGCCTACAAACTTTGTTCTCTTGTCGAGGAGCCATGAAACCCTCGGGTTGGTTCATGTAGATTTCTTCTTCTAAATCTCCGTTTAGAAATGCCGTTTTCACATCCATTTGGTGAACTTCCAAATTTCTTAAAGCGGCAATAACAAGTATCATCCTAATCGAGGTTATTCGCGTAACAAGCGAATATGTATCAAAGTAATCAAGACCTTCTCATTGTCTAAATCCTTTGATTACTAATTTTGCTTTATACTTGTCAATGGTGCCATCGGCTTTCATCTTCTTCTTGAAGATCCATTTATAGCCTAGTGGTTTACAACCAGGAGGTAAATCCACGAGCTCCCAAGTATGATTTTGTAAAATAGAATCTATTTCACTTTTAATGGCTTCTTTCCATTGAGGCCCTTCCGAGGAAGTAACGCCTCGGTATGAAGTAGGTTCGTTTTCAACCATAAAGAAAAAAATCAGGTCCAAACGATTTCTCGGTTTTTGCCCTTTTTCTTCTTCTAGGTTCAACCTCTTCTTCCTCAGTTTGATCTTGTCTCTCATCTTGGAGATCATTATCAACTCCTTTGTTGTCTCTTATCACGAACAACATTATCATCTTGATGTCTCTCATCATGAAGGACTTCATCATTTAGTTGCCTCTCATCATGGACAACTTTACCACCAAGCCTAGATGAACATCCATTCTCCTCTAATAATCAAAGAAACACGGTTTCATACAATGAAAGTTTTCCTTGATTCGGTTATCGTATCTTTATGCATATTCATCGTTCCCGAATCACATACAAAGAAATGATAAGCACTACTGTTATGAGCATATCCAAAATTATGCAAACCACAGTTTTAGGTCCAATATTTTGAACCTTGGGTGTCGATCAGATAGATACCCCCCACATTCGTAAGTACTTATAGGATGGTTTTCTTCCCATCCATAGTTCATAAAAACTATCTTCTTTTCCTTACAGGGGATCTTATCTAAAAGATAAGTAGCCAATAAAACCGCTTTCCCCCACATGCCATGACTTTAACAACATGGCATAACCATATCTTTAAGGCACAGTTCTTTCCTATCAACAATTATGTTGTGGTGTATAAGGAGCAATAAATTTATGTCTTATTCCATGTTTAGCACATACATGAACTGAAGACACATATTTACCTCCAATATCACTTCGAACCGCCTTGTTTTCGATAATAAGTTGATTCTCAACTTATTTGTATAGATCAATCTTGTCTATATTCTTACTCTCAAGTAAGTAAAAGTTGCAATATTTTGTACTACCATCAACAATCACGATGATGTACCTAATTGCTACCTTTGTAGGTATCGATTCCAAATCACATAAAACTATGTGAATCAAGGGTTCGGTTAATTTTTGGTCAACCGAGTGAAAAGACAATCTTGTCAATTTGGCTTCAACATAAGTTTTACTTTTGTAATCCGTGTTCGTTTATTTAATTAAACAATGTATTGAGTTAAAATTAACATGTCCGAGTTGGCCATGCTATACATTCAAAGGATCAAATAAGCTGAATTCATACTCATTTTATTAAAACAAAAAAAATTCAAAGCTTAAACATTTAATGAAGGGCATAACTTCATTACCAACCAAAATTTAGTTCAATGTTAACTCAATTTTATTTGATTAAAATAAAAATAAAGCCAAATTAATTAAGCAACCATCCAGATACAAGATTCCTACGAATCTCTGGCACATACAACATGTTGGTTCACTTAAGCTCTTTTCCACATGTGAATTTCAACATCACATTTCTTTTCCCTTGCTATTAGCAGTTATAGAGTTGCCCATAGATTGCATCTCTCCATTTTCTGCTACTTTGAAAGAGTTAACCAAACTCTTATCATCATACTCATGACATGATGCCCAAGTGTTAATCCACCATTTTCTAATGTCGGATCCAGCCTTGGCAACAATTTTCATTTCATTCAAGCCATTTAACCCATAGTTATGGCACATAAAATCTGAATGTTTTAAAGCATCTACTGGGAAACAGTGTACACTTTAATTAATAAAATCAGATGATAGTAAATAAATTAACAGAAGTAAAAACACTAGATTAAATAACAGACAGAATGGGGTAGAAGCAGAAGACAAACTCTATAATAATATGCAAACTAAAGCAGTAAAAGGTCGTGAACGAGGCTCGTGTTTAACACGATTCCCTTAAAACAGATTCGCCGTCTGTTTCCCAGGGCACAACGTTCTAACTGTTTCACAGTCGGACCTGACTCACTTGCCTGAAAATTCACCGAAGGTCTGAGCGTTTCTGATCGAAGAGAAGGCTGGAATACTGCAATGAATGCGCTGCGTTTTTGGATAATCAAAACTGAATGAGTTGCGTTTTATTTTATAGGCAATACCTATCTTGTTCACCAAGACAGAATATATGACCTAAAAATAAATATTGCATATCTGTTATTTCAATAACACGATTTGTATATATCTGTTAAGACTTAGGCATAAAGTCTAAATCTATTCCTAAAATAGATTACAGATTATTCTGGAAAACTATCAAATAAGGAAACGAAATTCTCAGCAAAAAGATACCCGCGTAGGCGAGATTTCGGAAAGGAATTTGATAGCCAATATTATGATTTCCTTATAAACTAGTCTCCACTTCCTCTTCTAGGCGATGTGGGATAGTTTAGTTTTCCAGATTTTGTGCCTCACTTTGAGACACGATATCTCATTCATTTCTACTCCAATTTGGACATACTTTAGCTCGTTGCGTAGCTCTCGTCAAGGAGAACGGAAAGCTACCAAGAAATATAAATATATATAACATATACATATATTAAATAGTGTCCAAAATTTGCAAAAACTCATTTTGCAAAACTCATTTTCCAACAATCCCCCACATGAATGGAAATCGGTCGAAAACACACGAAAGTTTTGGTGAAATTTCGACGGTTAAGTCTTGCATATGATAGGTAGGTGTAACCCTTTGAACCTTCCTTGTGAGATGCGTTAGTCTCCTAGATCAGAGTAGACGCGATGTCCTTGAACTCATCATCCATTTACGTAGACGACATTACACTTCACACAAGACTCTCCCCGACAATGTCAAGTCCTCATAGTCGTGTTCGTTATGGTCATGAACACTAGCCTGGTTCTGCAAGAGCTCTTAGGAATTGCGCCCCAAATTTCCCTTCAAGCGACCCCACTTCTCTCTCACATAGGTGATTTCATCTTGAATCATTAAAACATATGTTTTGTGATTTCATCTTGAATCATTATGCTTTATGATTTCATCATGAATCATTAAAGCCATATGTTTAACCTCTCAACAAGTCACATTTGTTATAGGAATGGACTAGGAAAGTTACAATATTTAGTAACTCCCCACATTGACGTGACTTCCCCCACATTTCTATGATTAGGTTGTCCTATTGAACCCGGATCTTGGGATCTCCAGTCAACTGGGTTAGGTTTTCCTTCATAGAAACTCATTCCTTCAAGGGCTTTAGTCCCATTCCTCTAGACGACTTACATACTAACTCTCTGCTTAAGTCTTTGTAGCGGATCCGCGATATTATCCTTTGACTTCACATAGTCAATTGAGATAACTCTGTTGAGTAGTTGTCGTGATCGAATTATGTCGACGGACGGATATGTCCGGACTTTCCATTATACATTATGCTATGAGCTCTGCAAATTGCCGATTGACTATCACAATGTATACTAATGGCGTTACGGTTTAGGCCACCTTGGTATGTCCTCTACAATTGACGTAGCCATTCCGCCTCTTGTCCGCATTTATCTAACGATAAATTCGATTCCATCGTGGACTTAGCTATAACAGTTTGCTTGGAAGACTTCCAAGATATAGCTGCTCCTCCTAGTGTAAACACATATCCACTAGTCGATCTAGAATCCTTTATGTCGGATATCCAATTTGCATCATCAGTATCCTTCGATAAGCTACGGATATCGATCATAATGCATCCATAATCGACTGTATCTCAAATAATGAAGTACCCTAGTCATAGCTGCCCAATGTGCATAACTTGGGTTACTAGTATACCTACTTAGCACGCTAACAAAGATATGCTAAGTCATGTCGGGTACTTGTCATTAAGTACATTAACATGCCAATAACTCTTGAATACTCTAATTGGGCAACACCTAAGCCTCTATTTTTAGATAGATGCTTCCTGGTGTCAATTGGAGTTCTAGCTAGGCCGGAATCCCCGCATTATGAGTATTAAGAATTTTGTCCACATAATGTGCTTGACTTAACACAAGTCCATTCTGAGTTCGTATGATCTTTATTCCAAGGATCACATCAGCTAAACCCATATCCTTCATGTCAAACTTTGATTTCAACATGTCTTTAGTAGATTTGATCATTGATGCGCGCCAAACAGTCAAGCTAAATCACACAAGCCCGCCACTTGTGAATGGCGGACCGTAACCAGCTTAAAACTGCTCAAGCACGAAATCAATGAAGATCTGAGGAGTATAGAGTCTCCTCGGGTCGTTATGTCCCAGGCGAGCTATGCGATGATTTATCAAGCGTTTAGTGATCGAGGAGTTTGAGCGAAAAAGGGATTACGAATGATATTATAACTACAGGAAAAAGCCAACAAATAACAACGGCTTAAATGCAAATTAAAGAAAAGTTAAAAAGATAAAATCTATTAAATAAACGCTATCACTATAATTAAAATGATGTTTTTGTTTTTATGTTTTTATAAAGCTGAATTAAAAATCTACGTGACGTAATTAAAAGTGAAACTTACACAATATTAATCCTAAAAATATGAAAATGATATTTTTACAATCCTAATAATAAAAGAAACTTTTTAGAAAAAGAAAACTATTTTTATCACTAATTATCTAATTATTATTAATTAAAAACTATTTTTAACTATTTAATAATTACCTAAAATACAAAAATTGAGGAAACAAAGCTAGAAAAATCAAATTATGAAATGGAAAAGTCTAAAATATCAAACTAGAATTTTCAAAACTATTTTTGTATTTTTTAGATTATTTTTCTATTTTCTAGGAATTTTAAACTATTTAAAACTAGTTAAATTACTAAAAATTACCAAATAAACTATGAAAAATCTGGAAAATTACTTTTTTCACTTCTTATATTTATCTAAACCTAATAAAATTGAAAAATTATTTTTTTGAACCTTTTCTGAATTTTTTATATAAAAAGCCTATTAAAAATGCTTAAAAACTACTTTAAATTAGGAAATATAGTAAAACAACTTGGAAAAATCTGAAATTTTCAGGAAAACTCTAAATTAATACTAGGAATATAGGAAAATTGGAAAAACAGGTGCTTATGTGGATGAATCACTTTTCAAATGCTTATTGGAATAAGCACTAAAATAAGCTAAATGAAGCAAACAAGCCACCCACTCGATTACATGGGACCCAAAATATGCTACAAGAACTGAAATGCAACTTATCCTAACTATTTTAAACCACTAAATCACAGATTTGCACAGATTTGATGTCTATGAGATATTTGCTCAAAAGCAATTTTGAGTGGCAAGTTTAAGCATGTGCACAAGCCTCAAAATAAGCTCAAACAAAAAACTACCAATTGGAACTTGTAAAGGACCTGGTTGAGAGTACTTAAACCAAAAATCAGACAATGACAAGCTCTATTAAGCCACATGCTGCACAAGCTGCCATTTTGAGAAAACTCGAGCCACCAAAGATAAAAGCAGGGCACTTTTGCTTACGAAGAGAAGGCTGATTTGAAGCTTTTAAATAAATCACAAAATTCCAAAAAATCTTGATAAGAAAGAGGACCAGCTGAGCTTTTTGAAACACCAAGATTTACTGAGTAGGTCTCAAAAATGAACTCAAAACAATTCTTTCTATGTGAGCTCAAAACAGATTTTCTAACTTTTTGACTTTTGAAGAAATGAAGAACTTTGACTTAAGTGAACTTTAAATCCAATTTTTGTGACTGAGATTACTGTTATATGATAAATCAAAGCTACTGCAAGCAATGTTATGGATTTCTAAACACAATTCAAGGATTTGCCAACCCTTGATCTCAACAGTAAGACAGATAGACAGATTCAAAGGACTTTTGACTTTTTTGAGCTAACAAGCAGAAACTAAGACTGAGGTGAGTCACTTAGGACTAAACAAGCATTACTCAACCATTTCTAACCACTGAATAAAACTTAAGGACAGTTTTAAGCCATAAACCAAACACACCTTATTATACCAATTTTTGCACAAAACAGATTTCAACAATAAACCTACTTATTTATATGATCAAACTAACTTAAGATGACTTCATTACTGCTATTTGAACAAGTTTTAACAAGTTTAAACCACAAGAACTAATTATGCTAAGAAGCTTATAAATTTGACTTACAAATGTCCAAGCCACAATGGCTAGCCAAATGTGAAACAAGAACCACTAACCTATCAAACCAATCCAATAGCTTCCATTTCAACCCATTCCATGTCCGAATCAACCCAATCCATTCTGCTTCAATTTTTGTACCTGTGTTGACTTTTGTTGACCAAGGTTCACAAGTGAGTGAAACTGAATTATGAGCTTACAAGAAGCTATTATAAGCTTAAATAAGCTTATATGAGATTGACTTGAGCTACTAAAAGCTTTGACACATGAGTTTGAAACTTTAAAATTTCAACAGTTAACACATTATGGAAATTGAACATAAACTAAAATTAATCCTTGAATCAAGTTACAAAACACTGAAAAGAGTTTACTTAAGTACAACAGAGCTTGAAAATACAAATGTAAATCTAATTTATACTAAGGAATTTATAAAACGACATTCATTGCTAAAATATATATGCTCCCCCTTCTCTCTTTGCTTCCCTTGGTCTTTTATAGGCTCAAATCTCCTTCTCTCACTTATTTGGACATATCCCAGCAACATTTGAGGCCCTTGGATCACTGAATTTAATCCTAGCCGTTTAAAGCTATTTTGGCGCCAAAATCATTTTAACCATTTGTGAGGTTGAGTGTTAGGTTTAGGGTATTAAATGAGCCTTGGCTTCTTGTGTTTGGAGGGGGGGTGTAGGTGATGATGGAGTGAAGATGGAGTGTTAGCAGGAAGGTGCAGGCTATGGTGAAATGATGAAAATGGTAACATGTGAGGGAGAGAGGGAAGGGTTGAGTCAAACTCAGTTTGACTGGGAATTAAATAACAGGGGGGTCCAAAGTGTTGTAATGACAGGGTCACAAAGGTATTGGCAGGGTCAAATGGGTTAGTGACATGGGCCAAGGTGTTTAAAGGTTTAATAATACAAGGGCCTCTTTTGTAATTTCAGAAAGTGGAAGGACCTGTTCTGCCAATCTCTCAAAGATGCTTCAGGGGCTGAAATTGACAAGTATCAAAAGTTCAAGGACCAAAGTTGCCACTTTCACATTTTCCAGGGATCATTTCTGCCATTTTTGAAAGTTGGAGGACCACTTTTGTAATTTTCTCAAACTTTTGATATTTTTCACCAAAGGACTAAATTTGACAAGTTATGATTTAAAAAGGACCTTTGGTGACTTTTCTTTTGAAATTTTGACTCAGGGACTATTTTTGACAATTTTAGAAACTTGGGGGACTGAAACTGCCAATTATGCAAAGTTTGCTCATTTTTCATTTGTTTTTGAACATTTTGCATCACGAAACATATAAAATGCTATTTTGGAATATTTTCAGTATTTTGATGCATTTCTGAGCATTTTTAGACGTTTTGCGGTTCAGATTTGACTAAAAATGATGAGTATTTACACACTCATCAATCCCCACACTAAACTATTGCTAGTCCCTAGCAATCTTTTGAGAAAAACTTAATGGTTTTGATCTCTTTACCAGAAGCCATTACTTCGGGAGTAGCCAAATGTTTTAGTTCAAGTAAGAACCATGGTACACCGATAACCATGTGATTTTGAGCAAACCACCGACTTTCAACGGATTTGATTTTGTCTTTACCGGAAGCCGTACCCTTCCGGACTAGCCAACTCTTAGATAAATTATCTTTGGTGAGCTGATTACCAATTATGGTTTTTCCACTGCCTTTACCACAAGCCATAATCTTGCGGGCTAGCCAACTCTTCACTTTTTAGGATATGGTGAGTTGAGAACCATACAATTTTGGGCAAATTGCAAGCCATATAAGCGGATTTGAGAAATCTTTACCAAGAGCCGTTTGCTCCTGGATTAGCCAATCCTTTTGTCTTACTGACATGGCGGTTGATAACCAAATGAGAAAGTGTAAAACACTTGCTCCAAAAAAAATTTTTGGCCAAAAACGGGGGAATTGGGTAGATAATATATGAAATTCGTGAGAATTCCCCACCACACTTAGAAATGAATATTGCCCTCAATATTCAAAGTACCGGCGGTTATGCCGAAACAAAGAACGTAAAAGGGAAATACTACGGCCATTATTTAGAAAGAAGATTTTTTTAGAACTTGATATACACAACATGGGGGCAACCCCCCCACACTAGGGTGGTAGAAAATAGAAAGAAGTCAGAAATACGGGTGAAAACCCATATAGCATGCTATTGTTTTTGATTACCGAGTCGCTAGCTTGACTCGATCCCGCATTCATTGGTTCATGGGGAAAGTTTGTAAATCCGGGACAACCACGGGTGGAATGTCCTCTCCAAAATAGTGCTTCAATCTATGTCCATTCACTTTGAAGTTTGGCCCGTCTATTTGAGACAATTCGACGGTGCCATATGGAAACACTTTGGTAATGGTGAATGGACCAGTCCAACGGGTCTTAAGTTTCCCCGAGAAGATCTTTAATCTAGAATTAAAAAGAAGGACTCGGTCACCAACGTTGAAAACGCGGTTCTTAATCTTTGAGTCATGGATCTTCTTTGTCTTTTCTTTGTAGATCAAAGAGTTCTCGTAGGCTTGATCACGAGTTCCTTTAATTCGTTGAGTTGAACTTTCCGATGATCACCCGAAGACTTGAGGTCGAAATTTGCATGCTTCAAGGCCCAATAGACTTTGTGCTCAAGCTCGATCGGGAGATGACACGCCTTTCCATACACGAGCTTGTAAGGAGTACACCCGATGGGTGTTTTGTAAGCGGTACGGAAGGCCCAAAGTGCATCTTCTAATTTGTCAGACCAAGAGGCACGATTTTCGCCTACGGTCCTCTCCAAGATTCTTTTCAAACCACGGTTTGAAACTTCCACTTGCCCACTAGTTTGTGGGTGATCTGCGATGGAGAGGCGATGGGTGACACCGAGTGCTTAAGCATCACTTTTGCGAATTGGTCATTGCAAAAGTGTGTGCGCGCATCACTAATGATAGCACGAGGAGTTCCAAAGCGGGCAAGAGAGACTTTAAAACTTCACAACTACTCGGGTCGTTGGTAGGTAGCGCTTTAGCCTCCACCCATTTAGACAAGTAATCGACCGCCACGAGTATATACTTGTTCCCTCGAAAAGACGGGAACGGCCCCATAAAGTCAATGCCCCATACGTCAAATATCTCGCACACTTGAATGGCATTTTGAGGCATTTCATCTCTTTTAGAGATGTTACCATGACGTTGGCAAGAGTCGCAAGATTTGACGAGGTCATGGGCATCTTTGTAAATTGTGGGCCAATAGAAACCGAAATCAAACACCTTCTTGGCGGTGTAGTTCGGGCCATTATGTCCCCCCGTGGGTCCATGATGACAAGCCTTAAGAATTTCATCGGCTTCTTGGCCGTGAACACACCGTCGGATGACTTGATCCGCAGAAACCTTAAACAAGTAGGGGTCGTCCCGAGTAATGCTTAACATCTTTAAAGAATTTGTTTTTCGTTTGGGGCGACATCCCTTTCACAACAAAGTTACCCGCATGATAGTTTGCAAAGTCGGCAAACCATGGGGTACTAGAATCTCCACGATGAGATACCACATTAAGTGTCTCCGAGAGGAAAGCGTTCGTTTATCTCCTTTTCTCGAGCACACCTTGATGAGGATTTTCAAGGCGGAAAGATGGTCACCGCTAGGTTCTCCGCTCCTTTTTTATCACGAATGGTGATATCAAATTCTTGTAGGAGGAGAACCCATCGGATCAATCTCGGTTTTGCATCTTGCTTAGCAAGAAGATATTTGAGGGCCGAGTGATCCGTATACACTATGCTTTTGGACAAGATCAAGTATGGCGAAACTTCGAAAGCATACACCACCGCTAGTAATTCTTTCTCCGTAGTGGTGTAATGTGCCTGAGCTTCGTTCAAAGTTTTGCTAGCATAGTGTATAGGCTGGAAATGTTTAGCCTTGCGTTGCCCCAAGACTGCACCTATGGCGAAATCACTTGCGTCGCACATAAGCTCGAATGGTAGGTTCCAATCGGGGACAACAAGAATTGGTGATTCATGAGTTTCTTTTAAGAGTTTGGAGCGCTTCAATGCACTCACTAGAAGAGCGAAAGGAGTGTCTTTTCAAGAAGTCGGGTCATAGGCGGGGATATTTTCGAAAAATCTTGAATGAAACGACGATAGAAACCGGCATGACCAAGGAAACTTCTAACTCCTTTGACGGTAGTGGGAGGAGGTAGCTTTGAAATAACATCAACTTTGGCTTTGTCCACCTCAATCCCTTTCTTAGAGATTTTATGGCCGAGGACGATTCCTTCTTTGACCATAAAGTGACATTTCTCCCAATTTAGACAAAGGTTCGTGTTTTCACAGCGTTCAAGCATCTTGTCCAAATGGGAGAGACATGTTTGGAAAGAATCCCCAAAGACCGAAAAATCATCCATAAAGACTTCCATAGTCTTTTCGATCATATCATGGAAAATGGCCATCATACACCTTTGGAAGCGTGCGGGAGCATTGCATAAGCCGAAAGGCATGCGTCGGTAGGCAAATGTTCCATAAGGACACGTGAATGTGGTCTTTTCTTGATCTTGGGGTCAATGGGTATCCGGAAGTAACCTTTGAGAAACCATCGAGAAAGCAATAGTATTCGTTTCCCGCTAACCTCTCAAGCATTTGATCCATGAAAGGTAAAGGAAAGTGGTCTTTACGGGTAGCTTCATTTAACTTTCGATAGTCAATGCAAACACGCCATCCCGTAACCAATCGAGTAGGAATCAACTCGTTTTCATCATTTTCAACAACGGTGATGCCACCTTTCTTGGGCACACAATGAACGGGGCTTACCCAAGGACTATCCGAAATAGGGTAAATCAATCCGGCATCGAGAAGTTTTATGACTTCCGCTTTGATAACCTCATGAATTTTAGGATTCACCCTTCTTTGGTGTTGAACCATTTGGTTTGGAGTCATCTTCCGGGAGAATTTTGTGAGTACAAAATTTGGTCAACCCTTGGATGTCGGAAAGTTTCCAAGCGATGGCTCGCTTGTGTGACTTCAAAACCTTTATGAGGGCGGCTTTTTCATCCTCACTCAAGTCTTTAGCAATAATGACGGGTGATTTATTGTCATCCTCCAAAAATGCATACTCGAGATGAGGTGGTAAGTCCTTAAGTTCGACCTCGGGAGGATCATCGAGATTTTCAATCGTTTTGATTTCCTCTTTATGAAGTTCTTGAGGAGGGAGTGATGAGGGATCATCATTGAGCAACTTCTCAATGAGAAGAATATCTCCTCGATGTCAATAGAGTGATCAATTTCCCACGAAACCGAATCACTAGACAAATATGCTTCAATCTCTTCCGAAATAGAGTTACTTCCCTCAGCGAGGTGAGAGATGAGGAAGAGAGCAACGATGGGATCAACTGAAGTGGGATTGCCACTCGAGAATCCAAGAAGTTCTTGAGAATATTCCTCCGACACAATGTCAATGACATCAATCATGTTGACGGAAATGTCTTCATAACTGGGGAATATCTCAGTAACTTGATCGAGATTGAAAGTAATCGCTTCCTTGTTTGATCTCAAGGTGATTTCCCCATCAACGTCGATCAATGCGACCCGTTTTTAAGCACCTCCCAAGAATGAGGGTACTCGGGGATCGACATCAAATTCGACAACAACAAAATCGGCGGGGAAATGGAATTCTCCTACTTTCACACAAACATCCTCGGCAATACCTAGCGGACGAGAACTTGTACGGTCCGCAAGCTCGAGGATCATACATGTAGGTGTAAGCGGAGGTAATGAAAGCTTTTTCCACATGGAGTGTGGCATCAAGTTAATGCTTGCACCAAGATCGCCAAGGCGGAACATTGAACTATTCCTTGAAAATCACATGGGATGAGAAATTTTCCGGGGTCTCCTAGCTTTTTGGGAAGCTTTTTAAGGATAACCGCCGAACAATTCTCATTCAAAGAAGTTTAGCCAATTAGAAATCTTTTCCTTGTTAGTCAGCAAACTTTTGATTGTTGGACCGAATTTGGGCATAAGAAGAAGAGCGTAAACTAATCTCGGTGCAAATCTTGAAAGACTTGGATAAGCTTTTCCATTTGTTGATTAGTTTTGTCGCGGGCCTTTTGATCATTAAGCCTTGAAGGATAAGGAAGTGAAGGCTTAGGATTGGTCATCGGAACAACGGGTTCCGAATGGAGAGTAAGTCGACCGACGGTTGGACTTGTCGCAGATTATTGGGCTTGAGATATGCACCTTGTCCTTTGTCACCTCGGTTTCTCGTTCCACATCCTTCACCGGAGAAGGAGTAGGCATCGAGGGTTCCTCATAAGATTTACCACTTCGAGTGGTAATAGCATTCAACTCACCCTTAGGGTTGGGAATGGTGTTACTTGGAAGAGTTCCTGAAGTTGAAACTTGATTCTTTTGACTTACGAGAAGAGCAAGCACGCTATCGATCTTGCTATTTTGCTGATCAATCTTGCTACTAGTTGTTCTAATCTCAGATGTAAAATCATTTCTCATAGAGGTAATCTGATTTTGCATGGACACCATATTAGCTTCATTGTTTTTGATGTAACTAACAATGTCAATGGAAGCTTGAGGAGGTGGAGCTTGAACAGTTTGTTGTGGAGCGTGGAATCGGTTTTGATTATAGTTCCCTTGATTTTGAGAACCTTGATTTTGAAAATTCGATTCGATTTTGATTAAACTGATTATTTCTGTTTTGATTGTTCGATTTTGATTAAACCGTGGTGGTCCAAGGTAGTTGTTAGAGCGATAGCTTAGAGGCTACGGTCCCCTTGCGGTTGGTAGGAGTTACCCCGAATTGTAGGAACCTTGAAGCGGCATATCGCTCTCTGAGTGAAGCCACGGGAGGCTGGACACTCGAAATAAGGGTGTGGACCACCACAAGTCTCACAACTCTTGTTCCGCGGCATTAACTTGTTGATTAGCATTTGTGTGATTCATTTTAAGCATGGTGATATCTCTTCAAACTTTTTGTTGAGAGTGGTGAACTCAGAAGATGGAAGGGTGGTGGATCTCGCTGACTCACTCCTCTCGGCAGAGTAATCCCAATAATTGTGGTGGGCAGTCATATTTTCGATGAGATCATAGCACTCTTCGGGTCGCCTTTTCATAAAGGTACCACGGCAGCATTGATTGTCCGTCACGATGTCTCGGTGTTAACCCGTTATAGAACGTATCTATTTGGGTGACAAGCAACATGTTGTGGTTCGGACATCGGTCAATTGAAAGCTTATAGCGTTCCCATGCCTCGAATAAGGACTCGTCGGGAAGCTGCCTAAAAATTGCCGATTTCATTCCTTAGTTTAGTCACCATCGACGGTGGAAAATATTTCGCCAAGAACTTGGAGATCATTTCATCGAAACTATGGATTGAGTTCTTGGGAAGACGATCAAACCATGCGGTGGCATGAAGCGTCAAGGAATAAGGAAAGAGGTATAAGCGGCGGCGTCATCGGTGACCCCATTTTGCTTCATACTTTGGGTGACAATGAGAAATTTGTCAAGATGCTTGTTGGCATCTTCACCCGGTGATCCGTGAAATTGGCAAAAACTTTGGACTTGTTGAATCATGTGATGCTTAAGTCCAAAATCCGTTGCCTCGATGTTGACCGGCAATTGGACCGCCACGTCCATTCATCGTGGGTTGGCAAAGCTCCTCCATCGTTCGGAGATCGGGAGCTGGATTGTGTGGATCGGGTTGGACTTGAGGTCCTTCCCCTTGGATTCCAGACATGGTGGGTTGTTCAACGCACGCATATCTCGAGTGCGTTTGCTTGGTTATGGTTACGTCTACGAGCTTCGGCGAGTGCTTATACACTAGACGTAACTCAAGGACTCTCGAGTTAAGGAGAGAAATGGAATTATGAAGATATTTGGATGAGAATGAGAATTATGAAGACGCGTTTTATAAAAATGGTGAGAAGAATCTTTATGGGTTTTACGGTTTTGAAGCGTCGATATCACAACAACATCAATTAACACAAAATCGAGGCAAAACAACAGTGAACTTAACCAATAATCCAAGATGAATGGCTTCTTTGAAAAGGTACACCAATCACAAGGACACAAAGGCAAGTTTTATATCTTTAGTTCGGAAACTTATTATGGTCGCACCCGGTTAGGTAGTGCCGCCTTGGTTTTGCGGTGGTAATCTTTTAAGTTGTTATTATTAAAGAAAACGACGAATCTTTTTGTATTTTTATTATTTGATACATATATATAAACAAAAGGAAAAATATTTTTGTGTTTTATACGCTTTTGCTTGTTTTGGGTTTTGGATTTTTTTAAATAAAAATATGGATATATATAGATATGAATGATGGATGATATAAACAAAGAGTGAAGATTCAAACAACTAATCTGCTACACGTAGGACAATTAGCACAGCCCTCACCGCTTGGCGCCAGAAATTTGATGCGCCAAGCAGTCAAGCTAAATCACACAAGCCGCCACTTGTGAATGGCGGACCGTAACCGACTTTTAAAACTGCTCAAGCACGAAATCAATGAAGATCACGAGGAGTATAGAGTCTCCCGGTCGTTATGTCCCGTGAGCTATGCGATGATTTATCAAACGTTTAGTGATCGAGGAGTTTGAACGAAAAAGGGATTCTGAATGATATTATAACTACAGAAAAGCCAACAAATTACAACGGCTTAAATGCAAATTAAAGAAAAGTAAAAAGATAAAATCTATTAAATAAACGCTATCACTATAATTAAAATGATGTTTTTGTTTTTATGTTTTATAAAAGCTGAATTAAAAATCTACGCGACGTACAATTAAAAAGTGAAACTTACACAATATTAACCCTAAAAATATGAAAATGATATTTTTACAATCCTAATAATAAAAGAAACTTTTTAGAAAAAGAAAACTATTTTTATCACTAATTATCTAATTATTATTAATTAAAAACTATTTTTAACTATTTAATAATTACCTAAAATACAAAAAATGAGGAAACAAAGCTAGAAAAATCAAATTATGAAATGGAAAAGTCTAAAATATCAAACTAGAATTTTCAAAACTATTTTTGTATTTTTCTGATTATTTTTCTATTTTATAGGAATTTTAAACTATTTAAAACTAGTTAAATTACTAAAAATTACCAAATAAACTATGAAAAATCTGGAAAATTACTTTTTTCACTTCTTCTATTTATCTAAACCTAATAAAATTGAAAAATTATTTTTTGAACCTTTTTAATTTTTTATATAAAAAGCCTATTAAAAATGCTTAAAAACTACTTTAAATTAGGAAATATAGTAAAACAACTTGGAAAAATCTGAAATTTTCAGGAAAACTCTAAATTAATACTAGGAATATAGGAAAATTGGAAAAACAGGTGCTTATGTGGATGAATCTGAAACTGCTTTTCAAATGCTTATTGGAATAAGCACTAAAATAAGCTAAATGAAGCAAACAAGCCACCCACTGATTACAGGACCCAAAATATGCTACAAGAACTGAAATGCAACTTATCCTAACTATTTTTAACCACTAAATCACAGATTTGCACAGATTTGATGTCTATGAGATATTTGCTCAAAACAGATTTTGAGTGGCAAGTTTAAGCATGTGCACAAGCCTCAAAATAAGCTCAAACAAAAAACTACCAATTGGAACTTGTAAAGGACCTGGTTGAGAGTACTTAAACCAAAAATCAGACAATGACAAGCTCTATTAAGCCCTGTGCACAAGCTGCCATTTCTGAGAAAACTCAAAGGCCAACTGAGTGATGGTGCAGGGCACTTTTGCCCTGAAAGAGAAGCTGATTTGAAGCTTTTAAATAAATCACAAAATTCCAAAAAAATACTGATAAGAAAGAGGACCAGCTGAGCTTTTTGAAACACCAAGATTTACTGAGTAGGTCTCAAAAATGAACTCAAAACAATTCTTTCTATGTGAGCTCAAAACAGATTTTCTAACTTTTTGACTTTTGAAGAAATGAAGAACTTTGACTTAAGTGAACTTTAAATCCAATTTTTGTGACTGAGATTACTGTTATATGATAAATCAAAGCTACTGCAAGCAATGTTATGGATTTCTAAACACAATTCAAGGATTTGCCAACCCTTGATCTCAACAGTAAGACAGATAGACAGATTCAAAGGACTTTTGACTTTTTTGAGCTAACAAGCAGAAACTAAGACTGAGGTGAGTCACTTAGGACTAAACAAGCATTACTCAACCATTTCTAACCACTGAATAAAACTTAAGGACAGTTTTAAGCCATAAACCAAACACACCTTATTATACCAATTTTTGCACAAAACAGATTTCAACAATAAACCTACTTATTTATATGATCAAACTAACTTAAGATGACTTCATTACTGCTATTTGAACAAGTTTTAACAAGTTTAAACCACAAGAACTAATTATGCTAAGAAGCTTATAAATTTGACTTACAAATGTCCAAGCCACAATGGCTAGCCAAATGTGAAACAAGAACCACTAACCTATCAAACCAATCCAATAGCTTCCATTTCAACCCATTCCATGTCTGAATCAACCCAAATCCATTCTGCTTCAATTTTTGTACCCGTGTTGACTTTTGTTGACCAAGGTTCACAAGTGAGTGAAACTGAATTATGAGCTTACAAGAAGCTATTATAAGCTTAAATAAGCTTATATGAGATTGACTTGAGCTACTAAAAGCTTTGACACATGAGTTTGAAACTTTAAAATTTCAACAGTTAACACATTATGGAAATTGAACATAAACTGAAATTAATCCTTGAATCAAGTTACAAAACACTGAAAAGAGTTTACTTAAGTACAACAGAGCTTGAAAATACAAATGTAAATCTAATTTATACTAAGGAATTTATAAAACGACATTCATTGCTAAAATATATATGCTCCTTCTCTTTTGCTTCCCTTGGTCTTTTATAGGCTCAAATCTCCTTCTCTCACTTATTTGGACATATCCCAGCAACATTTGAGGCCCTTGGATCACTGAATTTAATCCTAGCCGTTTAAAGCTATTTTTTGGCCAAAATCATTTTAACCATTTGTGAGGTTGAGTGTTAGGTTTAGGGTATTAAATGAGCCTTGGCTTCTTGTGTTTGGAGGGGGGGTGTAGGTGATGATGGAGTGAAGATGGAGTGTTAGCAGGAAGGTGCAGGCTATGGTGAAATGATGAAAATGGTAACATGTGAGGAGAGAGGAAGGGTTGAGTCAAACTCAGTTGATGGGAATTAAATAACGGGGGGTCCAAAGTGTTGTAATGACAGGGTCACAAAGGTATTGGCAGGGTCAAATGGGTTAGTGACATGGGCCAAGGTGTTTAAAGGTTTAATAATCAGGGCCTCTTTTGTAATTTGAGAAAGTGGAAGGACACGTTCGCCAATCTCTCAAAGATGCTTCAGGGGCTGAAATTGACAAGTATCAAAAGTTCAAGGACCAAAGTTGCCACTTTCACATTTTCGAGGATCATTTACGCCATTTTGAAAGTTGGAGGACCACTTTTGTAATTTTCTCAAACTTTTGATATTTTTCACCAAAGGACTAAATTTGACAAGTTATGATTTAAAAGGACCTTTGGTGACTTTTCTTTTGAAATTTTGACTCGGGGACTATTTTTGACAATTTTAGAAACTTGGGGGTGAGCGCCAATTATGCAAAGTTTGCTCATTTTCATTTGTTTTGAACATTTTGCATCTGAAACATATAAAATGCAATTTTGGAATATTTTCAGATTTTGATGCATTTCGAGCATTTTAGACGCGTTTTGCAGTTCAGATTTGACTAAAAATGATGAGTATTTACACACTCATCAATCATCTTGTCGTTACTGCCAACGATAAGCATATCATCAACATATAAACACAAGATTACATATCCACTATTTGTGTCTTTGACATAAACACATTTGTCGCATTCATTAATTTTAAATCCACTCTCTAGCATGGCGTGGTCAAATTTTTGATGCCATTGTTTGGGAGCTTGCTTTAAGCCATATAATGACTTAACAAGCCTACAAACTTTGTTCTCTTGTCCAGAAGCCATGAAACCCTCGGTTTGGTTCATGTAGATTTCTTCTTCTAAATCTCCGTTTAGAAATGCCGTTTTCACATCCATTTGGTGAACTTCCAAATTTCTTAAAGCGGCAATAGCAAGTATCATCCGAATCGAGGTTATTCGCGTAACGGGCGAATATGTATCAAAGTAATCAAGACCTTCTCGTTGTCTAAATCCTTTGATTACCAATCTTGCTTTGTACTTGTCAATAGTGCCATCGGCTTTCATCTTCTTCTTGAAGATCCATTTATAGCCTAGTGGTTTACAACCGGGAGGTAAATCCACGAGCTCCCAAGTATGGTTTTGTAAAATAGAATCTATTTCACTTTTAATGGCTTCTTTCCATTGAGGTCCTTCTGAGGAAGTAACCGCTTCTCGGTATGAAGTAGGTTCATTTTCAACCATAAAGGAAACAAAATCGGGTCCAAACGATTTCTCGGTTCTTGCCCTTTTGCTTCTTCTAGGTTCAACCTCTTCTTTCTCAGTTTGATCTTGTCTCTCATCTTGGAGATCATTATCATCTCGTTGTCTCTTATCTTGGACAACTTCTTCATCTATTCTAGATGAACTTCCGGTTTCCTTCGTTAAACAAGGAAATATATTTTCAAAGAATGAAGCATTCCTTGATTCCATTAAAGTACCCTTTTGTATATCCGGATTTTTTGAATCATGTACGATGAAGCGATAAGCACTGCTATTCTTAGCATATCCGATGAATATACAATCCACAGATTTAGGTCCAATCTTTTGGGCCTTGGGAGTCGGTATAGCTACCTTTGCTAGACACCCCCACACTCGTAAGTACTGATATGATGGCTTTCCGAACATTCTGTTAATATTTCGTTATTAGTGTAACACTAAATTTGGAATAATTAACAACTTGCTATATCACAAAGTGTTTCTTAACAAACACGATAACATCAAATTTTGTTTAAAACACTACTGTTTTGTAAGATCCATTATACAAAACCGCTTTTAAACAAGTCCTTCGATTAAACAATTAAACAATATCGCATATTACATAATGTTTTGAAACAAAAACAAATTTGTAATATGATTTTGTTAATCATCCTTAACAATATCTTAATAGATCAGCATCACATGGTATAATTCTACAATGAAACTCGACAAGGTTTCAAAATAGATTTACTCTTTCAAAGAAACTCAACAAGGTTTCTATAGATCTACTTTCAAATGCATAAAGTGTCAAGAACTATATTTAGTTTATAATTAAACTCAATCTGGTTTAAATAAGCTAAACAAGTCAAAGAAACTTTTCCACAAAATATGATAAGAGCTTCTATTATCTGATTTTGTTTAAAACAAACTCATCTTGGTTTCAATAAACACGTTCTAGTAATCTAATAAAATAACAACTTGTATTTTATGAGATTTGTTTCAAAGAAACTCCACTTGGTTTCAATGAATCTGATTTCATCATGATATTTAACCATGTTAGTAATTGACGCACCAATTACATTCGCAAGATTCACTAGGGTCACAAATTATGTTACCATCAGTTAACTTGTGAATATATAAACACTAAAACAGTTAAAAAAACTGTTAAAACAATATGGTATCTAATAAACTCGACATGGTTTATGTAAACTTGTACCATATATGATTCCGAGAAACACAAGCTTGGTTTCAATATCCGATTTAAACAAGTAACATATGCAATAAATCAGTTTGAAAAGAAACTCATCATGGTTTCAATATAAACTGATTCAATAAACTGTTTTAAAAATCGCTTTATAAATCATGTTATACCAAATCTGTTAATTAAAATTATGTTTAGTTATAAAACTGATTTTCAAAGAAACTCAATCTTGGTTTCAGTAGAAAAACAGTTTGTATAAAATCATGTAATTATAGAAATCGATTTTAATAAAAGTGTTTTAATTACGCTATTACGAGAATCTGTTTTAAGACTGTAGGGAAACGGTTACACTTTTATTAATAAAATCTAAATAAATAAAATTAACAGTAAATAAATAACAGAAAATTAAATACAAAGCAAGAATGTAAGCAGATAACCGATAATTAAATAAAATAATAAAATAGTCAAAAGACTTACTTGATCACCAAAATAAAGATCAACAAAGAAGCACTAAAAGCCGAGGCACGTGTTTGACACGCTTCCTTTAAACAGATTCGCCGTCTGTTTCCCAGGGTACAACAGCCAAAACAGAATTGTCTTGTCGGACTTAACTAAAGCTGCGAATTTCATCTTAAGAGATGCGTATTCCATATGTTGGAAATCAATAATAACTATTGATTTGATGTGTGTGAAACTTGTGGAATTAGGGCCTCTATTTATACACAATAGACTCCCTCTAAGTTTACTCATCCCACCGATGTGGGATTGAAAATAAACTACTTTTCCTCTTTAGGCATGATGCAGAATGCCTAACTTTGTGACCCGATATCTCATTCACATCAACTCTATTTTGGACACATAAAGGCTTATTACGAAGCTCTCTTCGAGGAGAACGCGAACCTACAAACTATTACTCATATATGTGACATATACATATAAATAATTGTGTCAAAAGTTGGTCAAAAGTCACTTTTGCCAACCAATTTTCCAACACCAATAACTCACCAATAACTAAAACACCCTCCCGCATAACACACCACAAACATGTTATTAGGTCCCACAAAATATCCACTAAAAATACCCACTCACTCACAATACACAAACAAAAAAACCATCAAATATCACAAATGGCTTGAGCCATTGGAATGGCTCAAATTCCTTTGGCTCATCAATGGCACAAAGTAGTGGTATGATTTGGCTTACCAATGGCATAAAAAATAAACCTTTGACATGTTAAAAGCTCCCCATACGTTGTGCTCTTAGTGTTGTGCACGCGTCCAAAAAAAAAATACTCCCTCCGTCCCATTTTTATTGTCCAGTTTGACTTTGACCGGTCTTTCTTGTTCAACTTTGACCATTAACATATTTATTTGTGTTATATAATGCTTGATGAAAATTATACCAATGAAAAATACATTTAAAACCCAATACATTCATATATTTTTCATCAAGTATTATATAACACAAACGAAAATAATTATGGTCAAAGTTGAAGTAGAAAGACTAAAAAAGTCAATAGTGGACAATAATTTTGGGACGGAGGGAGTAATGAAATTCAACGATAAACTCAACATTTTGCGTGCCAAAAAAATAAAATAAAAAATAAACTCCCGGTTTATTTCACACAGTCACACACTCGTACTGAATTCTGTTACACTCACATTCACTTCACTTGAAATTCCCTCTTATATTCATTTTCCCCCAAATATGATACACAATTCAGCTCCAAATAATAATTATTAGGGCTCACTTCACTTATGAACAATTCATCTTCGTGGACTCCTGAAGATGACCTCTTACTCAAAAGCTCAATCGAGGTCTCAATAATTCTATTTCTATTTCTGTTATATCATACATTCGATTATTTATTTTATTTATAGTTTTATGATACATGTATCCAACTTCACACTTATTATTACTTTGTCGTCTAATGAACTAGTATTTTTTTTACTGTTTGATATACTATGGTTGTGCTTGTTTTTTCCCAAAGGGAAGGATTGGGTATCGTTGTTGTTGTTGTTGAATACATATTTCAGACCATTATCACTTTGTGAATTTACGAAGTTATAAAGTTTTAATGGCATTAAGTTCATCATTAGATTATGAAGTCTGCATTTGTTGTGTAGCTAAAACTTTAAATATAACTACTTATGAATTCGATAAGGGTTTTTATAAACCCGAGCAAGGGCTTGTGACTATCTATCTTTAAAAATGTGTGAGGTCTCACGATCAATTCCTGGCCATGCCAACCTCCTGAAACGGGATGGCTTTACAACCCCGTGGATTAGTCGGTCAAAAGGTCGGAAACCATGGTTACTCCCAAAAAAATTGAATAAATAAAATAAATTGAGCAAATGCTGATATAAATGATGCCTACAGTTAGGAAATTCAAATGCTGTGAAATGTGAGCGTTGTGAAAAGTAGATAAATCTACATTGTTAGTTGTGTGTCTAGTTGGAGCTGAAGTCGAGGTGCTTTAGTATATCCGGTGGATGGTATAGTAGAATGATATAAGAAATATCGGCGATGTCCTTGAAAGTATGTTATGATCTTTTGTTGATATCAATGCCTAAGTTAAAGAGAGCGTAGATGTCGTGTGAGATTATATAGGTTTAATGTGAATATGGCTCTGCTATGTGTTTGCTAAAATAAGTATATAAAATGATCTTTTGTTTGTGATTAATAGTACGTTTCATATTATGCAGTAATAAGAGTATAGGAAATGATTTATATGGGTTGCGGCCTTTGTTAGGAAAGATGGCAGAAGTGCTTGCTACTTGTAATATTTTTTTAAGAAATTGTGGGGATATTATTACTTTTTGGTTCCTGCATATTATAAAACTGTTACTGCTGTCAGGATTTTTTGACTAGGGGGATGGACACTATAGTAATTAGTATGACAGGATTATTTTCATGCTGATATAACATCTTCTTGCAAAGGCGTTGGGGACAATCTGGTTTAGAAAATGGGAAATTGCTGCAGAAAAGGCTCTCGGTTGGTGTGGTGGCTAAAACATTAGTATAGTTATTGCTTTAAGTTTCGGTATATTGAGTTAGGTTCTGACAGTGAATGTGTTAAGGTAAGGGAATCACTTTTTATACATATTTCTGAAAGAAATTTTATGCTTTTACATGATATGCTAGTTTGTATGTTTGGTCCTCCTTCCAGTCTGGTATGTGCTCCATTCCTTGTAGACAGCTTCTGTCTGACACTAATATTTTGTCTAAATCTAAACCGTAGCTGTGAGAATTGTTGTAATGTAACTAGGCTTCCGTGGTACCAGTCATGTGGAACTTCAGACCAAAAGATTAGTGAAATTGCCCTGGCCTAGAGCCTGACGAATACATTAGATTGTTACGGTCATCACTTATCTTTCTCTAGATCTGTTACTGTATAAATCGAGTACACAAGGCTGCAAAGTCATTGTTTTATATATAGTACACTTCTTTTTTATCCAATGTCAAGGGAAGCAGATTGCTGAATGGTTGACGTAAAAATTGTTTGTTTTGCATAAGTTTTTTTCAGAGTTCTTTTAGACCTTGATTCCTCAATGTTGAGTGAATATTTGTGTCCCAACGACCTGGACTGTTAAATCCATACTTGATTATGATATTTCAAAATAGTAATTTTGTTTGATAAGTAAGTCTTGTTTCACAGGCTGGAGCTTCTCTCGAAGCAATTGCTAAAGGGGCAGTGATGTTTTCTCATGGGTTTACATTACACGAACTACGAGATCGGTGGCATTCTCTTATTTACGATCCCATTGTTTCACCACAAGCTTCAGCTTACATGTTTAAGGTTGAATTATCTGTATCAAATCCAACATCACCAACGAGTAACGTGGATGATTTGAAAGGAAATGAAATGTCCCCTAATAAGAGAAAATGGGGGAGCATCTGCAGACAATATTATGCCATGAGAAAAAGGATAAAAAATGCCTTTTTTAGCTCTCCGGGTCTAGGTTTCTCTGAGAAATGCAGTAATCATAGTCACAGTAGGCATGGAGATAATTTTCATGATCATTCTACGCTTGATCACAAGGATCAGGTTGGTAATGATATGAATGGCGACTGTCTAGCAAAAAGATTGAGGTTTGAGGAAATCGACTTTGAGACAATAGGGAGTATTACAACTACTGCTATTCCAGATGATGCATTTCGTGGGGAAGGATGGAATAATGCTACTGAAAAAGGTGATATAAATAGATCTGTGAGGGAAGATGGATTATGCAAAGATACTGAAAATCTCCAGCCTTCGCTTAAAAAGATCCGTCTATTTGACCCGAGTATTAAACAGAAAGATGAAACTCACATGCATAAATGTGACTCTGGTAAATGGTTAAGTAATGAGGAACTAGGCCCATCACAAACCATTCCCATTGGGAAAATTCTTAAAGCTTCTGAGTTTCAGGCACAACCAGTGCTGACCTATGATTCAGTAAACGAGAACGACCATATTCTTTGTTCTAGATTTGGTGGAAAACATCATGTCAACCTTCCTGGTTCAGATGGCAGCGCTGAGAGTATGGTCACAGAAGAAACATTAGCACCTGCTAAGGATAGTGATACCAGAAGAGATAATTCACAAGGGATTGAGGCTTCCCAGTCGTTGTCCTTTTTGGGAGATGAACCTGATGGGACTGATTTTATTTATTCTATTGCTGTTAGCCAGCGTGAGTATGAAAATTTTCCAGATTCACTTATGAACTTCTCAAATAAGGATTCTCTTTACGTGGATGTAGTTTCAATATCCGCAATGGACAAGAATCACAAGATTCCTAATTCACAGTTGGATTCTCCTGGAAATGTTCCAGAAGATTCCACATTTCATGTTGATCAGCAGGGTGTTTGTCACTGGGAGGCTGATGTTACGTTATCGCATCCAGACTCTAGTTGCAATGAAGGGAACATAATTTGTAGATTGAATATGGAAGACCCAGAAATACCTCAGCTTAGTGAAGGGGACATTAGTTGCAGATTAAATACAGAAGACACCGAGATACCTGAGTTTAGCGAAGGGGACATTAGTTGCAGATTAAAGATAGAAGACACTAGTGAAGGGGACAATAGATGCAGATTAAATATAGAAGACACCGAAATACTTCAGCTTAGCGAATGGGTCATTAGTTGCAGATTAAATATAGAAGACACCGATATACCTCGGCTTAGCGACGGGGACATTAGTTGCAGATTAAATATAGAAGACACCAAAATACCTCAGCTTAGCGAATGGGGCATTAGCTGCAGATTAAATATAGAAGACACCGAAATACCTCAGCTTAGCGAAGGGGACATTAGTTGCAGATTAAATATAGAAGACACCGAAATACCTCAGCTTAGCGAAGGGGACATTAGTTGCAGATTAAATATAGAAGACACCGAAATACCTCAGCTTAGTGAAGGGGACATTAGTTGCAGATTGAATATAGAAGACACCGAAATACCTCAGCTTAGCGAAGTGGACATTAGTTGCAGATTGAATATTGAAGACACCGAAATACATCAGCTTAGCGAAGGGGATATTAGTTGCAGATTAAATATAGAAGACACCGAAATACCTCAGCTTAGCGAATGGGGCATTAGTTGCAGATTAAATATAGAAGACACCGAAATACCTCAGCTTAGCAAAGGGGACATTAGTTGCAGATTAAATATAGAAGACCCCGAAATACCTCAGCTTAGCGAATGGGGCATTAGTTGCAGATTAAATATAGAAGACACCGAAATACCTCGACTTAGTGAAGGGGGCGTTAGTTGCAGATCAAATATAGAAGACACTGAAGTACCTCAGCCTAGTGAAGGGATTTGCAGATTGAATTTAGAAGACCCAGAAATACCATGTAACGATGATATCTTCATGCTGATTCACCCATCTACTTCATTTGATCTTTCTATAACCTCGATTGCTACAGATTCTATCTACCCATCCTCCTCCTCTGAGGATGAAAATGACGATGAACAGGAATCTAGTGCATCAAAAGTCCCTGCACCTTCTTTTACTCAGTCACAGATGGTTTGTCTAGATTCGTGTTCTGAGTTTGATTTCACACATCCACTCATTGGTTACATATTAAAATCCGAATGGTCTGATACCAAATGTTTGGATCCACTTTCTGGACAGTGTGATGAGATTAGAGATCCTGGGCAACCCCAGTATATGCTTACAAACTCGGTGCTTATTGGGGACAGAGGGCTCACAGAATATGTTAGTAAATTTAAATTTGGTTAATATGATTTTTGATTTCTTTTTACCAGTATATACTCGCATTTGAAAACCCTGACAATTTATTAAATTTTATGACTTGTCACATTAATTAGTTTGGTATTATAGCTATATTAGATAATAGATATTGAGTTTATGGCCAGATGAAATTTGTCTCTGAAAAGTGAAACCTTTTGTTAAATGGAAACAGGGTTTAGATGACTCTGAAACAGACAGTGAAGTATCATTACAGACAGAAGTTAGATCTCTTAAAATGATCGATCCAGAATCAATGGATGATTCTTCTATATCAGATCATAACAGCGCTGATAGTGATGGTGACCTACCTTGCTTTTCTGACACTGAAGCTTTGGTAGACTTTACAATCCTTGTTTATGTTTACACCTCATTTGAGATAACTTTTCCTCTTGTAATACTTTATGTATTCTTTCAGACAGAATCTGGATCTCTCAAAATGTTAGATCCAAAATCAATGGATGATTCTTCTATATCAGACGATAACAATGCTGACAGTGATGGTGACCTGCCTTGCTTTTCTGATATTGACGCTCTGGTAAACTTTACAATCCTTTAATATGTTTACACCTCCTTTTGAGATAATGATTCTTCTTATAATCTTTGATGTATTCATTCAGATACATGGAATCGGCTTGGAATATTCGCAGGATTCATGTATTACCAGTGAAGGTAATAGACCTAGTATGCTGCACGACTTATGATCAGCGTTTTGTGTAAACATCCTTATTCAGTTATTAGCCATATACCTTATCATGCATCATGCACTTCTGTTCAGTGAGAGCTATTAGCTTTGTACACTCTGTTAATTCCAATTCGAACTTTGGTTATAAATAACTGTGGTTCTGGCGCCGTTTCTTTTTGGAGCCTGCTTGTGGCTTACTTAGTTTCTAAGAAATTCTTTGTTAATGATATAAAGTTGGACAGATTAGAAAGCTGATACAATAAGACTCTGGTTTTATAGACTGGACATACGTGCACAATCTAGGGTGTCCACCTCCTAGTTAACTGACTATTTTTTTGTTGATTTTGTCTGTGTGCAGCTGCAAGGCATTACTATGACCACTCGAATAGGACGATCACTAGACCGCAACATACTGCTCGTTCTTCATTGCAAAGAGCCATGTCATCTTTAGGGGCTTTAGCGATCTTTTACAGCCGTCACTTTGATTACTATATCAAGAAAACCGAGGTACATTTGTTTCCTCAACTATGCTACAAAGCTCTTGATCTTTGCATGGAACGCTTGTGCTTAAATGGTTAATCACTACATATTGTTAAGTGAGAGGGTAAGTCCTTTCATAGTGGCAGTTGTCATTTTAAAAGTGCTTCACAGTTTTGACTTCATCTTTTGACCATGGAATAAAAGTTTTCTTATCTTGTATCCACATGGACACATTAGGACACAATTAAACTCTGCACAGAGAAATTGGAATATGACATAACAAAGGTCCCATTTTGCTTCTTGATCAACTGTTTTGAGGATAATGTAAGACCGCAGAATTCGTGTTCCAGGTTACAATTGGAAGATCAACCGATGACACCGATGTTGATATTGATCTACGAAAAGAAGGCTGCACCAACATGATATCTAGGCGACAGGTGAGTTTCTTTTAAGAACAATTTTAATGATCTATTATGTCCAACAAAGGGACATATCACGCATACCTTAACCCTCCAATATGTCAATAAAACCTTGGCAAGTATCACAGAAACAAGTGTGACTGTCTTTTAATAGATTATATTTACGTACTCCTTGCAATTGTATCTGGTAGATCTTTATCATATATTATCAGTTTCATATTCAATATATATTCTTTGACCATAAAAAAAAAATATATATCTTACCATGTATTGACATTGTGAGGTAATCCCCGACATATACATTATTAGGCCTGAACAATAAACTAAATCACCCTTATTGAAACCTTATAATTACAATATATCTACTATACAATATATTGAACACTCCTAATACCAAGGAGGCAAGGAGATGAAAAAAGCATGCTTTCTATACTGGTACCAAAATTATATTGATTGCAGCATGTGGTTATTACTGTTTCTAAGTGGAGATGTCTAATGCTCTATGTGGAGATGTCCAATGCTCTCAACATTCTACCACTTACCTGGTGATCCATTGTTTCACCTCATAAATTTTGGTGGATTGTTTTTCAATTTATATACCTAAGCATGATATTGCAGGGGTAAGTTAGTATTGCTACATTAATCATTCGCACGGTTGTTTACATATGCATGTTTCTTACCTGATCAGTAATCACATATCTAATTCCCTTGCCTAATATAACATGTGATCACCATATCTATCTGTTTGATACTACATGTTATCTATATTCTGTTATGAATATCAAGTTGTTTGTCTAACCAGGCTACTATAAAGATGGATGTTGATGGGTCATTCACTCTTCAAAATATTGGGAAGTGTTCAATCTCCATGAATGGCAACTCAGTTGCTCCTGGGCAGGTGGCTGCACTCGGTTCAAGTTGTTTAATTGAGGTAACTATTCATGCTCATCATCGACATCGCCTATGTCTTTAAATACATTAACTTCTATTATTAGCTGGAAGAACCTCATTGGCTATATACCTGAATCAACCAATACTACCTCCTTCAAACTAAAAAGTCAACGGTTCCCAATTTTGAGTTGAACACATTACTTTCAACATTAATATTGATTATATCCCATCTAAAAACTTTGGTGAAAGAACGAACTTTCCATACCAAAATGGTAATAAACTTGCACTGAGCACATAAAAGTTCTACCACTAATTTCATTAAACTTAACACAGGCTTTAATGAAATTGTTTGACCATTTGTGAGATACGTTCAACACCATTTAAAAATATAAAGAAATTTGTTGACCCGATCACCCGAATCAACACCTCCAATCTATATGTAACTGAGTAACTGCAAATAGGTTAGTGTTACTTCGTATCTTTCTGATAGAGAAATTAATCTTAGTTTACATGATACAATCCTAAAGAGAAATTATATTTCTATGTGAGTATGTGACATAAGTAATAGCATAGAAGTTTTTAGTTGTAAAAAAGTGAAATTACTTCTATATAGGGTTGAAGGTGTGTTCATTTTCACTAAGATTTATATTGCTAAAAATATCATTAACATGTCATTTGCTTTTGACCCTGTTTACATTAGAAGGAACTATTATTTCATTTATTTCATGCCATTTCTGCAACAGTAATACAACTGATAACATCTTGATTTCTGAAATTGGTAGATAAGGGGAATAAATTTCATGTTTGAGATCAACGAAAGATATGTGAGACAGTACGTGAATAACATTATCAAGAAAAGCCACGATAAGACTACAACATTCGAATGGGTACCTGAGGGGGAACCCAGAAGATAGAATTACCATTATAAGGTTGTCCTCTTTTTGATGTCCTTTTACTTTTTAAAGTCCTGTTACTCGATCTTGTTCTTTAGAACCTCCACATAACACGCCATATATTTATCACACATCGTATATATAGTACAATGATCATTGCACCATGTTAGAATATAGAGTTAATTACATAAATGGTCCATGTGGTTTGTTGAAAATTATGGATTTGGTCCCTAAACCATTTTTTTTGCGGAATTGCTCCCTATGGTTTTGATTCGTTACGGATTTGGTCCCTTGACCAAATTTTCTGTTAGTTGACCGTCAAATGTGTGTTTGGAATGATGAAATGACAAAAATACCCCCGTATGTGTTTCATGAATGGTCCTTATGGTTTGTAGGTTATCATGAATTAGTCCCTGATTTTTTCATGAATGGTCCCTATGGTTTGTAGGTTATCATGAATTAGTTCCCGAAAATTTATAAAAAAAATCTATAAAAAATTCCAAAAATTTTATAACAAAGTCCGAAAATTTAAAAAAAAAATATTAAAAATTCCGAAAATTTTATAAAAAAAATTCAAAAAATTTTATAAAAATATCCGAAAATTTTATAAAAAAAGTATATTAAAAATTCCAAAAATTTTATAAAAAAAATTATAAAAAATTCCAAAAATTTTATAAAAAATTCCGAAAATATTATAAAAAATTCCGATAAAATTTTTATAAAATCTTATAAAACATTCCGTCAAAAATATTGCAAAAAAAAGTTTAGGGACCAAATCCATAATTTTCGACAAACCACAGGGACCATTTATGTAATGAACTCTAGAATATAACAAATGAGTTTTACTATTGTGTGAACTATTTCATATTAAATTATTAAGCACACTAATATACCCTTACTTTCTTTGTAGTGATTTTGTTTTAAACAGTTTTTATTCATTTCGAAGCTAAAATACCTTTGTTTGTTAAATAAAAAACAGTTGGGGACTACAAATAAATGAAGATTCTATGAAGTATCCAAATATATGTGTGTATTCAATTCAACCTGCTGCAATGTTAGGTTTTGTATATTTAAACCCCCTTGCACATTTTCATGAGTTTATATGTCGACTGGGCTCTTTTAATAAAATCTAGGGATAAGTGTTTCTAAATGTATCCAAGTTACCCTGTTTTACTAAGTTGTGTATCAAAAAATTAATCCTCCTAAACAATGCAAACAACTTACTAATCATACTATTATATACATCATTTATCATTTGTTTAAAATTATTTACATAAATCGTCCTTGTGGTTAGGACCAAATTGCAACGAAGGTCCTTACTTTCACTTAAATTATTTGCATAACTTCGTCCTTGTCGTTAGGGTCGGTCAGGTCAGTCAGCGGGTCGAGTCGACCGTGTCACCACGAGTGGTGCCACGCAGTCGAAATCGAGCAAAAGGCGGATCGGGTCGGGCAACGGTCCGGGTCGGGTTGCCACGTGGACCAATGAGGTGGTGCCACATGGCGATGGTAATAAAAACCACCATTTTGGCTCCAGGATCGAACCCAGTGGGTTGTGTGGGAAGCAAACTTGCCCAGCTGGGCTAAGCATAGCTTCAGTTATACCTCCTAAATATATTACATAACCTTTCTAAAATATAATAGCGCCAATTCAAAATTATTAAAAGGTTCAATTTAGTTTTGGCTATCAATTTAAGAGGTTATATGGACTGTAAAAAAATAAATAAATATACCATCGGACTCGTTTTTTGCTCTTTTCAATGGTATCTCGGGAATTTTTAGACTTCGTTAGAACCCGAAAAATCGCAGCGTCATCAAAAATCGCGAAACGTCCTTTTCGAGGTGCAAAGGAAGTGAAAAATTCGAGCATACCGCGAACTCTTTTTTTGCTCTTTCATGGTATTTTCGGGAATTTTTGGCGACTTCCTTTGCACCGAAAAGGGCTGCGATTTTTGATGACGTTACGCATTTTTGAGGTTCTAACGGTCTAAAAATTCCCGAGCCTATTGAAAAGAGCACTAAAAACAACCGATGGTATATTTATTTATTTTTTACGTCCATATAACCCTTAAATTGATAGGCCAAAACTAAAAACCTTTTAATAATTTTCAGGCTTGCCATTATATTTAAAGGTGTAATATATTTAGAGGTATAATATGCTTAGCTCAACGCGAAGCTTTGCTTCCCAGCACAACCCACCGGGTTCGATCCCTGGAGCCAAAATGGTTTTTATACATCGCCACGCATGGCGGTCGTGGCAACCTGACCGCTGTTGCCCGACCGCTTTTGCTCCGACTTCCGATTCGACACGTGGCACCCAGTGTGACGCAATTCGACTCGACCGTATTGACCAGACCTAACGGGACGAAGATGCAAATAATTTACAAAGTAATGAGACGCTTCGTTTATTTGGTCTAACCACAGGGACATTTATGTAAATAATTTTAAACAAATGATAAATGATGTATATAATAGTATGATTAGTAAGTTGTTTGCATTGTTTAGGAGATTAATTTTGATACACAACTTAACAATGTAACTACATTCGTTAAACAACTTATCCCTAAAATCTAAATAGTAGATATCTAGTCATGAAATTTACTGAATGAGAGTAAATATGTATGCAGAGTGTAGACTGCAAACTCAATCATGTATCAATCCCCATGGAGTCTTAGGGTGGTGGCAGTCGACTCGGTTTGGCTTTCGGCATGCACCATACCGAGTGGTGTGTGTTTTGCCTCTTGCTCGGTGTTACTCGGTATGGAGGATAGGATCACCAATTCGGCAAAGATCCCCGAATTGGTATGAAGCTTATTTTCGAACGTTGGACAATAAAGTAACACTTTGACTAAAAAATGTATACGTTGGATATTTAAAAAACTAGCCGTTTGGCTTTAAAAAAAAATAAATAAATAAATAAATAAAAAAAAATAATAATTTACTCTCCTCTATAAATTACCAACATCAATCCAATTTTCTAACACAATTTAAATCTCATCTCTTTATTAAAAAACAATCTCATGGATCCAAGAAAAGGTGCTTCATCATCCAAAGGGCGTGGGCGAGGTTCTCGTTTCATTCGTCCAAAATTCAATCACAACCCGGTGCATACGTTCCCCAAATGAATCCTTCTCAATATTATCCTCAAATGACTTCTCCCCCGTACTTTCAACCACAATATTTTCATCAACCACCACCATTGACTCCAACTCAATACACGATATCTCCAACAAGTGACTTTGACCCGTTCGAGTACCGTGACGGTCCTACGCGACGTGAACCAAGTATATTAACGTTCACTCTTGAAAAAAAACGTGAGCTCGCGGCAAAATATGGATGGAATTGCAATTTTTAGATTAAGTATTAAGTTTATGTAATTTCCTTTTAAGTATTAAGTTCATGTAATTTTCTTTTAAGTATTAATAAAATGTTATGTTTTTATTAAATTGTTTAATATAATTTAAAAAAAAAAAAAAAAAAAATGTATGAGTTAGGCATGGTTGCCACTAAAAATCTATTGTTAGGTATGAGGTGAGATGGAGGGATATTATTGGTGGGTGATTAGGCATGAAAAAAATGAGTTGGCATGGTTGCCACCACCCTTAGGGTGGTGACAATCATGCCTAATGTTTTTTTTCATGCCTAATCACCCACCAATAATATTATTCCATCTCATCTCATACCTAACAATAGATTTTTAGTGGCAACCATGCCTAACCCATACCTCAATTTTTTTATTTATTATTTTTTATTTATTTATTTTTTTTATAATTATATTAAACAATTTAATAAAAACATTACATTTTATTAATACTTAAAAGAAAATTACATAAACTAAATAGCATTAATAAAAACAACTAACTAAAACATATATCTAAAAATCGCAAGTCCATCCATATTTTGCCGCGAGCTCACGTTTTTTGCCGAGAGTGAACGCTAATATATTTGGTGGTTATGTGATCGTGCGGTTCATTATAGAACTTCAGCGCCTTCCACATATGCTTTACTTCCATTAAAGCGATTTTTGTCGCCAAGAACTTTTCGGCCATTTGATTCTTTGCAACTTTTGTAGCCTCCGCCTCCTGCAATAGTTGTATCTTATTTGTTGTGTATGTCGAGCTCGCAGCTACACTATTTATTGTCAGCGACTTCGGCCTTTTGCCTTTTCTTTTCCGCATAGGAGTGTTGTCGACATTCGATCGAAGCACGTGTTGTTGTCATTGCTTCGGACTCATAGTGGGCGATTCCGACGACTTTCTTCGTTTGTCGGAATGAGAAGTAGATCCTTGCTATATCCGGTTGTTCCAACCATTTGTCTTCTTGCTTAACAACGTCCCAAGCATCAATATGAGTAAACGCCTTGCCAGTTTTGGTCTTGTAATCGGCCATGGCATTTGTCATCACGTTAACATCACTACACCCACTCTCACGAATACGTTTCTACAATTATAAAAGTAATAATTATAAATTCATATAAATATACAATTATAATAGTAAAAAGTATAAATTAATAAAAGTAAAAAGTTTAAAACTTACTTGTTGGATGTATAGCCCATTAAATATACCCATTTCGAAGTTCATAGTTTTCCACTTTGTGTTCAAGGAATGAAAAGATCTATTTGTGTCTTTCACATTTTGCTTGAAATGCTCAAGAATTCGTTTCCAAAAACTATCTCTACTTTGTTCATTCCCAACGACTCTACATGTCGAGATATGAACCCAAGCTTTAGCCAAAGCCGTCTCTTCGACCGACGTCCAAGATTTTTTTCCGCTTTATTCGGTTGTTTCTTTTTTTTCACTTCTTGGACTTCTTGAATTTCTTCATCATTTTCTAACATACACAACATTATAAAAATTAAAATTTGAAACATACAATAAAAATTCGAAACATACATTTCGAAAAAAATAAAATAAAAATTCGAAACACATATAATTCAAAAAACATAAAATAAAAATTCGAAACAAATACAATTCGGAAATTTTTTTTTTTGAAAACATCAAATAAAAATTCGAAACATAAAATACCCATGGGAGTTGGTTGTTGCGTTTCGGGAACCACGTCATCTTCATCATCATCCAAGTCATATAGCGGTAGTTCTCGTTCAACACTTGGTTCACGCCGCGAAGGACCGTCGGTACTCGAGCGGTCAAAGTCACTTGTTGGAGACATCGTGTATTGAGTTGGAGTCAATGGTGGTGGTTGGTGAAAATATTGGGGTTGAAAGTACGGGGGAGAAGTCATTTGAGGATAATATTGAGGAGGACTCATTTGGGGAGTGTATGGAGCGGGGTTGAAATTGAATTTGTGGACGAATGGAACGAGAACCTCGTCCACGGCCTTTGGATGATGAACCACCTTTTGATTTTCTTGGATCCATGAGATTGTTTTTTAAAAGAGTAAAGAGATGTGATTTAATTTGTGGTAGAAAATAGGATTGAGTTTGTTAATTTATAGAGGGGAGGTAAAATTGTTTTTTTTAAACGTACCCAACGGCTACAAAATTAATGCTCCAACGGTTATATTTTTGCTTCCAACGTCCCAATTTCAACCATGCCAATTCGGGGTCTTTTGCCGATTCTACACTTGCTCCCACCATGCCGCCTGATGCCGATTTGCAGGCAATACCAACGCCGCTCGGTTTGATCCATGCCGAAGGGCATACCGCAATGGTTGCCAGTACCCTTAGAGGGGAAGGTGTCATAACAAGTCATCATCACTTCATCAGTGCCACCTCAGCGCCACATCAGCATCCCACTTCTCCACAACTAACCACAACAACCCCTATACTCATAACAAACCTCAACCTCTTCATTTAGGACCCACCACTATCACTTTATTTTTTTTATTCAATTTTTCAAATAAACTAAATTCATTTCATTAAAAATAAAAATACAATACAATATACTTAAAAAAAAAAGTTATAAATTAAATTAAAAAAAAGACAAAACCGTCCCACAATCACTTAAAAAAATCTTCTTCTTCCCAAAAGCCTCACACACACAAACACACACTACACACACATCAGATTCACACATATTACACACACACACATATATTACACACAAACAATTAAAACTTATTGCTTTGTCAGATTCTTGCATCGTCGTCAGAACGACGAGCCACTCCACGGCGAACGTCGCCGGTGTGGCGGCGAAGGACGACGAACGTCCAGCTAGGACCACGGCGAGGCACGACGGCCCCATACCTTCCCTCTTACCATCAATTGTTGTACGGAAACATTTTTGTACTCAATGTAAAATGAGTTTTCTGATATTTATTTGTATAGATATTTTATCCAAATTCTGTATTCTCACCTAATATTGTCATATGGAGCGTACTACTATTGAATGTATCATTTTCAGTTTAATGAAAGTTAAATGGTAAATTTAAGTTATTTAGTCCCACATTTTCGTTATGTTGTTTCATGGTATTTCCTTAGGCAAACCAACCGCGTTTTTTGTATTAGAAGATTTGGTTGTGCTCGTTAGAGTTAAATCTATCGAAGAACTAAAGTTAAGAATATTGCGACTCCATGGAAATGGTCGTGCTGGTGATCTAGATTTGCTTAGTGTTTATACCCGGCTTTTCGAGCAGAGGTGAGTAATGTTTTGTTTTCCTAATAATACTATAGTTGTACATTTTTATGTACATAACGGCTATTGTTTCTCATGTGAATTTTAGGCGGCTCCTACTCTTTTTTTCTAAATTATCGTCCTTTTGCCACATATTAAAAAGGACATTAAAGAAGCTAACAAATATTCAATTGAAAATCTAGAGTGGGTACGGGATCGGGTAAAATGTGGTCACCGGGATCAGGTTTAATGTAAATGGGGGAACAAAACATGACCCACCATTTATTGAATTGCAGTTTGTAATTGTATTGTATGTTTGTATGGTCCCTATGATGAATGATCGAGTGATCGACATCATCTTCATTCACATGCTATGGGACATCAAAACCACCTTTGTCAAATGAATTATCAGTCACCGTACAATTTCTTGGTATAAATTAATTCATAACGGAGTTGTTTTTATAACCTCAGCTCAAAAATGAAAGGGTACTATACTTTCTAGCAAAAAAATAAAATAAAATTCTTAAAATAGACCTGTATGACTTATCGACTCTGAGATTTCACAAATATTTTGACACCCGTCCCTTTTTTAATTTGAAATGTACTAGTTGGTGGTGAGATGTTTTTTTTGGATTGATGGTTATTGTATTTTCGTGCGAGACATAAAGAAAATAAATAATTTTTTTCTTTTTTATTTGAAAAAGACGATTTAATTGCACGAAATTATAATAGTCGTCAGTCGCACAAAAAATAAAAGAATCAATCAATTGAGGGGTAACTTTTACCACCTAACCATCACTTGTACTTTATTATTAAAAAAATAGCACGAGTCAAATATTTAGTGGAATCGCTTAGTCGATACATCAAGTATATTGCAACTTTCAAATAGAGCATATAGGCCTTTATTTCGGCGACAAGCTTTATTAATGTTTAGCGCTTAACAATTAACGTTTAAAGCTGAAAGTTTTTTTTGGCAAGAAGCGTTTAGCCTTTTTTTTTTAGACGCATGGTTAGCGTCTATCTTTTTACGCCATTTCACTTTTATAATCATAGATACATCTATATCATCAAATGCTTTTATGAAACAAACTTGATGCTACCCATTTCACACTTTAATTAAAACCATTTTGAGGAACTTACTTCCCGTTTGGTTGGAGTGTATGAGTATGAATCTATTACTTTGAAAATTATTAATGTTGTTTGGTTAGATATGAGGCCCATCACAATGGAATGAGGATACCCAAATATGAAGGTTTCCTCATATCTTATGTGTATGAGTGGTTTTATCATACCTTTTATTATCATTTAATCCTATACCAACACTCATACCCATTGTGATTTATAACAACAAACCAAACACACCGGATATTCTTAACACATACTGATGCTAGCTATTTATTTATAAATCCATAATATACTCCTAACATAAATATTTATTGGATCACGCAATTGCAATTAAATGCTTTCTTAGTATTTTATATTTATAGACAACTACTATGTTTTAAGCTTTGACCAACGTCTTTGGAGAATACTATAATAGAAAAAGGAACCCTAAACTCACTTGAGGATTGATAGCCGTTACATAAAAATGATACAATATTTGAGCATATAACTACTGGATTAGATGATTAAAATATGTTCAACGTCACTCATATTATTAACGTTATCTTTCTATTGTTCTTTTTAGTATCTTTGCATCCATTCTATTGTTAATGTTCTTTTATTGCAAGTTATATTTGCATTCTTTAAGATAAAAATATACTCAGTTTCCCTTTTTTATTTGAGGTTTTAGTTTGTCATTTGCATTTCAGGTTATGTTTGTTTCTTCTACATATGTGCCCGTGCTAATGATGAGGCTTCACGTCCCGGTATACAAAAACAACAATACATTTTCTAAAATATCTAATGCAATCGTAGCATATAAATTCCATTTGTTTTCTTGTATTTGTCATTTCCCTATCATAAAAGAAAAGCTGAAGCAAAAAAGGATACTAAAATGTCTTATTCGTTGTACTTTACGTTCATTTAAAAGAAGCATTTGGCAGAAAGATACACGATCTTGGTGCCACTGTGGGCATAATAGAGTAACGAGGATGTGGCCTAGATCAAAATGAAATGACTGAAATACATAGATTTAACCTTTTACTCGGATGAGAGCATTTAAAAAAAAAGATGAAAAGTAAACCATAGTTTTCAAACAGACTACTTATGCACCTTCGAAGTTATAGGAAATACACTTGTAATTGGACAAACCACAAAAACGGTTTTCGCAATTTCACTCTAAAGAAAAGGGAATGCAGCTATACTACAAAATTAAAGAAACTCTTCTACAAACTACTGAGTGAAAACACTACAATTCCAACCTTTGTGAGAAGAACCGATTCAAAACTAAGAGCAACAATTTACAAATATGCACCAAACATTCCACACCAAAAGTGCTAACTTTCTGATAGTTACAAACTTACAATGCAAATGATTTTGACTTTCTTATAGTTAGAACTCACGGTACACGTGCATTATAGCCCTATAATGCAGCTTATGGGGAGATGCGTCATACCTTGCTCGCGTTATAGAGTCAGCGTCGTGGAGCCATGTTATACATTTTTTTTAATATTATTATTTTTTGTGTATGTATGTGTGACTGAGCATTTTTTTTTTGTTGGATGTGCGTATGTGATGTTTGTTTGTGGGGTTAAGTCTATTTATTAGAAACGTACATTCTTCACACATCTAGTAAACCAACTTTTTTTATTATCGATATAGTCATTAAAACTTTTAAATTGGGAACAATATCGGAAACTTTCTTCACATACACTTGCATCGTTAGTCCTTTATACTACCGGTCGTTAGTAAATGACCTAAAATTTCGTTTTCTTACGTTTTCGTTCATTTACACGTTTTTGTCCATATTTGCACATTTTAGTCATTTTTGCGTTATCCGTTTTACACGTTTTTTCGTTTTTTCTTTTTACGCGTTTGCTTTTTTACATTTTTTTTTCATTTTCACGCGTTTTCCGTGTTTTACACGTTACCTATTTCTACATGTTTTCGTCTATTGCATGTTTTTGTATGTATTTACCCGTTTTTGTCTGTTTTCGCACGTGTAAAAACAAAAAAAACATGCAAACACGGATAGAAAACGTGTAAAAGTGGACGAAGATGTAAGAAAATGAACGAAAATGTGAAAAACGGACAAAACGTGAAAGAAGAAAACGGTAAACACTGTAAAATGGACAAAAACGATAAAACGTGTAAAAAACAAAACGTAAAAGCGCGAAACGTGAAATATACGAAAACGTGTAAAAACGGACGAAAACATGTAAAAACAAAAAAAACGTGTAAAAACAAACGAAAGCGTGTGAAAAAATGTAAAAAGAAGAAAACATGTAGAAATAGACGAAAACGTGTAAAAACGAAAGAAAACATGTAGAAATAGACGAAAATATGTAAAAACAAATGAAAACGCGCAAAAACGGACGTAAATATGTAAAAACGAACGAAAACGTGTAAAAATGGACGAAACGTGCAAAAATAGACGAAAACGTGCAAAAACGGACGAAAACGTGCAAAAATTGACGAAAACGTGTATAAACGAGCGAAAACGTAAGAAAACGAAAATTTGAAGTTATTTACTAACGATCGCTAGTATAAAGGACTAACGATGCAAGTGTATGTGAAGAAAGTTTCCGATAATGTTCACAAGTTGAAATTTTTAATGACTATATCGTGTTGGATATTGGATTTCACAAACACATCAAACCACTAACACAAGTGGGCGTATAAGTGGAATTCTAGAGAGAGAAAGTTAGAGGTTTAGGGAACTTAGTGAGAGAAAGTGAAAGATATTATTATGAGCTCCAACTCTCTACCTTGGGAGGTAGAGAGTATTTATAGTCTTACATAAATCGCCACACAACGTGGATCGGGCATACAGTGGGTAAAGACCCGTCCGTCCTCCACGGTGTTACTTAACAAAATACTACTTAACTAAATATAACTATGACTACGAGCATTCTAACGATTACATATACTTGAGGTAACCGACTCTTTAATACCGGGAATTTCTAATTCCTAACAATCTCCCCCTAAGGGAGGTCACCTCAAACATATACTAAAATGACATTGAATACAATCAGATATTACATTAACAATTGATCTTGCATTCTTGATGTAGTACTTTTGCTCGGCTCGTAGTCATTGATTCCACTCATTGCATGTTTGGTTAATCCAAGTGGAGGTCATTTCGATCCACGGATAATAATGTTGAGCCAAATTTGAGATCATCACCTAATAGAAAATCTCTGATACATCCATTGTGGTGTTGGTATTATGTGATGTTGTGACATTCGGATCGACATGCTCACATTCGGGATCATGATATCTTCTCATCAGAGTAGCGGAAGCTTTAGTTGATTCATGATATTGGCGGCAGCGAAGCATGGAGTGATAATATCAGAGTCATTGATGCACTAATCATGATTTCTTTTGAGATGAATGTGTTAGGTGAGCATGCGGCTATGGATTGACCGCTTCATTCGATCACCGCAAGCGTCGGGTGTACCCGCATAAGACAGTTAGCATAAAAGCGCCGAAAGTGTCTTTGAACACTTTCGATGAATTGAGGTACACGGCCCACGGTTCCCGTTGATCGTACAAGTCGCACGTGATCGTATAATTCAGAATTTCCTTGGCGTGGTTTGCTCTAGCTGTTCTCAAACCGAACGCGTCTCAAAGAAGACAACAAGTGAGTGAACGGCGAAATTTTTCGTCCGATTGATGAAAAGATAATTGAAAAACAATCGTGTATTGCTCAATAGAAATTGTTTTTGCAATATAACGAAGGTTTTAATGAAAATCAATTATCAATCATAAAACACCTTTTGATTTGAAAAATTAGTACACGGTCGGCGTGCTTAATGAAAAGAGTTTTTAAAGCACAAAGACCGGTTTTTCAAAGGTATCCGTCAATCCATAACCCGAACCAGGATTGATTCAAAAGAACGAATAACGCCCCATTGTTTCATTCGGTTGTCACATGGTTGATCTGTATAATAGATCTCACATGCCACCTACCAGGAGCTTGTTAGATGTTGGCTCCGGAAGGCTTTCCATCTTCATTGTGAGTATGTTTGCATATCACTTTCGGATGTTCGGCAATACCACAAGGATAATGCGTAGGACTCAAGATATAATCTCTTTCCACATTGTGTGAAACAGAGAGTCTTCATTGAAAAGTGTCCTAATGAGATTTATTGATGATCTCGTGGCTCTAGACTCAATTTGTGCATATTTGGATCCCGTGCCGGAGACTAGGGAGAGGTCTCCTTCTTCAATATCAACAATCTCTAAGAGAAAGTCGATAGATAATGTGGGTTCCCTGTGAGAATGAAACAAGTCCTTTTAAGAGGAACTTGAGTGGTTTGGGAAGTTGAAGTGCGGTCGTCATCGGGTCCATGACGTCTTGTCTTCAATACCGATGTTACCATCAGTAGCATATGAATTGAACCGGTTTTACGCCTAAGGTTGAATAAATGGAGGGCTATTTGTTTTCACCCTTTTCTCATTCAATTCTTTTAATTCTTCAACCCCTTGATTGCTTACGAGACTTCATAGCTAGAACCTTGTTGGGTTTATTCCAGATTACTAGCTCGGTCTCAGTCCACACTCTTCCCATATCTCATTTTTCTCCTTTTATCATCATACCTAAGAACTCTACACTAACTAGTGGATAGTCCACGGTAGATCCCTCCGGTTCTAGCGGATCATGGGAACACATACCTAACCTTATCGTCCTTATATCACCATACATAATGGAAAGTTGGTCGGTCTTTTGGTATTGTTCATCTGCCATAGGAACCAATTGAAAACCATTTGAAAAATCAATCCGGATACTTATGATATTTTATCAAAGCATTTTGTACCTGAATTGTTTTTGATATTTTTAGAAGAAGAATTCCCCCTCAACATGTGAGTCAAGTATTTGAAATAGTTTTCCACACGGAGGCAAGAGAAAGAATTAACTTCTTTGATTACCATTTTTCAAAAAAATATCAACATCACTTCCCTAATCGACTCAAGTAGATAAAGCATTTTGGGGAAGGATGAGGTTTTCATGATTTTGCTCCCCCTCAATATGTGCCTCGAGATTTGAAAAGAGTTTTGCACATACTAGAGGGAACCTGCACATTGAGATAAGTGATCACGTTTCAAATCATTGTGGTTTAAGATAGATGCTCCCCTCAACGTGTGCATGGAAAATTTGAAATCGTTTGTCACTTACGGGAAGGAGAGCTTGTACATCCTTATAAAACCATTTACCGAATTATCAGTTTAAATCAATTTAAATCACACATTCTCCCCCAATCACAATTATCAAATCATTTGAGATTTGTGATCTCTTATAGATTTAAATTGATTTTGAAAGCTTTTAAGGAGAATTGTGACTTGATTATGAAAGCGTTTTAGCTGATAATGATCGGATTTTAAGACTTTAAACTCCATTGATAAAACATGCATGTACATCTTTTGAAAACAATTTAATGCCAAATAACTTTTAATTTAATTGAAATCATTCTCCCCTCAATCAATGACATAGGTTGTTGATTGAGAGATAGAGATTTTGACAAATAAGTCCCGATGATTATCAAAAATAGAGACCGAGTTATTTTTCAAAGCATTTAGTTTCAAGAGATAAATGTTTATAGAATCAGAGCATGGAATTTGAAAACATGGTAAAACATGGCTCTATTCTTTCTTTTAAAACCGGGTTATTGCATGAAAATGACAATAAACCATTGTTTCTCTTTCTCCCAAAAATATTTTTTGATTTTTTGATTTGATTTTTTTGAACAACATCTAAAATCCCGTGTCATTCTTTGAATGACAGCACAAAGACCGTAGATATAATCGAACTGAGAAAAACATGACAAATAGACAATATTTTTTGAAGATTTTTCGATTTTTTTTTATGGATTTTTGAAAGTTTTATATTTTTCTATTTGGTTTTATAGGGTTTTATAATTTTGTATTTTGTTTTTCGAATAAATATTTACAAGAGATAAATTAGTTTAAGAGAATGATGAAATGAGTACCGAGATAAAGATATCGTCAAAGACGCTTGTAGAAGAAAGGAATCATCATCTCTTAAACTTTCGCCACCAAAGCATTCGAGGCTTCTAAGAAAATCGTCGGGACATGAGCCTTCTCAATTTGAATCTTTGGTAGCTTCCCCCCAAACCGACAAACATCGAATAAAGACCATTTCCTTAAGAAGTAGAGTTGAATACAAAGCGGTCTCATTGATTGAAGCTCGGCACCCTGAAGAACACGAGAACACCGAAGTAACAAGTTGAAACATTGATCGTCTCAGTGGTTATCAAATCCGGATTAACCGATTACGACCGATCACATGAACCTGCGTGCATCCCGATGTACACCTTACTCTTCGAGATTGACCGGTTGTCTATTTAGGGGAACAATATATCAACATCTTCATTTTACCAAGTGCATTCCAGCTATATAACATATAACCAATCAGCACATAATGTACACATGTACCCAACAAGAGTAAAGACGATGACATCCATGTAACATGTTGAGTCACTAATCATCTCTGTGGATGTCAACTCAGAAATAACTGAATTAGCTCGATCAAGTGAACATGTTGTGCATATAACCGGAAGCACTTTATCATAAACCGTATATAAGATGTCGATAGGCGGTATCATCTCACGTTCCAAATATTCTTCTCACATTTCTTCCAACTAAACACTGAAGTAACATAAACCAAAGGTCTCCAGAGACCACTTCCCCAAATAGTTGGAATAATATATCCTTCCCCCAAATGGTTTTGATACCTCGTAATCAAAGAAACATAATATATCCATAAACTTGAAATCTTGTGAGAAGAACTCAAATAGCCCAAATGAATCTGTGAGAATCAATCGCTACATAAACTCTCTCTCTCTGACTATCTTTATCAACCCATATGTAGACAATTTGAAGTGACCACTTTGTTGAAGAAAAACCCAATATACCAAACTTGAAATCGAATTCCCCGCATTTGTGTCTTAAGCTTGCACTTAAAGATGGAAGAAGGGTGTCGAGAATTTATGCACCAAGCAAATCTCTTAAGTACTCAATACTCAATTAAAGTATGAGACATTAACACCTCTTGCGATTATCCACAACGTAATATACGCGTGACGCTGAGTAAAACAAAGTAACTCCTAATAGTGATAGTTAACGTGTCTTCAACCATCCACCTCGATGGCGGTAACTAGATAACCTAATACTTCAACTCTAATTCTTAAGCTCGAGCAAGTTATCAAATAAGATCACGCCTTTTGAACGCCAACTTCAACCTCAAATAAGTGATAAAAGAGTAACTTCGAAGTAATCAACTTGTGTCAAATGCCCAACATGTGAATAAACATACAACCGGATGTACATTCACCCATTGAATGAACCGGAACAAATGATGCCTCAACATCAATGTATTCTTCCTAAAAGTATTCATGTAGAGGCGATCCGGAGGATACACCAATTACTTCGAGCGGATGAGGTAGACATTTTCCTTGAAGTTCATGTGGTTGATTTATAGCATGCACGATGTGAGGAACAATAATCCATGAAGATTTGGCAAAGGAATACCAAAGAGTGGATCATTATTCATGAACAATAATCCGTGAAGATTTGGCAAAGGAATACCAAAGAGCGGATCATTATTCATGAGTGCAACGGCAATATTATGATAATCATTATCAACGCCTTGAGGAATAACTGGAGATAGGGCTTTTGAGTAGTCTGAGTTGTACTTCTTTGATGATGAACCAGTTGAGTCAATAGAAACCGAGCATGAGCTTGGTTTGGATGATCAACATTCGTCGAAGGTTGAAGGTACTCATCAAACATATCTTTGAAAACAATGAATCCCAAACATTGATTCCCAATTATCCTTAGTAAGTGAAGCATTAGGCGTTGGAGGAGAGTCATCAAAAATCAAAACAATGAATCCCAGTTATCCTTAGTATATTCACTCATAATCAAAAAGAATATACACTCATCATCATCAAAAATAAAGTCGAATAACCATTATTCAAACATCCATCATCATGTAGTATATTCACTCTTCTCCCCTCAAAATTGCATCCGAAGTTGCCATTTTTGATTTAGCAAGTGAATAAGAGTATACGCCAATGAACATAGATCCACTTGATGATTGAATGAGCGTGGAAAAACATGAAGCTTGTTGATGAAGAATGTAGATGAGTATGGCCATTCATGAGAGAATTTCTCTTTAGTCAGAAGATAAAGCGCTTAGAGAGCGCATACTTTTCTTTTCTTTGAAGAACGGGGCCTGAAGTGTTATCTGCAGACACCATAATGATGAAGTACGAGGCTGAATCGATGTGAGCAGACGTCATAAGAAGATTTCTCTTCTTGGAAGATAATCGCGAAAACGCATACACATTTCTTTTCTTTAGAGTCGAGGCATGAACTTGTGTTCATACGTCATTGTTTAGAGCCGGTTATATGTTTAGAGCGCCAATCCAAAACCAAGGGACGATTTATGCGACACCGCTTTGGACAATGACGAAGATAGAGAATTGGAAACATTGGATCCCCGTCTTTGATGGGTTCCTTTTGGTTAGCACAAGAAATCTTTGAATCGTGAAACCCTAGATGCAATGGCATTATCCCTAGGAGCTGAACTAGTAGAAGCATCGGACTTAGTCAAATGACATTTTGTGCTTAATGGGATTATTCTACCAGTTGGCTTCCAAACCTTAAGGCACTATTCTAGGCATAGTAGATCTAGCTAAGGGGTAAGGTTTGCCATGCGTTAATATTCGACCTGGGCTTCCAGAAATCCTACATTTGTAAACACATTCCCTGTAGGTTTCGGATTGCTTAATCTCTTTGCTCTCCAAACTTTCTTAAGCGGGTTATGAATCTTAGACCTCGAAATAACACATCACATTTATCATGATTACCAGAAATTAAACATTTTTTACATGTTTTGAGACGACATAAGGCCTCAATTAATTTTAGTAATATTAGAGCTAATACTAGAACTAACACGATTCTTTTTGTTCAAATCAAACTTCTTGTCCCTATGGTGTTCTTTCACTTCCTTATCATGATCACTTTTAGTTTGCGTAATCCTATCCTTCTTTGCATAGCTTCTAGGTTTTGACCGCTAACTTTAGTGTCAATCTTAACATCTCAGAAAGTAACGATGGGAACATTACATGGCTTCACTACTTTCTGCATTCTGGTCTAGAAGTCTTTGGGATCTGAAATTCTAGGAGGCACATCACAGGTTGCTTGCTTGAATTTAGATTTGGAACAAGGCATATCAAGGGTCACATGCTTGGCTTTAGGCATAGAACGGATTTCTTGTTTGGCACTAGGCATAGAACAAGGCTTCACAACTTTGCCTTTTTCACCTAAGGGTTTTGGACATGTTGCAATTACACATTCAAGCGGCTCTTGAGATCGTTTGGCCTGGAGGAAAGCAAACCTAATTTCACTATCAAGAGGTTTGTTAATGAAATCCTCTTCGACAATCTCACGGAGACATTCTAGACTATCCTTAAAGTGAGCACATGAGTCATGAAAAGCATGTTCATTATTCCTAAGATGAGGAGGAATATATTTAATCCACAAAGGTATTTGCAATCTAAGGGTGATTTTGAGACAACATTCTTATTGAAAACAAGTGGCGCTTTCCCATTTCCGACTTCTCGATTCTCAATTTCCTTTTGTAAAGGCGTTATTTTTTCGTTGTTTTGGTCACGGGTGACGTTTATTGAATCATATAACTCTTTAAAATGTCGTTTAACCTTTTCATTTTCTTCTAGAAAACTTTCGTTTTCCTTTTGTAAAGCATTTACTAGGTTTTGAAGATGAAACGTTTGAGAATTCGAAGAATCTAAAGGAGAAGGCATTTGGGAGCCTGTCATATTGTTCGTTTGACCCTTTAATTGAGAGATTTGGGCTTTCAACTTTCGATCGTGTTGCAGAGCTTGAATCGTTCATCACGTTTGTTAATTTGAAAAACGCATCAAACTCGGAGCATCCGAAGATGTCTTGATATTTGAAGTTTTGACATTTTCTTTGAGATGTTGATATTTGAGTTGTAAATTAAAATGCTCAACTTCTAGTTTAGAAAAATGTTTAACCAAATTGTCGTGATCATCGAGTTCAATTTTCTCGTTTAGTTTAGAATTAGTTTTTTCAAGCTCAATGACACGATCATGGGAGACTTTCGAGGCCTTGAGATAGTTCATGAAATTTGGAAGCATTAATAGAGCAATTTGAAGTGAAAAAGATATCTTGAGCAACACATTCAGTAATAAGAGTCTCATTTAAGGTATGCAAGTTCTTCCTCTCAATCTCATTATATTTTAGTGCACGCTCATAATCACTAACTTCAACTACCATTGCATCAAATTCCTTTTCCATTTCTTTAATATCGATTTTATCCCCTTTTAAAGACTCTCAAAATGATCTTTTAGTTGTTTAAAGAAAGGCATGACCTCGGTTAAATAACATTCTTTCATTTGCTCAAACCCCTTTCCCTTGATTATCCCGCAAAGTGGGTGTGATCCTTATCTTACAAGTTTTCTCAAAATCGGTAAATAGTTGAAGAATAACATATTGATTGATTAAGGTCTTGCTCTTAGTGGCAATAGTTCTAGGAACTAAATGCATTGGTGTATTTGGAGGATACACATGCTTTAGGAAATTTCCTACAAGGGGATTCTTTTCAACAAGATTTTCACTTTTGCAAGTCCATATCCTTTTTCCAGAACACTTGTTCAGGGGTCAATAGAGTCTGAGGCTTAAACATGTTTAAGGATATCCAATTTTCCTTAGTGTAATCATGGGGTTTTATCGTTATCTTGTTCTTTTTACACTCGGGATCTTCTAGCTTCTTATTCATTTTCTCCCTAGTGACTTCATCTGATTTCTTATCTTCCTCGGCACTCAGTAACTAGGTTTCTGTCTAGGCTTAAGGATCTCATTACCATCATAAAGTACCTTATGAGCATTTCTAGCCTTTTTAATTACCTCTCGATTAGGTTCCTCAACAAGGGGAATGCTATGCTAATCGCTTAAGACTCTATGCTTAGTGATCATGTGAGCAGTCTGAATGGTATTCCCTTGTACGTACAACTTATTTTCAAGCTTGTTTTTCAAAGTTTTTAGATTGGAAAAATCATTCAAAAGTTTTGATTCCTTAGCCTTGAATTCTTGCTTAAGCATTTTAACATTTTCTTGAAGTTCGTGTTTATGCTTAGCAGTTTTAGAAAGCTTTTCTTGTAAGGAGTTTAACTCTTGTTTTAATACTTCTTCTCTAAACCTACTTTTTCTAATAGTTTATGCGTATTTGGACATCCAATTCCTGCTCACGGGTGGTCAACTCAAACTTAGCACGCTGTTCATAAATAGCAACTTGATCCTTATATATGTTAAGCTCGGTGGTAAGGGAATCATCGTGCACAAATGCGTACTCATGCAGTTTATAATCATCATTTTGAGTAGAAGATGCACAACTAGGTACATCAGAAACATCCATGCAACTTACCTGAGCATTGACATGCATGTACGTGACGGGTGCATCTCTATCTTGGGTACATCTGAAGCTTCCACGGAGCGTTCCTTTGCATTAACTTACGGGTTGTGTGCGGTGCACCTCTCTCTTTTGTGAATTTGAGCACGAAGATTCCATTTTTCCATTATCCGACTCATCAATTTTTGTTGTCACTTGACATGCATTCAAGAACACCGATTCTTCAACATATACTTTACCCAACTTATCACAACAATCTTTCAACCGCACACGACACTCATTCACGTTTACATTCTTTTGAGCAGATTCTTCAATGTACTTTTTCACATTATCCATGAGTTGGATAAATGTCTCAATGAATTCACGAATTTCCATTCCAAAGATGTTTTTGAAGGAAATTCAGTCAAGTGTTGATCGTGTCTGGCAATATTCCCACGATGAATGGTGAAATTGTTTGTAGATTACTTGAAGAGTGCAGGAACCATCCTTTTGAACCTCTTTATTGGTAAGTTGCGACTTTAAGTGTTCTAAGTTCAACAACAAGCTTCTTGTCAATGTAGGTAAGTCCCGGAAAAAGAGCACTACATGTTCGATCCCAGGCTATGGATAACAGTTGTATGAGGTGCAGATGAAGTAGGCGATATGGCTCAATCTTTGAATTCCATTTGTGGCATTCTCATTGGACTCAGAACATGAAGATCTCACATCCTCATTGTTCAATTCAAACATCTTTAACCGCTCAGGGTAGCATACTTTATCATTGTTGTCCACAGCATCATACAATTTAAGCACTTCGAAATCACCGGGTCGAGAGTAAGACATGATGTGGTGGAATGCACAGGATTTTACAAGTCTATGATTTAAACCGAGAAATAGAATCTTTCGCGGGATTTTACTTAAATCAAGACCAAACCGTTAAGCAATGACCAATGGAATGTGTTAAGATGATTGATGGATCGACACAATGATAGAAAATTGTGTGTTAGGACTTATGATTGTTTGTGGGATAAGCAGAGATGTTGTTTGGTTGAGATTGGATTGGTTTATGCACGATTTTCCCGAGAAATTTAGGTCTAAAAACATAAAACCTCAATAACTTCGTTCGAGCGGATTTAGCCCTCGAAGGTTTACCGAATAAACTTTAGTTAATTCGGCGTGCCAATCTCCTTGTTCTCACGGTCGTTTTGATGGGTAGAACGGCAGCGGAGTTACGGATCAATAGTTATAGCCGTTTGAAGTTTTGTCGGGAAAAGTCAACAAGTCGCTAAGAATTCTTGAACCAAGTCGCTAAGACCAAGTCGCTAAGTAACAACTCGCTAAGCTCCAAGTCGCTAGCAAAATTTTGACAAAGAAGTCGCTAAGAACTATGTCGCTAATTTGTCAAGTCGCTAAATAGCAACTCGCTAGGTACCAACTCGCTAACACCAAATCGCTAACAATTTTGGCAGCAATTGGCTACTCAAGTCGCTAAAACTTCAAGTCGCTAAAGAGCAACTCGCTACAGACCAAGTCGCTACCACCATGTCGCTACCCGTAGTGGAGAGTCCACTACTTGTATTGTTAATTGCTAGGTCTAAGTCGCTAGCTCCAAAATTGTAACTCGCTACAAAATTGTGAAGCAAGTCGCTAGCAAGAAAGTTATACCGTGAGCCAAGTCGCTAACTTGAAAAACTTCCAAAACACACTTTTCAATCCAAAACAACCCAACCACGATGATTCAAGCCTTCCAAATCAAAACCTAAACACTTATGATGATCTTAAACACAAAAGTACAATCAAAATCCAAACTTTAACACTAGAAATCAACCAAATGATGCACAAACCACTAAACTTTTTCAAACTCAAAACCACCTAAAAACCACTAGAAATCCAAAGATGTGTAAGATATGATCTAACCATGGCTCTTGATACCAATTGTTGGATATTGGATTTCACAAACACATCAAACCACTAACACAAGTGGGCGTATAAGTGGAATTCTAGAGAGAAAGTTAGAGGTTTAGGGAACTTAGTGAGAGAAAGTGAAAGATATTATTATGAGCTCCAACTCTCTACCTTGGGAGGTAGAGAGTATTTATAGTCTTACATAAATCGCCACACAACGTGGATCGTGGCATACAAATGGGTAAAGACCCATCCATCCTCCACGGTGTTACTTAACTAAATACTACTTAACTAAATATTACTATGACTACGAGCTTTCTAACGATTACATATACTTGAGGTGACCGACTCTTTAATACCGGGAATTTCTAATTCCTAACATATCGGTAATAAAACAAGTTGGTTTACTAGATGTGTATATTGGAGAAAGTACGTTTCTAATAAATAGACTTAACCCTTGTTTGTGTGTTATGTGTTATGTATTTTTTTTGTTATTTTTGGTTATATATGACAAGGCGAGGAAGAAGAAAGCATGAAGAATGTTCACGTATCAGGTGTGAAACGGGTATAAGTCGGGTGGTGGTGGTCGGATGCTCGATTTCTCGTGTTGAACAGTAAAGACCCCGTGAGAAGGATGATATTCCTGTAGTCGGGGTAACACTAGCATCGACTGGTATCTTCGTCTCATCTTATGGGCGAGGATGATGAGAAGGGTTTATGTGGTACCTTTGTTTTACCTCGTAGGAGAGGGTAAAGAGAAATGTTTATGTGGTTGAAATGATAATGGATGTAGATCCACTTTTTGGAGGAGGAAGAGCCTATGGAGGCTGCCAAGTGAAGTGTATGTGCTTGCTTGTTGGAGCTTGTTCCAGCTTACCCTAATTTCCCATATGATATGCTATATATATGGTGGAATTAGGGTAAAGGATGAGGAGATGGGGGCCTATGGGCCTGTCCATGATATGTGCCATTATTTGAATAATGAGCTTGTCTAAGCCTGGGGACTTAATGTACATAGTATAGTATACATACGTAATCAAGCATCCCTATCTAGTATTATGTCATGTACAAGTGAGATGATGCTGGACTCTGAAATAACTGAGTCCCCCAGTCCTGTTCCAAGCAACTGGGGTTCGTATATCAGGATTTGTTTTTCCAGGCTGACTCATAAGTTTTCTTGAAATGATGACTTCGGCTGTAAGTCGTGTTCCCCAAGTGACGTATGGGGTGTCAGGCTACGTCAGGTTGTGTCAGGCCGCCGTAGTCTAGGCCGCATCGTTCGAACCATGAAGTAAGGTCATGAAGCTAGGCTGGAAGGTAAGGGTAGCGAGCAAGGCTAGAGAGCTAGGCCATGCTCCCAGGCTATGAAGCTAAGTCATGAAGCAATGTTAGAAAGCGATGGTAAGAACCAAGGCTAGAGAGCTAGGCCATGTTTCTAGGTCATATTTAACAAGGGGAACTTTCCACAACCTTTTTTATTTAGTCCGAAACATGATTTATTGCAATAGATCTATTATTTCAGTCAACTGATGGCAAGATTTAATAGCAAGAAGTATAGTTATGACTGAAGAATAAAACTATATGAAATGATACTTTTTTATGATAAACGAGTTTATAAAATCACAAAAAATAAGATTTTAGAACATGAAAATGTGGAGTATCACCGTTAATAGATCGAAACAACATGTCCCACAGATGGCGCTATGTTCCGTATCATGTGTGAAACGGGTATAAGTTGGGTGGTGGTGGTCGGATGCTCGGTTTTCCGTGTTGAACGGTAAGGACCCCGTGAGAAGGATGATGTTCATGTAGTCGGGGTAACACTAGCATCGATTGGGTACCTTTGTTTCATCTCGCGGGTGAGGATGATGAGAAGGGTTTATCTAGTACCTCCGTCTTACCTCGTAGGAGAGGGTGAAGAGAAGGGTTTATGAGATAGAAATGATAATGGATGCAGATTCACTATTGGAGAAGGAAGAGCCTATGGAGGCTGCCAAGTGAAGCATGTATGCTTGCTTGTTAATTTAGGGTGGAATTAGGGTAAGAGATAAGAAGATGGAGGCTTATGGACTTGTTTATGATATGGAACATTATTTGAATAATGAGAAGTTGTGTATAATGTAGTATACATACGTAATCAAAGAAGATACAATTATTTAATTTTTAATTCTATAGATTCTACTATGTGTTTTAGTCCTTAATTGTTAGTTTCTTGTGTTGTTAGTCCTTGTAAATTATATAAAATTTGATTTAAACATAATGTGTGTATTATTTGAATTAATAAAAAAAAAGAGTAAATTACATAAATGGTCTCTGTGGTTTGTCAAAGGTTTCACATACCGTCCCTCAAACTTAAAAGTTGCATGAATGATCCCTCTCGAGGTAAAAGAATAACATGAATGGTCATTTTATTAACGGGCGTTAAGTTTATTCCGTTATAATTTACACGGTTGTTGCATCGTCGATCCTTTATTGTAACGGCCGTTTATAATTTACACGGGCGTTAAGTTTATTCCGTTATAATTTACACGGTTGGTTAACGGTTGTTGCATCGTCGATCCTTTATTGTAACGGCCGTTTATAATTTAAAGTTTTCGACTTTAGCTTAGTTTTTTATCCGTTTTTATACGTTTTCATCTGTTTTTATACGTTTTTATCCGTTTTCGTCCGTTTTATACGATTTTCTTACGTTTTCATCCGCTTTTATACAATTTCATCCGTTTTTATACATTTTCTTACGTTTTTGTCCGTTTTCGTCTGTTTTTATACATTTTCATCCGGTTTTATACGTTTTTATCCGTTTTCGTCCCTTTTTATACGTTTTCATCCGTATTTAAACTTTTATTCGTTTTTGTCCATTTTTATACGTTTTTTTCCGTTTTTATACACTTTTCTTATGTTTTTATACGTTATCATCCGTTTTTATATGTTTCTTACGTTTTTATCTATTTTCATCCATTTTTATGTGTTTTCGTTAGTATTTTTTATGTGTTGGTATGTTTTATCCGTTTTTATACGTTTTCATCCGTTTTGTACGTTTTCTTACGTGTTTATCCATTTCATATGTTTTCGTCTATTTTTATTACGTTTTTCTTCTTCTGTTTTGATACGTTTTCGTCCGTTTTTATATGCTTTTTTACGTTTTCTTTGGTTTTTATTCGTAAAAACGTATAGAAACAAATGAAAATGTAAGAAGATGTATAAAAACGTAAACGGGTGAAAATGGATGAAAATGTAAGAAAACGGATGAAAACATATAGAAACGGATGAAAACGGTAAAAAACATATGAAAATGGATAGAAACCTATGAAAACGTAAAAAAAGCATATAAAAACTAACGAAAACGTATAAAAGCGAACAAAAACGTAAGAAAAACGGACAAAAACATATAAAATGGGTAATCAAGTAAGAAAACGTATTAAAACAGATGAAATCGTATAAAAACGGATGAAATCATATAAAAGTGGATGAAAACGTAAGAAAAATGTATAAAATGACAAACGAAAAAACGCATGAAGACGGAGCGGATAAAACGGATAAAACAGAAAACAAAAAACAAAGTTAAAGTCGAAAACTTTAAATTATAAACGAACGTTATAATAAAGGATAAAGGATGCAACAGCCGTTAACCAACATGGGCTAAACTGCTAAAGTGTAAATTATAATGGAATAAACTTAACACCGGTTAACAGAAGGACCATTCATGTTATTCTTTTGCCTCGAGAGGGACCATTCATGCAACTTTTAAGTTTGAGGGACGGTAGGTGAAACTTTTGACAAACCACAGGGACCATTTATGTAATTTACTCAAAAAAAATTATGGGGCCAAAATAGTGTTTTATGACTTGCGTGATAAGGGAAAGTGTTTTTATGTTGAATTATAGGTTCTTAGAGTGCAACACCTTTTATTATGAAACGAGACTTTAGAGTATTCACTATATTAAACAATTATAAAGGTTTATAATTTTAAGACTAAAATACACCGTTAGTCCCTAAACTTGTCAATGCGCTTCGCGTTGGGACAAACCTGGGCCTTTTCATCGTCGGGGGTCCCTATTTCAAGTTTCTTACTCGTTACTGGTCCTTTGACCATATTGCCGTTAGTTAAGGACGTTAAATTGGCGTTAGATTTGTCTTTAGTCCAAGGGCATAATTGTCAATTCCATATTTCAATAAAGCGTGTTCGATACACTTTTCTGTGGGTGCTACAGTAACTAGTGCCTAATAAAAGCGACTCATATTCACTACTCATCCCTAAAGTCTCCTCTCCAAAAAAAATTATTATCCTTAATTTTTTCGATCAAGTTGTAATAATGGTGCGTTGTGCTTGTGGTAGGCAGGCGGTAGTTAAAACCTCTTTGGAACAATGTAAACGCCGGCAGGCGTTACTATGCTTGTCCTGTATAGGTTGGCTAGTCTTTAAATGATAATGCTTGTTTTTTTTTAAGAGTTAACTACATTTTTGGTCCTTGTGGTTGTACCTGGATTTCATTTTGGTCCATTTTTCTAACGAAGTTAGTTCAGTTAGTTAAGTCGAATTGTAAAGTGGCAACATTAGTCCTTTAACCTAACGATCGTTAACAACGTTAGTCATTTATACCAAAGATCGTTTGCAACGTTAGTCCTTCTCGTTAGTTAGTCCTTTAAAAAATTCTAAAAATTCTAATAAATGTTTTTTGTCTAAATTTTTTCAAAATAATTCGAAATTTTTTAAGAAAAAATCTCAAATTTTTTCAAGAAAAAAATTTTCTTAAAATTCTAAAAAGTTTTTGACAAAAAACTTTTTCCTAAAAAATTAGAAAAATTTTCTAATTTTTTTCTAAAATAAAATTCTAAAAAAATTTCAAAAATATTCTAAACAAAAATTTTTTCGAAAAAATAATTTGAGATTTTATTTTAGAAAAAAAAATCTAATTTTTTTTTCCTAGAAATGGACTAAAACTATATCAAAAAAAATTTAGACATGTTTTTTAGAAATTTTGTACTAACCCATATCAAAATGGACTAAACCATATCAATTTTTTTTTTATCAAAATGATAGTTTGGTTTCACTTTTCTAAAAAATTTTGTACTAGTTTCACTTTTCTAAAAAATAGACTAAAACCATATCAAAATGATAGTTTTAGTACATTTTTTTTAGAAATTTTTTAGTCCATATCAAAAAATCGTAAAATGTCAATGCTAAAAAAATTTCTAAAAAATGGCAATGCTTAAAGAATTTCTAATTTTTTTAAAAAAATTCTAATAAAAACGCGATCGTAAAAAGTGTGTGTGATCTTTGGTATATTTTTTAAACGTGTATACATTTTACACACATTTTGTAATGTATATATGTTTTTCAATGTATATACATTTTAAAAATTTTATATTTTTTAGAAATTTTTAGAATTTTTTTGAAAAAAGAAAGTTTTTTAGAATATATTTCAATTTTTGAATTTTATTTTAGAAAAAATTAGAAATTTTTTCAAAAATTTTTTTCAATTTTTTTAGAATTTTTAAGAAAATTTTTATTAGAAAAAATTAAAAAAAATTTGAAAATTTTATCTTAAAAATTCAAAAAAACATTTTTCAAATTTTTTAGAATTTTTTTTAAAGGACTAACTAACAGAAAGGACTAACGTTGCAAATGTTGCAAAAGATCTTTGGTATAAAGGACTAACGCTTAAACAATCGCTAGATTAAAGGACTGATGTTGCCACTTTACAATTCGACTTAACTAACTGAACTAACTTCGTTAGAAAAATGGACCAAAAGTGGAACCAAACTATGCATTTTGGACTAAAATCGCAACTTTTTGAACAAATGGACCAAAAGTGAAATCCAGGTACAACCACAAGGACCAAAAATGTAGTTAACTCTTTTTTTAATTTAACATGTTATGTTTATAGTTTCATCTTGGAGTCAGCTTTTAAGTGTGTTCAAACGTTTGATTTCTGATTTTTTAGGGATCTAGGTGTCCCATCAATGGGTGGTTGGATCCACCACGGGGCATCTAGAGCAAGGGGAGGTGTTCCTACTTTGAGGCACATCCACGAAATGAGGCGGCATTGCAAGAATGCCAAGAAGCCCTCATCGGCGAGACCATGGAGGTTTGAACGCCGCCAGGAATAAGCTAGAGGCTACTCAACAAGATACCCTAGTGAACTCCTTCGAGAAGGAGAAACTATGCCGATTGAGGAACTTCTGTGTTTTCTCCTGGATACTCATCATTGTCGTCTGTATATGCTTTATCTAGTGGGTTTCCAATGTCGGTGGTTTTTCACTTTTTTGCCTTTTGAGTCGGTGGTACGGTCTCTGTAAGTAGACTTGTGGTGATGGTTGACTTGTGAAAAGTCATGTTTTGATGTACTTTGGTCCTTGTACAGTATAAGTAGTTTTACTTTTATGCTTTAGTCCTTATGAGTGTTATGCCTTTAATATTTGCTCCTACCCCTTATAAATGATCAAACCCACATCAATTGCCACACAAATATTATCCAATTCAAACCACACCTTAGTAAAATGATCAAACTCATAACACGATACAAGTATCAAGATGGATGAATGACCAGAGATGGATGAACAGACACCACTTTTGAGTATCAACATAAACTTGATATGGTGTTGTTCATCCATCTTTGATCCTTCATTCTTGTTTGTGATAATAGAATAACAAGAACCAAACTCAAAACACGATCCAAGTTGATCGATCCAAGATTTATAGACATATGAAGTCTCAAAGATGGATGTACAGGCACCACTTTTGAGTATCAACATAAACTTGATATGGTGTTGTTCATCCATCTTTGATCCTTCATTCTTGTTTGTGATAATAGAATAACAGTAACCAAACTCAAAACACAGATCCAAGAATCATAGACATATGAAGTCTCAAAGATGGATGACTAGACACCACTTTTGAGTATCAACATAAAATTGATATGGTGTTGTTCATCCATCTTTGATCCTTCATTCCTGTTTGTGATAATAGAATAACAAAGATCCAACTGAAAACACAGATCCAAGTTCAACAGATCCAAGATTTATAGACGTATGAAGTCTCAAGTATGGGTGAACCGACACCATTTCTGAGTATCAACATAAACTTGATATGGTGTTGTTCATCCATCTTTGATCCTTCATTACGCTTTGTGATAATAGAATAACAAGATCCAACTCAAAACACAGGCGCATATGAAGTCTCAAGGATGGGTGAACGGTAATTGACTTTGTAAAAGTCAATAGCTTACTATGCGCCTGAACTAGAAACAATACGTAGAAATACATGGTAAAGTGGCAAATCAATACAATAAAAACACAATTTAACCCATAGACTAACATGACATGATTTCATACATAACGCAAATGGATATATTTCCAAATGCATAAAATTTTGTAGTCTACAAAGTTGAGAAACATACATTGTTTAAACACAGCAAATAATGTTTAGGGAATACATATTGATGGAAAACATTGGCTTTCATATGCTTAACCAACATTTTTTGTGGTGAAGAAAGCTTTGCTGCTATAATCTTGGTCTTAGTCCAAAATTGTTTTGGAGACCCACCGAGCAAAGATCAACTTGACTTCCAGATTGAGACCGACCACACTTGGTTGATCATTACCTTCAAAGTTGTGACATGTAACCTTTGCCTTCTTCTTTGCTGTAACTTTTGGGTGGGATGAACCTGCTTTTTGAGGCTGTGTGTGCCTTTGACTTCCTGTTACACCTCCTTGCCCAAGACATGTTTTCTTGTTGTTTCCAGCATTGCTACAAATACCACAAACCACACTCTTACTAGGCGACAAGTTACCGGTTTTGTGACTATTATCATTTTCAGAAAAGCCCGGTTCTTTTCTTTCATGGCCTACCTAATGGTTTATGATGTTTAGGTGGAAGAATGGTTGTAGGCACTTGTGACTTATACCAATGCTCATAACCATTTATTGGTTGGATGTGGTGTTTGTAAGTTTCTTCACAAGTCTTAAGCAAGTAACATGGATGAACCCATGATTCAACATATCCTACTTGCATTCCATTGAACCTTATACACCGTTGGGTAGCAACAAAGATGTTTACATGGCATGCCTGTAAGCTCCCATCTTCTACATGTACAAGCCCTAGCTTCAACATTCACAAAACACTTATCTCCCCATCCATTGACCTCATACTTTTCTCCTTCAACCCGTAAAACGGTGTACTTATAAGCCTCTTTTTTGATTGCATCTAACATGAGTGTTGCCTTTGGTGTTAATGGTCCGGCACACTTGTGAATCACATTCACAACGCTCACTATTCTTTTCATACAGTATTCTCTAATGTATTCCAAAGCAAAGAATGATGGGTTGGTGCCTACCTCCCAATACTTTTCCATTGAACACCTCACACATGTTATTAAGTAACACATCAGAATGAGCCCTCCCTACACATTTATACAACATGTTTGATTTATACAAACAACAGTGTAGAACAATGTCGTAGAACAAAAGATGTACAGGTAGACATAGATTTTGTTAGGTACCTGAAAAATGCGACCTTGACCAATGGGTTGGTGGTATCTTACTTAACCAAGCATGGGCAGGTTCGCTAAACCTCTTTAATGCCGATGGTCGCCTCAAATTGTTGGATGGTTGTTGCTGCTGCACATCTCCACAAATGTTCCTTGTATGCTTTAGCATTCCATTGAAATTTCATATTATCATGGATGTGCTTTAAACAATATCTGTGTTAAGCACTAGGAAATACTTCTGCTAATGTTGGAATGATACCCTACACAAATAAACATCAATTCATTACTAATAAAACTTGCATTTATCAAAAATACAAGTGAATCTAATCAACTAAATGGTAACATCACCTTTTGCCTGTCGCTGATAAAAGTGTAGTTTGAATTTGGTTGCAAGTCAAGATCATCTCTTAGACATTCAAGAAACCAAATCCATGAGTCTTTGCTTTCAGACTTCTGCAGCAGTAGGCTAAAGGGTATATTCCATTGTTGCTTCGTTTATACCGACTGTAAGAAGCGGCAGGAAAAGGACCCCTTATAAAAGCACCATCTAACCCCAACAACTCTCTTTGACAAGCTTTATATCCTTACTTCAAAGAACCTAAGCATACATACATTCTTTGAAAACTCGGTTGGACTAGTTGCATATGTTGCAGCTTTGTACACTTATCCTAATTGTATATGGGTTTGTTTTCGCAACTCTTCAACATAGTCTTTAAAAGGGTGTATTGCTGCTTATGATCACCCTAATATCATTATTTGCCTTGTTTTTTTGCCCTTAATGCCTTTTGCATAGACACCTGAACTTCAAACTGTTTCGAAATGATCTTGAACGACCTTGATTGGAATATCTGGATTGACTTGAACTTGGTCAACTATTTGCTTCAAAAGAAACTTGTAGTCATAAGCTTTAATCTCTCTTGATTGCAAACATTTGTGTTCATCCCTGAAAGTTCGAACAATCCATACATCTTTAGTCAGTATTTTTGGCTACATACAACAACCATGGGCAATCTGTTGCTTGCTCCTTTCGTGTTCGCAAATATACATCCCTTCCAAGGCCTCTAGTTATCGGACCAGTTTTCCTCTTTGGGGCTTTTCCCAGCCCTGATCCTTCTGTTATTCCACAAACAAGTATTTTTCCAAGACTCCTAACCTTTATTCTCTGTTTTTCATTCTTAATGAGTTGCAATTTCCTCCTAGTCTTTATTGAAAGCAGGTAGATCATATCTTTCATTTCTTTTGCAGTTACAAAACTTTGACCACAGAAAAAATATATTTCGTCCTCTGTTTGTCTTTGCCTCACTTAACTTTTGTTTCTTGTATGCCCTCATTTTTTTCCTCCTAATAACATACTCATCCCCATTCTCAGAACCACTTGCAAAATCATTATCATCTAACAGATCCAACTCACTTTTCTTAAAAATCATCGGTAGTTTTGGTGGTACCTATAGATGGTAACTCAGTAGTTTCGGTCACTTTGAACAGATTAACATCAAAAGCAGGCTCCTCAAAAGTATTAGCCTCATCGACAACTGTGTTTCCATCACGATTGTTCTCAATATCATCATCATTACTCATATAACCGTCTCATTCACTCACATTGTCATCACTTAAAGCTTCATAGATTTCACTTACATGCAGATTTACCTTTTTGGATATGCTCCACATGATTACGTATTTCCTCCTCATGATGACCTAACGCTTGATCATTTTGACATACCTCTTGTGACTATCTATTTGGATAAGCTCAACATGTTTATCTATATGCTGGTTGACATCACCTACAACATCTTCAATCTACGGAGACCTCATAGATGGAAACAAGGGTTTTGTTTCTGGCATCTGACTAGATTGTACCAAAGTATTGACTTCCATAGGTTGATGTGTAACTTGACATATATCCTCTACCACATATTTATTAACAACGTTTTCTAAGAACAATTTGTTTGAGAAATATGGAACAATAGCAAGAGCTGCCTTTTTCTTTGTTGCATCCACATCGAATAATCGTCTAATTGACTTTGGTCACATTTGATCAACATCCAATGTTGTCTTACCATTTTCAACATAAACCTCTATCATCTTATGGTCATCAACAAGATCTTTCAATATTTCTAAATTAGCACTCTCACTTAAGCTATACAAACCATCATCTAAATTACTACCAGGCTTAACAAAGTAATAGTAATTTTTGAACCAAGCTCATAACCCAATTCATACATAAGAACATCCAACTCTTCAACCGACACACTATCAACATCAACCAAATCAACTAAAGTTTCCATACCTCCAACGATATATTCTAACAGCCAAGTATTTAAAGACACAATTGTGATGAACCCTCATGCTAAACATATTAGATCTACCACCTGAAAACATGTCAATATATGTTTAGGGCATTCTAAAACTTAATTGGCAAACAATAAATACCCCAATTACAAATTCCAATGACTAAAAAAAAAAAAACAAAACAAGATCTTGTATTTCTTATTAGCGAGTGGTATAGGACGGATCATCAATTGGATAACCTGGATGTCTTCTTACTTTCCATAGAGTAAAGTCCATGTTTCGGTTTTATGATTGATAAACAGGGGTTTTGTGACATGCAATTAGGGTTTGTGAATTATGATAATTTTGTAATGAAAGTTCGGGACGAAAAAATAATACGACTATGTGTTTATGGGGCGGGAAGAGGGTTACATTATATGTGGCAATAATTAAGAAATTTTTAATTGAAATATGGAATTGACAATTATGCCCTTGGACTAAAGACAAATCTATCGCCATCCGACGCCCTGACTAATCGGCTATATGGTCAAAGGACCAAGAACTGAGTAAGAAACTTGAAATAGGGACCCCCGACGATGAAAAGGCCCAGGTTTGTCCCAACGCAAAGCGCAGTGACAAGTTTAGGGACCAACGGTGTATTTTAGTCTAATTTTAATATGACATTAATTTATAAATCTTTTTGTTTTATAAACCTATCTTCATTATTTATAAACCTTATAAAGTTTTATGGATATCATATATAATCCAAATGCATTTAATTTTGAAGAGGTTTGATATTCTTAACCTATTTATTCTAGACCTATTTATAAACCTATCTTCACTATGGTTTACAAATAACTAGACCTCTTAATCATTTTATAAACCTTTTCATAAGAGATTGTACACTTTCTAAATTGATTGTGACACTCTAAATTAGAGTATTTGGACATTTATACCCTTATATCACTTTTACATATTTTCACTCTATAAGGGTATAAGGGTATAAATGTCTAAACACTCTAATTTAAAGTGTCCTAATCAATATGAAAAATGTGCAAATCATCTCTCTCCTCATAAACTACTATAGTAGATGACTATGCCCTTAGTTCGGGACCTCACTTTTTGCTCTTATAGTTTATTCTAAAAGCTTATTGTCGAATCATAGTTTCTTTCGTTTCTAAACATCAAAATGTACAAAAATCAAAGAGAAGTTGTTCCCAAAGGTTTAATGCAATGCTCGAAGAGGCCAAACAGTAGAAAACTTGAAACACATATGGAAATAGCAATTAAATTTATTACTTAACGTCGCATTATTACCCGTACAATATCTAACACAAATAGCAATTAAATTTATTACTTGACGTCGATTGATCTTTGCTCTTGATCATTCCTTTTTTTTTTTTTTTTTTATCTTTAATGTTCCAAAATTCAAATAAAAGTATGTTGTTCATACGAAAGCAAGCGTCAAGGGTTTGCTTAGATTCATTTGCATAAAAGGCAATTTATTCAGGAAAACCAAGAGCTTTGGGTTCTTGAGCTTTTTGGAAAGAAGAGAAAGGAACCAACAAAATAATTTAAGTGGTTGAAGATAACTTTTACCTCCTCGGCGTATAAGAATGCTCATGAATTGATTAAGGACTCAAATTAAGGATTGATTCTATTTACATAACCAAAAGTATCATGTAGACCAACTTTCCAAACAGAAAAACAAAAACAATAAAATAAAAGAATAGACCAATCACATTGTGAAAGGTGTGCATGCTTCCCCGTGAATCACCTCAAAGAAATCAAAAACTAGAAGAAAGAAAGAAATAAAAGCAGACAAATGAAAGTTTCTGACAACACAACACTCATAAAAACCACACCCACTCACTCACTCAAATTATTCACTTCAAATTCAATTCAAATTCAGTTCATATCTTCGCAACCAAAAAAAAAACCAAATGCCTCATCTTTCACGTTCATATTCTCATTCATATTCCTACATTTTAATCCTCATTTTCACAAACCTATGTATTAACACCATCTCAATAACACATTGGGAAGATATACAATCACTCAAACACTTCAAACTTGGTATAAACCCCAACTCAGTGAGTCCTGGCTCATGTATATCCACTTGGGACTTTTCCTTCGACCCTTGCGACACGCTCTCAACGGATAGATTCACTTGCGGCATTCGATGTGACGTCGCATTTTCCAACGTTTCTCGAGTCACTGAACTCACTCTAGACCGGGCCGGTTACTCCGGTTCACTCACTCCAAACCTGAACTTACCTTACCTCACAACACTAGACTTAACAAATAACTATTTCACCGGTTCAATACACCCCGGCTCGTTTTCAAAACTAACTCGGTTGACCCGGCTCAGCCTCTCATCCAACTCGTTCAACGAGTCAATCCCTGACTCAATGAACTCGTTTCCTGACTCACTTGAAGAGCTTTACTTAGACAACAATAATCTTCATGGACCGGTCCCACATTCACTCAATACGTTAAAAAACCTTAAAAGACTCGAGTTACAAAACAACCAACTCAGTAACTCGCTACCCGAGTTGACTCAGTTAACCAACTTATCCTTCCTTGACGTCAGCAACAACCTCATCTCCGGCGAACTTCCGGCGAACTTCCCGGCGAGCATTATCCAGCTCACCATGAGGAACAATACCCTTCAAGGGAATATTCCGGCGAATCTTTTAAAAGATTCCGTTTACCTCCAAGTACTAGACTTGAGCTATAATAACCTCACCGGAATATTACCACCGGAGCTTTTTAGTCACCCTTCTTTACAACAGTTGACTTTATCAAATAATTTTTTTAAGTGGGTCCCGTCTCTCGCGGAGTTTGTCGCGAGAGACGGAGAAGGGTCCATGTTCAAGTTACCCGAGAAAAGTAAAAAAATAAATAAACGGGTAAAAAAAGAAGGTAAAAGTAAAAAAATAAGTAAACGGGTAAACGAAGAAGGATCCTTGTTCGGGTTACCTGATAAAAGCGAACTAATAGCTTTAGACTTAAGTAACAATGACATACATGGTTATTTACCTGTATTCATGGGTTACATGCCGAAATTATCCGCTTTAAGTTTAGAAAATAATAAATTTTCGGGTGTGATACCGGTTCAATACGCGGTAAAGGCGGTTATGGATATGGGTGGGTCGGGCGGGTCGGGTGAGTTAGCTCCGTTTGAGAGGCTGTTATTAGGTGGTAACTATTTGTTCGGGTTGATACCCGGTCCGTTATTGAGGTTACGGACCGGGTCGGATGTAATGATCCAGTTAGGGGATAATTGTTTGTATGAGTGTCCAGTTAGTTTTTATTTTTGTGGTGGCGGGTCACAGAAGAGTTTGATGGAGTGTAAAACTTTTAGGGCCCGTTTGGTATTGGGGGTTAGCTCTTGGGGTTTGGGCTTAAAGTAAAAAATGTGTGTTTGGTAGCAAAGTAGGGTTTTAAAATTTGGAACCATGCCCACATTTAAAGGATTACGTAAATCCTACCTAAGTGGGTGGGGTTTGCTTTTTTTTTAAAAAACTGTGGGCCCATATTTTTTATCCACCACTCATTCTCATTTTTAATTCATTTTATTATAACAAAATTATTAAATTTTCAAATTTATATACTTTATTTATATACAAAATAAATATTACTTTTACAAAATTTATTATAAAAATATAATTTCTCTCTCCTAAACCAAATACAAATCCAAATCCAAATCTTAATCCAAATCCTAATCCTAAACCTACCTATATACCAAACGGGCCCTTAGTCCTGTGATTCCATGATGTGTGTTTAGTATGTAGTGTATAATTTTGGATTTTTGTATGTTGTTTTTAGTAGGAAATAATGAAATTTGTTTATTTTGTGAATGTGAATGTTTTGAGAAATGATCTTAGGCCATCTTGGTGTAAAACTGTAACATATTGTTGTTCTGTTTATGTTGGTTGGTTTGAGACATATGTAAATATTGTTATCTTGAATTTGTGCTATCTAAGGGCCCGTTTGGTTCGGCGGAATCCTAGGGTGCGTTTGGTAGAGAGAAATTCAGAGAAAAGAAATGAAGTAGAGAATAAAATCTCATAGAATGAAATCATGAGTAATTGTGTTCAATTCTAATGTTTAAGTAACAACGGAGAACGGCCAGAAATGAAAAAAAATTATTTAAAAAATAATTTTCAAAAATAATTTTAAAAAAACTTATTTTAAAAAAACTTATTTTTTTAAAAAATAATTTAAAAAATTATTTTTTAAAAACTATTTTATAAAAAATTATTTTTAAAAAATATTTTAAAAAAATATTTTTAAAAAATAAATTTTAAAAATAATTTTTAAAAATAATTTTGAAAAAATGTATTTATTTAAAAAATGTATGTATTTATTTAAAAAATATTTAAAAAAATAATTTTTAAAAATAATTAAAAAAATGTATTTATTTAAAAAACTTATTTTTAAAAATATATATTTTTAAATATTTTTAATTTTTAAAATGTAAAAAAATTAATCCATTTCTCCGTTCTCCATAAAATAAAGAAATGGAGAACCAAATTACACTACCCAATTCTCTCCATTTCTCTTCATTTCTCTACCCCATTTCTCCGCTTTTCAATTTCTAAGATTAGAACAAGAGAAATGGAACCATTTCCATTTCTCTGCCCGATTCTCTTCCAAACACACCCCTAAGGATTCATGGAATTGGAATTGATTCCATTTCATAACGTGTTTGGTTGAAAAATTTTAAGAATTTGGAATCAATTCCATTCCTGCTGTGTTTGGTTGGCAAAAGGAATGGAATGAAATTCCTTCAAAATCCCATATATATGGAATTCAACATTAATGATGATATGAAAGGATTGTTTACAATTCAATGGAATTCATATTATCTTTATCATTGTTATTATTATTATTATTATTATTATTAGTATTATTATTATTATTTATTTATTTTATTTTTATTTTTTATTTTAATTATTATTATTATTTTATTTTTATTATTTTTATTTATTTTATTATTATTATTATTATAAACGATCATTTAATTATTATTGTAATTATTATTTTTTTTATATAAACAACCATGTTATTAAGATTTAAAAATTATTATTTATTTAAAATTGAATATAAATTATTATTTATTTAAAAAAATTATTATTATTATATTAATTTTTTTTAAATTAAATATAATTTATTTATAGCTTACTTTTTTAATTTATACTTTAAAAATACAATTGTATTTTATATAAAAATAATATTTATTTAATATATTAGTTTATATAATATTATTTAAAAAATTATTATTATAATTTGATAAGTAATTTATTTATTAAATAATATTTAGTTTATTAATCTTAAACTAAAATTAAATTTTAAATATTTTAATATAATTGTTTTTCTCATTTCATTCATCCAACCAAACGTCGTTAGTATTTGCAGATTTCAATTCCGATGGCGATTTTAAATCCTAAGGATTTCAATTTCTAACATTCCATTCCTTCACATTCCAATTCCTTAAATATGATTCCAATTCGTCAACGATTCGAACCAAGCAGTACCCTGAAGTATCTATGTTGTCGAGGTAGGAACTACACAAGTAGGGTGCCTCCATTGTTAAGCCAAAAATGTCAATTTTTAGTGTAAATTTTTTTTTTAGGATCATTTTATTATAATGCACCCCATTATAAAATCAAATTGCCCCCCACCTTAACATCAAACAATGTAAAAACCTTATATCTCTATCTTAATCTATCAACTTTTAGTGTAAATTTTTTTTATAACATTTTTATTAAAGTTCATCACAAATTTTATCAAAATTTTTTTTTTTGCCCCCCGCTTTGAAAATCCTGGGTCCGCCACTGTATGTTGTGTGTTGCATTTGCAAATTTGTTTGAGTTAAAATTCGCCATGTTCTCGCAAGTCGGAATACACTGCATCTTTGTAGTCATACAACCGTTGACATGTAAGTAATTCTGATTCCATAATGTGTGCTTGTATGGTATATAAATTGGATTTTGTTTATGTTCATAGCATGATTTTTTAGTATGGAACAATGATTTTGTTTATTTAGTTAATACGGAGTACTATTAGAGCACAAAGTGTCATAACAAGGCTCAACTTCGGTCCATTCAGCTCGGTAGTATCCGTTTTTAGCAATGGCACTCCTCCTCCTCATAACAAACCTCAACCTCTTCATTTGAGTAATTGCACCACTACCACTTTATTTTTTTTATTCAATTTTCACTTCCAAATAAACACTAAATAAATTCATTTCATTCAAATTAAAAATACAATACATAACACAATAATAAAAAACAACACGATCTGAGAAAAAAACAACACGATCTGAGAAAAAAAAAACACGATTAAAAAACAACACATACTACTGGATTTAATCTTGACATCCCATTTGGACAATTTTTCAAAATCTCCCAAGCGTGAACATATTTGAACTCCTTTCTACCAAATTGTTCTTTGGAAGCTTAGTTTCGCATTTTGAGATGAGTGTGGTCATTTTGAGCACTTAAATGCGCAGCTGTTTGTAAATTGCGTTGAACCTTTGCTGTCGGCGTTAATCCTCGTCCATTTACCGTGATTGAATTTTTGTATGCGATGGTCATCTATTGTGCGATTATTGAACATATGCATAACGCCGCTCCAAAAATATTTTGGAGCGGTTATTTTGCATATCCATAGCTTGCAAATTTCTATCAAACTTAGCCAGCAAGATTTCTTCGAACTTGTTCCACTTCAAATTTTGAGACATTTGTGTGTGTTTTTTTTGAATTGATGTAGATGTGAAATAAAATGGTGGTTTTATAGATGTTATTTATAAAGGTGGTTTTCAATTTCAAATTCAAATTCAAAAACCGGGTACTGTTGGGCGGGGTAATTCAAATTTAAATTTTAAAGCCGTTTACATTGAGTGGGTAATTCAAATTCAATTTTTAAATTCAAAATTCAAATTCAAATTTTAAATTTTAAATTCAAATTCAAAACCGAATCATTGTTGGTGGGTTAATTTTAAATTCAAATTCAAACGGTTAAGTTTTTATATATAGTATCATACCGGCTATTAGTTTCACACACAAATAACACAATTCACACACAAAAAATGTCGCGAGACTTTTCTCGGCAATTCCCGCCAGGAGAGTTGCCGAAACCGACTTTCCGTCCCGGATAACTTGCCGGAAACCAACTTTCCAACTCGCCGAGTTTGAAGTTTACTCAACACCACGAAAATGTCTTTCCGGTGGGGTTTGAAACATCCGTGCACCTCCCAATTGTTCCAAGTCCACTGTGAACGGTCCACAAGTGGATTTTCAAAACCACCCAAAGCGGGTTAAGTGAGGCTTCCTCCGGCCGGCAGCGAACAAGATGAAAGAAAACGTCAGGGAGATATCTGCAAAGCGAGCAGCGTGAAAAGGCTGCTTGCCGTGAGCAAAAGCACGGAGGCTCAGACCTCCAGACAATTATTTCGACATAATGGAGAGTCGATACATGAATGGGGAGTTTTATTCTCCGCCAACAAGTGATGATGGTTTGGACTCGGATGACTCGTTTTTTTAAGTGTTTAGTAGTTTTATTATGTATTTCATGTTTTTATGTTGTTTTTAGGGATCCCTCTGTAGTTTTAATGTTTAAGCTTATTATGTATTTCATGTTTTTAGTTAATCTTTCAAGTTTCAGTTTTTTTTGTTTAACCACGAGAAGCTCAAGACTCTCTGACCTAACCTTCAAATCAATAACACTTCACCTTCACCTTATTATATAAAACTTTACAAATCTTACAAAAATAAAAAGAGAGAAAAAAAAGTTCTTTGCTTTTGTCGAGAAGGTTACCTTCGTCGTCCCCACAATTTCAATCTTCACGGCGAGCCACAACGAGCAACCCCGGTGTGGCGGCGAGCCACGGCGGGGCTCCACGTCACCCACGGCGAGCCACGACCATCCCCACACCGGATGCTCTTATTTTTTGTTCAGTGTGCATAGAAATGAAAATGATCTGAGGTGTTTGATTCAAGGCATGGATGGGTTATGGTCTAGGAGAACTCATGCGACTATTGGCGTTGGGGAAGCCATGTTAGGAATATTGTTGTTTTGTTTTGTTCGTTAGTTTACTTAGCGACATGCAAATCTGAACGATGCACACTTCAGTATGTGTACTGTTACTGTGTAGTTATATAACTGTTTGACTTTGTGCAGAGTCTCTTACATTGACTTAATTGAGATTGTTAAGTTATTTGCCAAATGAGATGAAGCGATGCATAATGGCTCTTTAAAAATGACCATTTTAATGTACAAAAGGTGTTGGAAGTCAACTTGAAGCTCATACACTTTAGGCTGAACACAGTGACAACCTAGTTCATCTGTGCCACATCAGCTTTCTCTCTCCGACGACCTGATGACGACCTAGTTGCCACAGTGGTAAACAATACAATTTTTCAGAAGTTAGTGTGCTTCGAACTAGTTTGGATGGACAAACTAGTTCATGATATTTGCCTCCAACAACCGAACGCAACCTTCCTCCCACAATGGCCTCAACCTTGCTCAACCTAGGTCGACCGAGAGTGGCAACCAAGCCATTGTATCTAGCCTTATTGTGGATAGCTCTAGTGATATACAGCCTTTGACTTATCTGGAGTCTACATTGATAGGCTTTGATAACTTTGTTTCTTTATGAACTCACAGTTCTTAAAAACAAACAACATAGTTAGAGCATGTTCAATCATAACACCAATGACACCGTCCATGTCAGCGCCACATCAGCTTCAACATTTAACATTAACATCCTCAAAAAACACCCACAATCATAACATCCCAATAACATCAATAACATTTTATATTTTCAATTTCAACCCCTAAACTAAAACAAACACTTCATTTATTAAACTAAACATAACATTAAATTTGAAAACATATTACAACATCGAAAAAAAAATTACAACAAATAAAAAAAATACATCGAAATTAAAAAAACACACCGCAAATTAAACGTTACAACATAACGGAAATGACAACGAAAAAAAAAAACAAAACACAGTAAATACTTATTCATCATCGTCGCTCTCTTGTTGTTGTCCATGTCGTTCAAGATTCTTCAGCCAAACATGCTCCATAAGGTCCTGTTGGAGTTGGGTATGCGTTTGTCGGTCGTGTATTTCTTTTGCCTTTGCGTGAGTATCACATCTTTCGACCCATCTTCGTTGCCTCAAATTTGCTGACGGATCCACTCACAGTTCGTTATAGTCACGTAATGCAAATTTTTGATCTTTTATAATCATGTTATGCAAAATAATGCAACAATACATGATTCTACGTATCGTGGCAATTTCCCATTGGCGTGCCGGTTGTTGTAGTATACCCCAACGGCCTTGAAGAACACCAAAAGCACGCTTCATATCCTTTCGCACTTTCTTGTCTCCTTTTAAAGTACGTATGTTTTTCATCAGTTGTTGCGGTGAAGGATTTGACGAAAGTTGCCCACTGTGGATAAATTCCATCGCCAAGTAACCCCCGTTCATACCTAGTTCCGTTGACCATATAAGGTGCTCTTGGGGCATTATCAGCAAGAAGGTCGTCGAATAATAGGAGAGGTTATCTAAAACATTAATATCGTTATTTTCCCCGCCATCCCAAAAATGCATGCCGATCCATAAATCTTGAGAAGCAACAACTTCAAGCATAATTGTTGGGTATTTTTTATCACCCCTAGCAAAATGCCCTTGCCAAGCCACTCGGACAATTTTTCCATTCGGTGCATACAGTCAATGCTACCAGCATTCCCGAAAACCATGTTTTTCTTCATGTTGTTGTCAAATTTTTTGAATGTCGGCCCATGTTGGTTTTCTTAAATACTCCGGCATAAACAAATAAATAATACATTTGTTAAAATTATCAAGACATACTTTTGAAGTACTCGCACCCATTTGCAAGTATTCATCAAATGCTTCGGTGTTAGGTGCGTGCATGATTGGCGATATGGCGACGTACACTTCATTAGAGCACTTATACTCATTCGACCACAAGCATCAGGTGTTTGCCTAAAGAAAGTAAAATGATCGGAATATTATCGAAGTATAAGATTCAATACCTTCAACTATTTGCGGAATAGTTTCGCTCATCTGAAATCTTCTACGAAAATTCGGTTTGAATACTTACAACCTTGTACAAAATAATCGAGCGAGACGTTCTTCTCAAGCTCACGCTCATCCGCGATATATATGGGTACGAACGACTAGGATGTTGAGATTCAATACTTTCTTCTTGTTCCAAGGTGATACTCGTACTGCGGGCCATAAATTGAAAGTCTTCTTGGTCTTCTCTGTCTGACCAAGACAGAGGAATATCACCAAATTCATTTGGATCCATTGTGAACGAACTTGATTCTTGAATTATCAAAGTGTGACAGGAAGTATATAAATTGTGAGTTTGAATTATGAAAGTGTGAAAAAAATGGAGTTTTAGTTGGGTATTTATAGTGGTAAAAAATGGTTTTGATTTTTTTTTTTGTAAAAACTAGCGTTAGGCTAGTTTTGAATTTTTTTTGAAATCTAACGGCTACTAGCCGTTGCAGGGAGTAGATTTGAAATTTTTTTGATTTTTATTTTAAAGCCACTAACGGGCGTTAGTGGAGCAACGCGCAAGGACCAACGGTGAAATAACGCCACAACTCCAACCTTTAACGCCACTAACGGGCGTTATTTTGCCTTCTAACGCCGTTGGTGCGTTATGATTGGGCATACTCTTATAACAATCCATATGACTATATGAGTCCTAAAAATTAATTCGTCATTATAAATAAGATTGAAACATAACTTGATTTTAATGATCTGTATGTTTTTTCACTTGACTCGGAATTTGGAATCATGACTTGAAATGAAAATCCGACGGTATCAGTGAATGTAATGTATAAACTCGTGCATGACAAATACTTGTGCCAATTAAGAGTGGCACGGGAGGACAGAATCCCCTCGTAGAATGAATCCATTAAGTTGAGATACAACCTTGTTTAAGGTCCAACCAAGTATACATACGAATCCTTTACACAAACTCGTAACTTGTAAGGCTTGCACGTATAGATACATTAATCACAGTTTCGTATTTGTAGCTTTTATCTACACTTCAAAAGAATAGAAGATCTTTTTGGGCCGATTAACGGAAGCTGTACATCATGGATCAGCGTAAGCCATTTGTATCAAGTGTTCTTGCATTTGTTTGGTTATTCGTTTTTAACTAAGGGTTTTTCTAAAAGTGTATCAAAGATTTCTAGCGGTGTGTTCAAACAACTTATACTCACTCCGTCTCAAAATAATTGTTCACCGACAAAAAACAAGCACTTATAAAATCATATATTTTTTACAGTTTTTTTTAAGAATGACAAATTTTCAAGTAACTACTAATTAATTTATAACTTCTTTAATGTTTGTAATAATAACCTCAAATGAGTGTAGTATTGTATATTTGATTTAAGTGTTCTTGCATTTGTTTGGTTATTCGTTTTTAACTAAGGGTTTTTCTAAAAGTGTATCAAAGATTTCTAGCGGTGTGTTCAAACAACTTATACTCACTCCGTCTCAAAATAATTGTTCACCGACAAAAAACAAGCACTTATAAAAACATATATTTTTTACAGTTTTTTTTAAGAATGACAATTTTTTAAGTAACTACTAATTAATTTATAACTTCTTTAATGTTTGTAATAATAACCTCAAATGAGTGTAGTATTGTATATTTGATTTAAATTCCCTATCTAATTTTGAATGTGGACAACATGTTGAGCTGATTATATTTTGATTTTATTACTCGTATTTTTATTTTGGGTTTTGCTAATATGTGTTCATTTGGCACAGTAGAAACAAATTAGCAAATCCTTTTATTTTTTAAAATTCGTGGAGTTCTTTTAGCTATTTGAGTACTCTAGTGAAAATCTAATCTTTAACGGAGTATTAAAGATATTTTGCAATTATACTTTCTGACCTTGGAATTTCCTTTTCAAAGAAAAAAGATTTGATAGCATGACGTTTTTAAGCGTCTCAGATCTTTCTGTAATCATAGTTTTGATATGGTGGCAATCTTCATAAATGTGAAGTTTAATACTGTAGCTGAAAAATGATTTATATTGAATACTATTTTAATGTGACAAAGTAATAAAAGCAGCGTCGACCTCATAATTAATACGAGTAGTTCTGGTTTTAATTTATTTTGTAGTTTTAGTTTTATTCTTTTGAATGGCAAACATTCTATAAAAACAACAAAAAAGGACTAATATATTAGTCCTCTTGTGTAGTTCGAATTAGTCATAAGTAAGTTTTTTTAGTTCGAATTAGTCATAAATGAGCCGAAACCCAATCTTTTTAAAAAAAAAAACATTTCTTGTTCGAATTAGTCATAAATGAGTTTGTAAAGGGAATTTTAGTTCTAAAAACTTGTTCTATAAACATATAACTAGCAGGTACACGCACGTTTCGGCGATGGATACTTTGTAATCAAATTTTTGACGAGTAATGATTTTTTTAGAGATAATGATTTTATGTATGACGAGAATTTTGAGAAGTCTCAAAAAGCATTTCACCGGCACTCAGCCCTTCTCCCCTTACTCCAAGAGCCGAAACAGCCTCTATTCCTTCAACAACAGTTAGGTTCTTGGGCCATCGTAGAAACATAGATAGGGTCGACGATAACTTTATCACACATTATTTCATTTTAAAATGCCAAGCATACGTGCATCGCGATGCATGGCGATACCAAAACGTTAGTTAGTAGTGTTATGAGGTTGTGATAACTGACGGTGAAAGGCACTTGCTAATAAGTAGATGTTATGTAATATGTGTCACAATATCATATAACGTGTGAACATAGAGAATTTTCATGCTTTATATGTTTACATGTTTTCATACTTTATAGATCATCTCGTATTTTTACGTGTACGATTTTTATCAATCGAATTTATTGCAAAATGATTAGGATTTCACAAAACTTGTACTAAAATACATAGATAATAATTGTTTTTGAATATGCAAATTTTATAAAAATTAAATATCATGGCCAAACAAAAATTTGGCATTAAACTTACATTAATGAATGCTCTAAATAATTATGTGTAAAAAAATGATTTCTTAATGTATTATACATATACTTAATCATTTGTACATGTTCCATATTAAGTTATATAGCTTAAAATTAAGACATTTAATGAAGGAAATTGTCTTCCTTCATTATAAGATAACTAGCAGGGTACCCGCGCGTTGCAGCGGCGGGTACCATGCAATTAAAATATTCAACGATTTTTTTCAGATCTATATTTGATTATACAATAGATATACGAAAGACGACAATTTAAGTTTTTAATAATTCTACGCAATAACAATATTTTTTATATAAAAACTGTAGATTATCCACGCGATGTTTTGACAATATTGAGTTGGTAAGTGCAGGTTAAAGTAGTTTACAATGGTGAGTCGTAAGTTATCATTAAATAATAACACCATAGCGAATTTTAAAAATCACTTACATTATACTAAGAAAATTTAGTTCTCTAAAAACAATGTTTGTTATATTTGTCCCACATAGATGGATAATAAAAGTAAAATAGTACTTATAAAGATAAAGAAAAACTAAATATTCAAAAAGTTATGTGAGCTACTTTAAAAAGTATAAATATTATTATACAAATATATATAATAAATATTAAATATATAATTAGCACTTAGCAATTTGCACCTTTGCATCATTTGCTTTGAAAAAATTGTCAAAATTTTATAAAACAAAGTTTTTTAGTTTTTAAGGTAAGTTTTATCAACAAAATTCTAAAAGATGTATACGTTGGTTCTCGAGACACTCTTGCGATTTAAAAATATTTTTTGAACATTGCAATTTCTTATGCATTTTGAAACTCTATTGATTTAATAATATCATTTTCAGACGATTTTTATGGGCTAGCCGAACCCGTGGTGACTCCGGTTCCCGATTAAACCCGTTGGTCCGGTCCATTTTTTAAAACAAATGTACCATCAACTTGTTTACATATAAATTATATGAAGCTTTGTGTGTTTAATTAGTTTGTACAATATGTATAATAATAAGTACTTTTCATATTAGTGGTGTTTTAAAAATAACATTTATTATGTAATTATTGTTTTAGACGTTTTTTTTCTTATATTAAATTACTTTGTATTTTATTAATTATTTTTTTGAAACATGTGTACAAAAAGTGCTTTAAAGTGTTGCAACCAATGGTATTATAGATATACTTATTAAAATTTGTCATTATAAGAAAGTGTTGAATTTTAATTTTTTAAGCCTTCCATATTAAGAATGTCCCAAATGCTTTATAATATAGTATAGATATGTGTAAATGTGTATAATCATATAAATTAACACTTAGTATTTAACACTTTGCACCTTTGCATCATTTGCTTTGAAAAAGTTGTCAAATTTTTAAAAAACAAAGTTTTTAGTTTTTAAGTTAAGTTTTAACAACAAAATTCTAAAAGATGTATATGTTGGTTTTCGAGACACTCTTGCGATATAAAAATATTTTTTGAACATTGCAATTTATTATGCATTTTGAAACTCTACTGATTTAAAAATATCGTTTTCGGACGATTTTTATGGGCTAGCCGAACCAGTGGTGACTCCGGTTCCCGGTTAAACCCGTTGGTCCGGTCCATTTTTAAAACATATGTACCATCAACTTGTTTACATATAAATTGTATGAAGCTTTGTATGTTTAATTAGTTTATACAATATGTATAATAATAAGTACTTTTCATATTATGGGTGTTTTAAAAATAACATTTATTATGTAATTATTGTTTTAGACGTTTTTTTTTCTTATATTAAATTACTTTGTATTTTATTAATTATTTTTTTAAAACATGTCTACAAAAAGTGCTTTAAAGTGTTGCAACCAATGGTATTATAGATATACTTATTAAAATTTGTCATTATAAGCAAGTGTTGAATCTTAATTTTTTAAGCCTTCCATATTAAGAATGTCCCAAATGCTTTATAATATAGTATAGATATGTGTAAATGTGTATAATCATATAAATTAACACTTAGTATTTAACACTTTGCACCTTTGCATCATTTGCTTTGAAAAAATTGTCAAAATTTTATAAAAAAAAGTTTTTAGTTTTTAAGGTAAGTTTTATCAACAAAATTCTAAAAGATGTATATGTTGGTTCTCGAGACACTCTTGCGATTTAAAAATATTTTTTGAACATTTCAATTTATTATGCATTTTGAAACTCTATTGATTTAATAATATAATTTTCGGACGATTTTTATGGGCTAGCCGAACCCGTGGTGACTCCGGATCCGGATTAAACCCGTTGGTCCGGTCCATTTTTTAAAACATATGTACCATCAACTTGTTTACATATAAAATGTATGAAGCTTTGTGTCTTTAATTAGTTTGTACAATATGTATAATAATAAGTACTTTTCATATTAGGGGTGTTTTAAAAATAAAATTTATTATGTAATTATTGTTTTAGACGTTTTTTTTCTTATATTAAATTACTTTGTATTTTATTAATTATTTTTTTAAAACATGACTACAAAAAGTGCTTTAAAGTGTTGCAACCAATGGTATTATAGATATACTTATTAAAATTTGTCATTATAAGCAAGTGTTGAATCTTAATTTTTTAAGCCTTTCATATTAAGAATGTCCCAAATGCTTTATAATATAGTATAGATATGTGTAAATGTGTATAATCATATAAATTAACACTTAGTATTTAACACTTTGCACCTTTGCATCATTTGCATTGAAAAAATTGTCAATTTTTTAAAAAACAAAGTTTTTAGTTTTTAAGTTAAGTTTTATCAACAAAATTCTAAAAGATATATATGTTGGTTCTCGAGACACTCTTGCGATTTAAAAATATTTTTTGAACATTGCAATTTATTATGCATTTTGAAACTCTACTGATTTAATAATATCGTTTTCGGACGATTTTTATGGGCTAGCCGAACCAGTGGTGACTCCGGTTCCCGATTAAACCCGTTGGTCCGGTCCATTTTTTAAAACTTATGTACCATAAACTTGTTTACATATAAATTGTATGAAGATTTGTGTGTTTAATTAGTTTGTACAATATGTATAATAATAAGTACTTTTCATATTAGGGGTGTTTTAAAAATAACATTTATTAAGTAATTATTGTTTTAGACGTTTTTTTTCTTATATTAAATTACTTTGTATTTTATTAATTATTTTTTTAAAACATGTTTACAAAAAGTGCTTTAAAGTGTTGCAACCAATGCTATTATAGATATACTTATTAAAATTTGTCATTATAAGCAAGTGTTGAATCTTAATTTTTTAAGCCTTTCATATTAAGAATGTCCCAAATGCTTTATAATATAGTATAGATATGTGTAAATGTGTATAATCATATAAATTAACACTTAGTATTTAACACTTTGCACCTTTGCATCATTTGCTTTGAAAAAATTGTCAAATTTTTAAAAAACAAAGTTTTTAGTTTTTAAGGTAAGTTTTATCAACAAAATTCTAAAAGATGTATATGTTGGTTCTCGAGACACTCTTGCGATTTAAAAATATTTTTTGAACATTGCAATTTATTATGCATTTTGAAACTCTACTGATTTAATAATATCGTTTTCGGATGATTTTTATGGGCTAGCCGAACCAGTGGTGACTCCGGTTCCCGATTAAACCCGTTGGTCCAGTCCATTTTTTAAAACATATGTACCATCAATTTGTTTACATATAAATTGTATGAAGCTTTGTGTGTTTAATTAGTTTTTACAATATGTATAATAATAAGTACTTTTCATATTAGGGGTGTTTTAAAAATAACATTTATTATGTAATTATGTTTTTAGACGTTTTTTTTTTCTTATATTAAATTACTTTGTATTTTATTAATTATTTTTTTAAAACATGTCTACAAAAAGTGCTTTAAAGTGTTGCAACCAATGCTATTGTAGATATACTTATTAAAATTTGCCATTATAAGCAAGTGTTGAATCTTAATTTTTTAAGCCTTCCATATTAAGAATGTTCCAAATGCTTTATAATATAGTATAGATTAGATTTCTCATTTATAGATGGTTGACACAATTTCAAGTAAATGTCCTTATACTGTATAACCTTTGCTTAAGAACGTGAAGCGTTTGTTAAACAAGTAGTTAGCTACTCCTAACAATAATCCCGACTCTTGAAATCGATCCTGCAAGGATCTGTGGATCCGTATGGGTCTGTGAATAATCCTTGTTTTGCTTATTAAACAAACATTTTGCTAACGTCAAATTTTTTATTTTTAGTATTATTATATATTGGCGTCAATTATTCTTGCTTTTTCACTTTTTTCTATCATCGCCGCAGCATTGCGTGGGTACCATGCTATCTTTAACTTTATCTTTAATATTTAACTACTATAAATCATTTAGGCTTTTATGTTAATAGAAATGCTAGAGCCACAAAAATTTTAAAAAAAATATAAAAAAAACATTCACACTGACATGTTATCTAATTTATGTGATTCTTTCTTTTCTTTTTAAATTCTCCCTCTTTCATTCATCCACAAATATACATGCATGTCATTGTGCGGATGCTTTTTTTGTAAAATTTTGTGGGTCTAGCATTCCTTTTCTATCAATAGGAGTCTTAGGGTGTGTTTGGTAAAAATAGTAGTAACAGTGAGCAATGGCTGTCAGTAGTAGCTGTATTTTTTTTATAAAAATGTTTGAAAACAAAGTTGTAGTTGTAATTATAATTTGTAAAACAAACGCTTCTCTCTGGTGCCTTTATTTTATTTTATTTTTTTATACCAAAGTCTCATCTCTAATCGTTTCTCTACTCTTAATCATGTTCAAATCCTTATAACGATTGTGTTTCTGCATGATTAACCTTGTTTAATTCTGCGTTTAACATTATTTTTATTAGGATATTGGACCGATTTGATTAGGGATACAATTTTTTTATGGTTTTGATAAATCGCTTTTTAGGGTTTCTTATGGTTTCGTTCTTCCATATTTCCTTATTCTGGTGATCCTGATCATCATGGATGTTGGTTAGTTATTATCTGATGCTATTATTTCATGCCTTAATCCTGTTAAGGTGATTGGTTTGAATATAAATGTTGATCTTCTTCTTTTTGCTGCTGCGATTGCTTTTTTATTAGATTAGTGTTGGATCAGTCCTAGATAGATCTTTTGAGCCTTTAAGAAATAGATAGAATACCTGTGTAATCACAAGCAAACTATAGAGAACCTCTAATAAACTTATACTCACGTGGAATATGAACACAAGAGTTAAAGAAGATAATAACAACTAAACTTTTGATCCTCTATGGATCTATATTAATTCACTAATAATGTTTTCAAAAGTGTACATGACTCATAGCCGCATGTTTCTTTTATACTATAAGAAACCCTAATACAGATGCTTACAAAACGCGTAAAAGATATGCATTATCTCTTCCTAAAAATAACTCATGCATATCCTACTAATTACTAATATCTGATACTACTATCCAGAAACAATACTATCACATAAGCGCACTATCGACTGTTATATCAGCAGAAATGAATAAAACTACCAGCAGGAACCTTATCGAAAGGAACCGCTATATACTATTACATTAATTTCAATAATTTTTAACAATCCTCCCCTAAACTTGAATTTGACTTGGTTAACTTCAAGTTTCTAGATAGATCTTTGCACATCAAGAGGATTGAGTCTTGCAGCAGCTAAAGCAATGTAAATAACCAGCAGCAACTCTTAGTACCACCTGAAACCAGTAAGGAAGTCCATGGATCCATCAGCAATCTCCTATGAGAGCAGCATCAGGAACCAGCAGCAACAGTAACCTGAGTAGATTTGATAAGCCTTTACCAAGTAGCTACTCACTCTTAGGCTAGCTAGTTCTTTGGTGGAATCATGACATCACCCTAGGGAACTAATAACCAGTCCAACACTTAGAACGTGAATCAATGGTGTGTTGAAGAACCCTAATGGTTTTTGGCAAACCATCACAGCCATCAACGAATTTGAGGTGTCTTTACGGCCGCTTTCTGGACTAGTCATGGTATTCCACTGCCTTTACCACAAGCCATGAACTTGTGGGCTAGCCAACTCTTCATCGATGAGGACATGGTGAGTTAAGCACCATACATATTATTGGCAAATTGTCAACCATCCAATGGATTTGATATCTCTTTACCAGAGCCGTTTGCTCATGGAGTAGCCAATGTTTGGTGTGTAAGACTAGGGTACATTGATAACCCTCTGATTTTTAGTAAATCAGCAACTGTCAAGCATTTGAGGACTCCACGAGGCGTACCCCCATGGTGAGTTAACTCTTTGTCATCTAAGACATGGTGAGTTAATTACCATTTGAAATTTGATACAAAACTGTACAACATGATCCTCAAACAGAAAAGTTAGTAGACAAACAATATATACAATTTTTTTTCAACTAAAGAATTAAAGAAAGAAACAATATATAACAACAAGATACCATACTCAAGAAGCAGCAGCAGCATTGGCAGCAATAATTCTGTCCTTAATAAGCTTAACCAACTGCTCTGCATGCAGCATATCATTTCTAACAGGTTCAGAAGGGAGCACCAGCTTGTGTTTCAGCATCTGAGTCATCACACTTACACACAAAGGGTATTGTAGATCTGAAAACATATAAGCATAGAGACCAGACCCAGTTTGCACCACATGAACATTAGACAAAGGGAAGAATCTCCAATTCCAAATCTTCCAAGTATCCCGTCCAGTCCATATCTCAAACCCTTTCCCATCTTGATAGATAGAATCAAACAAGACATAGAGATCTCCCAAGGGTACAAGACCAAAACCAGTAGCTGCATTAGTCTGAAAATACTCAGTCACTTGACCATACAACTTCAACAAATCCTGTCTATCCACCATACTTAGAATCTCATTCAGAAAAGTGAAATGCTCCAGTGTCCCATCTCTTCTATATATAGTATTCACCACACCACCCATAGATTGTGTCAATTCCCGTCTATCTAAAGTGTTGGTGCAAATATTACGATATTTAATCTATACATTCTCATTTGTTTTGTTGATGACAAACATGTAACTTGTAATACATAACGTAAATTGTATAAGTTACTTGTAATTATATTTTGTCTCAACATACTCTTAACACCTCTCGACGACTCAAGTCCTTGTATGCTACAACACAGGTTCGTACATGTTTGTTATGTTGCGTTATGATCAAACCCCCAATAAACCATTAAAACATGTTTAGTTAAATAGTTTATGTATAACAACTAGTGTTTACATATTGGGTAAATACATACATAACTAGTATGTATTATAATGGGTAATATAAATGGGTAGAAACTTAAGTATTTGACCCATTGACCAAATACATTGAATGTAGTTGGGTAAAACCCAAAGTCCATGACCCATACCCAATGTCTAGATACATTGTACCCTTGGTGGGCACTCAAAACCATAGACTAGATGCATTGCATCTTGTAGATACATTGAATCTACTTGGTACCCATAACCCATGACCCATATCCAATGTCTAGATACATTGTACCCTTGGTGGGCACTCAAAACCATAGACTAGATGCATTGCATCTTGTAGATACATTGAATCTACTTGGTACCCATAACCCATAACCCATGACCCATGACCCAAAACCCATGGGTAAAAGGGAGCGTCCACGGATCCCGATGTAATGAGACGGATCCTCAAGGGAGGGATCTGTGGGATCCAGGGAACAGTGGCTAGTTTTCTTCAATAAATAGTAAGCCATTTCTTCATTGTTTGATACACCTTCACACATAGTTTCTCTCCACCATTTCTAGGATATTTAGATCATTAGGAAACATGTAAACCACCCTCATCTCATATGATCATAATGCTTCTAACTTTCATTTGTTGTAAGCATACTCCCGAAGTGATCCTCCAAAGCAAGCTTAGAGATCTTGCATCCTTACCTACTGAAGTGATCACCCATCACAAGCATACAAGCACATGAAGATCTTCTACAACAAGCTTGGGAAACGTGTCATCTTCATTCATAGAAGACTAACTACATCATGCTTTGTGTTCTTGATGTTTGGTTTAGAACTTCATATCCATTAGACACATTGTCTTGGATATTGTCTAGTATCATATTCTTGTATGTATGACTGGACTAGATGGTTTATGTGTTTGTGCCATAAAACACAAGGTTTGTTATGTTGGGCCACAAAACATAACGGGTATCATAGAAGTCAAGTCACAAGGCATTAGTGAAGGGTACCTAGAGATCGAGTCAAAGGCATTAGTGAAAGGTGCCTAAGGTGTACATTCGATATGGTGTGATTCGATGTACAAGATAGATTAGTATTGGGTCCAAGGATGGTGATATCCTTGATGGTGTTGTAATAAGGAGTGGGTCTCCTTTGGGATTAGGTGTTGTGTAGTGTTGGTAGTAGTTCCTCCATTGTAATGGAACTAGGTACTTAGCCTAGTACCTAATAAAGGGTAGGCGACGTTGTGATAGGTGTGGTTTACCTTGGTGTAAAGAACCCGGTGGTTAGCCTAGTACCGGATAAAGGGTAGGCGACATTGTGGTAGGTGTGGTTCACCTTGGTGTGAAAGAACCCGGTGGTTAGCCTAGTATTGGAAAAAGAGTAGGCGACGTTGTGAAGGATTCTCCGCCATAAGGAGTTGGTGTCGTGTAGTGATTACGAACTCTCGAGTAGGTGACTCGAGGAATGGAGTAGGGCAAGGAAGGTGTCCTTGTAGCCGAACCACTATAAATCCTCGTGTTGGTTTGTCTATCCTTTTACTTATCGCTTTACGTTTATTCTTGCATTACATTGTGGTTGATGTCTATGTTTGTGATACATACTTGGTCTTTTAGATAGTCATAAACTATATTTAACACTTTACATATTATGACACGCTTGATCAAGAAAAAGAAACCGGACTAATAATGGTGAAACTTGATTTATAATGAACCATTAATCTTGCGGAATCTTATGTGATATTAAAGGGTTGGCCTTACATGCCGTAATGCGTTAAATGCATCCTCGCGTCGAGATTAGCAAATGCAATGGTTTATACTATAATTGATACAAAAGTTTTAAGTTTGAAACGGAAACGTATTCACCCCCCCCCTATTCGTTTTCACATAAAGGTGACCACACAACAGGTTCTTCATAAGAATCATCAGAATCATCAACCTTGATGAAGGAACTGTCAGGAGCCTGCAAATCAAAACCCCTAGAACTCCTTTTCTTAGCACGACTCTTCTGTCTTCTTCTAGGAGTGGAATAAGGAGAAGAAGCACTAGACCCAGTAACATCAGGAGTAGGGATCACTGGCGTACCAATCAGGAGAATCAGCAACCTCCTTAGCAGTGGAAACAAGTTGTGGTGAGGGTTCAACAGTTTTGGGAACACCACCAGCATATATGTTCTGAAGTTCATCCGTGGGAATGGGTTTACCAACATCAGCAGGAATAGAGGTATCTACATCAGTGGGAACCTCTTCAGCAGAAACAGGTTTAGTAATATCAGAAGGATTCCTTGGTGTTTCATCAGGAGGAATAATCTGAGTCTCTTCAACAGGAAAAGTTGTTTCTGTTGGTGTCTCCACAGGTGTGTTCACTGGTGGTGAGTCCCTAGCAATGTTGTCTTGTGAACTTGGGATCTCCTCACTAATCACTGTGGAATCTCTAGTAATCTCTTCAGTAGAAGTTGGAATGTCATCAGGAGCATCAGTAAACTTCAACCTCTTAGTCTCTGGTCCTTCCAAGGTAGATTGAGGTCTCTTCAACCTTGCATAAGGATTGATGCCATCCCTATTCAACTGATTAAGAATTTTCACATATTCAATCTTCAAGCTTCAACTATCAATTTCCTCACATATGCCATAGTCCACCCAGTATTGTAGATAGTAGAACTCTGACACTTCACAAACTCCCTCATGTGTTGCCTTTGCTCAGATTGAGTTGGAGGCTTATCTCTCTTAGCTTTAGCCTTCCTTTCAGCATCTGCCTTCTTCCTCTGATTCACCAGTGCAATCATACTAGCAACAAAGTAATCTGAATCAAATGCATCCCCCAAGATGGATTGAGCAAGGGATGGATTTGTAGTAACTTCACCCATAATCTGTTGCCAATTTGCATCTGTAAAATTGAGTGAGGCATCATCAAGCTCTTTCTTCCTTTGAGGAGTTATGTCAAGAACTGTGTGAGTCTGTCTTTGAAGATCTGCATCATAGTCAGCCTGAACCTTTGCTGCTATTTCCCTGTCACTTTGTGCAATCTCATGAAGCCTAAGAAGCCTAGACTGTTCAGCTTTGAAAGCAGAGAAACCATTTCCTCTTCCATCATTGGAGCCTTTCCCTTATCCACTTGTGAAATAGATACTGGTACATCATCAAAAGTATCCTTGGGATTAGAAGGAATAGGAACAGGAATCTTAGTAGCATCATCAGCAGGAGGCTTATCGATAGAAATGGTATCAAGAGGATTTTGCACTGTATCAGAAGGAACATTGACCTCAGTATTATCAGCAGCAATAGAGGTTTCAGAAGGATCCATAGAGCTACCAGCAGCAACAGAATTACACCTCTCTAATGCTGATGCTATAGAAGTTTGCTTGGTCCTTCTCCTTTGGGTCCTTCTTTATTTAAAGACCTTAATCTCTAGAGTGAGAACAGGCTCAGAAATATGATCTTTCTTTGTTGCAGTATCATCCAAAGAGACAGAGGCCAAAACATGTAAAGCATCTAAATCAATATCCTCCTCCTCCTTATCCTGCTCATCTTCTGACTCAAAAACAACAAAATTACTCCTCCTCTTATTCAACCTATTTTCCAGCTCTGTCACCCTTCCAAGCAATTTTACCACAGCTCCACCAAGAGATTTCTTTGTCTCCTTAAGCTCTGCCTCAAGATCATCAACCTTTTGAACATACCTGTCAAGCAAACTAGACATTTTCATCAGCATATCAGAATCCTCAGCTCCACCAGCAGGTTTTCCTGAGGTATTAGGAGCATCATTGGATCTGGGAGGAGAAACATAATCATCACCACCAAAATTGGTGTCATCCTCAAAGGTATGTCTAGTTGGACTTAAAGGTTGGTCAACATTTACCTCTGGTTCAACACGAATTTGTTCCTGTATTCCAGAAGCAATGACAGGCTCATCAGGAGCAACAATTCTAGGAGATGGTGGGGCAATAGGTGTAGGGGATGGGGGTTGTTGGTCATCAGTGGCAACTGATGCAGTTGCATCAGGAGCAATAGAGGCCCCAATATCAGCTGAATCTGATGCAGAGGCACCAACAACATTAGGGATAGGTGGCATAGGGCCACCAGCAGCCTCATCAAAAGACGGGTCATTGCCACCGGCAACATCAGCTGCACCAGCACCTTCATTGCCAATAGGCAACATAGAAGGTAAAAGGGGTCTATGCTCTCCAGCAAAATTGGTCCTCATGGTAGCAAATAATTTAGCAATCAATTTTCCAACTGCTCTTGGGGTTTGATCTGAGGTTTCAATGCCTAATATTATATGAAGAAATCACTGATACATTAAAAATTTATGCTTGGATTCCTTTATATTTTTAAGCATTTCCTCAAAGATGTACCTTGAAAAGTTATAATCTTTACCTTGGGGCAAACAAATTATAGTAGTAGCAATTGAGCTGGAGAACCGATCCCAACCCCAGACTTAGGACTTAAACACTGAAGGAGGGTATGAACTAAAAATCTCCATTTAGGGCAAAATTTGTTTTTATACCATATGAATTTCCCATCAGTGGGATACCCTAAGCTGGCCAAACCAGTGATTATTTCCTCCCTATTATTCTCAAAAACACCTCCTTCATCATTTAATTGCAACTGAGTCCTAATAAGTGACTCAGTAATGATGCATTCTTGTCCATCAATAGTGGCCACAATCTCCTTGGGTTGACCCTCAGGAGATCGCTCATAAGCTGGTGGCAAAATTGCCTGACCAACGAGTCATAAACAACAGATGGACTAAAAGTTAGGGCATACCTGAGTTTAGAGCGAAGAAGGAAATCAACCATAGGATCATAGACATCACTTCCTTTAGCTCTTTCCAAAAACGCTACTTTATTGTGATCCCCTTTGAATGCAAGTGTCGCCATTGAGATGATTTGAGAAGCTTGAAGATGGGTTTGATTTAAAATTAGAGGGAATTGATCAATTAGGTTGTGGGATAAATGTAAGAGTAGTGATTGACATGCCTAAATGGCATGCCTAATTTCATGCCTAACAATTAGATTACAACACTTGTACTAATCAAAGGCTATCATGAGGAGAGAGAAATATCATACTCCACTTGTCATATGTTGAGTGGATTAGGCATAAAATTAGTCATTCCATTTAGGCATGACAATCATTTTCCTAAATGTAATTGGCTATTTAAGTAAGTTACTTAAAATAAACATTTAAATTGGCAACAATCTCATAATGAATCTTTGACCAATTTGACTTCAATTAAATCCCATATTAAATTCCTAATTATATGAAACCAACAGCATTTGAAAGTCAATCCGCAGAAACAATTTAGTCAAACAGCAGCAACAACCAAAAGTTTGACCACTGTTACCATTCCAATGCTACCAGCATAAACCATCATCCATCAGCAGGAACAACTACGAAACTAGCAGGAATGAAGAAAAGTCAAACCCTGCTATAATTAACTACGCATTAAAACTCTGTAGACTTAACCCTTATTAATTCATACACCAAACAAACCAATACTTCCTTTAATTCTAACAAACTTGGATTACACCTTGACTTTGACTATAAATATACCCTTTGCCTCATACAGCCCATACACACCATGCAACCCTAACACAACAATCGATCATCAAAACTACCACAATGAGCAACTCACCCAACACTCCGATTGAGATTTCCTCTGACTCATCAGAGAGTTTGCCATCTAATGATGGATGGTTAAACTACTTCCTTCCAAACTACACCAACCCGACTTTCATGTCCACAAACCCTCCACCTTCACCAGCACCTCTTGGAACTTCTTTAGAGGATCTGCCTACCCCACCTTCATACTTGGGGTATGAAGATACCAGTTCTGAGCTTAACTCCATGAATAGCTTTGTCTCAGCATATTCAGACACTGATGATGAGAATGGTGGATTGTTGTTCCCCGTTCACTATCGTTTAAAATAGTTTAGAAATATAAAACAAGTTTATAGTGAACAATGACTGAAATTAACGTAAGTAAAACACACTAGATAATTTTCCACATCATATTCTTATTAGAAATGAATCGCAAAGAATACGTTACCCAAGTACTTGCGGAATAGCACTTGGGATTGAAATGACAAAGGTTGGTGACTCCTCTCTAAGCTCAGGCTAAGTCTGAGCACAACTCTTAGAACACTGAGCTATCTAGGGGATAAAGTTGTATTTGGAGGAGTGAAAAGATGGCTTGCGTGTATGTGTGTTTTACAATTCACAAGCTTAACCTTTTCACTCCATCTCTTATGTTATTTATACATGTATGAGATTTAACTCTTTCCTAAGTGACAAACTGACATCTTACAGAAGACAAAATAGTGATGCATTTTATCTCTATTTACAAAGGATATTCTAGGTAGGAGACAAGACTACTTTCCTAAGGTCAGTGATGACACTGAGCCTGATCTTTTGCCATTCGGGGAAAGTTGACTTTGGTTGATAAGGACTTCGTCTTATCTGATTCAAACTTATCGCGCCTTGTCCCGCTCATTCTTGAGTCTTTACATCCTTGATCTTCTACTTCAGTTAGTCTTCAGTGTAAGTAGTTGGAGAGGAGTCTTAGGGATTCATTGAGTTATTGTCATCACTCACTGAATCCATCATCTTCTTCTTGACTCAATCTTCACCCTTTAAGTTCCGCCTTACTGAGTGGAGAGACTTCTTCTTTGCCTCGTCTTGAGTATCCGAAGATGACTCACTGAGACTGTCGATAACATGACTGTTGTTTATAGGACTAAACACTTGGGCTATTTCCTATTCAAATCCTAGATCAAGGGGTTTGGGTATTTACTGAACCCAACAGTCTCCTCCTATTTGGATATACAAATAGCCTAAGTGATTGATCAGTGTAAGTGAGCAAATGGCTTCTTCTTACACTGAATGTACTAATGAATACAATAAGGAACACTGAATATTTTATCAAAACATACATCGTTTATTGATCAAATTACAAGGTTCCTATCACTAGTACAAAAGGTAATTCAAAATGATGTAAGTCCAGATGGATTCCCAGTGCTTCAAGCTTGACTTTCTTGGTGATGAGTGTTTCCCTGTCAGGATGGTCTCTTATCTTGGCATTTAAGTCATCTGAACGACATTTCAGGAGTCAATTTGAGAGGCCGGTTTGTAGCTTAGCATTGCAGCCACACCCTGCGATCAATGTCACTCCACCTTTGAAATGAAGGCTTTCCATATACATCAATGTGGAATAGCCCTCTTTCGGGCTTCTCAGTTACTAGGCAGTTCATGAACTTAACACCCGAGGCGGCTCCTGTTGCATTCTAGTCCGTACTTTTTATCTCGGTGGAACTCAACCCTCTTTCTTTTACCTTATGATGACGTGGTTGAGATCCTTGTGGTGCGATTAGGGCGGTGAATTCAGTTGTGCTGGTGTATCTCTCGATCTTTCATACCTCTTACTGAGCATCTTCATCAGCTCTTTAACCACCGCCTTTTGCTTCTTTTATATTATTGGACCGAGTTCATCGAGTTCAGTGATCCCAAAGTCAGTGAATTTTAGGGGATCATGTGTGACAACTCGCAATTTCAGGTCATTTCTCAAAATTTACTATTCATCTCGGGAATTTACTATTCACTGGTTACTATTCAAAATTTTACTATTCACCATTTTCGAAGTCGAAGTAATATTCTGAGAACGTATTTCAAAATTTACTATTCACGAAACACTATTCATTCCCGGAGAAAATCACTATTCAAGTTTCACTATTTCATCGTTTATCGTAAACTAGGTTTATGAGTATCAAATTCGCGTAACCTTAATGGTTTAGCTGCGAATTCATGAACATATCATCGAGGACATTTCATATAGACTAGGATTAGTCTACATATCATTAGTAACATCGTCATCATAACAGTTCATGCATGGAATTGCATTTTTCATTAAACGTTTACTTTTCTATTAAATAAACGTTATCGCGTAAACATTATATTTGAACATTTGATCCGACACTTCCAAAAAAGTATTCCGATATATTTTTATACTCATTTTAAGACTATAAAAATTATATTATTAGTTTACGCGGTGTTTTAAATTTATTTTGTATATAAATTGTTATATTTATATAATCACGACGGTTTTAAGTAAATACTACATAATATTATTTCACTCAAATTTTGCAAGAAATGTATTTTTATAATTTTTATTACTTCAATATATTTTATTTTGTCCCGTTAAAATTTATTTTTAGCTAACGCTACCTTAAATGCTTAAATAAATACACAAGTTATTAATTATCCTTAATTAACTACACCTTTACTCTACATTAATATACTTAATTACTACAAAATGCATCAAGCCTTTTTCTTCTCATATATGTCGACCTCATGGTGACTCACACACTCAATTTGCAAAATATCTCTTACATATATAATGTATTAAACTCTAACATAACTACACATACAACTAAAATATCACAAAGTGTAAAAGCTCTCATCATTTTCCTCTCTTCCTCTCTTCACAATTGAACCGGTAAACCATGGGGATCAAGAGGAGATCATCAAAAATTTTCAAGACAAGTTATTTACACTCTAGTTACACTCTTGATTAAGGTTGTGAAATAAAAACCTTAGGTGTTTAGGATTAATCCTTTGTTCATAAAACCTCATCAAGTTAACTAGTAAGCATCTCATATCCATTTTCATCTTTCATATTTATTCTATGTTCATTTCATCATTTTTGCAAGAAATCATGCATGTTACATATGAGTTTATACCACTTTTAATGTTTTTATTACTTATATTGAAATATGATCATCCTATAAATTATCCCTTGTAACATATCACTTTTGGTGATGTCTAGGAACCCATG
>OU343220.1:226264231-226327085 GCA_910596185.1 Chrysanthemum makinoi
CGGTTCCTGAGATCTATATCTCACACTTGAGTTACGGAACACTATGGAAAGGGTGAAGGATTTTTGTGAATGATCGGAATCACAAAACGAAGTCACCATTACACTGTTGAGACTTAAGAACATTCTCTAATTCACGAAGTGAACCAACAAGCTTTATACCACACTGTGACTCACTCTCCAGGTGCAATCAACTTTCTGGTTATGGCTGAATACGGGTAATCACCAAGCATTCTCCGCGTAGAGCTTAGAGTATTCCTCAACCATGGAGAACACTCTACATGATCATCACCAAATCTGTTTCGGCGCGTGGCGGTGGCTATGAGCATCCAAGCTCATGGAGCGCACCAAATATTTGGGGCATTGGTCAACATAAAACACATATTGCTCAGACTCAATTTGGGATGACATGATGTATTTCTCAACAAACTTGGCTCGAAGATTCCTACATGATATACTTTGTTGATCGAGCACTTGGACTTCATCTTGATATTCCCCAAGAGGCTAAATGACCGGAGCAATCCACGATATGTTGGCCGGAACCTATTCTGCTCGGTCAGGAATCAAAGAATGATCTACAAAGAAAGGTCTTCGTGTTGCGATTTCCTTCCTAGCGAAGATGTCGAGCTTCGAAGCATACAAAGGTATCGGTTAGCGGTTAGACAAAGGCAAAGTTGGTCATCTCGTGAAAAATCTTACGGAACACCTAAGAGAACCAAAAGGAAGTCTTTGGAAGTGTTACAAGTCTGAGATCTATAGGAAGCTTCCCAAAGGAATCCTCCTGCGTAAAAGGATTGTTCTGTAAAGGAAGTGTGAACCTATTCCACTCGAACGCAAAAGCTTGTGGGCCGAAAGCTCACGAAGATAGCGACCAGAGATGAAGAGATTACTACTGGAATCGCAGCCGTAACACCTCGCCCCGGCTAAACCTCCAGTCCACCGGTGATAAAGGAAAGGAAAGACGTTACTTGTACCTTATGATGAAGCTTCGGATCAAGAAGAGCAAGCCCCGGATATATCATATAGGAAGAAGTTTCATATCGTTAGAACACCTTCAAAATTTGAAGAATTTGCTAAAGACCAAATGGGTGGTCAGGAGGATCAAGTGGTCTTTGCCACTCTGAACCTTCGATCGCGGTTAATCAACCCGATAAGGGAGCTGGTGCCACCACTCTTATGCAACAACAAAAGCTTGTGGAGGATACTATCGAATATGAGTTTGAGGAACGGGCGAAGTCGAAAAAAGATCAAGATGTTGATTATGTGCCGTCGTTCTTCTAGAGAGTCTAGCGATCAAAGGAAGAAACCTCTGAACCTCGAAAGGATCAGAGTCTCCTCATATCTCTTCATCATCAGTTAGATCTTCTCACTCCTCGCCACCACCATCAAAGAAGTCAAGCAAATCATCATCCAAATCCGTGAAGAAACCATCTAAATCTTGGATTTCTCAAGCTCATGAGCGGATTACCAAAGGTGTCAAACAAATTCGAGAGAAAAAAGCGTGCTCAACAAAAAGCTAATTTCTTTCTTTGATCACATACGACATATGTATGCGAGCATGAAAAGATCAAAGGAGAAAGGAAGTTTGTTCAGGAATTCTTGAAAAATCACCGTCAAGAGGAAGCTGAGCGAAATGATGGAAGGCTACGAAAAAGTACCTTACGAGATGCGTTCCTAAAGTCACAAGGGTTGTTCACCAAACAACTTTATCCAAATCTTATGCGGTCGCCAAAACTATTAGATCAAGCCCAACCGTCAATCAATCAGATCCGGTTGTTAATAATGAATTGGTGGCCAAGCTTGTCACACAAATATGCGCACGATCAGGGACATTTACTTACGATGAAGGAAAATTGTTTCAAGCATTCTTTGGACTACCAACAAAAGCTTGTAGATTTGAAATGAAAAGTCTAAGCGTCCTAGAGGCGATGAAGACAAGGATAAGGATAAAGACTACGCACCTAAGCGTCGAAGCATGCGGTGAATCTTCTTTGATGCAACCTCCTCCTAGCGGGCTCTGTTCAACAAAATCTCCTCCTCTCGTTCTTCTCTTGAAAAACCTCGGGGCGATTCGAGTTACCACGACTTCGAGAAAACGATGATCACTTTGGTATACGGTGGTGGCGATGAAAGGTCCTTGAGCCCTACAACAACCCACCTCTCCCCAAGTTGAAACCGGAATCATCATCTAGGCCTTGCGAAGAAGAAGAAAGGCCTGGCTGCGTCGTTATCATGGCTAGATGACGATAAAACAGAGGAATTTGAATGGTTAGCTACTCTTGTTAACAACACTCTACCACGAAGAAGGTCGGAATTTGGTAGAGCGGTTCTACATTGGAGCATGCAAAAATTACGAAAAGTTCCATGTGAAGAAAATGGCGAAAGAGTTGAGGCGAATCAAAATGAAGCATTTCAACTTCAAAAACAGACTACGAAAGTGCCCTGGTCGAATATCACCTTGAAAACATTGCTCGAGCTATGTCTAACAACATGGATTGGCTCAACCGGGAAGCAAACATTGACTTCACACAAAGGGACAACCCTCCATACTACACCCATTGGACCAAACCTCTACCAACACTTGGACAACCAGGTGAACCAAGGATTCCGGATACTTCTTCAACAAAGACTTGGATTTCTACTACGGTGGCGATGATTCAAGAAAATATGCTACATCGTTGACACTTCCATTCAGCCATTTGTCTACTCAATGCATAGCCATTGAGAGCGTGCCAATCACTTGTTCTCCAACCGCGATTGGGGCATGCAGAGATGCATTGTATGGGATTCATCGGCGAGCGGGCGAATCTACTCTAGAAACATGCGGGTTGAGAGTCTCAACATGGGTGCATAGTTCTAAAGATATCGTTGCCATCATACACGTTGACCTTTAGTCTAAGTGGGACTACACATTCCTAAAGAAGATCGTAGTCAAACGACAAGATGAGCGGGACTATGCTTTCTCACGAGGGCGACTTTGAGAATTTGTCTCTCAATGACGAACATGTACCTTGCCAAAGTGCGAGTGCATGAGACAATTCTCAAGCTACGATTACAGCGTGAATTTATCAAGTCACTTCTCATCTTCATAAGACGGATTGTCATCAAGGAGCGTGTAGAAGATCTCGGTACGGCATTGAATCTTATCGGGCGTGTCAACTTCACTCCTCAAAGCTTGATCTTCCGATATCAACCGGCTATCTCAATATACACTCATCGGCAAACCTTTCGGCGTTGTTTACCGTAGTGAACTTCAAAGAAAATGCTTAATGGCGTGTAGCGAACTCCACAAGTTAGGGATCATACTTTGAAGGCTGGTTAGGGATGGATTGGCATACGGTTGAAGGATATCGCCCGAGAAAATTGGGTCTCCTAAGCGGCTGGAATTCTCCGGGAAAGGAGGATGTGAGCGGATCATCACAATGATTGATGAGCGGTTGTTTGAAGGGATCGATTCGAGGCGATTGGAGGTTATGTCGATTGGTGACCGGGATTAACATAGCAGGTTCCAGCATACATTGCACACTCACGGGAACATCAACGCACTTCACGGGTACCCCTTGAATTGCTTTTCTTCATATCATTTTGGATGTTTGATTGAATGTAATGTGGCTTGTACACATTACGATTATTACAACCCGTACTTGTAAATAAAGGACCACGTGAGTAGCGGTGCCACAATCCTTATAAAAGGGGCGAAAGCTTCTTACTTTTGAGTAAAACCTATCAAACCTTTCACTTTTCAAGGTTTTGCTCAAAGAACAAGTACTTTCCCTTATGATTTTCAAAACCTCAACCGTTTATATCACTTTCGTTGAGGGGAGTACTTGAATCAAAACTTTGTTCAAAAATTGTTCTCGATGGTCATTCTTCTTCGCATACTTTCGAAATGGTCATATTTATTCTCAAGCGTTTCAAAAATAACACTTTAATATGCCATTTTGAGGGGAAAAATATGATAAGAAATATGTTGTGTAAAATGCAAATGAATTTGTGTGATTCGGACTTAACCAGCGAATTGGCGATGCTTAGCGTTGGTAACTTCGAAAAGACTTGTCTGGGCGGGTAATAATTTCAAGCTAGTTAAGCTAGTGATGTAAGCGTGTCTCCAAAGGACTTATGCGAGTAGAATGTACCATTAGAAACTCTTGATAAACATGAACTCGGCGGGTTTGCGACCTTTCAGGATTGTCTACACCTTCACGGTAGTTATTAGAGCTAGTTGTCACCTAAAAGCGGACAATGCAACTCTTTAACTATGCCGCGTAACCGTGTCTCATGGGAATTGTCTATCTTGAGTGAATCAATTCAAAATAATGGCTCTTTTTCCTCCTTTGTGCATTTTAACCGTTAAAACTCTTAAGCACATGTGGAAGGGGAGCATTTATGCAAAATCTTATCTCAACGATGGTACTAAAATGTTTTCATTCCAAACACTTGAGAGATTTTTCTATCAGTGGTTTTTAATGGCAACATAGGTTAGTCATGGAGTTATAAGGTGACTAAGGTTAGGAATAACCGTCCTATGATCCGCCAGGCGGAGGATCTACCAGGACACCACAAATAGTTAGAATTTAGAAGTCCTTAGGTATGATTATAAAAGGAGAAAATGAGAATGGGAGAAAGAAGGAGTTGAAGAATTAAAAAGAAATGCAAAGAAAAGGGTGAAAAGAAATAGCCCTCAGATTATTCAACTTAGGGCGGACCACGGGTTCAATTCATATGCTCTTGGTTGTCTTACTTAGTGGCGCCGTATTGAAGATTAAAAGTCGTCATGGACCCGATGGCGCATGCTAAACCTTCTTATCCACTCAAGTTTCTCTCACGAAGCTTGTTTCATTCTCACGAGGAACCCTACGTAAACTATCGGCTTTCTCTTAGAGATTGCTGATATTGAAGAAGGAGACCCTCTCCTAGTCTCCGCTCAGGAAAACCAAAGCGCACTATTGAGTCTAGAGCCACGAGATTCATCAAAAGATCTCTTAGGTACACTTGACATTTCAATCACTTGATGATCCAACAATAAGGTTTCGGTGGTACATATCAAGTCCTTCCAGATCTTAGCAATGCAGTAGAACATTTATGAGAGGTTCACATTTGTGATCCTCGGTGATTGAATGGAAACTCTGCCGGGGTCAACATCAAACGGCCACGACGGCGGGAAACCCGGCAACTCCCATGGATTGGCTTAGTGGTCTCAAGCGGTCTCTGATGGTGGTGATGCTTGATGTACCTCGTGACTCATCTGAATCGTAGGTGTACCGGATACATCGTGTTATCTCACTTGTGGGACTCCAGTTCAGGAACGACCTTTGTAAGAATTAGAGTTGTGTTTCTATCTTTGTTAACACTCTCGAAGTTCAAACTTGTAAGTCTGGAATCGCTTATTACCGTTTAAATGTTTTCTTCTTATGGAAGCTCTGGGCGGAATGATCGTCGCGATTCTTCTCATGCTCACGCCAACATCATCATCACTAATGGAAGTTCTATCCAAAAGCAACACAACTTGTCGAATGATTCTTCGTCAATACAGAGAATCTACAAAGTTAAAGACTTAAAGAACTCCATCGATCTGAATTCCAGCGTCAAAGAAGTGTGAGCATGTTGAAGAAGGCGTGGAACCTTTGTAGCGGCGAGAAACGGGCGGAACTTGATCTTTGACAACAACAACATAATATCACTTTCACCACAAAGAACAATGATCAAAGAACAAAGTTAATGATGGCGTCAAAGCATAACCGTTCAAAGTAAACTATCTCTCTACACTGGGGAGATTGTTCAAATCAAGGCAATTCTTCTCACAAGAAGAATGTGAGGAAGGCGTCAAAGCTACTATTACATCAAGCGCCACCGTTTTCATCACCAACACTTGAGTGTTTGTTACTCATATGTAATAACACTTGAGGGGAGATTGTTGGAATCACTCCTAAACCTTATTCAAGTGTTAGTTACTCATATGTAATAGTTAGCTTATTATGGCCTTTATGTTTGTTATTAGCCTTAGGCTTATGTAGAAGGCCCATAAGCCTAGGCCTAGCCAATAAGGAAAAGGAAGGGAACTAGGAGTGTTGCCCTAGCTTCCCTCCTATAAATACCCTTGTAAACCTTCATTTGAAGGTTGGTTGTTCAAGTTATTCTCTTTCACTCACCTCTTCACATAACCGTTTCATATAGGTGTGTGTGTGTTTGGATACTTGTTCAATCGCCTCTCTATCTTTCTATTAAGCTTGTGTGGTAAAACTAGTGACCTAACACTTAGTATCACGAAATGTCTTTGAAGGAAACAAAGTTGAGTTCTCTGCTGAGGATTTCACTACGAGGTCGAGCATTGACACGGTGGAACAACTTAACTTCAGACCAGAGGAAGATTGTTTGCAAATCGTATCTTGGGCATTCAAGAAACTACTAAAGCGATGAGTCGCAGAAAGATGAAGTCACGGTTGGAGGCAGAATTTGGAATCACTTGATGGTAGGAGTAGAAGTCGAAACAAGTACCACGATCCGTTTCCCGAGGTTAACTAGGATGGTTTCATGGTTTCCCTTGTGGAGAAGTTGATCGACCGATATATATGGGCATTGATACCAAAAATTAGGAGGGATATCACCTCATCAAACCCAACCGTTCTGCAAGCCGCTGTGGGTATGGCGTACCGCTTGACAAATGATGTGATCAGGTCTGGAGGACTAACAAAAGCAAACGATAACGGACGAAAGCGACAGGAGGATCACTTATTGGGTCCTGAAAACAGTCAAGCTATATCACACAAGCTAGCCACTTGTGAATGGCTAACCGTAATAAACTTAAAACTGCTCAGAAACCAATACAATGAAGATAAGAGAATATAGTGGATTCTCGGGTCGTTAAGTCCCACGGAGACTCAATGGTGTATCAAACAACTTTCAGACGATAGAATGATCACTAAGGATAGTGATCAGCAATGATTTAGATTGAATTATTACACTACTGATTGATTGGAATGGAATTGGAAAGCAATTGGAAAGCACAACAATCAGATGAGACAAACGTAAATACGTACGTTTAAAAACTACATAAACGTACCAAATAAAAAATGAGATCTAAGAAATAAAAGACCTAAAATATGAAAATGACATTTTTGAAATCCTAAAAATAAAAGAAAATTATTAGAAAAAATTATTTTTTACTACTATTTATTTAATTATTATTAATTACAAACTATTTTAAACTATTTATTAATAACCTAAAATAAAAGAAAATATGAAATAAGGCTAGAAAAATAAGATTATGATTCAGAAAAATCTAAAATATTATAAAACTTATTTTAAAACTAAAAATATATTTTTTTACACTTTTTATCTAATTATTATTAATTAAAAACTATTTAAAACTAATTAAAATGCTAGAAATTACAAATTTAACTAAGAAAAATCTGGAAAAATATTTTTTTGACTTTTTATATTTATCCTAATCTAGGAAAATTGAAAAAATATTTTTTAAACTTTTTCTGATTTATTTGGATTAAATGCTAATTAAAAATGCTAGAAAATGACATAAAATGCAGAAAAATAGCAAATGAACATTGAAAAATATGAAAACTTCCAGATAAGTCTAAAATAATATTCTAAATCTATGAAAAATATAAAAACATGGGCTTATGTGAAGGATTATGAAGCTGCTGAAAAAGTACTTATGAATAAGCACTTGTAATAAGCTATAAGCTAGAAATGAGACCCAACTGAAAGAAGAAGCTATAATATGCTAAAATGACAATTGAACAAGCTCAATGACTTAGAAATAAGCACTAATTAAGCCAAAATAAGCATAAGTCTTAAGCTTTGCACAGGCAGTTTTTCAGAAAAATGGGTCAAAAGAAGCTAAGTAAAAAGCACTTAATAAGCTGATTAGGAGTGAACTAATATTTTTCTAATTTAGTTAAGCATTTAAACTTTAATATCCCAAAGGCTTAAGTCCTAAATCCTAATGATAAGATCACAGTGAAATTGTAAAGTTTATTCAAAAACTACTTCTAGGAAATTTTGACTTTTTAAATAATGAACCATTTGACTTTTATGAACTTTTGCTGATCCTAGTTAATCTAATTTGGTATATTAGGCTAATATGAGACTGAATTAGGCTAGATAAACAACTTATGAACTAAGTGACATGATTTGATCACATAAAAATTCCCACATGTGAGTGTGCAATTCAAGTTAATTTTGACTTTTAAGCAAACAAGGACTATGTTTAATGCATGAACTGAGCTTTTTTTAATACTAAAATGACATGAAACAATAACAAGCAATGTCACAGATGTCCTCTAACACCATTAAAACAGTGAATCCAAACACCCTTCAACACCTCTTTTTGAAGATTTTCAAAGGCTAACACAGATTAAAACCATGAAAATGATTAAAAACTTTATACTAACTATATTTAAATAGGATTAGGTTAAAATTAACAGATTTTAAGCATTTATACTAGAATAAGTAAGTTTTAAGGAAATTTCTTACAATGTCCAAGCTCAAAGTGAGGATCAATACCACTTCCTATAGCTTTCCACAAAGCTCTAAACCATAATCAATCAATAACCAACATGCTTCAGCTTTTGATCTTCATTTCCATGATTTTTGATTTTACAACTAATTTATTGGTATTTTTGGAAATTTTTATGTTTAAGCTCTAAACTGAATTTAAAGAGATCTAATAGCTTATAAGAGCTTTAGATAAAGCTTATATGAGCTTACAAGTCTTTAACAACAACTGATAACAACCTTTAAATATTTTGAGAATTCGAACTTGAAAATTGCATAATCTTGAAATGAAACTTAAAACTGAAATTGATGTTAACAAAAGCTTTATTACACACTAATAACTTGAAACACAAAGCTTTAAAGATTAAACATACACTGAAAAAACTAAAACTTATTAAAACGACATACTTAAATTAAGATTACACTACTCTCCTCTCTTCTTCTTTCTCTTCTCTTATTTATACATCAAAAAGCATCCCACTTGACTTCTGAGCCAATCCCACTTGCATTCTTGGCCTTTGGATTACTTGACTAACTTTTGGCCATCGATGAGATTTTGGCGGGAAGACTAATATAGCAACTGGGGGGGTTGAGTGAATGAAAGGAGAAGCAATAAATGATTCTTGTTTTGTGTTGAAGTGGAGGGGACAAGGGGGTTGAAGTATGAGCTGGGGGGATGGTTGAGAGCAGGTGGGCAGTTGGGAGGAAGGAGGAAAAAGGGAGGGAAAAAAAAGATAGTGTGTTTGACCAGTGGGATGAGGGGGTTTAATAATAAAGGGAAGGGGTCACAAAGGAAGGGGGTCATTTGGGGTTTTGACAAGGCCAAAGGGTATTAAGGGTTTAATAACACAAGGACCTATTTGTAATTTCGAAAATTCAGGGGACCAATGCGCCAATTGCAAAAAGTTGCTCCAAGGGGATAAAAGTGACAAGCTCCAATAGTACAAGGACCAAACTTGACATTTTCAAATTTCCAAGGACCATTTTTGCCAATTTTTAAACTTGAAGGACCAAACTTGTAATTTCTCAAAACTTTTGATATTTTTCACCAAAGGACTAATTTTGACAACTTATGATTTTAAAAGGACCTTTGGTGATTTATCTTTTGAAATTAAGTGCTCAGGGACTATTTCTGACAATTTTTGAAACTTGGGGGACTGAAACTGCCAATTATGCAAACTTAGCTCATTTTTCATCGAATTTTAAACATTTTGCATTTGAAACATATAAAATGCAATTTTGGAATATTTTCAATATTTTGATGCATTTCTGAGCATTTTTAAACGTTTTGCAGTTCAGATTTAAAAAAAGGTATTTACTTCATCACTCATCACTAAACTATTGCTAGTCCCTAGCAATCTTTTGAGAAAAAACTTAATGGATTTGAATCTCTTTACCAAAAGCCATTACTTCTGGAGTAGCCAAATGTTTTAGTTCAAGTAAGAACCATGGTACACCGATAACCATGTGATTTTGAGCAAATCACCAGCTTTCAACGGTTTGATTTGTCTTACCGAGCCGTTTGCTCTGGACTAGCCAACTCTTAGATAAATTATCAATATTATCTTTGGTGAGCTGATTACCAATTATGGGTTTTCCACTGCCTTTACCACAAGCCATAAACTTGTGGGCTAGCCAACTCTTCACTTTTAAGGATATGGTGAGTTGAATACCATACAATTTTGGGCAAATTGCAAGCCATCAACGGATTTGAGATATCTTTACCAAGAGCCGTTTGCTCTTGGATTAGCCAATCCTTTTGTTTATTAGACAAGGTGGACTGATAACCAATTGAGTAAGTGCAAAACACTTACTCCAAAAATAATTTTGGCCAAAAATGGGGGAATTGGGCGATATAATTACATGATAAAATTCGTGAGAATTCCCCCCACACTTAGAAATGAATATTGCCCTCAATATTCAAAGTAGGCGGTTATGCCGAAACAAAGAACGTAAAAGGGAAATACTACGGCCATTTTTTTTTTTTTTTTTTTATTTTAAATAGCAGGGGGGGGCAACTCCCCCACACTAGGGTGGTAGAAAGGGGTAAGAAGACAGAAATATGGGTGAAAACCCATATAGTGTGCTACTGTTTTTGATTCCCGAGTCGCTAGCTTGACTCGACCCCGCATTAATTTGTTCTTGGGGAAGTAAAGTGGAAGAAACAATCTCCATCGGACTTTCATTCAAGATGTTTGGACAAACATTTGAAGTACGTGAAAGTTCCACATCGATGAGATATAGAGAGATCCGGCTCACAAATAATAAATGAAAATGCCGGGGTCAAAGATAGTGTCTTCATTCCCGAAGGAGTGAAGAAGAGAGGAAGTCACATCATAAGTGAGGAATGGAAGAAAGATGTTTATAACAATTAGGATCCATTCTTCATCCTCAAATGTAGACATATCGGGAGGAAGGGTGAAGGTAGTATTATCAATAAGCAAACTCTTATGATAGAGTACACCTTCCTCCGAGCCAATATCATCCTCAAGATCAAAATAGAAATGATCATATTCCGGAGGAGATATGTCATGAGAGAGTTCACCGGAGAACTCTTCATGAAGAGAATCATTGGAAAAAGCCTCAAGCTCAAGAGATGTTTCGGGCTTGTCCAATGTAGAGTCACTATCCTCTACGGGGATAGGAGCTGAAGCTGACTTAGCACAGAATGATTCGATCTTAGAAACGAGGAGATTTATATTGAACAATTTTTCACGAAGTATCTCGTCCTCAATTTCCAGATCATCAGAATCTCTCACTTCCTCTAAGCTAACTAGCTCAGAAGGTAGCTCCTCGACATAATCGATGTCTCCATAGGATAAAGAATCGTCAAACGAAGTACAATCGTTGTCAGAATCGAAGAACATATCAACATGATCATTTGGAATGTCAAGAGGAGGGTAAGAATTATCATCAAGAGGCTTATCACACATATTACCGGAGATAACCTCGGACTCACTTGGGATTGGGACAAGGCTCTCAACACTAGACGATTCCATTTCTGGAATAGTGCTAAGAGGCTCGTCCCCATTATGAGAGAGTCAATGGGAGCTTCGGGTGTGATAGCAGTAGACTGAGGGAGTTGAGAAATGAAATCGTTCAATTGAATAGCACTCTCCTCGTCGTCCTCATAATATTCCCTCATTTGAATAGTATCCTCATCATCATCGTCATCATCTCGGTTCTTATATTCATCTGCTGAAGCTTACATACCATTCTTTTCATTTGTAGTTTCTTTCGAATGCTTATTTCTTCAGAACTTTGTGGAAGATTACACTCCTCGTAATCATTGAAATGCTTTTGAAGGCTCGGAAGTCTGATTACTAGGATTAGCCGTTCGTTCCTCAGCTAGTATCTCTCCAATAGTTTTATCATGAGGATATTGATGAATGATGGAATACTGTGGGGGTTGAAATTGTCAAAGGGAGAATTTGAATTGTGAAAATTTTGATTCATCGGTTGACATTCAAAAGTCGCATGAGGACCCCCGCAATTCTCACAACAGAGATAATTGGGAAAATAACTTTCACCAAAGTTTTGATTGTAACATGGTTCTGGCTCATAGACAAGCGGGACCCGTGGTGGACAATCAAAACCGTAATGAGAATCATTCCCACAAAACTCGCATGAGTAGGATTCGTATTGGGGCTGTGGAGGTAGGTAGGAAAAATCGGGTGTTTCATTATTAGAAATGGGATCGGGATTACCGACAAATTTGTCTCCGAAACTCACATTGGTACATCGCCGACAATTTCCACCGTTAAATGGACCTCCACACCAGGAACATGTCGAAAACCATGACATAAAGAATTAAACGGATAAGAGGGATAAGAGATGGAGAATTAAACAGATTAGAGGATAAAGGATGGATATTTTTGGATTTTTGAAAAACATGCTATAAAAACAAAGAATGAAAATATTTTTGGTGTTGTTAACAGTTTAGGAAAAGTGTTAATGAACGTTTTGGATTATTGATAACTTTACAAAAGAAAATTGTTTACAAAAGGTGGTATATGTGCAAGAATGGGTCTGGAAAAAGTTTAACACACGCTAAAGCCTCCCCGGCAGCGGCGCCAAAATTTGATTGGGTCCTGAAAACAGTCAAGCTATATCACACAAGCTAGCCACTTGTGAATGGCTAACCGTAATAAACTTAAAACTGCTCAGAAACCAATACAATGAAGATCAGAGAATATAGTGGATTCCCGGGTCGTTAAGTCCCACGGAGACTCAATGGTGTATCAAACAACTTTCAAACGATAGAATGATCACTAAGGATAGTGATCAGCAAAGATTTAGATTGAATTATTACACTACTGATTGATTGGAATGGAATTGGAAACAGAATTGGAAAGCACAACAATCAGATTAGACAAACGTAAATACGTACGTTTAAAAACTACGTAAACGTACCAAATAAAAAATGAGATCTAAGAAATAAAATACCTAAAAATATGAAAATGACATTTTTGAAATCCTAAAAATAAAAGAAAATTATTAGAAAAAGAAAATTATTTTTACTACTATTTATTTAATTATTATTAATTAAAAACTATTTTAAACTATTTATTAATAACCTAAAATAAAAGAAAATATGAAATAAGGCTAGAAAAATAAGATTATGATTCAGAAAAATCTAAAATATTATAAAACTTATTTTAAAACTAAAAATATATTTTTTACACTTTTTATCTAATTATTATTAATTAAAAACTATTTAAAACTAATTAAAATGCTAGAAATTACAAATTTAACTAAGAAAAATCTGGAAAAATATTTTTTTGACTTTTTATATTTATCCTAATCTAGGAAAATTGAAAAAATATTTTTTAAACTTTTTCTGATTTATTTGGATTAAATGCTAATTAAAAATGCTAGAAAATGACATAAAATGCTTTTGAAAAATAGCAAATGAACAGTGAAAAATATGAAAACTTCCAGATAAGTCTAAAATAATATTCTAAATCTATGAAAAATATAAAAACATGGGCTTATGTGAAGGATTATGAAGCTGCAGTGAAAAGTACTTATGAATAAGCACTTGTAATAAGCTATAAGCTAGAAATGAGACCCAACTGAAAGAAGAAGCTATAATATGCTAAAATGACAATTGAACAAACTCAATGACTTAGAAATAAGCACTAAATAAGCCAAAATAAGCATAAGTCTTAACTGTTGCACAGGGCAGTTTTTCAGAAAAAGGAGTCAAAAGAAGCTAAGTAAAAAGCACTTAATAAGCTGATTAGGAGTGAACTACTATTTTTCTAATTTAGTTAAGCAGTTAAACTTTAATATCCCAAAGGCTTAAGTCCTAAATCCTAATGATAAGATCACAGTGAAATTGTAAAGTTTATTCAAAAACTACTTCTAGGAAATTTTGACTTTTTAAATAATGAACCAGTTTGACTTTGATAAACTTCTAATGATCCTAGTTAATCTAATTTGGTATATTAGGCTAATATGAGACTGAATTAGGCTAGAGAAACAACTTATGAACTAAGTGACATGATTTGATCACATAAAAATTCCCACAGTGGACTGTAGTGTGCAATTCAAGTTAATTTTGACTTTTAAGCAAACAAGGACTATGTTTAATGCATGAACTGAGCTATTTAATACTAAAATGACATGAAACAATAACAAGCAATGTCACAGATGTCCTCTAACACCATTAAAACAGTGAATCCAAACACCCCTTCAACACACTGTTTTGAAGATTTTCAAAGGCTAACACAGATTAAAACCATGAAAATGATTAAAAACTTTATACTAACTATATTTAAATAGGATTAGGTTAAAATTAACAGATTTTAAGCATTTATACTAGAATAAGTAAGTTTTAAGGAAATTTCTTACAATGTCCAAGCTCAAAACTGAGAATTGAGGATCAATACCACTTCCTATAGCTTTCCACAAAGCTCTAAACCATAATCAATCAATAACCAACATGCTTCAGCTTTTTGATCTTCATTCCACAGTTTTTGATTTTACAACTAATTTATTGGTATTTTTGGAAAATTTTCTGTTTAAGCTCTAAACTGAATTTAAAGAGATCTAATAGCTTATAAGAGCTTTAGATAAAAGCTTATATGAGCTTACAAGTCTTTAACAACAACTGATAACAACCTTTAAATATTTTGAGAATTCGAACTTGAAAATTGCATAATCTTGAAATGAAACTTAAAACTGAAATTGATGTTAACAAAAGCTTTATTACACACTAATAACTTGAAACACAAAGCTTTAAAGATTAAACATACACTGAAAAAACTAAAACTTATTAAAACGACATACTTAAATTAAGATTACACTACTCTCTTCTCTTCTTCTTTCTCTTCTCTTATTTATACATCAAAAAGCATCCCACTTGACTTCTGAGCCAATCCCACTTGCATTCTTGGCCTTTGGATTACTTGACTAACTTTTGGCCATCGATGAGATTTTGGCGGGAAGACTAATATAGCAACTGGGGGGCGGTTGAGTGAATGAAAGGAGAAGCAATAAATGATTCTTGTTTTGTGTTGAAGTGGAGGGGACAAGGGGGTTGAAGTATGAGCTGGGGGAATGGTTGAGAGCAGGTGGGCAGTTGGGAGGAAGGAGGAAAAAGGGAGGGAAAAAAAAGATAGTGTGTTTGACCAGTGGGATGACCGGGGTTTTAATAATAAAGGGAAGGGGTCACAAAGGAAGGGGGTCATTTGGGGTTTTGACAAGGCCAAAGGGTATTAAGGTTTTAATAAACACAAGGACCTATTTGTAATTTCTGAAAATTCAGGGACCAATGTTGCCAATTCTGCAAAGTTGCTCCAAGGGGATAAAAGTGACAAGCTCCAATAGTACCAGGACCAATCTTGACATTTTCCAATTTCCAAGGACCATTTTTGTAATTTCTCAAAACTTTTCATATTTTTCACCAAAGGACTAATTTTGACAACTTATGATTTTAAAAGGACCTTTGGTGATTTATCTTTTTGAAATTAAGTGCTCGGGGACTATTTCGACAATTTTTGAAACTTAAGGGACTGAAACTGCCAATTATGCAAACTTAGCTCATTTTTCATCTGATTTTGAACATTTTGCATCTGAAACATATAAAATGCAATTTTGGAATATTTTCAGTATTTTGATGCATTTCTGAGCATTTTTAAACGTTTTGCAGTTCAGATTTAACCAAAAATGATGAGTATTTACACACTCATCAATCACCAGGGAAACCGAGACCAGGACCAACAAGACAAGAGGCAGCGAATAACCAGGAACTATGGAGCGACGACTCAGGAGCGCAAAGGATATGCAGGTCCACATCCTATGTGTACTCGATGTAACTATCACCATTCAGGAGACTGTCCAAAGTGCAACAAATGTGGACGGACTGGCCACTTCGTGCGGAATTGCTCGAACAGGACTGGGAAGCTAGGACAAAGAAAAGCATGTTACGAGTGTGGAAGTCTAGATCACCTTGAATACTGTCCAAGTTGAAAAGAACTCCCGACCAAGGAAATCGTCGGCGTTGGCAATAGAAGGTCCACAGTCAGAACATTGATGTTTCCGTGCGTTGGTCGATTCTATCTGGGTGAGTCATTCTTTTGAACAACCACCTGTACAACATGATTTTGAGTGCATAACTTCCTTCCAATTGTTACCACGTTCATGACATTGATTAATTTGAGACCTAATGATATCGACCTTAGTTGTAATTTATTTTGTTGATTTGATTTGATTTGATTTGTGTAAGCAATTCCAATATCGAGCGAATCTTTCAAAAGACTTCATTCAAAAGACTTGTTTCCTAGCTTAATCTAGTGACAGTTTTTGTTTGATGAGTTGCGAAAATCAAGCTAAGAGTCAAGTTTACTCAAGTCGATTTAGTTTAATCTTATGACAGTTCTTGTTTGATGAGTTGTAAGATTAAATTAGAATCGACTACCTACAGGTCTTTTGAGGGCTACGTTCAATATTGGGTAAGTTTACCTCATCAAGTCTGATCACGAGAACGTACTTAGTTGGATGAGGAACCCATATGCATGAGCATTGACATGATTATTTAGACTATTCGTACGAGCATGAACTTTTGGAACCCTTGTCGCGGTTCGGACTATAGTTATCAATAATTGAATCATGAGGACGTGATTCCTCTAACAAGGGAAGAATGTCACAATTCTCAATTTCTGGTCATTTCTTAAATTTACTATTCATCTCGGGAATTTACTATTTATCGGTTACTATTCATCATTTTACTATTCATCATTTTTGAAGTTGATTTGATATTCCGAGAACGTATTTCAAAATTTTACTATTCATGAAACACTATTCATTCCCAGAGAAAAATCACTATTCATGATTCACTATTCATCATTTTTCGTAAACTAGGTTTACGAGTTTCAAATTCGCGTAACCGTAAGGGTTTAGCTGCGTATTCATGGAAAATCATTGAGAACACTTCATATAGACTAGAGTTAGTCTACATATCATCAGTAACATCATCATCATATTATTTCATGCATGGGTTTGCATATTTCATTTATATATATTTTTTCTATTAAATAAACGCTATCGCACGATAATTTATTTTGAATAATTGATCCGACACTTCCAAAAATTATCTTAATATATTTTTATACTTATTTTAAGACTATAAAAATTATATTATTAGTTTACCCGATGTTTTGAATTTATTTTGTATATAAATTTTTATATATATATATATATATATATATATATATATATATATATATATATATATATATATATATATATATATATATATATATATATATATATATATATATATATATATATATATATATCGACGGTTTTAAATAAAATTCAACTCGATAATTATTTATTCACTCAATCTTACGAGAAATGTATTTTTATAATTTTTATGACTTCAATATATTTTATTTTGTTCCGTTAAAATCTATTTCTAGCTAACACTACACTAAAAACCTAATTATATTTACAAAATATACATAATACTTACACTTAAATACATTTAATTAACAAAAACTCATCACCTTATTTCCCCTTATGCTATTGCCGACCAAGCCCCCCCCCCCCTAGTCACCATTTCACTATTGCAAACCATCCACCTAAGTGTACACCTTTACTAATTGATAGATATTTGCATATACTAATAATATCCTAAATGAAAACACATACTACACATATTCAAAAGGTGAAACCAAGCAAACTCCTCTCCCTTTTTCTTTGTTGAAACCGGCTAAGACAAGAAACACAAGAGGAAACGATAAATTTTCAAGATCAAGTGCTTATATAATCCCTAGTATACTTCTATATAGGGTTTTGAAATAAAAACCAAGGAGTAATTAGAACCTAGTTACATAAACCTCATCATATAACTAGTAAGCTTTTCATGATCTTTACTAATATTTCATAATCATTCTTGAGTTATTTTTATCATTTTAGTAGAAATCATGCAAGTATTATGTGATTCATACCACTTTTAATTGTTTTTAGTACTTATTATGAGATATAATCATCCTATAATTAATCCCTTAAAACATATCATTGTTGATGATGTTTAGGAACCCATGACACCCTAAGAAGGTGTATGGTAGGTTTAGAATAGATTTGGTGTTGATTTGAAGTGATTGAAACAAGTATTACGCAAGAAAAATCAAGTTAGACGATAATAAAATAGCTGCTGTTCGTTTTTGCAAAATATGGAAAATTCAGCAGGTCATGAAGTATTTTGGGTTATACTTTCAGAAAATATACTTTAAAACGAAACCGTGGTCGCTTGAACGGGTTTTTACGGATTTATAACGAAGGAGATACGCTATTTTCAAGTTTAGCGGCAAAAACTATATTTTCAAGAAAATACATGCTGTCCATAATTTTTCATAGGTCAAAAATGAGTTTTAAGCGCTATCTAAATGAGTCGATTTGTCAAAAATATATTAGTATACATTAACACGAAACTAAGGATATATAAAATGTAGAAAACGGACTTATAACGGTTAAGTTACAAGCCTTTTAAATAAGACTATCGTAACTATTTCTATACAAGTATAAACACTTATACATATTTTCTATTAGTCAAAATAGTTGTCGCAAGTGACCATGTTTGGAGTCATTTTTCACAACGATAGAATACTTTTGAGAAAACGATGTCTTCTAGTAAAAGTGAGTTCACCTATTCTACTTTCCAAAATGTTTAACCGTTTGTCAAGCGAAGCTATAATGAATAATTTATGATCACTCAAAATTAGTCGTTTTCATGAATTATCCAAGTGTATTATTTTACGACGAAAAACTATAATTTCATAATAAATCACTAACTGACTATCGTAGGATATCATTTCAAAGTAAGTACTTGTAAAGTAAATTTATAACTTGACAAGACGTTATAAACTTATTTTTCGACGATAAACTTTATTTTCAAAAATGCTCAAGTGGTATGGATATCATATGTGTTGCATGCATAACATTACATCATAACTTATATTAGAGCATATCATTCATAATAGGTCACGGTTAGAGAGTTGCGCTTCATTTCAGTGTATCCACTTTTGCCATCACATCATTGTACCAAGTGAGTAATCACAAACCCCCTTTTTACCGTTTTTACTAAATATTGGGGCGGAATGCATGAAGCACACTAAATTGATTACTACTTTTATGAAAAGTTTTGACTTGAACTTTTGAACTTGATTTAGACTCTTGGACTTAATTATGAACTTATGACTTGTTTGAACTTATTGAACCGTACGTGCTATGACCCTGACTTAAAGTCTCCCCTGTTCGGAGTAGTGCAAATTCTCCCATGTTCGGAGTGTTCTTAATTGTATAGTAATAGTTGTATGATGTACCGTTCGTACATTCGTATTGTTAGTCTCCTATTAGTAGGTAGTATAGATAGCGCTATTAGAGGTCGTCCAACCTCTCGTTTACTATGTTACGGGACGCATATTATTTATTCTAGGGGTTTTGCCTTGCATACATTATTATTATATACGTGGTGATATATTGAGAACTATTATGACAACGTAAACTTGACTACTAGACACAATATAATTTTGTGCAATGGTGAACACACAGGTTGCAAGTTTTGTATGGGCGGAACTTGGAACTGAGTGGATTTACAATGCCTTTGCTTTGTGGACTATTCTCAATGACCGAAACCTTTAACCCTCTCTCTTAAAAAATTTCATATTATATGAAACGTGTGTACTCACCAACTATTTTAATAGTTGACCCGTTTTCTCTCATGCATTTCAGGTGATCGTTTGTAAGCTTTTCCTCAAGGTCTTTGCATAATGAAGTTTTCACATGTCACTACTAATCATTATGTAATAAAACGTAATCTTTTGGGATCTAAACTTTATATTATATTTGCCGATGTCGGCTAAACTAGTATTGTAATAATGTATCTTTTCCGTTAAATCTTAAACGTTGGTATGTTCTATTATCTTTTTCTTGTGTTACTTTTCAGTTACACCTCGTGTTTCCGCCTTCGGCGGCGTGTGACAATAGCCTAAGTCCTTAGATCCCATATTGCCCTTTTCATGAACCGTCAATTCCTGCTGGGAAGCGCGAATGTTATAAATAGATTTATTGGGGGTGACTCCCATGTTCGGTTGACCCCGCTTGGGTCAAGGCGAAACATATAGCATGTCGGAACCGAGTGTATTGGGATAAACACTCGCCATGGGCTCCTTATTTGTATGACTACATCTTGCATACAGAAACTGTCGTAGCTTCAGTTGCATGAACTTAGTGCTAGCGTAATAGATTTAATAATGAAATTCTTTTATGTAATGTAATCATAAATTTTATGAAATTATGCAAGAGGTAATGATCATCAAAACCAAATGTTAAATGGTATACTGAATTGCCATTTAAATAAACCTATGAACTCACAAACCTCGTGTTGACACTTTTTAGCATGTATCTTCAGGTTTTGAGGTGATAGCTTATCTTTGAAGGCGCAAGGCAAAGGCATGGCATGGTCATAGACGACTCTGATTTATGTATTGGGACCACCTGTTTATAATGGGCCATTTTCCGCACTAATCAATAATGTAAACATTGTTTACAAGAATGAATAAAAGTTTATTAATGAAAATCAATTATTCTATGCTTATATTGTAATATCAATTTAGTAGCACCCCAATACTTATATGCTTCCGCTGAGTCATTTTGGGGGTGTTACAGATTGGCATCAGAGCCTAGGGTATAGAGAACTGGGTAATTTTTAAAACCTAGACTATAACCACTTTTACAAAAACTTAACCCTATGACCGACAGATGCCTACCTGCCAAGCTGATGCCTCGCTTATGATCCTGTTGAGATCATACTTGATAAGATACATGTTTTATCACTGCTCACCTAATTTCATTGTAGGTTATAATTATTTTTCCTATACATATATTTACGTATCACATCACTACACCTTTTCCCTCACATAAAGAGAATAATTGTTCTAATCCTTCAAGACAACCTTTAAAAGTATTGGGACATATTACTAGCGTAACTAAGATAAGTATTTCAAAATTCATTAAACCTCGGTTGAGTATAGATTGATCACCTATATTCAACCAGAGACAGTGGGACATAGCCTGATCACCTACGTCCGACTCAGGGGTGAATTTTGCAATACTTAGGATAGTTATAATAGCGTTATGTCCAGTGAAATTCGATTAATGTTAATATTTTAATAAACATGCAATAAGCCACTCACTGGCATTCCTTAATCATAAGCCACTCACTGGCGTCACACTATTATTTCCCTATATAGAATATTTTCACATCACAATCGGATTATGTTATAGTCACTCCTACCCCAAACCTTACACTCCATGGACAAACCAAGCCATTCTAGGAGCAAACTTCCAAAACACCTATGAGAAAGATCCTGTAGTGGGAATAGGCAGCAAAAAGAACAATAAACCTCTGGCAAAATCTAGAAGGGCACGATAAATAACCTATAATCCCGCAGAAACTTGAAAATTTTACCTTTAAAATTTGATACCTAGAAGCTCCACCCACCTCTTAAGAATAATAGTGCCTACCTTGTTACCCTCCTACAAACGAAATAAAAGAGTTGCCATACAAACCGTTTCCGATTATCCCACAGACCATTATAATCAAAATACTTCATGAATCACTTCATGAATTATTCTACAAACCAAGTTGCCACCTTACTATTACACCATAAAGTAAACTACAATTCTACCCATACCTTACCAAAATAAAGTGTTTTAAGTTAATACCTCATAAACAGAAATGACCAATGTCCTCCTTGGTAGCTAAGCCTGACCTTAGGATGTATCCTACATCTCTGCCTAAAACCATAGATAACCATGAGGTTCATCAACTATTAAATCCCTAACCTTACCTAACTTAGACAACTAAACTCTACTCGTAGCTATGGGTAAATGTTATATCCTGCTACACATCCTTGCTATAATAGTTCTAAATTTTGAGAATTTCCCTCTAAAAATCCTATGATAATACTTTCCAAATCCCTCATTAAAATGAGACAAAATCTTTGAAACACTAAAAATTTCGCAAAACTTTGTTATACACACCTTAATCAAGAACCGGTTTTACAATCTTTTGAAAATGTGTCAATTTTACACATTATCGATTTTGAAATCTGGTCTTAGTCAAACTTGTATAAACATTTAGTCGAAAGAGAAATTCGAAAACAAATGTTTCTTCATCCCTTAAGAATCAACTCATATACTTTAGAATCATGAAACGCCAGAAATAGGTACGTTTTGTTAAGACCATGAGAAGTTAGAGGTGCCCACACTAACAAAATAGTGAAACCTCATAACATCAAAACTTGGAACCTTCACCCAATGAACCTACCCTAGAAAATCATGGCACCTCAGATAAAGGATGTGCTGCTGGTATAACACCTAGGTACCCATACCCAAAGGGGAAACCCTAGAACAACCTATGGAAAACTCAAAACTTGTTCCAAATACCATCACCTCGTTCCCGACACTCTATCGGGTAACGTAAACTGAGATCCAGGACGGATCTCTTGTAAGGTGGGTAGACTATAACAACCCATAAAATTTTGGATTATTATAATAATATTTATCACTTCATAAAACTCAAATCGGTCATTTTCTGACAGATGTCAATATTTAGATTTAAAAACGAGAGATCATCTCGTTTCTTTAAAAATAAGACACCGCACACACGATACTTGTCCACTAAATATCTGTATAATAAATGTGGAATTTATTATTGTCCAAGTTAAAATTTAAGCATACATAAGCTTAATCCATTGTTTCGGGAAGTTATCCCGCAGACTGCAGCGCAGTAGCATACAAAACTAAAAAAAAATACCGAGATAAGTGAAATATACACTTTTATCATTCATTGATAATCTAAGAAAGAAAACGAGAGATCATCTCGTGAAATTAGAAAATCATGGCACCGCACGCATACCGACACCAAATTTGTAACGGCAACAGTTATAATTAAATTTCTAAGTAATAATAATGTTATATTATTACGTTTAAGAAATCGTTTCCAAAAATATAATTTCTATATTTTTCGGGTACCGGAAAGGTACGTTTACTCGAGGATTCGACAAAACACGGGGTACAAATTATACTTTATTTAATTAATAAAAAAAAGGTCCATTCAACCTAATCCTACTCAAAGTCGTCCTAGCCTCCTGCCTTTTATTTCTTTTTCTATCTTTGTCGTTCTCTTTCAACATCAAAAAGGAGCAAGAACAGGTTTCTCCTTCTACCCTTCAACATACTTTATCAATGAAACGTCATTTTCGTCTCAAGTTCCTCCTTGGTTCTCTTCTCCCAACATACTTCACGTGACACTTTTGAAGACCATGCGGATAGGGATGTTTTCCAAGAAAAGTTATTCACCATCTCAAGACCAAGAAAGGAAGTTCTAGTAAACCAATTTCTCATCTATAGAAAGGGTCAATTACTCACAGGCTTCTTCACACATCTCACGCATCAAGCACTTAAAATTAGGGTTCCTATAAATCAAGGGGGTTTTTGAAATTGAGTTGGGGGTTTTGTTAATTGAAGCATAAGGAAGATGCTACAAGTATTTAATCGTACCAATTCGCTTCGAGTCCTCTCCAATTTGAGCTCACGGGTTTCGGTGTTAAGGTCATTCGACCCCAAGAAATTTGTAAGAAAATATTTATTGATTATGTTCAATCTGTTATAAAATCAAAGTTGTATATATTTTTATTGTTTCTCCACCGATTAATATTGGTAACAATGAGATTGGCTAAATTTTAGTGGAAATTATATTGATAGAGGAATTGGTCTTGATCGGAAGTTCTAAAATTTTATATATTGTTGTTGTTGCTGTCGAAGAACCCAAAAGGAAAACAAACATAATTTTTCTTTTCGAAAAAAAAAATGAAATAATTCATGGTTTGTTAATATAGTGTGGTAAACAGAATAAGGAAAGAAAACTTTAAAACTTGTAATGACATAAACCTTGTATTGGCTTAAATGGGTATTCGACTTGATGGCTAAGTTTCGGCTTAATGTAGTTAGTCATCTCGACTGTGGTTCTTTGTAACATATTGGATTTCACAAACACATCAAATCATGATTACATATAGGCGTATAACTTGAGGTTTTTAGAGAGAGAAAGAGTTAGAGGTTTGGGAACATAGTAAGAGAAAGTAAAAGTATTATTATGAGCTCCAACCCTCTACCTTGGGAGGTAAAGGGTATTTATAGTTTCTTACATAAACTCCACCTACGGGCTGTGGATCAGGCATACAGTGGGTAAAGACCCGTCTGTCCTCCAAGGTGTTACTTAACTAAATACTATCTAACATAAAATAACTACGACTACGAGCTTTCTAACGATTACATATACTTGAGGTGACCGACACTTTAATAACTGGATTTACTAAATCCTAACAATCTCCCCCTAAGGGAGGTCACGTCAAATTACATTGAATACAAACAGATATTACATTAATATTGTTCTTGGATTCTTGTTAATGTTCTTTGCTTTGTAGCCCGTAGTCTTTGATTCTTCATTTTTGCATGTTTGGTTAATCCAAGTGGAGGTCTTTAACTGATCCACGTGATAATAAGTTTTGAGCCAGCATTGAGATCATCAGCTAACATAAATCTCTGACTCTTCCATTGTGGTGTTGACATTATGTGAAGTTGTGACTTTTGGACCGACATGCTCACATTCAGGATCATGAAATCTTTTCATCGGAGTAGCGGAAGCTTTAGTTGATTCATGATATTTGCAGCAGCGTAGCAGAAGCATGGAGTGAAAATATCGGAGTCGTTGATGCACTTATCATAATTTCTTTAGAAATGAATGTGATGTGTGAGCATGCGGATATGGATTGACCTCTCCATTCGACGCCTACAAGCGTTGGCGTACTGCATACAACAGTTAGCAATAAAGCGCGCGAAAGTGTCTTTGATCACTTTTGTTGAATTGAGGTACACAGCCCACGGTTCCCCGTTGATCAGTACAAGTATTGCCTGTGATCAGGTATAATTCTGAAGAATCTCATTGATAGGGTTTCGTAGCTGCTCTAGCTGTTTTCAAACCGGAACGTCTCAAAGAAGACAACACGGAGTGAGTGAACCAGCGAATTTGAGATTCACTGATTGATGAAAAGAGACTTGAAAAACAATCGAGTACTGCTCAATAAAGTGTTTTTGCAATACAACGAGGGTTTTTGAGAAAAATCAATTATCAATCATAAACATCTTTTATATTTGAAATATTAATACACAATGACCGGTTTTTCAATGGAATCCGTCAATCCATAACCTGAACCAGGATTGATTCATAAGTTTGAATCGCCCCATTGTTTATGTTCAGTTGTCACATGGTTGATCTATTAGATAGATCTCACATGCCACCTACCAAGAGCTTGTTTGATGTTGGCTCTAGAAGGCTTTCAATAGTCATTGTGAATATGTTTGCATATCACTCAGATGTTCTGGCAATACCACAAGGATAATTCGTAGGACTCTTAAGATATAATCTCTCTTTCCACATTGTGTGAAACAGAGAGTCTTCATTGACAGTATCCTAATGAGATTTATTTGATGATCTCGTGGCTCTAGACTCAATTGTGCACATTTGGTTCCTATGCCGGAGACTAGGGAGAGGGTCTCCTTTTTCAATATCAACAATCTCTAAGAGAAAGTCGATAGATTATGTAGGTTCCCCGTGAGAATGAAACAAGTCCCTTTTAAGAGAAACTTGAGTAGCTTGGGAAGTTGTAGTGCAGTCGTCACTGGGTCCATGACGTCTTGTCTTCAATACCGGTGTTACCTTAGTAACAACTAGTAGCATATGTATTGAACCCGGTTTCTGCCCTAAGGTTGAATAATTGGAGGGCTATTTATTTTCACCCTTTTCTCATTCAATTCTTTTTCATTCTTCAACCCCTTCAGTGCTTACCGAGACTTCATAACTAGAACCTTGTTGGGTTTATTCCAGTTCTAGCTCTTTCTCAGTCCGCACTCTTCCCATATCCGACTTTTCTCCTTTTTTTTATCATACCTAAGGACTCTACACTATCTAGTGGATTGTCCCTGGGTAGATCCCTCCGGCTCTGGCGAGATCGTGGGAACGAATACCTAACCTAACCATCCTTATAACTTCATACATAAAGTAAATTTGGTCGGTCTATTTGGTATTGTTCATCTGCCATTGGAATCAATTGAAAACCATTTGAAAAAACAATCCAGATACTTGTGATATATTATCAAAGCATTTTGTACCCGAATTGTTTTTGATATTTTTAGAAAAAGAGCTCCCCCTCAACATGTGCATCATGTATTTGAAGTCGTTTTGGCACACGGAGGCAAGAGGAAGGATTCACTTCTTTGATCACCATTTTCTAAAAGATATCAACATCACTTTCCTGATCAAAGTTAGTATTTTTCATACTTTGTTAAGGATAATTTTTGGAAAGGATGTGGTTTTCAAGAAGTTGCTCCCCCTCAATATGTGCATAGAGATTTGAAAGTGTTTTGCACATATTAGGGAAAGTCTGCACATTGAAACAAATCAATCACGTTTCAATCCTTTTTGGTTTGAAATAGATGCTCCCCCTCAACATGTGCATGGAAAAATTGTAATCATTTGGCACATGTGGGGAGCAGGGCTTGTAAATCATTATAAAACCATTTATCGAATTATCAGTTTAAATCTAATTTAAATCACAAATTCTCCCCCGATCACAATTTTCAAATAATTTGAGATTTGTGATCTCTGGAGATTTAAATTGATTTTGAAAGCTTTTGACGAGAATTGTGACTTGCTTATGAAAACAATTAACCGATAAGGATCAAAGCTGAGACTTTAAACTCCAAAAACATGCTTGTGTATCTTTTGAAAACATGACATAAACCAAGGTCTGCACCAGTTGTATGACAAATAACCTTTTGATTTAAATGAAATAATTCTCCCCCTCAATCAATGACATAAGTTGTTGATTGAGAGATAGAGATTTTGACCAATTTCAAGTCCATATGATTTTCAAAAATAGAGACCGAGTTATTTTTAATAGTTTTCAATTAGATAACAAATATTTTTCATTATTGAAGAATTTATTGAAGGAAAAATACTTGTGAAGGAAACATTTGTCGTTATAGTGACAAACATTTGTTTTTAGAATCAGAGCATGAGATGGGAAAAATAAGATAAAGCATGGCTCTGTTCTTTCTTTAAAACCGGGTTATAGACAGAAATGACTATAAGCCTTTGTTTCACTTTCTCTAAAAAAAAATTTATACACATTCGAACAAAATCTAAAGACCCGTGTCACTCTTTGAATGACAGCACAAAGACCGTAGATATTATCGAATCAAGAAAAACATGACAAAATGACAATATTTTTGAAATTTTTGAAAGTTTTATATTTTTCTATTTGGTTTTTGTTGGTTTTGTAATTTTGTAGTTTTTTTTTTTTTTTTTTTTTTTTTTTTTTTTTTTTTTTTTTTTGGAATAATTATTCACAAGAGATGGATGAAGAAATCCTTTTACTCCTCTTCTTCCTCTTGAACATGTTTGAGTGTTTCCGGTTGTAGACTCTTTAGACCAAGTCGTGGGAGGATAAACTCAAAAAGTTCTCTAGGAAGAGCTTTGGTGAAGATGTCTGCTAACAGGTATTCAGTCCTCACAAAATAAAGTTCCACCACACCATTTTCCACTTGCTCCCTAATGAAATGATGTCGAATGTCGATGTGATTTGCTCTTAAGTGTTGTAGGTTGTTGCATGAGAGAGCAATGGCACTTTTGTTATCACAATAGAGAGGGATTTTGTTGAATTCAAAGCCATAGTCAGATAATTGGGATCTCATCCATAGGATTTGAGCACAACAAGATGACATGGCTATGTATTCAGCCTCTGTAGAGGATATAGAAGTACTCATTTGTTTCTTAGAAGACCAGCTCACAAGCTTATCACCCAAAAGCGAGCACCTCGGCGTGCTTCGGCGTGTATCTTGACATCCTGCATGATCAACATCTGCATAGGCTGTTAGTGACATACCGGTGTCCTTCGGTACCAAAGTCCCATATTGATGGTTCCTTGGAGATACCGAAAGACCCGTTTAACCGCTTCAAGGTGCTTTTTGGTAGGCTTAGCACGGTATCTAGCACACATGCATACAGCGAACAGAATATCGGTCTCTGGCTGTGAGGTACATTAGGGATCCAATCATACTACGATATTTCATTTGATCTACCATGATACCTGAGTGGTCCTCATCCAGTTTAGTACGCTCTATCATGGGAGTGTCAACAGGTCACAAGAATCAAATCCAAATTTCTTTAAAATCTCATTTGCATATTTAGATTGATTTATAAAAATGCCTCGGGACTTTGTGAAATTTGTAATCCCAAGAAAAATGACATTTGTCCCATCATTGATTTGAAATTTGGAGCCCATCTCCTTTGAAAAACAGTCACATTCATTAGGGTCGGTCGAGGCAAAAATAATATCATCAACATAAATTTGAACGTGAATTAAATGTTTGCTTGACTTTCTGGTGAACAATGTCGGATCAACTGCTCCTTTTTTGAATCCAGTAGATAGAAGAAACTTTGATAGCGTATCATACCATGCCCTTGGAGCTTGCTTCAAACCGTAAGAGCCTTCTTCAGCGATAGACATGAGTGGGATGCTTTGTATTCACAAAACCCAGGTTGGTGGCGATATCGACTTCTTTAAGATATCTGTTAAGAAAAGCCGTCTTTACATCCATCTGATAGACTACCATGTTCTTACTTGCGGCATTAGCCAAGAAGATTCTGATTGCCTCGATCGGCTGGATCAAATGATTCTTCAAAGTCAATACCCTCCTCTTGACGGTATCCTTTTGCAACCAATGGAGCCTTGTTCTTTAATACATCACCATGCTCATCAAGTTTTACTTTGAAGATCCACTTTAGAGCAATGATCATAGCACAGTCGGGAGCAGGTACTAATTCCCATACATCTAGTCGATCAAACTCATGAATTTCTTCTTGCATGGCATTGAACCATATGTCTTCATTCATGGCAGTTTTAACTTCTTTTGGTTCGACCTTGGATAGTACGGAGTTGAAGAAGCACCATAAGGCATCGGTTGCAAGTTGTTTACGGTAAATCTGGGCGAGAGAGGGATTTCCAATACTGTTGTCCAATGGATGATCATGTGTCCATTTTCTAAGGTGTTCGTGTGGTTGTTTTGAGGAACTGAAGTAGCAGAGTCGATTTCTCCTGATGAAGATGGTTCTGATGATGATTCAGGAGCAAATATGTTTTCAAAGGGGGATTTAGTACAAGAGTAGAACTAATGGGACTACTTGATAAAGGTTAGGATCTTGGGTCGGCTGGATTGTCTGGAGCCATTTGCCAGGACAGCTCATCGAACGTGACGTGAATAGTTTCCATGATATCTCGAGTTCTTTTGTTGTAGATTCGGTAACCCTTCTTGTTTGATGCATAACCTACAAAAACTCCAATGTCCGACTTAGCTCTTAATTTACCTAAATCTTGACCGTCATTCGTTGGATAGCACGAAGCACCAAACACACGAAGGTAGGAGAGATCAGGTTTTCGTTTATGGACAAGTTAGTATGGAGTTTTTCCATGAGATGTGTGTATGAGGGAACGATTTTGGGTATAGCAAGCAGTGGCAATGGCTTCAAGCCAGAGAAACATTGGAACCTTTGAATAAATTAGCATTGTTCTTGCGGCTTCCACAAGAGTTCGATTTCGTCTTTCAACTACACCGTTCTGTTGAGGAGTTTGTGGAACACTTCTTTGATGACTGATTCCAACACTTTCATAAAATTGACTAAAGTCTTTGTTAACGAACTCTGTGCCATTGTCTGTTTGAACAATTCTAACCGTATTGTTAAGTCGAACCTGAAGCTGCTTGATAAGTTTGATGATGACATCATGAGTTTCATCCTTTGTCCTCAAAAACTTTACCCAAGTAAATCGAGAGTAGTCATCAACAACGACTAAAATATATTTCTTCCCATTAATCGTTTTCACTCTCATTGGTCCGCACAAATCCATATGAAGGGTATGCAGAACTTCCATTACTGAGTTTGTGGGTTTGGGTTTGTGGACATATTTCTTGCTTTTTCCCAATTGGCATCTTTGAACAAAGATGATCCTTTTCATACTTTAATCTGGGTAAGCCTCTTACAAGATCCTTTCTGGAAAGATTATTAATGGTGCGAAGTTCAAATGATTAAGACGACGATGCCATAACCATGATTTTGTTTTTGAAGCCTTTGACAACAAGCAGATTGGAGAAGACTTCATCATTTCTTCGATAGAGATGGTGTATAGATTTGAACCACGAGTTCCTCTTAACAGTTCCACACCATCAAGTTCTCTAACGAAACAAGTATGTTTTCTAAATGCCACTTCTAGATCGGAATCACGTAATTGACCAACAGAAAACAAGTTATGACCAAGACCTTCAACATAATATACCCTGGAGATTACACTATTGCCAACAACATAGTCTCTAGAACCCATAATTGCTCCAAAATGGTCGTTCTCGAATCTAACAGTCCCGATGAATTTACTCATGAAGTTCATGAGCCGCGAGCGATCTCCAGTCATATGCTTGGAACAACCTGAGTCCAGGTACCACAGAACGATTTGAACAATCTGCAGTTGAACACAGACAAGAATGGATAACTGGATAATTGGGATCCCCATGCAAGAATGGGTTCCATTTGGTTAGTAACAGTGATTGGAACACCCACATCGGAAGTAGAAACAATGGAATCATCAGGAATAGATGCAGTTCAAGTGTCCGTATTTGACCTATTCAAAGTATGTTTACTTCTTAAAGGAATAGTTCTACCAGTAGGCATCCATTTTTTAATGGGCATTGACTTAGCAAATTTAGGGCAAAACTTATTAAGATTAAACTTACGGCCAGTAGGTATCCATTGATAACCAATATTACTAAATTTTCTTCCTGTGGGTTACCAATGTTTTCTAACTTTCTTTCGCCTTTGCCTTTTAGCCTTCTTAGCTTGATTTTTGACATTAACAATTTTAACTGGGCATTTAACAGCATTAAGCAAATCATTCACACCACATTCATGATCAGTAACAGAAATCAAGCAGTCATCATTACATGGTTTGCAGATAGTAGCAGAATTTGAATTAATTACAGTACGCTTATAGCTAATACTAGAATCAACACGATTCGTTTTATTCAACACAAACTTAGTGTTCCTAGGGTGGTCTTCTACTCTCTTCCAATGCACATTCTTAGCTTGCGAGGTCCTATCTTGCTTTGTATTGCTTGGAGGCTTTGACCCGCTTGCTTTTATGTCATTGATTACTCCTGTAGAGGGAATTATGGGAACATTAGTTGGTTGGGCTACTTTTTGCATTCCTGAACTAGACGTGCATGGATCAGAACTACTTGAAGGCACTTTAGAGTTCACTTTCTTAATACTAGGCATAGAATGGGTTGAATACTTGGAACTGGGCATAGAACAAGGCATCACAACTTTATCTTTCGCACCTAAGGATTTAGTACATGTTGCTATTAAACATTCTAACAACTCCTGAGATCGTTTGGCCTGAATACAAGCAAACCTAATTTCTATATCAAGTGGCTTATTTATGAAATCCTCTTCTACAATGTCACGGAGACATTCTAGACTATCCTTAAGGTGAGCGAAATAGTTATGAAACACAAGTTCGTTATTTCTAAGATGAGGAGGAATGTATTTACAGATCACAGTATATTTGCGGTGCAGATGACTTTGATGCAACATTTTCATTAAAGACAAGTGGTATTTTCCCTTTTTCCTGACTCTTCAGATTCTCAATTTCCTTTTGTAAAGACGTTATTTTTTCGTTGTTCTTGTCACGAGTGACTTTCATTGAATCATATAAATCTTTAAAGTGTCGTTTAACTTTTTCATTTTCTTCTAGAAAACTCTCATTTTCCTTTTGTAAAACATTAACCAAGTTTTGAAGATGAAAAGTTTGATAACACTGAGAATCTAAAGGAGGAGGCATTTGGGAGCCATTCATTTTGTTTATTTATTTCAATGAGCTTGAATCTGTTCGTCACGTTTGTTTATTTCAAAAAGTGCATCAAACTCTGGAACATTTGAGGATGTCTTGATGTTTGAAGTTTTGAAATTTTCCTTGAGATGTTGATATTTTAGTTGCAAATTAAAATGTTCAACTTCTAGCTTAGAAAAGTGTTTTACCAAATTATCGTGATCATCCTGATCAATTTTCTCATTTAGTTCTGAGTTTTTGTTTTCAAGCTCAGTGACACGATCATGGGAGACTTTCAAAGCAACAGTTAACTCATGAAATTGAGAAGCAGTAATAGAATGCTTAGTAACAGTATAAAACACATCTTGAGTCACACAACTTAATACTAAGTTCTCATTTAGGATATGCAAGTTCTTCCTTTCAATTTCATTATATTTGAGTTCCCGTTCATAATCATTGACTTCAACAATCATTGCATCAAATTCCTTTTCTATTTCTTTAATATCCGAGTTTATCCCCTTTTGAAGACTTTCAAATTGACCTTTTAATTGTTTAAAGAAAGGCATGACCTCAGTTAAATAGCATTCTTTAGTTTGCTCAAAACCCCTTCCCCTTCAGTTATCCCTGTAGGTGTGATTCTCTTTTTACATGTCTTCTCATAATCAACGAATAGTTGATAAACAACATATAGGCTTATTAAGGTCTTGCTATTAGTGGCAATAGTTCTAGGAACTAAATGCATTGGTGTATTCGGAGGATACACAGTAGCTGCAGGCACTTTCCTAATGGGAGTGTTTGTTTCAACAAGTACGTTTGCTTTTTGTTTATCCATGTCTTTCTTCCAAAAAATTTGTTCTGTGGTTAATTGAGTTTGAGGCTTAAACATGTTCAGGGAGATCCAATTTTCTTTTCTGTAATCTTGGGGTTTGATCGTTATGTTATTCTTTTTACACTTAGGATCTTCTAATTTCTTATCCATTTTCTCCCTAGAGGCATCTTCTAATTTTCTATCCTCTTCCGTGCTTCCAATACATGAAGGTGTTTGCCTAGGCCTAAGGATCTCATTACCATCATATACAGTCTTATGGAAATCTTTAGCTCTTTTACAATACTCGGGATTTGGTTCCTCTACTAAGGGAATATTGTGCTTATCACTTAAGACTCTATGCTTAGTGATCATGTGAGCAGTCTGAATGGTGTTCCCTTGTACGTACAACTTATTTTCAAGCTTGTTTTTCAAAGTTTTTAGATTAGAAAAATCATTCAAAAGTTTTGATTCCTTAGCATCGAATTCTTCTTTAAGCACTTTAACATTATCTTGAAGCTCTTGTTTTTGCTTAATAGTTTTAGAAACCTTTCTTGTAAGGAGTTTAACTCTTGTTTTAACACTTCTTCTCTAAAATTACTTTTTCTAATAATTGTACGCATTTGGTCATCCATTTCCTGCTCATGGCTAGTTAACTCAAACTTAGCACGTTGTTCATAAATAGCAACTTGTTCTTTATAGGCATTCAGTTCGGAGATAACAGAATCATCAGGGGCACATGCAGTGTATTCATCAAAAACATAGTCATCATTGACTGCAGAAGATACATCACTTGGTACAATCTCACTTTCACTTTGTGTCACATATTGATCATATGGGACAATGTTACTATTACCCTCATTATCAATATCAGATTCATGAATTTCAAGAGATTGTACTTCGTTATGTATCTTTTGCTCATAAACTTCATCATATAGTTTTAATACCTCTGAGATGATTGATTCTTTGGATGGACCAGCTTGTTGTGGTGAAGAGACCTTTGGAGAGACCATAGGTGAGATGCTAGCCATGAAGATTGTCTGCAGGCGTAGGTTCATCATCGACATCGAATCAAATGCATCACAGTCTGTAACTTGAAAGGCATTTTGATGATTGTGACCTATTTCCTAAATTGGTTGCTCATCCACATCAGCATCATATGTCTTAGCATTCCCTTCTGCAAGAAACAACAACTCCTCTTCATCCAAAGCTGCTCCATTATCCCGAGCTTGCACAAGCAACATCTTGTCTCTGAAGTATTCGCATTCGTGGACATTTTGGAGATGTGCAGTTCCTCGCAATATGTCCCTAACCACCACAGTTGTAGCATTTGATTGGCTTTGCTTGCCTTTGATTGGCATTTCTTCCACGATTCTGATTAGCCACATATCCTCCACCTACTCTAGTATTACCATAACCTGCTCCAATCATCCCTTGTTCATACCGTCTTCCTTGCACATTATGCACCACTACCTTACCATCTCTGACAGTTGCTTGATTGTGTGGATTGGATGCTGTTCTGAGGTTATTATTGGTGTGTGGAGTGGAATTCATATTTTGACTAACCATGAGAGACAGTTGATTGATGAAGTTTTCCATGAGTGTGTTTGAGTCTGGAGGCTTATATGCTGGATCAGGAATGAGCTTGTAATTACCATTACCCGTGGGTATGACTTGAGAAGCTTTGGTGGTAATTCCAACATTGGTGTAAAATGTTTTTGAATCATTTGATGAACTTGTTTCTCCCTGTTTAGATTTGAACTGTTCAAGAATCCTTCATTCAAACATAGCATGTCTCTCATTCTGAAGAAGGAAGGCATACAGTTGCTCATAGTTGGTGTTCTTTAATCCTTTGGTTAGCTTCACAAAGGTGACAAATTTGTGCCATTCGGGATTCATGTTGTTCACAAACTTTGAGTTCAGTTGAATATTTGGCATGGTCATTTTGATGTTCATCATGTCATTTACAAGCTTGTGGAATCTCACGTAATATTCATAGACACTTTCTTCTGGATTCATCTTAAAATGCTCAAATTCATCATACAGTTGTGATTCTCTGTCTTCTTTGGTTAGTTCAGAACCCGAGAGAAGCATCTTGACATTGTCCCAAACGCCTTAGCCAGTGTTGTGATTGATCACTTGTAAATGTCCTTAGGTAAACCACGAAGTATGATGTTAGAAGCCCGATATCCGCATCGTATCTCTTCTTTTCCTTATCAGTCAATTCATCATACATTTTAGGTCGTCCAATCCTAATATCATCGTGCCATCGGCAGGCAGTATCGAGTATGTCTCTGGTTGTCTCAACTTGTTACGGTCCTTCATCAATTGATTTGAGAATGTTGACTCCATTTTCTTTTCCCAAACAGTACAACCTAATTCGTTGAACCCATGAGTCATAGTTAGTTTTGTCAAGCATAGGTGGACGAGTATCTGATCCAGCTGCTTGAACGTCCTCAGCAACAGAAAAGATGATTGTATGTTGGTAGACATGATTACAGATTTCATGGGATTTTAAAACTCTATGATTAAACTGGGAAATATATTCTTTCATGGGATTTTACTAAATCAAGAGAAAACCGTATTAGAAACAAAATCAACCAAGTCGCTATAACCCTTGAAGACAAGTCGCTAAGACACCAAGTCGCTAAGTAGCAACTCGCTAAAGGCTCAAGTCGCTGTGAATCAAGTCGCTAGACACAAGTCGCTATGAACCAAGTCGCTAAACACAAGTCGCTAAAGCAGCAAATCACTAAGCTGACAAGTCGCTAAAGAACAACTCGCTGAGTAGACAAGTCGCTAAGGAACAACTCGCTGAGACGTCAAGTCGCTAAAGAGTTACTCGCTAGTAATAACAAACACAAGTCGCTAGAAATAGTAAAGACAAGTCGCTACGTCGAACAAGTCGCTAGCCGAAGTGGTGTCTCCACTACTTTGTACTATTTGTCGTCTTGTCTCAATAGACAAGTCGCTAGGGCTCAAGTCGCTACTTTTTCAACTACAAGTCGCTGCAAACTAATGAAGCAAGTCGCTACGAAGAAAAATACTCCGAGACTCAAGTCGCTAGGTAGAAAAACTTAATCACAACCCTTTTCAATCCAAAACAAGCCTAACCACAGTAATTCAAGCTTTCCAAATCAAAACCCAAGCACTTACAATGATTCTAAACACAAAAGTACACTCAAAACTCAAACTTTAACACAAGAAATGATCCAAATGATGCAAAAACCACTAAACTTTTTCAAACTCAAAAACCATATAAAACCACTAGAAATCCAAGGACATGTAAGAGAGATGATCAAACCATGGCTCTTGATACCATTTGTAACATATTGGATTTCACAAACACATCAAATCATGATTACAAATAGGCGTATAACTTGAGGTTTTTAGAGAGAGAAAGAGTTAGAGGTTTGGGAACTTAGTGAGAGAAAGTAAAAGTATTATTATGAGCTCCAACCCTCTACCTTGGGAGGTAGATGGTATTTATAGTTTCTTACATAAACGCCACCTACGGGCTGTGGATCAGGCATACAGTGGGTAAAGACCCGTCCATCCTCCACGGTGTTACTTAACTAAATACTATCTAACATAAAATAACTACGACTACGAGCTTTCTAACGATTACATATACTTGAGGTGACCGACACTTTAATAACTGGATTTACTAAATCCAAACAGTTTCCTTGCACCTGCGTCTTCTCGACCGAGATTTAACCTCACTTCAGGGGAAATTGTCTTGGTTGTTTTATGTTTGACTAGTACAACTCTATGACCATAAGGTTGATGGGTTACGGGTAGTACTCGATAGTACTAGGGCACTAGGCGAGTAATTTGCTAATACCGTTAGATTCTTACTCAGCATACAAGTAACCCAAAGAGGGTTGTGTTGGTGGTGCCATGAGTTAATAAGGGACACCTCGGAGGGGGTCGGTTACTTGCGTTTGTCACAAGGCCATGCGTGTGGCTGTAGTTGTCGTGTTAAACCAACGTCATCTTGGTATTGTCGCATTAAAAATGTGCTTGGCCTAAGTTTTTGGCATTAAAAAAAATACATTATTTCGTTGTGTCAAAATTTGTTACAAACAGAAAGTGAAACTTAAATATGTCAATTTTAGCCTATTATAGGAATTTCGGGTAATATATTGGGCTGCAAGGCCCATTTGTGTCCAAAAGGGTACAATTGATCTTGTGTTAATATCAGGCCAGCCCAATTTAAATAAGAGTATGTGGGTACAAGTGGGCCGAAGCCCAGAGTGTTATCGGGTCCGTCTGGTTCGTACAGCCCACCCAGGATGTTGGAGGTCATGTCGTCTTGAGTCTTCCCGGCTAATTTCTATTCCATTGCACTCGACATAAATTAGTCACACGACTCGTTAATCATTACACGACTTATGACAAGACTTGCAATATATCAATAATATATTTAAAATCATAAGTCACAACTTGAATAACGAAATATGAACAATAAATAAAACTTAAGAAACCGAGTTGTTGGATGAAATGAGTTTTACATCTAAGCTATAAAGTAATAATTTTGTATCACTTATCAAATTATTGGAAACATAAACCTACATTTTTGGTATAACACAAATGGAAGTGTTTATATTCAAAAATTTGTTAAAAACATAGAATTTGTAAACTTTTACCTGCAACTATTTAATCTTGATAAGAAATACTTTTATGAAATTTTTGACGATAGTCACCTCGGACAAAAAGGTTATACATCCGGGTCACGCCCAACCTTCTACAAATATAATATATATTTTCCATGACAATTTAAAATAATTATACCAACACTTACATCATTTTTCTAAGTACAAGAATGATTATTTCTTTTAAAATATATACATTTGACACATGAAATGTATTTTGGAAACATACAAATGTGTACAAGTTGAATTGTACTTAAAACTTTTTTAGTAATGACATAATCATATATATAAATTATATATGGGTATATATATATATATATATATATATATATACTTTCCTTCATTCATAATGTCCGATGACGTCCTAATAAATGTACATACCTTTCGTACATCCTCATTCGGTTATCATCAAACCGAAGCCTCGTTCTTCCTTAACATACTTCTGCGTATACCCTTCTATAAGCCAATACACACAAGCCCTAGAAAATTGTTTTTAACTTAAGTGATGCCACATAAGCAACAACAACAACACAAACATTTAAAAACTTACAAAGTTAGTTAAACTTTATCGAGTCTTAAACATAAATGAAGACAGAAATTGCCGTACTAAACTAGGTTGCGTGTCGGAGCCGTGCACTACCAATAATTGATTTAATTCCCTTCGGACTACTAATGGCCAAGGTGAGTTTCATAGCCCCTACTTTTAACTGCTTTATACTGTTTTGGGGGAAGATACATGCTCATTTTACTTAAATGATTTTAATGATTGAAATTGTGCATTTCCATGCATACTATGCTTTATGATTGATATGTTTAAATATATATCATACATAGATGTTTTATGAACCATACCAAAATGCCTGATTTAGGATATTACGCAGCATAGCTTAAGTCCTTAGATCCCATATTGCCCTTTTCATGAACCGTCAATTCCTGCTGGGAAGCGCGAATGTTATAAATAGATCTATTGGGGGTGACTCCCCTGTACGGTTAACCCCGCTTGGGTCAAGGCGAAACATATAGCATGTCAGAACCGAGTGTATTGGGATAAACACTCGCCACAGGCTCCTTATTTGTATGACTACATCTTGCATACAGCAATTGTCGTAGCTTCGGTTGTGTTAATACAAATAAGCTGTAAAAACGTTTATTTATATTTTACGATCTTCTAATGTTTTGTCGATAACAAACGTAAAATCATTTTAACGAAACAAATAGAGTACGTAAATAGTTTGATTTAATAGTTTCCTAACACACTTACGTTTTCACATAAAACACTAAAACAAGCTTAAGTGATTTTATGATTTAGATATATATGTACAACAACTAATGTTTACATATTGGGTTAGCACATACTTAAACTAAGTATATACTAAATGGGTAAAAACTAGCAAATGGTATTGACCCATAACCCATGGTTTTATATATGCCACTTAACCAAGTTCATTGTATCTATAAAGAAAACCATGGATCAACCCATAACCCATGACCCATGACCCATAACCAAAAATACCCATGGGCAAAGAGGAGCGTTCCACGGATCCCTAGCTTTGTGCTAGCGGGATCCCAAGTGGAAGGGATCCGTGGGATCGGGGAACATGAAAATTTTCTCTATAAATAGAGAGCCATTTCTTTCTTTCTAACCATCACTTTACACACATACTTCCCCAAGTATTCTAACCCTCTAACCTCAGATCTAAGTGATCTATGTAGTTTGTCTTTTGTTTTTGTGTGATCTTCTAGGTTCCTCTTAAAGGAGAGATCACCACTTCTTGAAGACGTGCAAGCTCAATTCCATGAGTTGCCATGCTTCGTCATCATCAAGACAACTAAGGTTCTCTTGTTGATAGTTCTTCCTTTCTCCATAGATGTTGGATTGAAGGCATTAGTGAAGAATGCCAAAAGTGTCAAGATGAAAGCATTAGTGAAAGATGTTCATCATCCGTGTCTAAGCATTATTGAAGAATGCTAAAGGTGTCAAGACGAAGGCATTAGTGAAGGGTGCCAAGCGTTGTGTCAAAGGCATTAGGGAAGGATGCCGAAGAATCAAATCAAGTAGCATTTGTGAAGAATGTCTAGGTCGTATAATCGATGAGGTGCATCGTTATACATATAAGTATTTGTTTATTTCCAAGGATGGTGATATCCTTGATGATGTTGTAACAAGGAGTGGATCTCCTTGATATTAGGTGTTGTGTTGTGAAGGGTAGTAGTTCCTCCATAGTAATGGAACTAGGTGCTTAGCCTAGTACCTAATAAAGGATAGGCGACGTTGTGATAGGATTAGTTCTCCTTGGTGTGAAAGAACTCGGTGGTTAGCCTAGCACCGTATAAAGGGTAGGCGACGTTGTGTTAGGTGTGGTTCGCCTTGGTGTGAAAGAACTCGGTATTTAGCTTTGTACCGGAAAAAGGTTAAGCGACGTTGTGAAGGCTTCTCCGCCATAAGGAGTTGGTGTAGTGCTTACGAACTCTCGAGTAGGTGACTCGGGGAGTGGAGTAGGACAAGGAAGGTGTCCTTGTAGCCGAACCACTATAAATAACTTGTGTCGTGGTGATGTGCTTCTTACTCTTTATCTTTCATTACACGTTTATATATCTATCTATCAACGTCCAACATAAACAACCAAATAGATTGACATAAGTCGATCTAAATATTTAAAAGAAAGTTTTTAAATTGGTAAAACTATTCAACCCCCCTTCTAGTTTTCCACAATTGGCATTAGAGCTTCGTTACCAAGTTTCTTAGAGTATGTTGTACTTTAAAAACTTGATACGATCCATGTATGTTTGAAAACTACAAAGAAGGATAATTTTTGTTATATTTTAAAAATCATTATATTGTTTATTGTTGGACAATGATAGAATGCTCTAACATTTTTTTAAGCATTATTCATACTTGGATTTGGAGTCACCAAGAAGATCATAAAGAATTTATCTAAATATTTCTTTTCGCAAAAAGAATGTTTAGTAATCTTACAACATAAATCTGGAAATTCCAAGAAGATCACAAAACATCTAAATACTTCTTTTCTTAAAAAGAATATTTGGCAAAGGTATGATCTTTAATCACTTAACTTTATTGTTATTATTAAAATCTTAGTAGCATGATTTATTAGTTATTATTCTAGTAGTTATTCATATTATAGTCATCATCAAATTAGTATTCTCCGACTTATGTGTATAGACCACAATACCAACTCATAATAATATCTTGGTTATTTGACAACCATTATCATTATTCATCACAAAGGATTTATTGACACTCCATCTACGTCAATAAAAATCTATGTGAAACTTTTTACATTATAATAAAATGGGATTTTATTATAATATTTGAAAAACAATTCCCAAAGAATTATGACCAATTGTTTAAAAGGAAACTACGTCAAATAAAATTAGCTTAACATCGTCAAAACATCAAACACAAGTTTTAGAACCTAAGACATCAATACTTTAAACACTTCAGAATTCCCAAATCAAAGATACCAAGGAATGCTTGAGCTAATTTTTGCTGTCATGCCGGATCCCTGGACTTACCTAGCCGGATCCCAAATAAGAGGGATCCCCCGGATCCGCGTAACAGAAGACAGCTTAAATGAAAGAATGATCACTGTAGATGTTCCACAAACTACTTTCCCCTTAAAGACTCACGAACAAAAACCTAACTACTGTTCACAGGAGCAACTTGATCATCTCTCTCAAGCATAACAATCACTTGTGTAAGTATAATCTTCACCACATTGTTGATTTCATTCGTTGATTACTAGGATTACAAGTTCTTCATTTTAGAGGTTGGGTTCAAATGGGTTTGTCATAATTTGTTACCACATTTTTTTCTAAGATAACCCAAATCAAAGAATTAACATTGTTAATACAAATTAAACTCATTTCTTGAATTCAATAAAAATGAATTGAGGAAAATTGAGATCTAACCCTCTAGGTTACTATTCACAATTAACACCACATTGTGGTTGCATTGTTTAGGAACAATCACGCCAAGCAACAAGCAACAAGATTACCAAGACACCACCCATTACATACCCATGTATCATAGGAAAAATGGTCTAAGTTCAGACGATAGAAAGGCCTTTAAGTTGCTTGAAAGGAGACTCTTTCATGAAGGTAGAGTTGTTGATCCATCATTTCTTGCAAATACCGACGTAAGGGAAGTTTTTGCAACTATTGGGTTTGAATGTTTATTGGATATAAACGAGGAAATTTGCCCGGTCTTTGTGCTTGAGTTCTACAAGACAATGGGTATAATTAGAAATGATGATTGGTCCATCTCAATTGAATTCACCATCAATGAACGAGAGTTTAGTCTTTTACTTATAGAGTTTGCAAGAATTTTAGGGGTTCCGTATCAAGGTGTTTGTATGTACTCCAATGAATGGTCTTTGGAACAACTACACACAATGGTTGATCATCACGACATTTATCACGCAACAATCCCGGAAGCAACCACGGTAAGAGACACTGTGTTTTTGCCAAGAGCATCCCCATCAAGGGTTACTAGGAAATCGAAAGTGATCTATAGGGATCCTTTCCAAATGGAGCTCTTGGAAATGTACCCGTTGTATAGAAAATGGGAAGATGTGATTAGAGAGAATGTGGTGTGTCTAGTAGGAAACAAGGATCACCCCAACGCATGCCTAAGCTTCATGATCTATTGTCTAGTGACCGAAACTCGCTTCAACATTGCCTACTACATGGTCAAGAGAATGGCAAGTGTTAGAAGCATAGACAAGATGGTGCTTCCGTATGCAATGCTTTTAACCCGTCTCGCCAAATTCATCTTTGCATTAGACCCTTCTCCACAATCCCTTGATCATAGCTTTTGCAATAAGGTTATGGTACCATTAACCGAGGGTAGAACAACAAGGTTTGTGGTGGAAGGCAAGAGACCACACCCACCCACGGATTCCTCGAACGAAAGAGAGAGGCAAGGAGACGGTGAAGGGAGTAGTAGCAACCCACTCGAAAATATCGATCTTGACCCCTTGGACTACATTAACCAATTGCCAAACATCCCTAATGAATCACCTGAATGGCAACAAACCAATGGAATCTTCAAATGCTTCGGCAATTTCTTGAAGAAGAAGAAGTGAAGATAGTTTGATAAAGAATGGAGGACAGGTGAAGAAGTGAAGAAGGAGGAGAAAGGTAAGGTTTGAGGAATCAAACGTATGATGAACAATTTCAAAAAATGGTTTGTAAACATTTTAAATTATGCTTGTAGTTTGTAGGTATTGCCATATCTTGGCACTAAACAATCCTAACGTAGGTACTTGGAAAATGAGATTTTACGACCCCTTGAGTGGTCGTCGTCACTCATTCTAGGAATTTTAGCTCTTCCTACCTTGGTATACATTATATTAGTTGTGCTATTGTATTTAGTCCCCGTAGAAACAACTAGGAAAAGCATTTGATATAAAGTGCAAAGATGCACATTTTCTGAAAGCTCTCTGATCTGCAGTGGGCGGATCCCAACTTTTGAACTAGCCGGATCCCTCCCATGAGGGAACCGCGGGATCCGTAGCATCTGATATGAAATACAGATTTGGCTACATCAAAACAGTCTATTAGATCACCTCTAACAAGTCAAACATAAGATACTAGAGCCAACTAAGTCTTCCTCAAATAGTTGAAAATCTCACTCTCATTCATGGCTTATCTAGGATACATTTTTGAAATATTTTTGATTTATCAACTAGTCAAAACTCACCATAATTACGCTCCAACACTCACACATTATCTATCATGCTTGATAGCACTTAGTTAGGTCTATCTTTCAATTTTAGCAAATTGATCTCAATCATCTTTTAATCAAAATTAGGATCAAAACCTTAAGAGCATACTTAGTCCTCTAAGTGGTCAAGAATTTAATTTTCAAATTCAAATTATCCTTTATAAACCAAAAAACCTTAGGTCTATGGCATCATCTTCAATTCCCCTTCAAAAATCAGCAAATAGAAGCTCACACTAGCATCTTCATCACCATGACTAAGGCTCTTAGCAACAACTCTTCAAACATAGGATCATCCAAAAGAAAGGGTCAAATGATCCATGATATTTCATCCACCGAAACATCTCCCATTAGAGATAATGACTCTAGAATCCCACCTCATCAAACCCATCCAACAAAAGCTAAGAGAACCGCAAGGATTAGCATCAAACCTTTCCAACTAGAAAAAGGATCATCTAGTTCTAAACCAAACATGGCTAGTTCTAGCAAGCCATCAAAACCTTCATTCATTGAGCATGGACTACACTCCTTGAATGAACCTCTTCCTCATCCAAACATATATTCATTGTTCCATTCACCACCAATAACCTCCCATTCACCAACCTTTTCATTGAATCGGGAACCACCTACAACACCAACTAGCCCATCATGGGAGACAAGGAACAACCTTGATCATATGGAAGAAGTTCCATTACCACCCTCATTTTTATAACCTCTTCCTACTTCTCAAAATGAAGACCCGCAAACACACATTGAGCCCCCTCAAAACATCCATTTCACTCCGGGGCCAAACCAAGACAATATTTGTCCAAATTGTCTAAAAACTCAAGGACTTGTTCAAGAAGTACGAAATGAGATACATTTCATGTTTAATCATCTTCTTGCAAAGTTGGATCAATTCAACAAGTCCACTCATCCCTAAGACTCAAGCATATTGTCACACTCTAAGTCTAGTAATGAGATTAGCATTAGTAGTATTTGTATGGCTAAGTTCATTCTCTTAGTTTTAGAGATTTGGTTGTGTATCTCTTGTTTTATTGAATGAATACTTATATGCTATGATTATTTTGTGTGTTGTGCTTGTTATATTGTACATATATCTCATTTCCTCAATAGCATTGCTTGACATTTCTTCACTGCTGAAGAAACTGTCATCAGATAGCCGGATCCCTCCAAAACACCGAGACGGATCCCTCCTTAAAGGGAACCGTGGGATCCGTGGATCAGAAGCAAAAATTTCTGCTAACTTGAGTTTTACTTGCAGGAAATTATGCATTATACTCTTGTCTTCTAACCTTTACTATGTAGATTTTCAAATTAGCACATGAAGACTTTGACACCATAAAGCTAGGGGGAGCTTTGTGTCAAAATTGCAAAAATATTTGCAACTTAATCCGATTTTGGACCATACTTCATGACACCCCATTGCATCTTTGCAATCTTCAAGGGGGAGCACATTTTCGTCACTTAGACGAACCATTTGCAAACATAATTGCAAACACAATTTATTTATTTTACGTCATGTCCTTGACGCCCTTTCAAAGGGATGGACTCGTCAAGGGGGAGTTAAGACGAGTACCATTCCCGTCACCTGCTCTCTTTACATTTTTACATAACTTTTCTTATAAAAGTTGTGTTAGTTTCTTTTAACACTTTTTGTTTCGACAAAAAGGGGGAGAAGAAAGTAAAAACTACAAATTCAAACTTTTACGAATTTTAGCTTTTCCTTAAAATAATTTTATGTTTTGTCATCAACAAAAAGGGGGAGATTGTTAATACAAATAAGCCGTAAAAATGTTTATTTATATTTTACGATCTTCTAATGTTTTGTCGATAACAAACGTAAAATCATTTTAACGAAACAAATAGAGTACGTAAATAGTTTGAGTTAATAGTTTCCTAACACACTTACGTTTTCACATAAAACACTAAAACAAGCTTAAGTGATTTTATGATTTAGATATATATGTACAACAACTAATGTTTACATATTGGGTTAGCACATACTTAAACTAAGTATATTAAAATGGGTAAAAACAAGTATATACTAAATGGGTAAAAACTAGCAAATGGTATTGACCCATAACCCATGGTTTTATATATACCACTTAACCAAGTTCATTGTATCTAGAAAGAAAACCATGGATCAACCCATAACCCATGACCCATAACCAAAAATACCCATGGGCAAAGAGGAGCGTTCCACGGATCCCTAGCTTTGTGCTAGCCGGATCCCAAGTGGAAGGGATCCGTGGGATCCGGGGAACAGTAGAAAATTTTCTCTATAAATAGAGAGCCATTTCTTTCTTTCTAACCATCACTTTACACACATACTTCCCCCAAGTATTCTAACCCTCTAACCTCAGATCTAAGTGATCTATGTAGTTTGTCTTTTGTTTTTGTGTGATCTTCTAGGTTCCTCTTAAAGGAGAGATCACCACTTCTTGAAGACGTGCAAGCTCAATTCCATGAGTTGCCATGCTTCGTCATCATCAAGACAACTAAGGTTCTCTTATTGATAGTTCTTCCTTTCTCCATAGATGTTGGATTGAAGGCATTAGTGAAAAATGCCGAAAGTGTCAAGATGAAAGCATTAGTGAAAGATGTTCATCATCCGTGTCTAAGCATTATTGAAGAATGCTAAAGGTGTCAAGACGAAGGCATTAGTGAATGGTGCCAAGCGTTGTGTCAAAGGCATTAGGGAAGGATGCCGAAGAATCAAATCAAGTAGCATTTTTGAAGAATGTCTAGGTCGTATAATCGATGAGGTGCATCGTTATACATATAAGTATTTGTTTATTTCCAAGGACGATGATATCCTTGATGATGTTGTAACAAGGAGTGGATCTCCTTGATATTAGGTGTTGTGTTGTGAAGGGTAGTAGTTCCTCCATAGTAATGGAACTAGGTGCTTAGCCTAGTACCTAATAAAGGGTAGGCGACGTTGTGATAGGATTAGTTCTCCTTGGTGTGAAAGAACTCAGTGGTTAGCCTAGCACCGTATAAAGGGTAGGCGACGTTGTGTTAGGTGTGGTTCGCCTTGGTGTGAAAGAACTCGGTATTTAGCTTTGTACCGGAAAAAGGTTAAGCGACGTTGTGAAGGCTTCTCTGCCATAAGGAGTTGGTGTAGTGCTTATGAACTCTCGAGTAGGTGACTCGAGTAGTGGAGTAGGGCAAGGAAGGTGTCCTTGTAGCCGAACCACTATAAATAACTTATGTCGTGGTGATGTGCTTCTTACTCTTTATCTTTCATTACACATTTATATATCTATCTATCAACGTCCAACATAAACAACCAAATAGATTGACATAAGTTGATCTAAATATTTAAAAGAAAGTTTTTAAATTGGTAAAACTATTCAACCCCCCTTCTAGTTTTCCACAGGTTGCATGAACTTAGTGCTCGCGTAATAGATTCAATATATGACATTATGATCATTGTAATGTACATATACCCTACTTATGGTCCACTAATGAAAATCTTTTATGCAATGTAATCATAAATTTTAGGGTGAAGGCTGAGAATACGTAACAAACTTTCTCAAATATACCGAAGTACGTAACATACAAATTTTATTATTTTTGTACGTAAATAACTTTCAAATTTTGTTCAATGTACGTAATATTGACAGGTTACTAAGTTTTAAAGTTACAACATTGGTCCCTGTCATTTGCATTCACTTTCACCGTTAGTCATTTGACATTTTTTCACTTAAAAAAATTACAGTAACGGTCCTTGTAGTTTGCTTTGACTTTCACCATTAGTCCTTTGTTTTTCATCTTTTTTATATACGTTTTTTACGCGTTTTTATACATATTTTTTTACATATTTTTATACACGTTTTTTACATACGTTTTTATATACATTTTTTACACATTTTTATACACGTTATTTACATGTTTTTATACATGTTTTTATACACGTTTTTATGTACGTTTTTATACACTTTTTATACACATTTTTTACACGTTATTATACACATTTTTTACACATTTTTATACACGGTTTTATGTACGTTTTTATACACGGTTTTATGTACCGTTTTTATACGTTTTTACATGTTTTTATACACGTTTTTTATATACGTTTTTATATACGTTTTTTATATACGTTTTTTACATGTTTTTATACACGTTTTTTACACACGTTTTTTACATGTTTTTATACACGATTTTACGCACAGTTTTATGAACACGTAAAAAACGTATATAAAAACGCTTTTTACACACGTTTTTTATATACGTTTTTATATACGTTTTTTATATACGTTTTTTACATGTTTTTATACACGTTTTTTACACACGTTTTTATATACGTTTTTTACATGTTTTTATACACGATTTTACGCACGGTTTTATATACACGTAAAAAACGTATATAAAAACGTTTTTTACACACGGTTTTATGTACGTTTTTTACGTGAAACATGTGTAAAAACGTGTATAAAAACATGTGTAAAAACGTATATAAAAATATGTGTAAAAAACGTGTATAAAAACATGTGTAAAATTAGGTATATAAAAACGTGTGTAAAAACATTTTTTACACACGTTTTTATATACGTTTTTTATGTGTATATAAAACCGTGCGTAAAATCATGTAAAAAACGTATATAAAAACGTATGTAAAAAACGTGTATAAAACATGTAAAAAACGTATATAAAACCGGGCGTAAAATCGTGTATAAAAACATGTAAAACGTATATAAAAACGTGTATAAAAACATGTAAAAAACGTATATAAAAACGTTTTTTACAAAACGTGTATAAAGACATGTAAAAAACGTATATAAAAACGTATATAAAAAACGTGTATAAAAACGTACATAAAAACGTGTATAAAAACATGTAAACAACGTGTATAAAAATGTATATAAAAACGTGTGTTAAAAATGTGTATAAAAATATGTAAAAAAATGTGTATAAAAACACGTAAAAAACGTATATAAAAAAGATGAAAGACAAAGGACTAATGGTGAAAGTCAAAGCAAACTACAAGGACCGTTACTGTAATTTTTTTAAGTGAAAAAATGTCAAATGACTAACGGTGAAAGTGAATGCAAACGACAGGGACCAATGTTGTAACTTTAAAACTTGGTAACCTGTCAATATTACGTACATTGAACAAAATTTGAAAGTTATTTACATACAAAAATAATAAAATTTTTATGTTACGTACTTCGGTATATTTGAGAAAGTTTGTTACGTATTCTCAGCCTTCACCCTAAATTTTATGAAATTATGCAAGAGGTAATGATCATCAAAATCAAATGTTAAATGGTATACTTAATTGCCATTTAAATAAACCTATGAACTCACAAACCTCGTGTTGACACTTTTTAGCTTGTATCTTCAGGTTTTGAGGTGATAGCTTATCTTTGGAGGAGCAAGGCAAAGGAATGGCATGGTCATAGACGACTCTGATTTATGTATTGGGACCACCTGTTTATAATGGGCCATTTTCCGCATTAATCAATAATGTAAACATTGTTTACAAGAATGAATAAAAGTTTATTTATGAAAATCAATTATTCTATGCTTATGTTGTGATATCAATTTGTAGCACCCCAATACTTATGTGCTTCCGCTGAGTCATTTTGGGGGTGTTACACCATAGTGGCTACATTTTCTACTGAAGCAGAGTATGTTGTTGCTGCTAGTTGTTGTGGTCAGGTACTTTGGATACAAAGTCAGTTATTGGATTATGGGTTCAATTTTATGAACACTAAAATCTTTATTGACAACCAAAGTACAATTTGCATTGTTAAGAATCCTGTTTTTCATCAAAGAACAAAACACATAGAAATTAGACACCATTTTATCAGGGATGCTAATAAAAAACATCTTATTCAAGTGGTTAAAATTCATACTGATGATAATGTGGCTGATTTGTTAACTAAAGCTTTTGATGGCCTTAGATTTCAATTTTTGGTTATCCATATTGGTATGATCAACCCCTGATTGTTGTGTTTGAGGGGAGGATTATGCCTAAGGGGAGGATTTCTGATTAAAGGGAGGATTTATTGTTGTATAATTTGTATAATTGTGTATATTATGTGTTCTACTAACAATTTTGCAGATTAAGAGTCAAACACACAATCAGTTGCAAAAAGATTAAATTAGAAGCATGAAAGTCTTTTATTTAGATAAAACACTGCATTCAAAGATGCAGCATAATGTTACAAGACTTTCTATAACTACTAATCGCCACATGACATGACATCAACATAACATAAGCTTCAACAAAACACAAGACTTATCCTGACACCAGTTTCCATCCACAAGACATCTACTCAGGCCTCCGTTTTGCCCACTCAGGCATTCTCTGATGCTATTTCCCCCACCTACTGATAAAGTCCCACACTTTGGGAGCAGCAAGACCAACCACTTGTTGTCTCTTCTGAGGGTTTAGTTTGGAGGGTCCTGGCCTTGGATCAGAAGGACCTGCAACTGGCATAGAAGAAGGTGGCACAACGGCAATAGGAGCGATGTTCACTCGCCTGAAGGATCCATGTTGGGTTCAGTAAATACCCAAACCCTTGATCTAGGATTTGAATAGAAAATAGCCCAAGTGTTTAGTCCGATAAACACCAACAGGTCACTGATTGCACAGTCTCTCAGTGAGTCATCTTCAGGATACTCAGTACGAGGCGAAGAAGAAGTCTCTCCACTCAGTAAGGCGGAACTTAAAGGGTGAAGACTGAGTCAAGAAGAAGATGATGGATTCAGTGAGTGATGACAATAACTCACTGAATCCCTAAGACTCCTCTCCAACTACTTACACTGAAGACAAACTGAAGTAGAAGACTGAAGGATGTAAAGATTGAAGAATGAGCGAGACAAGGCGGGATAAGTTTGAATCAGATAAGACGAAGTCCTTATCAACCAAAGTCAACTTTCCCTGAATGGCAAAAGATCAGGCTCAGTGTCATCACTGACCTTAGGAAAGTAGTCTTGTCTCCTACCTAGAATAGCCTTTGTAAACAAAGACAAAATGCATCAGTATTTTGTCTTCTGTAAGATGTCAGTTTATCACTTAGGAAAGAGTTAAATCTCATACATGTATAAATAGCATAAGAGATGGAGTGAAAAGGTTAAGCTTGTGAATTGTAAAAACACACATACACGCAAGCCATCTTTTCACTCCTCCAAATACAACTTTATCCCTGAGATAGCTCAGTGGGTTCTAAGAGTTGTACTCAGACATAGCCTGAGCTTAGAGAGGAGTCACCAACCTTTGTCATTTCAATCCCAAGTGCTATTCCGCAAGTACTTGTGTAACGTATTCTTTGCGATTCATTTCTAATAAGAATATGATGTTGAAAATTATCTAGTGTGTTTTACTTACGTTAATTTCAGTCATTGTTCACTATAAACTTGTTTTATATTTCTAAACTGTTTTAAACGATAGTGAACGGGGAACAACAAGTGGTATCAGATCAAGGCTAATTATAAAACTCGTTTTTAGGCCGCTCTAAAAGTTTTTAAATTAGGATCCTAAATGGCTGAAATTGATGTACCCCAAATAGTCGATAAAAAGGGTGGAGCTTATTCAGCTGTTGCCCCTAGACTTGAAGTTGGAAAATTCAACAAATGGAAAAAGCTTATGCTTTGCTATTTGATTGGGATGGAACCTTATTATATCAAGTGTATAAATGAAGGTCCATTTATCCCAAAGACTGCTGAAGGTTTGCCTAAACCTGAAGCTCAGTGGACTCAGGATGAGAGAAGAGTGGTCAACCAGGACCAAAGACTCAAAAGTATCATCATATCATGTCTTCCTGATGATATTATGGAGTCAGTCATAAGCTGTAGTACAGCTAAACAAACCTGGGATGACCTGGTTCATAGTCATGAAGGTCCATCTGATACCAAGGAAAACAGGATTATGGACCTGAAACTTGAGTATAATACCTTCAGGGCTAAGGACTCAGAAACTCTGTCTCAAACTTACACCCGGTACAAAACTTTGTTAAATGAACTTTCAAATGATGGTGTAAAATTGTCCAAACATGAAATCAATGTTGGTTTTGTAAACAGTCTCCCTGAGAAATGGTTGAATTTCTCTCAGGGACTAAGGAATGCTAACCACATTCAAAATCTTGAGCTTCCTGAAATTTATGGGAAATTTGTCTATGAGGAAAACCTCATCAACAGACGATACCCTGACTTGAAAAAATCTCAGGAAGTCAAGAAGTCCCTGACAACCATTTCCAATCCAGTGTCAACTGCTTTTTATTCTAACAATGTGATTCAAGATTTTCAGAAAAACTCAGATGATGAGGCAGATGAGAGGACAAGCGAGGAGTACCTAAACGATTTAAATATTGAGTTTCAGGAAAGAGCACTCCTTGCTAACTCTAAAAGGTTTATTCAAAGAAACAAAAGTTTTTCAAACGCTAAAGCTAATGAAGACACTGAATGTTTTAAGTGTCACAAAAAGGGTCATCTTGCAAAAGACTGCTTTTCAAAAACAATTTTTGAACCCTCTTACAAACCATCAGGGTCAAACCAGTCTTCATGCTTTAGCAAATTTCAACCAAAAATCTTTCAGTCTCATTAAAATTTTCAAAGCAAATCTGATCAAAACAAAGCTGTTGATTATGAAACCAAGTATAAAAAAGAAAAAGCTAAGCTTGCATTGCTTGAGGCCAGTCCCTCAGAAAGAACCAGTGTTAAATCTGTGCAGGGTAAAAACAAAGGCCTCGTTGCTGAAACCTTCGACTGGGATGAAGAGCCAGTATCATCTGATGATGAAATGGTGCATGCCAGTGCATTGATGGCCCTCTCAGAAGAGGATAAGCTAGCTGTTGGGAAGAATCATGCCAGAAACGGGGAATGGGTCAACATCACAATGAAGAAGGTAAACATCTTACTTTCTATGGATGATGACTCTGATTGGCAGTCTTATATGAATTATCTTAATGTTGACCTTAAGTTCATAGAAGAGCAAAGATTAAATCTTTTTTCAAAATACAAGAAGCTAAGTTTTGAATTAAACAAGTGTAGAGATGAACTGCTTATTTTAAAACAAGCCAAGCTTGAGGCTGTCACTTTGCAAATTCAAAACACTGAACTAGTTAAGAGAAATCAGGCTCTTTAAGATGAACTTAAAAAGGTACAAGATATTCTTGATAGTTGGACTGCTAAGAATCCCAGGGTCTTTGATGTTGTGGGTGCCCCCAGTAGCAAAAAGAGAGTCATAGGTGAAGATCATCTCCCTGACTCTCGCAACAAAGACCAAAGTTCAAAACCATTTGTGTCTGGTGGTATGATTACCAATATGCTGACAACTCCAAATTCCAGTGATTGGATTGAACGGGTTAATCCTGAGAGTAAGCTTCCAAATTTCGATTCTGGAAGGATTCTTGAGCCTGAAAGCCAAGCTCTTAAGAGCATGCTAGGACTCCCTGATGTGCCCAGTGGTACTGAACACATCTCTGAGTCTGAAGCAGAATCTCAAACACCGCTTCCACCCCTGAAACCTCTTCAGGGTGCTGATCCAAGCTCTGAGCTTACTCCTCTAAAATTCAATCCTCACTCACCAAAAGAAAGGTCTGGACTTGGTAGAACCATCCTGCAAAGACCAACAAAACCAATCCAACAAGAGTCTACTCCTACTGAGACATCAACATCCTCTGTCCCCACTGAAGCTGACCAAATTCAGCAACTTACTGAGCTTGTGAGGAAGCTGACAGAAAAGATGGAATCCATCGAAAAAGCCCCTGATTCAATCAAGGAAACTAAGTCAGCCTCATCTAGCTCATCAAAATCAAAATCCACCAACAAACCTAAGCAGAAGTGTGAGCTGTGTCATTACACCAGTCACACCACTGACAACTGCTATAGAATCCTTTATTGTATGATCTGCAAAAAGGATGATCACAGAACTGCAGACCACTTACAGTATGTAAGCTCTGTCAGTGAAGCAAACTATACCAAAGTTGGTCATCAGTATGCTTCATCCTCCAAAACAGCTCTCAAGAATAGAGCAAAACCTTTTCCTCTTTACCCTCACTGTGGGTTTAATGATCATCATCAGGATGATTGTCTCATGAACACATGCTATGATATATGTGGAAATCCAGCTCATGAGACATCCCAACATGACAGTGTCATTCATGCAAGGAGAAATACAAAACAACCCAAAATCACTGAGTCATCCTCAGTCTCTAAATGCAAAACATGTGGTAGCACAATGCACTCAACCACTGACCATGAGTCAATTGCCAAATTCAAACAGACCTTGAGACCCAATCCTACTGGAGTGTGGGTCACTAAGAGAAACTAATTCAGTTTACTACTTGTGCAGAGACACGCTAGGGAGCCTATTTGGCATCTAGACAGTGGATGCTCAAGAAGCATGACTGGTGTGAAGGAGTATCTGCACAAGTATGTAAAGGAACCAGGACCCAAGGTAGTATTTGGTGATAACTCATCATGTCCTACTGAAGGTTATGGTTCAGTAAACTACAATGGAATAGTTTTCTCTAGAATAGCTTATGTCAATGGTCTAAAATACAATCTCATCAGTGTCAGTCAACTATGTGATGCTAAGTACATTGTGCAATTCAATGACAAACAAGGTACCTGTTAATACAAATAAGCCGTAAAAACGTTTATTTATATTTTACGATCTTCTATTGTTTTGTCTATAACAAACGTAAAATCATATTAACGAAACAAATAAAATACGTAAATAGTTTGAACTAATAGTTTCTAACATATTCACATTTTCACATAAAACACTAAAACAAGTATAAGTGATTTTATGATTTAGTAATACATATGTACAACAACTAGTGTTTACATATTTAGATAAAATATACACATAACTAGTATGTAGTATATTGGGTAATATAAATGGGTAGAAACTTAAGTATCACAACCCATTGGGCAAATACATTGAATGTAGTTGGGTACAACCCAAAGCCCATAACCCATGGATCTTGACCCATAACCCATTGCATGACATCATGCTTATATCACATATGGATAATACCCATAACCCATGGATCAACCCATACCCAAGTGACTAAGTGCATTGCACTCAAAGATACATTGTATCTAGCCAAAGATCCATGGTTTAACCCATGACCCATGACCCATAACCAAAATACCCATGGGTAAAGAGGAGCGTTCCACGGATCCCTAGCTTTGTGCTAGCCGGATCCCAAGTGGAAGGTATCCGTGGGATCCGGGGAACAGTAGGATTTTTCCTCTATAAATAGTGAGCCATTTCTTCATTATTTATCATCCCTCTCTAACACACTTTCCTCCCTGATTTAAATATCACTAACCTTAGATCCAAGAGATCTATGTTTGTAGTTTTGTTTTTTGTGTGATCTTTTAGGTTCCTCTTAAAGGCAAGATCACGACCTTTGAAGTCGAGCAAGCTCAAGTCTATGAGTTGCCATGCTTCCTCATCATCAAGGCTACTGAAGTTTTCTTGTTGATGATTCCTTTCTTTCTCCAAAGAAGTGTAGTGTTGAAGACATTAGTGAAAGATGTCTCAAGTGTCAAGACGGAGATATTAGTGAATGGTATCTATCATCTATAGGACAATCACTTGTGGTAAGTGCTTAGAAGTCAAGACAAAGAAACATTAGTGAAAGGTGCTTTGAAGTCAAGACAAAGAAGCATTAGTGAAAGGTGCTTTGAAGTCAAGACAAAGAAGCATTAGTGAAAGGTGCTTTGAAGTCAAGACAAAGAAGCATTAGTGAAAGGTGCTTAGAAGTGAAGACACAAGACATTAGTGAAAGGTGTCTTATAGATCTAGTCAAAGGCATTAGTGAAAGGTGTCTTAGATGTACATTCGATATGGTGTGTTTCGATATACATGATAGACTAGTATTAGATACAAGGATATTGATATCCTTGATGATGTTGTAAAGGAGTAGATCTCCTTTGGGATTAGTCGTTGGTGTAGTGTGGTAGTAGTTCCTCCATTGCAATGGAACTAGGTGCTTAGCCTAGTACCTAATAAAGGTGTTGGGATTTAGTAAATCCAGTACTTAAAGTGTCGGTCACCTCAAGTATGTATACTCGTTAGAAAGCTCGTAGTCGTAGCAATTCAGTGTTTGTATTTAGAATACTTTGTAACACCGTGGAGGTGAGTACGGGTCTTTACCCCACTGTATGCCTGATCCCCACAGCTAAGAGAGGCGTCTAAGCTTGTACCCTAATAATACCCTTTGCCCTCCAAGGCAAAAGGGTTGGAGCTCATAATACATTTTTCTTTGTCTCTCTAGGGTCCCATTCTCCATCCCACTTTCTCTCTCTAAACTCTTAACCTAAACGGCGCACGCAACCTCGTATGATATAAACTAAGATCCTACAAATGGTATCAAGAGCCATGGTTTGATCATCCATCTCTCATGTTTCTTGGTTGATAGGATTGTTTGGGTTAAGGTTGGTTTTGGGTCGCATAAAGGTGGTAAATGAGGGGTTTTTAGAATCCTATGAAGTTTAAATTTTAACTTTTTAAAGGTTTATAAGGGTTAACACTTCAAAGTAACCAAGATGGAAAGGTTCAAAAAAACAAGGTTTTTTAGGTATCCTGGGGGGGAAGACTCTAAGGTAAAGGTAGAGGGTCAAGACTTTAAGAAAGAAAGGTGGTTTTTAATAAGAGTTTTGTTATTTTGGGGTTTTTAAGGTTGTTTAATCTCATAATCATAGTAAAAGGTTTTGATACAGAAAAACGTGTTGGAAAATTTGATCAACCCAAGACATTACAAAACCCTAATCCGAGTAGAGTAAAGTTTTGTCACATGAAAACTATCATGGAAAGTGTTCTTCTTGTAGGAAGGGGAGAACGAAAAACAACGAGAAGGGGGATATCCAGTGCAGCATGAGTGAATAAGAAATGAGAAGCTTGGATGGGAAAAACCCTAATTTACGGCATAAAGCAGAAATCTTACGCGTAAACAATTCGAAGAAAGCTTTTTCTTCCGAAAAGTTTGTTAAAAGAAGAAAATAGCAAAGGTTCGGAACCGAAGTTTTGGTTACGACAAACTCATAAACTTTTTACCCTAAAACTCAACGCGTAAGCAGTCTTACGCACGCGCGTAAAATATGTCTAGCGTAAGCTGTGTCTTCGAGTAAGTTTGTCCGCGCCTCAGAAGGAAGCTTCATAGTCTGCACGCATCTAAGACCTTAACGAAAGTAACGCTCTCTGTACAGCTATGAATCAGTTTTACGGGTTTCTCTAGATTTTGGTTGGTAAAATCCTACGTGAAAGGATATCCATCCCGTGATCAATAATAAAAGCCCAGAAAAAATAAGCTTCAACTTCCTAGAACATCGTATTTGCGATATAAGTGTAGAATAGCGATCAAGACGTCGCAGGATAGAGCAGGCTAAGAACGGACTATCTCTGTTCCCAAAGAATGTTCTTGCCGGAACTGACTGATGGAGTCTGGTGAAAGAAGCAACACCGTCCTACAAGCTAGGCGAGATGAGAAGAGGGAAAACATCTCTTCTTGGAGAGGTAAATCTATATAGATGACAGGACCCTAGGCAATTGAGGACTACTAGAGACATGAGACTGATTGACTGCTGCAGATGGAACAATAGTATATGGAATGGATAGACCTAAGATGTATGATGAACTCATTGATAAGGAGAAAAAGAGATTTGATGCTGATATCAGGGCTTCAAATATTATTCTTCAAGGTCTTCCAAAAGATATCTACAAGCTTATCAATCACAACACAGAAGCCAAGGCAGTGTGGGTGATAACGTCAAGATGCTTCTCTCAGGTTGCAATGTGACTGATATTGAATACAGAGCTGATGTAGTGTATGATGAGCACTTTAAGATGAAACCTGAAGAAGGTGTTTATGAATATTACGTGAGATTCCGCAAGCTGGTGAATGATATAAGGAATATCAAGATGACTATGCCAAACATTCAGCTGAACTCAAAATTCGTAAACAATATGAATCCCGAATGGCACAAGTTTGTCACTCTCTGAAGCTTACAAAAGACTAAAGAACACCACTATGAGCATTGTATGCCTTCCTTCTTCAGAATGAGAAACATGCTATGTTTGAAAGAAGGGTTCTTGAACAGTTCAAATCTCAACCAGGAGAAACAAGCTCATCAAATGATATAACTGCATTCTTCACCAAAGCATCACAAGTCACCACTCCACGGGAAATGATTATCATAAGCTCGTTCCTGATTCGGGATATAAGCAACCTAGTTCTGATGAAGTCATGGAGCACTTTATCAATCAAGAGTGCTCTTATGGTCAAGCAAAACCTGAATCTCACACCCCCCTCACACTAACAACTATCTCAGAACTGCTCCAATCGTCAAAATCAGCCACTGTGAGAAACGGAAAGATTGTAGTGGTAAAAGGGCAAGGAAGACGAAATGCTTATTCTCCACACAATGAACAAGGGAAATGTAGGTATGGGAATGCGGTGTTGGTGGTGGATATGATGGTAATCAGAATCGTGAAAGGAATATAGTTCAGGGTCAATTAAAACCAATCAAGTGCTACAATTGTGGTGGAGAAGGGCACATTGCTAGGAACTGTACTCAACCAAAACGCCCTCATAACGCAGATTACTTCAGAGACAAGATGTTGTTGGTTCAAGCACAAGATAATGGTGTAATGTTGAATGAAGAGGAGCTGTTGTTCTTGACTGATGGGAATGCCAGAACATATGATGGAGATGTGGACGAACAACCAGTGCATGCTGCTCAGAACAATCCCAACGCCTTTCAAGTTGCAGACTGTGATGCATTTGACTCAGACGTTGATGATGAACCATGTGCACAAAAAATCTTTATGGCTAATATTTCTCCAATAACCTCTTCATCTCAACAAGCCAGTTCATCCAAGGAATCTATCATTAAAGAGGTACTCAAACTATATGATGTGGTTGATGAGCAAAAGATTCACCATGAAGTACATCTACTGAAGTCATTGAGTCAGATATTGATAATATGGGTAATAACAATGTTATCCCATATGTACAATATGTGAAACAAGATGACAGTCTTGTTGTACCTAGTGATGAATCTTCTGCAATTAACAATGAATGCATGCCTGATGAATACACTGTATTTGTACCTGATGATTCCTTGACCATATCTGAGCTCAATAAATGCCTATAAGGAACAAGTTGCTACTTATGAACAGCGTGCTAAGTTTGAGTTAACTACCCGTGAGCAGGATATGGATAACAAAATGCGTACAATTATTAGAAAAAGTAATTTTAGAGAAGAAGTATTAAAACAAGAGTTAAACTCCTTACAAGAAAAGCTTTCTAAAACTGCTAAGCAAAAACAAGAACTTCAAGAAAATGTGAAAATTCTTAAGCAAGAATTCAATGCTAAGGAATCAAAACTTTTGAATGATTTTTCCAATCTGAAAACTTTGAAAAACAAACTTGAGAATAAGTTGTACGTACAAGGGAATACCATTCAGACTGCTCACATGATCACTAAGCATAGAGTCTTAAGCGATAAGCATAGCGTTCCCCTTGTTGAGAAACCAAGTCCAGAGGTTATTAAAAAGGCAAGAGCTGCTCATAAGGTACTTTATGATGGTAATGAAATCCTTAAGCCTAGGCAGAAACCTAGTTGCGTTGAGTGCACTGAGGAAGATAAGAAATCAGATGAAGTTACTAGGGAAAAGATATTGAACAAGAAGTTAGAAAATCCTGAGTGTAAAAAGAATAACATAACGTTCAAACCTCATGATTACACTAAGGAAAACTGGATCTCCTTAAACAAGTTTAAACCTCAGACACTTCTAACACCTGAACAAGTGTTTTGGAAAAAGGATATGGATATGCAAAAAGCTGAAAATCTTGTTGAAACGAATTCCCCTCTTTGGAGATTGTCAAAAGTAACTGTGTATCCTCCTAATACACCAATGCACCTAGTTCCTAGATCTATTGCCACTAATAGCAGGACCTTAATCAGCCTATATGTTGTTATCAACTATTTGTTGATTTTGAGAAAACGTGTAAGAAGAGAATCACACCTACAGGTATTACTGAGGGGAAAGGGGTTTTGAGCAAATGAAAGAATGTTATTTAACCGAAGTCATGCCTTTCTTTAAACAATTAAAAGGACAATTTGAGAGTCTTAAAATTGGAATAAACACTGATATTAAAGAAATGGAAAAGGAATTCGATGCAATGATAGTTGAAGTCAATGATTATGAACAGGAACTAAAATACAATGAAATTGAAAGGAAGAATCTGCATATACTAAATGAGAACTTGATCTCTCAATGTTTTGCTCAAGATGTGTTCTATGTCACTGCTACGAAATTCTTCTATTACTGCTTCTCAATTTCATGAATTATCTGTTGCTTTGAAAGTTCCCCATGATCGTGTCATTGAGCTTGAAAAAACGAATTCAAAATTGCATGAGAAAATTGAACAGGATGATCATGATAATCTCGTTAAACATCTTTCAAAATTAGAAGTTGAACATTTTACTTTGCAATTAAAATATCAACATCTCAAAGAAAATGTTAAAACCTCTAATATCAAGACATCGTCTGATGCTCCTGAGTTTGATGCATTTTTTTGAAATCAACAAACGTGATGAACAAATTCGAGCTCATTATAACACGATCAAAAGTTTGAAAGCTCAAATTTCACAACTGAAAGGTGAAAAGAGGGATGTAACTGGTTCCCATATGCCTCCACCTTTAGATTCTCAGAATTCTCAAACTTTTCAACTTCAAAACAACATTTATAACTTACAAAAGGAAAACAAGAGCTTGTTTTAAAACTAAAAAAATTTCAAAGGTTAATGATCAAAACAAAGAGTTATGTGATTCATTTAAAGTTACACATGATAAACAAATTGAAAAGATAACTTCTTTACTTAATGATATTGAGGATCTTAAGCGTGAGGTGAAAGGAAAGTTGCCAATCTTGTTTTCAATTGCAAGTACTTTGTTCCTAAAGTCTCTGACCCTTGTGATAAGTACACTGCTATGATATGTTATATATTCTCCCGCCCATTAGGAATAATGAACTTGCTTTTCATAAAGCATATGTGCTATCATCTCTTAAGGAAAGTTTAAAGGGTCTCCGTAAGATTGTGGAAGATGAAAGATTAGAAAAACCTCTTGATAGTATCATTGCCTATGCTTGCATGGATGCCAAACGATCTCAGGAACTCTTAGAGTACGTAATTGTCACATGTCCGAAATTTAACCTGGTGCAATAGGCAAAGCTGTGATAGCCTTGTTCTAGTAGTCCAAGCAGGAAATCCTAGTTCTATGCCTCTTAAGAAAGATAAAAATGTGACCTTCAAGTTTAATTCCAGTATGTTAGTACTAAGAAAGTGAACGTTAGTGTGCCTGCAAAACTCAAATCAGTCTTAACCCAGTATACACTTGTGCTTCTAGACCACCTTGCAAGGCAAAGTTCAGGAATAAAAATAGTATCACCAACTAATGTTCCCGTTGTTCCTTGTACAGGAGTAATCGGCAATACTAAGGTTAGCGGGTCAAAGCCTTCAGGCAATACAATACGAAATAGGATCTTTCCAGCCAAAAGTGTTGAAGAAAAGCTAGTAGAAGAACACCCTAGGAAGAATAAGTTTGAGCTGAATAAAACGAATCGTGTTGATTCTAGTATTAGCTATAAGCGTACTGTAATTAATTCGATCTCTACTACCGTTTGCAAGACATGTAATGATGTCTGCTTGATTCTGGTCTTAATCATGATTGTACTAAGAATGAAGTGTTTTATGTTGGAATACTCCAGTCAAGAATTGTATAAAAAATGCTAGACAGTTAAGGAGATCTGGAAGCCTAAAAGGAAAAAGAAAGTTGTTAGCAACTGTTGGATGCCTACAGGAAGAAATTTTAGCAATGTGGGTTATCAATGGAAACCTACTGGCCGGAAATTCAAATTGAATGAAGCTTGTCCTAGGACTTCTAGATTTATGCCTTCTAAGAAGTGGAAGCCTACTGGTAGAATCATACCTTTAAGAAGTGGTCACACCTCACTTTGATAGGTCAAATACACACCAGCATGCCACTACCCAATAGTCTTGCCTCCACTAGTGAAGTTGTCATAGATTCTAGAAATGCTATAGGTATATCAATTGTGTGTACTAACCAAACGGAACCCAATCGTTCATGGGGTTCCAAATTATCCAGTTATCCATTCTTGTCTGTGTTCAAATGCAGGTCGTACAAATCGTCCTCTGGTATTTGGACTCAGGCTGTTCAAAGCATATGACTGGTGACCGGTCGCGGCTCATGAACTTCGTGAGTAAATTTATTGGAACTGTTAGATTCGGAACCGACCATTTTGGAGCTATTATGGGATATGGTGATTATGTGGTCGGAGATAGTGTAATTTCTCGGGTATATTATGTGGAAGAACTTGGTCATAACTTGTTTTCTGTTGGTCAATTCTGTGATTCCGATCTTGAAGTGGCTTTTCGAAAACATACTTGCTTTGTTAGAGAACTTAACGGTGTAGAATTATTAAGAGGTTATCGAGGTTCTAACTTATACACCATCTCTATCGATGACATGATAAAGTCTTCTCCAATCTGCTTGCTGTCAAAGGCTTCTAAAACAAAGTCTTGGTTATGGCATCGTCGTCTCAATCACTTGAACTTCGGCACCATAAACAACCTCTCCAGAAAGGATCTTGTCAGAGGCTTACCCAAATTAAAATATGAGAAAGATCATCTTTGCTCAGCTTGCCAATTGGGAAAAAGCACAAAATATGCGTACAAACCAAAACCCACAAACTCTGTAATGGAAGTTCTTCATACCCTTCATATGGATCTGTGCGGACCAATGAGAGTGCAATCGATTAATGGGAAGAAATATATTTTAGTCGTTGTTGATGACTACTCTAGATTTACTTGGGTAAAGTTTTTGAGGACTAAGGATGAAACTCCAGCTGTCATCATCAAACTTATCAAGCAACTTCAGGTTCGTCTTAACAACACAGTTAGAATTGTTCTAACTGACAATGGCACAGAGTTCGTTAACCGAGACTTAAGTCAATTTTATGAAAGTATTGGAATCAGTCATCAAAGAAGTGTTCCACGAACTCCTCAACAGAACGGTGTAGTTGAAAGATGAAATCGAACTCTTGTGGAAGCTGCAAGAACAATGCTTATTTACTCAAAGGTTCCAATGTTTCTATGGGCTGAAGCCATTGCCACTGCTTGCTACACCCAAAATCGTTCCCTCATTCACACCTCTCATGACAAAACTCCATATGAACTTGTCCATAAACGAAAACCTGGTTTATCCTATCTTCGTGTGTTTGGTGCTTTGTGCTATCCAACAAATGACGGTCAAGATTTAGGTAAATTAAGAGCTAAAGCAGACATTGGAGATTTTGTAGGTTATGCACCAAATAAGAAGGGTTACCGAATCTACAACAAAAGAACTCGAGATATCATGGAAACTATTCACGTTACGTTCGATGAGCTGTCCGGGCAAATGGCTCCAGGACAATCCGGTTCTGGACCCGCACTTCAAATTAGTCCAATTGGTTCATCCCTTGTACCAATTTCCTCTCCAGCAACTCCATATGTACCTCCATCTGAAGATGATTTGAAGAAATTGTTTGATCCAATGTTTGATGAACATTATGAGCCGAGTGCCACTAAT
>OU343220.1:226327185-226526352 GCA_910596185.1 Chrysanthemum makinoi
AGATCTCTTGGATCTAAGGTTAGTGATATTTAACTCAGGGGAGAAAGTATATTGAAAGGGGGTGAGAAACAATGAAGAAATGGCTCACTATTTATAGAGGAAAAACCTCTACTGTTCCCCGGATCCCACGGATCCCTACCACAAGGGATCCGGCTAGCACAAAGCTAGGGATCTGTGGTCCGCTCCTCTTTGCCCATGGGTTTTTTGGTTATGGGTCATGGGTCATGGGTTATGGGTTGATCCATGGTTTTCTTTCTAGATACAATGAACTTGGTTAAGTGGTATATATAAACCATGGGTTATGGGTCAAAACCATTTGCTAGTATTTACCCATTTAGTATATACTTGTATTTACCCATTTTAGCATATACTTAGTTTTTACCCATTTTAGTATACTTATTTAAGTATATGTTTAACCCATATGTAAACACTAGTTGTTGTACATATGTATCTAAATCATAAAATCACTTGTACTTGTTTTAGTGTTTTATGTGACAACTTAATTGTGTTAGAAAACTATTAACTCTAACTATTTACGTACTCTATTTGTTTCGTTAAAATGATTTTACTTTTGTTATCGACAAAACATTAGAAGATCGTAAAATATAAATAAACGTTTTTACGGCCTATTTGGATTAACACTACCGTCAAGGGGGAGTTAGAAGTTTGTTTATTTCTTCCAAGAGTTAACTTTTTGTTTCGACAAAAAGAGGGAGAAGAAGTAAAACTTAGGGGCTTTCAAAAACTTGCATCTAGTCTTAAGTTTTACTCATCATAACATTATGTTTTGTCATCAACAAAAAGGTGGAGATTGTTAATACAAATAAACCGTAAAAACGTTTATTAATATTTTGCGATCTCTTTTGTGTTTTGTTGATAACAAATGTAATGTTATCTTAAGTATAATTATATGGATACATGTTATTTTTGTAAAGCATTTACATATAGCCATTTAAATACAAAAATGTAATAATTAAGTATTTGTTGTAATAGTTTATTAGGATGGGTAAAAAACCATAACCCATGGACCATAACCCATGGATCATAACCCATACCCAAGTTGCTAGATACAATGTATACTTTAGATACATTGAATCTAAAGAAAACCAACCATGACCAACCTATAACCCATGACCCATTAAAACCAAAAACCCATGGGCAAAGAGGAGCGGACCACGGATCCCTAGGATTACACTAGCCGGATCCCAAGTGGGAGGGATCCGTGGGATCCGTAGAATAGAGAAGAAATTTGCCTATAAATAGAGAGTCATTTCTTCATTCTAACTCACCCCTCTTCTTACTAAATCTCTCATACACTCTCATTCTCTTCTAACATATAGATCACTTGATCTAGAGAGTTGTTCTTCTTTATTTCTATTTGTGATCCTCATATAGGTCCTTGATTCTTCCCAAACTAACTAACTTTATTTCCCAGCCACTTGTGAATGGTTGATACTAAAAGCTAGACAGCCTGGTAGAGGAATGCAGATATACCAAGGATTAAAATATCCTTGGATCAGTTATGCCTGGTGAGGCGTGACGTTCTGGTACAATGACTTGTGAATTGTTGAAAATAATATTAGCATAGAAAAACAGGAATCTGATTGACTAACACTAGGATGTTATAGTAATGCTCTGTCACAGCTACGTCAATAAAAACGTACAATCGAAACTTAAAAATATTAAAGATATACAACGTACGTTTAACTAAACGTAACGTATAAAACAAAACGATTATAACTATAGTAGGATTTACATGTCCTTAGTGACTTAAATGCAAATTAAAGGAAATAAAAGATAAAATATAAAATATTAAATAAACGCTATCACTATTTTTAAAATTGATGAACGTTTAAAATCTAAAACGTATGTTTAAATAAAATTACGTAAACGTAACAAAATAAAAACTGAATTCGATCCATACAAACTCGCTCACAAATGTGAAAATCATATTTTTAGAATTCTAAAAAGATAAGAAAATATTAGAAATTAAATAAATTTTACATTATTAAAATTAATTAATATAATTAAAAATGAATTAAATGTTATTAATACATGATTAATAATAAGAATCTAAAATTAACTTAAATAAATAAAATAAAGAATCTGAAAAATCTAAAATATATTAAAATGAATTTTAAAATTGAAAATGTATTTATTACACAATTATTCTATTTATTATTAATTATTTACTATTATTAATTACTAACAACTAGTATTATTATTAAAAAATAATAATGAAGGAAGAAAATCTGAAACTTAAAAAATGTTACTACTATAAGAAATAAAATGTGCAAAGGATAACTGAGAAGTGAGCTAGCCTAGGTGGGTTATGCAGTGAACTTGTCACCAATGAAACCTAGGTTCGAATCTACCACACCCTTTTTGCACTTATTTTATTTTTTATTTTTCTTTTTTGCAAAATTATATAATAAGTAAAATAAGTAACTTTAACAAAGCAACTTTTTCAAAACTTGGAAATAAGCTCTGTGGGGCTTATTTCCTCTCACAGTGGCTTTTAATGCCTTAAGCTTCTAAATAGAAGCTATCACTTGTGGTTAAAGGGTCTTTTGGTTTTACTCTTTATGAAACTGAGTATATACAATATTACATATTTGAAGAAAATGGAACTTTACAAAACTAAAGAATAAGCTGTTTCACAGCTTATGACCACTTCAGTTGAGCTTTTGGCTTACAGTTGGGTCATAAGCTTGAAACAAGCTTGAAAAAGCTATAAAGTGGAAATAAAAGGTAAAAGTATATATGTAACAAGTATTATGTGAAGTATGAACAAGGAGATGCAAAGATTAGCACTAATAAGCTTGTTATAAGCAAATCAGCACTTCATTTTACACTCAGACCCAAACAGTCCAAACCAGGCCTGCAAAACGTTTTTGAATGGCCATTTAACTGAGGGTTAATCAAAATGGTAAAATGAAAGTTGGTTGCAAGATGGCTTGTAAGCTTTCCAAAAGCCCAGTTCACTCTATGATGTTCACAAATGAGCTTGTGAGAAGCTTATGAAAAATCCTTCCATTTGCCCCAAATACTGGGTTCCCAGTGTGGCATATCAATGGGACAACAAAAAGCTCCTTCCACTTCCGCCCTATGAGATAGCTGCAGAGATGAAAATTAAAGTGCAGGATCATAAAGTTGGGTTGCTAGGCTTCCTAAAAGCCAGGGCACACCAGCTTAGGACACTAATGAGCTTCTTAGAGGCTGTGGAAATGGTGTAATACCACTGAATGCTCAGGGGTATGTGTTAGTGGGCAAACACAAGCTCTCAAATCTTTATTCAATAGCTCATGAGAGCTCAACAACACAGAAAATTGAGTATGACTAGTTATCATAACATGAAACTAAAAATCACAAGCTCAATGATCTGTGCTGAAAACAGTCAAGCTACCTCACACAAGCTGGCCACTTTGAATGCCAACCGTAAGAACTTAAAAACTGCTTAAAAACACAATGCAATGAAGTCCTGGAGAATATAGTGAATTCCCGGGTCGTTATGTCCCACGGAGACTCAATGGTGTGTCAAAACAAACTCAGATGATAGAGTGATCACTAAGGATAGTGATCGGAAAAGATTTGGATGGATAATTACACTACTGAAAAAGTTTATAAATTAAAGCGACTTAAATACAAATTAAAAGAAATAACAGATAAAAAATATTAAATAAACGCTATCACTATTTTTACAATGATGAACGTTTAAAACCTAAAACGTACGTTTAAATAAAATTACGTAAACGTAAAAATGAAAAGTGAAAATAAAGAAGGAAAATACCTAGGATATGAAAAATACATTTTTACAATACTAAATATAAAATAAAATTATTAGAAAAGGAAAATTATTTTTATAGCTAATTAATTAATTATTATTAATTAAAAACTATTTTAAACTATTAAATAATAGCTTATAATACAAGAAAATATGAAATAAAGCTAGAAAAATAAAATTAAGACTTAGAAAAATCTAAAATATCATAAAACTAATTTTAAAACTAAAAATATATTTTTTAGACTTTTTATGTATTTATTATTAATTTAAAACTATTTAAAACTAATTAAAATACTAGAAATTACTAATTAAACCAAGAAAATTATGGAAAAATACTTTTTAGGCTTTTTATATTTATCTTAATCTAGGAAAATTGAAAACATATTTTTTTAAGCTTTTTCTAATTTATTTGTATTAAAAGCTAAATAAAAAGTGCTAAAAACTAATTTAAATTAAGAAAAATAGCAAACAAGCTAGGAAAAATATGAAAATTTCAGGAAAACTCTAAAATAATATTAGGAAGCTAGAAAAATTGGAAAAACAGGTACTTGTTTGGAGGAATTTGAAACTGAAGGCACAAGTGCTTAATAATAAGCACTTGGGATAAGCTAATGAGTACCAATAAGCACCAACTGAAAACAGAAGCTACTATAAGCTAAAATTGACCAAATGCAACAGATTACAACTACTCTTAGCCTCAGAATAAACAACTACAGATTTGAGTGTTTTGAGTTTTGTGCCAAAATCAGTTGAGGGGTACTACTTTGAGCCAAGCAATAAGCCACACAATAAGCTGAAACTGAAAACCACAAATTGGAACTAGTAGGAGACCTGGCTAAGAACCTCTAAACCAAAAACTAGACTTGGGTGAGCTAAGCTGAGCCCTTGACAAGCCTTGCAAGTCCCTGTGCAGACTCAGTTTCAACTGAGTCAGTGCACAGGGCATATTAAGCCCCTTGACAAGCTCATTTGGAGCTTAAAGAAAATTGATAAAATTATGCAAAAATGATAACAACAAACTAGACCTGTTGAACTTTTAAAAGCTACAAGTTTCACTTGAAATGAACTAGAAATTAATCCATGAAATTCTTCTAGTTGGGCTAAAAACTGATTTTGCAACATTTTGACTTTTTGAAAGAAATGGAAAGTTGACCTTTTCCAACTTTGAACTTGATTCAGGACGGAATATGATGTTATGTATGAAATAAAGCTACTACAAGCTTGACCTATGAATTTTGAACACAAAATAAGTTTTAGATTTTTGAAAATCCAAGCAGTTAAGCTAATGGACAGAATCAATGGAATTTGACTTGAGGGATTGCAGAAGCAATAAGAGGACCAAAGATTCAATTGAGCTAAATAAGCATGAAAACAGACTTTACTAACTGAATAAACCTATAACTCAGTTTACCCAACTTTCCAACACCCTTTAAAAACTGAAATGCAAACTTATACTGACAAAAACACTGAACCAGACAGAGATACTGATCAAACTAAGTTACAATGACCTAATTACAACTATTTAAGCAAGTTTATACTAATGATGACCACAGTTACACAGATAAGCAAGAAATACAAAAATGGCTTGAAAATGAAAGTGAAAATCTTACTCACATGAGTCCACTGCTATTGCAGGCTAAACCAAACCCAATCCTACTCTATGCTATCTAATCCACCCAAATTCACCACTGCATCTCCCATTTTCCATTACCAAGCCCCATTTTGCATCACAATTGACTTTAGTTGACCAGCCATGGAATTTACTTGAAAATGAATTACAAGCTTATCAAAAGCTTATAAAGGCTTAAACAACTTATTAAGCTTAAAATAAGCTACTGAAAACTTGGACAATGTAATTTAAACTGAAAAATTTCAACAGTTAACCACAGACTTGAAATTTATATAAAAACTAGGATTGGAACTTCAAAAACACCTTACAATTAAGAGTTACTTTGAGTGTGATACATAAAAACTTAAATTACAACATTTTGACTTAAATAAACCATTGAAAAAAACACATTAAGAAAAACTTAAAAACTAACTACTTCTCTATCGTGCTTCTCTCTTTCTCTCTTTATAGCTCCAGATGTTTCCACTTTTCCACTGAACCTTTCCCACAATAATTTGGCCGTTGATCTTGAGTTGATATTGACCGTTTGATCATTTTGGCGCCAAGTGGATTTTAACAGGTGGGGGTTGAGTGCAGGGGTAGAGGAATCATTAAATGATATTTGTTTGTGTTGATGTGGAGGGGCAGGAGGGTGATATGGAGAGGAGGGGGGATGGTGGCTTGAGTGAGCAGTGATAGCAGTTGGGAAGACGAAGAAAAACGCGCCAAGGGTCTGTTTTATTTGACCATGGGTTTTACCAGATATAATAATAGGGGGGTCACAAAACAGGGGGGTCCCAAAAGGTTTTATGGCAGGGTCCAAGGGGTTGAAGGGTCCAAAATGGGTTTAAAGGTTTAATAACTATAGGACCATATGTGTAAGAATCTGAAAATTGAGGGACCTATTCTGCCAATACCTCAAAGTTGATCCAGGGCTGAAGTGACAATCATAAAAGTCCCAGACCAAACTTGCCATTTTCAAACTTCCAGGGGCCATTTTGTGACTTTTTAAAACTTGAGGGGACACAAAGTTGTAATTTTGCAATTTTATATTTCAAAGGTTTGTTTTGACAACTTTTGAATCCCATGTACCTTAAATGACATTTTTTCTTAATTTAATATACCAGGACTGTTTTTGACAACTTTTGAAACTTGGGGGACTAAAACTGCCATTGTTGCAAATTTGATATGTTTTTCATCTGATTTTGATATTTTTGCATCTGAAACATATAAAATGCAATTTTGAGATATTTTCAGTATTTTGATGCATTTCTGAGCATTTTTAAACGTTTGGCAGTTCAATTAAACCAAATGATGAGTATTTTACACACTCTCAATCCCCCACCTAAACTATTGCTAGTCCCTAGCAATATTTTTGAGAAAAACTTAATGGATTTGAAACTCTTTACCAAAAGCCATTACTTCTGGAGTAGCCAATGTTTTCAGTTCAAGTAAGACCATGGTACACCGATAACCATGTGATTTGAGCAAACCACCACTTCCAACGGATTTGATTTGTCTTTACCAGAAGCCGTTTGCTCTGGACTAGCCAACTCTAAGATAAATTATCATATTATCTTGGTGAGCTGATTACCAATTATGGTTTTTCCACTGCCTTTACCACAAGCCATAAACCTGCGGGCTAGCCACTCTTCACTTTTTAGGATATGGTGAGTTGAGAACCATACAATTTTGGGCAAATTGTAAGCCATGTAAACGGATTTGAGAAATCTTTACCAAGAGCCGTTTGCTCCTGGATTAGCCAATCCTTTTGTCTATTAGACAAGGCGGACTGATAACCAAATGAGTAAGTGCAGAACACTTACTCCAAAAAAAAAATTTTTTTTTTGGCCAAAAACGGGGAATTGGTGGATATTATATAAAATTCGTGAGAATTCCCCCCACATTTAGAAATGAATATTGCCCTCAATATTCAAAGTACCGGCGGTTATGCCGAACAAAGATGTAAAAGGAAATATTACGGCCATTTTTTTAGAAAGAAGATTTTTTTTTTTTTTTTTTTTTTTTTTTTTTAAACATGTGGGCAACCCCCCCACACTAGGGTGGTAGAAAATAGAAAGAAGTCAGAAATATGGGGGAAAACCCATATGGGTGTTGCTACGTTTTTTGATTCCCGAGTCGCTAGATTGACTCGACCCCGAATTAAATGGTTCATGGGGAAGCAAAGTGGAAGAAACAATCTCCATCGGACTTTCAATCAAGATGTTTGGACAAACATTTGAAGCACGTGAAAGTTCCACACCGATGAGATATTGAGACAGACCCGGCTCACACAGATGATAAATGAAAATGCCGGGGTCAAAGATAGTGTCCTCATTCCCGAAGGAGAAAAGGGAATGAGAAGTCACACCATATGTGAAAAAAGAAAAAAAAAATCATGATAAAAATCATGACTAACTCCTCATTATCAGAAGGGGAATTCATGATTTTTGGATCATGAATCTCATCAGTGAGGATAGAATCATCATCACATGATGAAAGAAATAAGTTAGAATACAGAGGTGGGACAAGTGGTGTGCTCTGAGAGCTAGCAATTTCCCCACTTCCGTGATGGTCTCTGTATCGTGCCTCAACATTCATCGAAAAGAGGATTTACTTTCCCAAAAGTGTGGTCATTATTAAATTCAAAAAGAGGATTTGAGAAAATCCCGGAAGTAACCTCAGAAATGTCAAGAGAATCACAAAAAGGCAAATCACAATCACTATCGGATATATCCTCAGACTCACTTGGGATTGGGACAAGATCCTCAACACTTGATGATTCCGTTTTCGAAATAGTGCTGAGATGATCATCCTCCATTATGAGAGTCTTTGGAAGCAATAATAGGTAAGATAGGTGTGATAGCAATAGACTGAGGGAGTTGAGAAATAAGATCGTTCAATTGAATAGCACTCTCCTCGTCGTCCTCATAATATTCCCTCATTTGAATAGTATCCTCATCATCATCGTCATCATATCGGATTCTTATGTTCATCTGCTGAAGCTTACATACCATCCTTTTCATTTGTAGTTTTTTTCGAATGCGTATTTTCTTCATTGCTTTTGTGGAAGATTACACTCCTCGTAATCATTGATATGATGTGAAGGCTCGGAAGTCTGATTACTAGATTAGCCGTTCGGTTCTTCAGCTAGTAATTCTCCAATAGTTTTATCATGATGATATTGAAGAATGATGGAATACTGTGGGGGGTTGGAAATTCAAACCGGGAGAATTGGAATTGTGAAAATTTTGATTCATCGGTTGACATTCAAAGTCCATGAGGACCCCGCAATTCTCACAACAGAGATAATTGGGAAAATAACTTTCACCAAAGTTCTGATTGTAACATGGTTCCGGCTCATAGACAAGCGGGACCCGTGGTGGACAATCAAAACCGTAATGAGAATCATTCCCACAAAACTCGCATGAGTAGGATTCGTATTGGGGCTGTGGAGGTAGGTAGGAAAAATCGGGTGTTTCATTTGAAATGGGATCGGGATTACCGACAAACTTGTCTTCGAAACTCACATTGGTACATATCGCCGACATTTCCACGTTAAATGGACCTCCACACCAGGAACATGTCGAAAACCATGACATGAAGAATTAAACGGATAATAGGGATAAGAGATGAGAATTAAAGGTTAAAGAAGATAAGGAATGAAGAATTAAACAGATTAGAGGGTAAGGGAAATGTAGAATTAAACAGATTAGAGGATAAAAGATGGATATTTTTGGATTTTTTTGATAACTTTACAAAAAAACTTTTTTACAAAGGATGGGATATGTGCAAGAATGGGTCTGAAAAAGGTTTAACAAACGCTAAAGCCTCCCCGGCGCGTCCAAAATTTGATCTGTGCTGAAAACAGTCAAGCTACCTCACACAAGCTGGCCACTTGTGAATGGCCAACCGTAAGAAGCTTAAAACTGCTTAAAACACAAATGCAATGAAGTCCTGGAGAATATAGTGAATTCCCGGGTCGTTATGTCCCACGGAGACTCAATGGTGTGTCAAAACAAACTCAGATGATAGAGTGATCACTAAGGATAGTGATCGGAAAAGATTTGGATGGATAATTACACTACTGAAAAAGTTTATAAATTAAAGCGACTTAAATACAAATTAAAAGAAATAAAAGATAAATAATATTAAATAAACGCTATCACTATTTTTACAATGATGAACGTTTAAAACCTAAAACGTACGTTTAAATAAAATTACGTAAACGTAAAAATGAAAAGTGAAAATAAAGAAGGAAAATACCTACGGATATGAAAAATACATTTTTACAATACTAAATATAAAAGAAAATTATTAGAAAAGGAAAATTATTTTTATAGCTAATTAATTATTATTATTAATTAAAAACTATTTTAAACTATTAAAATAGCTTATAATACAAAAAAATATGAAATAAAGCTAGAAAAATAAAATTAAGACTTAGAAAAATCTAAAATATCATAAAACTAATTTTAAAACTAAAATATATTTTTTAGACTTTTTATGTATTTATTATTAATTTAAAACTATTTAAAACTAATTAAAATGCTAGAAATTACTAATTAAACCAAGAAAATTATGGAAAAATACTTTTTAGGCTTTTTATATTTATCTTAACTTAAGAAAAATGAAAAATTATTTTTTTTAGCTTTTTCTAATTTATTTGTATTAAAAGCTAAATAAAAAGTGCTAAAAACTAATTTAAATTAAGAAAAATAGCAAACAAGCTAGGAAAAATATGAAAATTTCAGGAAAACTCTAAAATAATATTAGGAAGCTAGAAAAATTGGAAAAACAGGTACTTGTTTGGAGGAATTTGAAACTGAAGGCACAAGTGCTTAATAATAAGCACTTGGGATAAGCTAATGAGCACTAATAAGCACCAACTGAAAACAGAAGCTACTATAAGCTAAAATTGACCAAATGCAACAGATTACAACTACTCTTAGCCTCAGAATAACCAACTGCAAAGATTTGAGTGTTTTGAGTTTTGTGCCAAAATCAGTTGAGGGGTACTACTTTGAGCCAAGCAATAAGCCACACAATAAGCTGAAACTGAAAACCACAAATTGGAACTAGTAGGAGACCTGGCTAAGAACCTCTAAACCAAAAACTAGACTTGGGTGAGCTAAGCTGAGCCCTTGACAAGCCTTGCAAGTCCCTGTGCAGACTCAGTTTCAACTGAGTCAGTGCACAGGGCACATTAAGCCCCTTGACAAGCTCATTTGGAGCTTAAAGAAAATTGATAAAATTATGCAAAAATGATAACAACAAACTAGACCTGTTGAACTTTTAAAAGCTACAAGTTTCACTTGAAATGAACTAGAAATGAATCCATGAAAATTCTTCCTAGTTGGGCTAAAAACTGATTTTGCAACATTTTGACGTTTTGAAAGAAATGGAAAGTTGACCTTTTCCAACTTTGAGCTTGATTCAAGGACTGAATATGATGTATATGGATGAAATTAAGCTACTACAAGCTGACCTAGAATTTTGAACACAAAATAGTTTTAGATTTTGAAAATCCAAGCAGTTAAGCTAATGGGACAGAATCAAATGGAATTTGACTTTGAGGGATTGCAGAAGCAATAAGATGACAGCAAAGAGTTCAATTGAGCTAAATAAGCATGAAACAACAGACTTTAACTACTGAATAAACCTATAACTCAGTTTACCCAACTTATCCAAACACCCTTTTAAAACTGAAATGCAACTTATACTGACAAAACACTGAACCAGACAGAGATACTGATCAAACTAAGTTACAATGACCTAATTACAACTATTTAAGCAAGTTTATACTAATGATGACCACAATTACACAGATAAGCAGAAATACAAAATGGCTTGAAAATGAAAAGTGGAAAATCTTACTCACATGAGTCCACTGCTATTGCAGGCTAAACCAACCCATCCTACTCTATGCTAATCTAATCCAACTCAAATTCACCACTGCATCTCCCATTTTCCATTACCAAGCCCCATTTTGCATCACAGTTGACTTTAGTTGACCAGCCATGGAATTTACTTGAAAATGAATTACAAGCTTATCAAAAGCTTATAAAGGCTTAAACAAACTTATTAAAGCTTAAAATAAGCTACTGAAAACTTGGACAATGTAATTTAAAACTGAAAAATTTCAACAGTTAACCACAGACTTGAAATTTATATAAAAACTAGGATTGGAACTTCAAAAACACCTTACAATTAAGAGTTACTTTGAGTGTGATACATAAAAGCTTAAATTACAACATTTGGACTTAAATAAAACATTGAAAAAAAAACGACATTAGGAAAAAAAAACTAAAAAGCTAACTACTTCTCTATCTTGCTTCTCTCTTTCTCTTTTATAGCTCCAAGATGTTTCCACTTGTCCTTCCCACCAATAAATTTGGCCGTTGGATGCTTTGAGTTGATATTGACCGTTTGATCATTTTGGCGCCAAAGTGGATTTTAACAGGTGGAGGGTTGAGTGAAGGGGTAGAGGAATCATTAAATGATATTTGTTTTGTGTTGATGTGGAGGGGACAAGGAGGGTGATATGGAGAGGAGGGGGAATGGTGGCTTGAGTGAGCAGTGATAGCAGTTGGGAAGACGAAGAAAAACGCGCCAAGGGTCTGTTTTATTTGACCATGGGATTTACCAGATATAATAATAGGGGGGTCACAAAACAGGGGGGGTCCCAAAAGGTTTTATGGCAGGGGTCCAAGGGGTTTGAAGGGTCCAAAATGGGTTTAAAGGTTTAATAACTATAGGGACCATATGTGTAAGATCTGAAAATTGAGGGACCTATTCTGCCAATACCTCAAAGTTGATCCAAGGGCTGAAAGTGACAATCATAAAAAGTACAAGGACCAAACTTGCCATTTTCAAACTTTCCAGGGGCCATTTTTGACATTTTTAAAACTTGAGGGACCAAAGTTGTAATTTTGCAATTTTATATTTCAAAGGTTTGTTTTGACAACTTTTGAATCCCATGGACTTTAAATGACATTTTTCTTAATTTTAATATACCAGGGACTGTTTTTGACAACTTTTGAAACTTGGGGGACTAAAACTGCCATTGTTGCAAATTTGATACGTTTTTCATCTGATTTTGATATTTTTGCATTTAAAACATATAAAATGCAATTTTGGAATATTTTCAGTATTTTGATGCATTTCTGAGCATTTTTAAACGTTTTGCAGTTCAGATTAAACCAAAAATGATGAGTATTTACACACTCATCACTCAAGCTTAAGGAGGAACTTTTCATTAGCTTTTGAAAACAACTCCACCTCCACTGTTTGCTTCAGTGGAAGGAGTAAGATGGGACAAAAAGGTTGGAATGATTAAGCTACCTAAATAAGCAAATAAGGGACAAATAAGCATAAACATTACAACTAGACCACAAAGGCTACACAAATAAGCCAAATTCACAAGCTAAGGTCAACTTCACAAGCTTTTGCAAGCTTGTGAACTTGACACCTAAACCTGTGCACAGGGCATGGTTTTGAACAGATAGCTAAAGTAAGACTGAAAATAAGCAGTTTATAAGATGAGTAAAAGCAAACTAGTATTTTTCTAATTAATATAAGCAACAAAATTTTAATATCCTAGAAGGTTTTAAGCTAAATCTCAATAATGAGCACACACTGAAATTATAGATTTTATTCAAAAACAGGTATTGACAAATTTGACTTTTTAAGTTTTATGATCAAAGTTGACTTTGATCAACTTTGATCTGAATTTAACAACTAATTATGATATAATATGATACAATAACAAGAAATAAACAAGTAAGAACAACTTTAAAACGGATTTGGTGAGTATGGACTTACAAATCATCACAGTGTTCAAATGAGGATCAAAGAAGTGAATTTTTGACTATTGCTTGCATACATAATAGACTTATGGTTTGTCTGACCCTAAGGAACTCTATGTATCAAATATCAACCAAAAATAACAACTTAGAATCATTAAGCACTCTTGAATCAGTATTGCCAAACACACCTTAAATAGAACTAAATTTAGCTATTCAATCCATATAATTGTATAAACTGATTTTATCAAATCCAGAGGTTTTCATTGGTTAAATTAGAACTTTTTCAGTATACATAAGTAGTCACACAAAGGTATACCTAGGATTCTCAAAAATTGAGCTTATGACAGCTGAAATGGAATTTCAAGCCAAATCAAATTCCAAAACATAACAAACTTATATTAAGCTATGATATCATTAACTAACAACAAATAAACACAGAAAAGAAGAAATTAAGACAGATAGATAACTTAAGCCATAAAAAGCAAAAATTGTAAAAGTGGACTTACAAGGTGAATCAACTGAGACTTTGGAAACCAAGGACCAAACCATAACCTATAACCTCCCATGAGGCACTACTACCATGGTCATCCATAATTTGCATGCTCCAGCAGAATCACCCAAGAACTCATGATTTTTGGATTATTTTCTATTTTCTCTATTTTTTAGTGATTTTCTAATTTAAAATGATTATTGCTGTTTATAGTATCTAAAGCTCATTTGGCTTTGTTAGGAGCCTAAGTGTGCTTAACTGAGTCCATATAATCAACTATGATCAAACAGATATGAAAAGGGCTTTGAAATTAAAAGGACTTAAGATAGAACATGAAATTTAAAGAGATTGCATTAAACTGAAATCAAATGGTTCTATTACACTATTTTGAGATCATTACACTATTTTAAAGCTGTAAATGACAATAATTAAAGGAAAGCATTAAAAGTTACACTATGATTAAGCTAAGTCTAAGTGACAATGGCCTAAGGCCAAGGTAGTTGTTCCTCTGCTTCTTTTCCTTCTTTTATAGTCTCAGTACCCTTGGTGACCACTCTTAAGCTCTGACTTCAATCTTGACCCTTGATTCATTATAATCGATCTCAACCATTCAAATTCACTTTTGGCGCCAAAGTCCTTTGTGACAGTTGAGGCGGTTTGAGAAGCATTCAATGCTTCTTGTATGTATGTAGAGGTGGAGGGGACAAGGTGGTGAGCTTTTGAAGCTTTTAGGGTCAAGTATGAGGAAAAACAGGGCAAGGGGAAAAGGTGGAGTGTTTGAAGGTGGGGAAGCATTAACTGCTTGATGGGAAGAGGTGACATGGTGTAGGGGAGTAGGTTGTGAGTTGGGGTAGCAAGTGGAGGGGGAAGGTGGCACAAAACCACCTGGTTTTGTGACTCAGTGGTTTGAGAGGGAAAGGTGAGGAGAGTAAACAGTGGTTAGTTTGTGCCCGGTTTTATTTAAATACAAAGGGTGGGCTGGTTGTGTTGGGGGGGTATTGGATTGGATTTGTTTTGAGTTTGGATTTGGATTAGTTATTTTAATAGGATCCGTTTGGTTTAAGTAGTACAAAAGGCCCAAGGACCAAAAGTGTAAATCTGCCAAATTTGAGGGACTGATCCTGTCAACATTCCAACTTCTTTTAAGGGCCAAACCTGCCAATAATATAAACACAAGGACCAAAAGTATATAATTATTGTATTTTAAAACTTTAAGGACCTTAAATGTAATTTTGGATTTTTTTTTTAGGGACTTGTTTTGTAATTTCCAAAAGTTTATCAAAATTGTTCCAAATTGTATATTCATGGATATTCAAGGTATTTTGTGAAATTTCCAAGTTTTGAATACCCAGGGACTATTTTTGCCAATTTTGTAACTTGAGGGGTAAAAATTGCCATTTTGTGTAAACTTTTATCCAGGGATGTTTTGTGAACATTTCTGATTTCCCAAGGACTTAAGTTGACTTTTCATTCATTTAAAACATTTAGGGACTAGTTTTGCCAATTTGTGTAACTCCAGGGACTGAAAACGATAATTGTTGTGAAATTGATCATTTTTCACTTGTTTTTCAATCTTTTGTACCTGAATCACATAAAACACATTTAAATGATATTTATAACATTTTGTGAGTCATTTGTGTGTTTTTGGTTGTTTTGTGGGTTTAAATAGCATAAAATATATGTGTAATTAGACACATATCAAATCCCCCACACTAAACTATTGCTAGTCCCTAGCAATCTTTTATTTAAAACTTAATGGATTTGAAAAACTCTTTACCAAAAGCCATCACTTCTGGAGTAGCCAGGTGTAAGAACTGTGGCACACCTGATAACCGTGTGATTTTGAGCAAATCACCAGTTGTCAACGGATTTGTTTTGTCTTTACCAAAAGCCGTTTGCTTTGGACTAGCCAACTCTTAGATAAATTATCAATATTATCTTTGGTGAGCTGATTACCAATTATGGATTTTCCACTGCCTTTACCACAAGCCATAATCTTGCGGGCTAGCCAACTCTTCACTTTTTAGGATATGGTGAGTTGAGAACCATACAATTTTGGGCAAATTGCAAGCCGTAAACGGATTTGATATATCTTTACCAAGAGCCGTTTGCTCCTGGATTAGCCAATCCTTATGTGAGTTAGACATGGTGGACTGATTACCATTTGTTGTGTTTAGTACATAGTACTTCCACTAAAAAAAATTTAAAATTTGGCCATTTTGGGGAAAAAGGGACTAAAATGGTACATTTACGATCAAATTCGCCAGAATTCCCCCCCCCCCCACACTTAGAAATGAATATTGTCCTCAATATTCAAAGTCAAGTGGGGTAATACAACAATTATTTTATTTTTCTGTATTTACAATTTTTTTTATTTCATATTCAAAATATATACAACATGTGGGGCACACCCCCACACTTAGGTGGTAGAAAGGGGAAAAAGACAGAAATATGGGTGAAAACCCATATTGTATGGCTTGTTTTTGATAACCAAGTCACTAGCTTGACTTGACCCCGAATTAAATTGTTCATGGGGAAGTTGAGTGGGATTGCCACTCAAAGATTTGGTGAGAAATTGGAATGAGATTGCCACTCACAGAATTATAAATGATAAGGTAGGGAGAATCTTTTTGATTTTTTATTTTATAATGTTTTTGCATTTTTAATATTTTATATATATATGTACAAAAGAAAGAAAAATTCCTTACAACCGCCCCTCGAAAGGGAATCTGGGTTTGACAGAGCTCAGTAACTGTAAACAGCCAACAACCAAATGTTGTAACTGAGGGACTCATCAAACTGGGCAAGTTGTGTGCAAAGGAAAAATGTTTTTGTATTTTATATTGTTTATGAAATGAAATATGATACAGTATAAGTAATCACTACCTCCCAGGCTAGTGTCAGGTTTACCACGCTAGCTAATCACTTGTGAATGATTAACTATAATAAATATGCCCTGACAGCTCGGCAGTTGAATGATATAGTATAATATACAAACAAGGATAGATAATTCAACAAAATACAAAAAATACAAGTCATAGTAGGCAACACACTTCCCCGGCAGCGGCGCCAAAATTTGATTCTTCCCAAACTAACTAACTTTATTTCCCAGCCACTTGTGAATGGTTGATACTAAAAGCTAGACAGCCTGGTAGAGGAATGCAGATATACCAAGGATTAAAATATCCTTGGATCGTTTATGTCCTGGTGAGGCGTGACGTTCTGGTACAATGACTTGTGAATTGTTGAAAATAATATTAGCATAGAAAAACAGGAATCTGATTGACTAACACTAGGAATGTTAATAGTAATAGCTCTGTCACAGCTACGTCAATAAAAACGTACAATCAGAAACCTAAAAATATTAAAGATATACAAACGTACGTTTAACTAAAACTAAACGTATAAAACAAAACGATTATAACTATAGTAGGGATTTACATGTCTTAGTGACTTAAATGCAAATTAAAGGAAATAAAAGATAAAATATATTAAATAAACGCTATCACTATTTTTAAAATTGATGAACGTTTAAAATCTAAAACGTATGTTTAAATAAAATTACGTAAACGTAACAAAATAAAAACTGAATTCGATTCAATACAAATCTCACAAATGTGAAAATCATATTTTTAGAATTCTAAAAGATAAGAAATTATTAGAAAATTAAAATAAATTTATACACTATTAAATTAATTAATATAAATTAAAAATGAATTAAATTTATTTAATAATGAATTAAATAATAAGAAAATCTAAAATTAACTTAAATAAATAAAATAAAGAATATGAAAAATCTAAAATAATAAAAATGAATTTTAAAACTGAAAATATATTTTTTACACAATTATTCTATTTATTATTGATTATTTACTATTATTAATTACTAAAAACTATTATTATTTATTAAAAAATAATAAATGAAGGAAGAAAATTCTGAAACTTAAAAAATGTTACTACTATAAGAAATAAAATGTGCAAAGGATAACTGAGAAGTGAGCTAGCCTAGGTGGGTTATGCAGTGAACTTGTCACCAATGGAACCTAGGTTCGAATCTAACACACAACCTTTTTGTACTTTATTTATTTTTATTTTCTTTTTGCAAAATTATATAATAAGTAAAAATAAGTAACTTTAACAAAAGCAACTTTTTCAAAACTTGGAAATAAGCTCTGTGGGAGCTTATTTCCTCCACAGTTGGCTTTTAATGCCTTAAGCTTCTAAATAGAAGCTATCACTTGTGGTTAAAGGGTCTTTTGGTTTTACTCTTTATGAAACTGAGTATATACAAGTATTATACATATTTGAAGAAAATGGAACTTTACAAACTAAAGAAATAAGTTGTTTCACAGCTTATGACCACTTCAGTTGAGCTTTTGGCTTACAGTTGGGTCATAAGCTTGAAACAAGCTTGAAAAAGCTATAAAGTGGAAATAAAAGGTAAAAGTATATATGTACAAGTATTATGTGTAAGTATGAACAAGGAGATGCAAGGATTAGCACTAATAAGCTTGTTATAAGCAAATCAGCACTTCATTTTACACTCAGACCCAAACAGTCCAAACCAAGGCCTGCAACTTTTTTGAATGGCCATTTAAGTGCGACGGTTTAGCTCAAAATGGCAAAATGAAAGTTGGAGTTGCAAGATGGCTTGGCAAGCTTTCCAAAAAGCCCAAGTTCACTCTGTGAGGTTCACAGATGAGCTTGTGAGAAGCTTATGAAAATCCTTCCATTTGCCCAAATACACTGGGTTCCCAGTGTGCATAGTCAAGGGACAACAAAAAGCTCCTTCCAGCCCTATGAGATAAGCTGCAAGATGAAAATTAAGTGCAGGATCATAAAGTTGGGTTGCTAGGCTTCCTAAAAAGCCAGTGCACACCAGCTTAGGATCACTAATGAGCTTCTGAGAGGCTTGTGAAATGGTGTAATACCACTGAATTGCTCAGGGGTATGTTGTGAGTGGGCAAACACAAGCTCTCAAATATTTATTCAATAAGCTCATGAGAGCTCAACAAACACAGAAACATTGAGTATGACTAGTTAGCATAACATGAAACTAAAAATCACAAGCTCAAGCTTAAGGAGGAACTTTTCATTAGCTTTTGAAAACAACTCCACCTCCACTGTTTGGTTCAGTGGAAGGAGTAAGATGGGACAAAAAGGTTGGAATGATTAAGCTACCTAAATAAGCAAATAAGGGACAAATAAGCATAAACATTACAACTAGACCACAAAGGCTACACAAATAACCCAAATTCACAAGCTAAGGTCAACTTCACAAGCTTTTGCAAGCTTGTGAACTTGACACCTAAACCTGTGCACAGGGCATGGTTTTGAACAGATAGCTAAAGTAAGACTGAAAATAAGCAGTTTATAAGATGAGTAAAAGCAAACTAGTATTTTTCTAATTAATATAAGCAACAAAATTTTAATATCCTAGAAGGTTTTAAGCTAAATCTCAATAATGAGCACACACTGAAATTATAGATTTTATTCAAAAACATGTATTGACAAATTTGACTTTTTAAGTTTTATGATCAAAGTTGACTTTGATCAACTTTGATCTGAATTTAACAACTAATTATGATATAATATGATACAATAACAAGAAATAAACAAGTAAGAACAACTTTAAAACGGATTTGGTGAGTATGGACTTACAAATCATCACAGTGTTCAAATGAGGATCAAAGAAGTGAATTTTTGACTATTGCTTGCATACATAATAGACTTATGGTTTGTCTGACCCTAAGGAACTCTATGTATCAAATATCAACCAAAAATAACAACTTAGAATCAGTTAAGCACTCTTGAATCAGTATTGCCAAACCACCCCTTAAATAGAACTAAATTTAGCTATTCAATCCATATAATTGTATAAACTGATTTTATCAAATCCAGAGGTTTTCATTGGTTAAATTAGAACTTTTCAGTACATAAGTAGTCACACAAAGGATACCTAGGATTCTCAAAATTGAGCTTATGACAGCTGAAATGGAATTTCAAGCCAAATCAAATTCCAAAACATAACAAACTTATATTAAGCTATGATATCATTAACTAACAACAAATAACCAGAAAAGAAGAAATTAAGACAGATAGATAACTTAAGCCATAAAAAGCAAAAATTGTAAAAGTGGACTTACAAGGTGAATCAACTGAGACTTTGAAACCAAGGACCAAACCATAACCTATAACCTCCCATGAGGCACTACTACCATGGTCATCCATAATTTGCCATGCTCCAAGCAGAATCACCCAAGAACTCATGATTTTTGGATTATTTTCTATTTTCTCTATTTTTTAGTGATTTTCTAATTTAAAATGATTATTGCTGTTTATATGTATCTAAAAGCTCATTTGGCTTTGTTAGGAGCCTAAGTGTGCTTAACTGAGTCCATATAATCAACTATGATCAAAAGATATGAAAGGGCTTTGAAATTAAATGGACTTAAGATAGAACATGAAATTTAAAGAGATTGCATTAAACTGAAATCAAATGGTTCTATTACACTATTTTGAGATCATTACACTATTTTAAAGCTGTAAATGACAATAATTAAAGGAAAGCATTAAAAGTTACACTATGATTAAGCTAAGTCTAAGTGACAATGGCCTAAGGCCAAGGTAGTTGTTCCTCTGCTTCTTTTCCTTCTTTTATAGTCTCAGTACCCTTGGTGACCACTCTTAAGCTCTGACTTCAATCTTGACCCTTGATTCATTATAATCGATCTCAACCATTCAAATTCACTTTTGGCGCCAAAGTCCTTTGTGACAGTTGAGGTTTTTGAGAAGCATTCAATGCTTCTTGTATGTATGTAGAGGTGGAAGGGACAAGGTGGTGAGCTTTTGAAGCTTTTAGGGTCAAGTATGAGGAAAAACAGGGCAAGGGGGAAAAGGTGGAGTGTTTGAAGGTGGGGAAGCATTAACTGCTTGATGGGAAGAGGTGACATGGTGTAGGGGAGTAGGTTGTGAGTTGGGGTAGCAAGTGGAGGGGGAAGGTGGCACAAAACCACCTGGTTTTGTGACTCAGTGGTTTGAGAGGGAAAGGTGAGGGAGAGTAAACGTGGTAGTTTGTGCCCGTTTTAATTTAAAATACAAAGGGGTGGGCGGTTTGTTGGCCAGGTATTGGATTGGATTTGTTTTGAGTTTGGATTTGGATTAGTTATTTTAATAGGATCCGTTTGGTTTAAGTAGTACAAAAGGCCCAAGGACCAAAAGTGTAAATCTGCCAAATTTGAGGGACTGATCCTGTCAACATTCCAAACTTCTTTTAAGGGGCCAAACCTGCCAATAATATAAACACAAGGACCAAAAGTATATAATTATTGTATTTTAAAACTTTAAGGACCTTAAATGTAATTTTGGATTTTTTTTTTGAGGGACTTGTTTTGTAATTTCCAAAAGTTTATCAAAATTGTTCCAAATTGTATATTCATGGATAGTTCAAGGGTATTTTGTGAAATTTCCAAGTTTTGAATACCCAGGGACTATTTTGCCAATTTTGTAACTTGAGGGGTAAAAATTGCCATTTTGTGTAAACTTTTATCCAGGGATGTTTTGTGAACATTTCTGATTTCCCAAGGACTTAAGTTGACTTTTCATTCATTTAAAACATTTAGGGACTAGTTTTGCCAATTTGTGTAACTCCAGGGACTGAAAACGACAATTGTTGTGAAATTGATTATTTTTCACTTGTTTTTCAATCTTTTGTACCTGAATCACATAAAAACACATTTAAATGATATTTATAACATTTTGTGAGTCATTTGTGTGTTTTTGGTTGTTTTGTGGGTTTAAATAGTATAAAATATATGTGTAATTAGACACATATCAGTCCTTCTCTAAGGCAAGATCACGAGCATTCTACAAGTCATCCAAGCAAGGGGTCCTTGATTGATTTGTCACTCCGCAAGATTTCTGTAGCGAAGATCTTGTACTTGATATTCACATATTTGTTGTGTAATAGTCGTGTTGGTTTGGTCCATCGTGCTACGGACTCGTATCTAGCTTTGTACCGGAAAAAGTGTAAGCAACGTTGTGAAGGCTTCTCCGCCAAATGAAGGATTTTGTTGACATAGTGCTTGAACTCTCGAGTAGGTGACTCGGGGAGTGGAGTAGGGCAAGGAAGGTGACCTTGTAGCCGAACCACTATAAATCGGTTGTGTCTTTTCTATCCCTCAACTTTATTTATTTGCTTGCATTATCATTAGATCTATACATTCTCAACATCCATACGATTTCACATAATATCGAATCTAAAGTTTTTGAAATCAACTTAAAATCAGCAAAACTATTCAACCCCCCCTTCTAGTTTTCCACAAACTTATTCAAACCACAACCAAAAACTGAATTGTTTTTAACAGAATTAAAAGAGCAAGAAATGTTTTTAAAATAAGCTGTCTTTGAAGAAGATTCATCAACATCAATTCTTGGGGCAGGGTCAACTGGCAAAGGCTTAGGTGAGGCAGACTTGGGAGATGTAGACTTGTCACTTGAATCACAACTGGCAAAGTCTTTAGAATGGGTCTCTGAGGTCCTATCACTGGAAGAACATGAGACAAAATCATTAGTTTCACTGCCAGTTTCAGATAAGTCATTCGAATTTTGGCCATAGGTCATATGTGATTCATCCAAGTCTGAGTCTGGGGAGGGTGGCCTAACAATACCATTAATAGATGAAGGAACTGAATGCATTTCTCCTTGTTTTACAAACTTAAAAGGTTTCGATACTTTTCTTCCTCATCATCAGTGACAGGGTCAAAAACACTATAGTCATTAGGGTCATATACTTCATCTGGACCTATATAGTCCTTGAAACCTAGCCCCATCTTAGTTTTTATAGACATAGAACTATTCCATAACTTATCTAGATTCTTAGCTTGTTCTTGCCACTCTTTATGTCTAGCCACCTCTTTTTCTAAATTAGCCTTTAGATCCTCTTTTTCTACATTTACCTTTACATTTTCTTTCTCAGTAAATTTTAACAAGTTAGTGGTGTTTTCTAAATCTTTTTCTAGCACCCTAATTTTCTCTTAAAGGGCGAATTGATTTTGTTGGTACCAAACCTTTTATTTTTCCAAAGTTTTAACAGTTTTCTTATAGGCTTGAACCTGAATAAAGTTTTCTTTATATTGGCCATCAATGTCATCAAATTCCCTTTTAAGGGCATCATACTTATCATTACAACCAAATATACAAGTATTTACCTAAGATGAGATACCCATTAGGGCAAACTCCTCAGCATCATCTCCAGTCTCAGCAAGCATTCCAATCTGAGAAGAACTGCCCTCCTTATCTTCAGTCACATGAGCAGCCTAGTCAGACATTGAGTCCACAGACACCATGGCTTTAGGTTCCTCTTGTTCCTTGAGCTTGAATGCATAGTATCTTTTCTTGTCACTTCCCTTCTTATCTGGGCATTCCCTGGCAAAGTGACCCAATTGATTGCATTCATAACACCTGACCTTCTTTCTGTCAAACCTGGCAGCCTCCCTTCCCTAGTAATTGATCTTCCTACCAGACTTCTTCTCAAACCTGTTGAATTTTACAGCAAGCATAGCCATCTGCCACTTTATATCAAACTCCTCCAAGTCCCACTTATCTACCTAATCAAAATCCTCATAGGCCAGCTGCTGTTGAGGTTCACTGTCAGCAACAAATGAGTAAAGCACATCCTCCATCACATTACTAGACCTTGATTTTCTTGATCCAGAAGAGGTGTAAGTTGTAGTTGCTGCTGATGATGAGGTGGGGCTTTCAGCATAGGACATCTTGGTATTAGCACTAGTAGTACCAAGGTTGCAAAAATCGCGAATCGATAGTGAGGCGGTCGACCCCCCTGTAGCTTGTAATCGGTCTAGGCGGGATTAATCGGTGATTAATCGGATTGACATTTTTGGAAAGTTTTGGGTATTTCTGGGTAGTTTTGGGTATTCCCGAAAAGATTTTCTTTAAAAAACATCTTGTAATAGATATAAACAGCGACTATAAGTGATTACATTTGTTCAGGGTTGCAAAAATAGCGAATCGGTGATTAATTGTATTGGCATTTTTGGCAAGTTTTAGGTATTTACGGCAAGTGTTGGTATTTTCAGCAAGATTTTCCTTGAAAAACATCTTGTAATAGATATAAACAGTGATTATAAGTGATTATAAATAATTTACGGCGAGTTTAGGGTATTTCCAGTAAGATTTCCATGTTTTCGGCAAGTTTGACCATCGTTAACCGTCGTTGACCATGGTTGACCGATTTGTTTGAACGATTTACACAAATCGGAAAGGTCGGTGGCCCAGTACCACCTAATCGGTGATTAATCGGCCTTGTAGACCTATTTTTGCAACACTGAGTAGTACTAACAAATGTTGAATTTGTTGGAGTGAGAGAATAGCTGGAGTGACCCTTGATATCAATTTCAAGAGTTCTGAGCTTATTGTACAAATCATCAAAGCTTAAGTATTCAAGGCCACCCTTTGCCTTGAGAGTAAGAGAAACCTGGCTCCAGGAAGAAGGTAGAGCCCGTAGGAATTTGGTGTTGCAGTCTTGTTAGGAATTGGAAATTCCATAGTGAAGTGTCGGTCACCCCATCTATAGTCTAGCATATGTTAGCTCGTAGACATATCGTTATTTACTGTTTTATTAGTTAGTTATTAGCCTAGTTTAGCGTAGTGTAACACCGTGGAGGAAGGACGGGTCTTTACCCACAGTATGCCTGATCCACAGTCCGATAGGAGGACGTATTGTTTGTAAGTATAAATACCCCTTCCATCCATGGAAGGGGTGTGGCTTCTTTGAATCTAACCTTTCTTTTGTAAAGCAACTCTCTTCAAGGAACCTCCTCTCAACTCTCTTCATCTATCTAAAATGGCTTTCTTGTTTAATCATTGTCCTAGACCACCCGAATCATCAAACAACATAATATTCACGATCCTACAATTGGTATCAGAGACAGGTTGTGTTGTTTTTTGTTGATGATTCGTATGCTTATGAGCACTCATGTTTGTATGCTGTTTGTTGATGATGCTATGATATTGTTTGATGATTGTTGACATGGTTTTTAAGTTTGATATGATTTTAAACTTGTTAAGTTGGTCTTGTTCCAATCCAAACTTGTTTATAAATAAATAAATAAAAAAAAAAAAAAAAAAAAAAAAAAACTGTTTTTAACAAAACCTTCTTAGCTGGTCGTGGTATATCATTGGGTTTAATATGGTCAATCTGCTTGTTAACTGGTTTGGTTCTATATTGTACTGAATCTGCTGGTGTTCTTAGATGCAAGTTGTCATTCAAATTTGGTCCAGATTCGAAGTATCTTGTATGTGGTTTGGTGCTGTATTGGTTGCGACTTGGCTGAATGTCCAGATTCTAAGCACCTTATGCGTGTTGGTAAACAGATTAATATGCGTGTTGTGGACTCGCATTTTTGAATGCGAGTTGTCATATTATTGGATGCGAGTTGCCTACTCTATGTCCAGATTCTGTGAACCAGGAAGCGAGTTGGGTACTAGCAGAAATGATGCGGGTTGACTATTTAGTCAACTGCGAGTTGTTAAGAATGTGGTTTATCAAACTGTCCAGGTTCAATGAACTCAAAGCGAGTTGACTACTGAGTCAACTGCAAAAGCGAGTTGGTCTGGTCAAATGCGAGTTGTTTAAGTGGTCATATGCGACTTGTTGACTGGTCAAATGCGAGTTGTTGACTGGTCAAATGCGAGTTCTTAACTGGTCAAATGCGAGTTGAACCAGTCAAAGTGTTTTGAACACTAATTGAATCTGTCAAAAGCTATTTGGACATAAGGAGATGAAGTACTATGTTAACGTTTTAACTCGAATCACATTTTTCTCTACTGAAACAAATCTCAAATGGCTTCTACTGAAACAACTTATGTTACACTACAAACATTCATCAAACATCAAAAGACTCTTATCATCATTCAACTATACAAACTCAAAACATCAACATCAATACTCATCTAAAGAATCATACCTTATCTATACTGAAAAACAATTCACATGCAAGATCTCAGTCTAGTTTACCTGTGGCTTTCATTTATACATCAAGACTATTAAGTCTAAACCACATAAACCAATCATCATCGATCAACAACAAACCTTCACTAAGATATCACTGATTCTACAACATCTGAAGCCTATACTTCCTTTTTGTCTATCCGAAACTATAAAAGAAAGAGACTTTAACAAGACTGTTATTTCTTCTCTCTTGTTTCGTTATTGTGACTCGGATACCATAATAAAAGAGTATGTCCAAGTGTTATCATGACCTCAGTTTTTCCGTGGGTTAATGATTTTTGACCTTTTTCAGATTCACACCACCGGTTAACCATCATTGATCTAAAAAGTTTGATAATATCCGAATTTTATACTGAGGAATGTACTAAACCATTCATGGGCTTATTCACTCCCCTAGTTCGGTTAAAGGAAATTTAATTGAATCTCAAAACTTTATTTCGTGTACATTAAAAGATTTCAAGACCATTCAAAAGATCTAAATCACGAAATTTAATAATCATTGACCTCTTGATTTTGATTAATGTCCGAACACATCATAGAAGATTCAAAACATGAGAGTTTCAATCTGCTTTTGATTCGGTTCAATGATAAAGCTTAATGATTAATGAATTACTTACCCACCTCGGAGATTACTGAAACCTTTTTCAAGCGATTGGAGCCATCTCTGTGGCTTATTTGATTCGGTTATTCCATCCCTGTGGCTTAAAAGATGTCACTCATACCATCCCTGTGGTGAGTAAATGAAGTGCATGATTTCTGTAAGAGATAATAGGGTTTGGAGGCGGATTATTTTTGTGAGAGAAGCAGATATGTGCTATAGGAGGCGGATAGAATAATATTAGCTTTAAGGTGTGAGGGATTTTAGGGTAAGTGGGATTTAAGTGTGCTTTTATAACCCATGATATTAGGGTTATATTGTTTGAACTTGGATCAAGTGATGTTTTTCTCTATTGGGCCGTGACGCCGAGTAGTAATCTTATTCTTATATTTGGTGTGTTCACTGCTATCACATGGGCCTAAGATTGAATGTTGGACATTATCTATTGGATAGTGTAGCTATTATTTAAAATGTAATGGCCGTTTGTGTTTCAGTTCGATTGGACAGGTATCTCACATTAGGACTCGAGAATGATGTTATTTCGTGGTATCCAAAATGAAAATATTTGCTATCCAAAATCTTATGTTTCAAAACACAATTTTCAAATTTTTGGATAACAAAACTTTGTTAACATAAGTTTCTTGGTATAAATTTAACAAGGATACACGTTTTAAGGACATTATGTGGTTAGATTTGGATCAGATTTGATTTTCTCATGAGCTTGAATGGATCTACTGTCTATTTGAAAGGAGAAACTTGGTCTAATGGGCCGTCGGGTATGATTATACTTGGAAGATGGACTGATGAGATGTGTTGATGAGCTTTGATGATTATACAATTTGATGATGATGCGATATGAGACATGCAAATTGTAGTGTGATAATGATCTTTGTTTATGAGATCTAATGATAAGACTTGTTGTGATGAGGTTTGATACTTTGGATTACGCATCTTCTCAAAGAGATTATTATGTCACGGCTTAATCTGAAAGTTGAGCGAAGTGGACTTCGGGGTTGTTTGTTCGGTATGTCTTATTTGGATTTGAAGTGAGGTCTTTTGGGCACATTTACTTATTTCGTCTTCTTTCTTTCTACCCTTCCTCGAAGATGACTTGTTTGAGCACTTATAGAGGGTGATAAAGACTTGGCTATTTAGTTACGTTTGTGATTCTTTCTCGCTTAACCCACAATGTAGCTATCACTTCGGTGTCTCACTCAGTTGAGAATGTCAAGAGGTTTTGTACATTGGGTACACCGTTTCTTTTTCACAAGGATTAGTACAAGTTTAAGTAACAAATCTGGGGAATTTTACTTCATGATCAAGTTTGGCATATCGGGTTTACTTCACCATGTTATTACTGCAATAGCCGACAGAACGCGTGAATGATTTGTTTACCAAAGTGATTATTGGATGATTGATGAGATTGTTGATGTTGGATATTGAACCGTTGATGAACCGTAGCATGTTCCCCTAAAACAGATACTCACTTAAACCAAAGTTGTCATAACACATTCAAGCTGACATTGTTTACGGTTTTGTCTTGATTTTGTAAAATCCCGCGAAAGAATCTATTTCTCGGTTTAAATCATAGACTTGTAAAATCCCGTGACAATGGAAACATCCTGGTAATTGTAAAGTGCATTTCCAGATCTATCTTACGGTTTATTCTTGGTTTTGAAAATTCCCGTGAAAGAAACTATTTCTCGGTTTAAACCATAGAATTGTAAAATCCCGCAATAAACGAACCATCCTTGAGAAAGGGAAAATGTAATTCTGGATCTTATCTAATTCTGGTGCTGGTGCTACGGTTTCTACTTCGAAGAATGGTTAAAAGGGTGTACTTCATGATTTGGATGTGTGTTTGGATATTCATCATGGTTGTTTGGTTATTACGTGGTTTTACGGGGTTATGTGCTTTTATCCATGGTCGGGATGAAAACCATTATCATAGTTCACTTAAAACTTCAAAGGAGGCTAGATTTGAGCTTTTAACCAGAAAATGTGACAACGGGGTTAATTCATTATTATTTATTTGAGGTTGAAGTGAAATATCACGGGCGAGTGTACTTAGTATCTGAAGGTATCGGGGATGGTTGGATGAAGATTCTTCATGATCCTTGTTCGAGCTTTTTCAAATACGAAGACTTGGAAATCTAGTTATTGTTGGGTTACTTTTACCTTTTCTTTTACCACTTGGGGGAATTGGGCTCTTATCACCTCAAAATAACTATCACTTTAAGGAGTTACGTTGTAGTGCTCAGTGTCACATTCAATTGTGGATTTTCAAGAGGTGATGTACGTCTTATACTTGATGGTTAGTTGGGTGAAAAGTATAGAGTACTTAGAGAGTACTTAGAGATGCTAATGGAAATCGGCACCGCTCTTTGTTACATATGTGCAAGTTTAAGTCACGAGTTCAAGTTAGTTTACTTCAGGGTCAAATTCATCATATTGGGTTATCTCCATTAGCTGTCACGACAAAGAGCCTACTGAATGATAATGGGGGTGATTACAAGTTTTGCCATGAGATGATGAAAAGAGAGAGATAATGACGTATGAACGCAACAGTTCATGCCTCGTTCTCTAAAGAAAAGAAATGTGTACGTTTCAGTGCGCATTATCTTCGAAAGAAGAGAAATCTTCTAATGACGTATGAACACAACAGTTCATGCCTCGTACTCTAAAGAAAAGAAATATGTACGCTTCAGTGCGCATTATCTTTGGAAGAAGAGAAATCTTCTCAATTATGACCATTCTCATCAACATGCTTCATGCTTTTTCCATGCGCTTTCAATTATCAAGTGAACCGGGCTACCGATGATTGTTTTCTTATTCCACTTGCTCAACTATAATGACGATGGCGACAACCTGTGCTAATTTTGCGGGGGAGAAGTGTGAATTGACTACATTTGGATAATTTTCACTTGTTTAATCAAGAATGGCAACTCCGTATGCAATTCTTGAGGGGGAGAAGAAGTGTGATAATTTTGCATGGTTGATTGACATATGAGAATATATGGTCAAACGGCTCCTAACTCATGTAAGAACCGAGCTTCTTCTTATCTGATCTTCTTTACATGGAGTTTCTTCTAAGAGTCGTTGGTTGACATCTTCATTCGGATTGATGAGTTTATCGACAAAGTGCTTCCGGTTAATACTTCACGTATACATCAACATGATGATTCCGAACAATCTCTCTGTTCTTGTTTGATGTGATTGGTAGTTTGGTGTTACCATCTTGTGTGTTCGTTGCGGCCTGATTGCTGATTTCCTTGATGAACATCTTTCTGTTCTTGTTTGATTGGGAGGGATTTTAGTTAAGGAGATTTACAAGATGTAAGTTAATTGGGATGCTTTTTGGTGGGATGATTTTTGGTGTGAGTTGAAGATGTTAATTATCTATTCCCCAACTGGACAATCTTGAAGAAGGTCGAGTCTACAGTCGATTCTACATTTTCTGCTATATGTTAGAAGACTAAAGAAGAGTTGCATTTGATTATCTAAAGACTTCTTCATAATTCAAGCATTCATCATAAAGATTGTCGGTTTAGGGGAGAGCACTAATTGGGGGAGAGTTAAATGCCAAAGTTAATCCCCAATTAGACTTGCTCACATTCTTCAGCAAATTGATTCCCACAAGAGTTCAAGTGTTCTTCTCATAAAGATTTCAAGTATTTGGGCTGATAAGATGTTGCTGATTCTGAAGTATCAAAACCAGCAAGGGGGAAGGAGACAAGCATCTAAACGCGAGTAAACTTGATGAACTTAATACTTCTAAGTAATTGAAGATATCCCAGGAAGACAAATGTTATTACGCAGAGAAACTCATGGCGAGTAAACTTAATGAACTTAACTCTTCTAAGTGATTGAAGATATCCAGGGAAAACAAATGTCATGACCGCAGAGAAACTTAAGGTTTTACTCATCAAGGCGTTTAGTGTTCTTATTCCAACTATGTGGGGGAAGAGATGTTAGAGAAAGTTTCTAAAGATATAAGAGGTACACTGGTGTGTGATGATCTCGATGTTATCGCAATCATCAGGGGAGAGAGAATTGTGTACATTAGGGGCGCTCTGCTGTCTCACTTGAGGGCTTAATCAGTGATTCAGAGATATAATCACTTATTCCGGAGTTGACATCCGCAGAGATAATCAGTGATTCGGCCTGCTTCTTCAATGTTATCGGTTGTTCTCTCTTTTGGGAATGTGTGTACTTCGGGTCCTTGAGCTTCATACACAATCATCAGGGAAGAAAGCCATTGTTTACCACAAACATTGGGAGGTGTTTTCTCTCCGGGCATGATGTGTATTCGGGAGAGTTCTTGGATATTGGTGTACTTCGGGTTCTTGAGCTTCATACATGTTCATCAGGGAAGAAAAATGTGAACATGGGAAGGTGTTTTCATTCCCCTTATAAAGTGTATTCGGGAGAGTTCTTGAGCATTATACAAAGAGACTTACTGCATCAATTCATCTACTTGGGGGAAGTGTTCTCTTGACACCTTTTGGAATGGATTGCTTCAGACTTCAGTGGAATGAAATTTGAGAAGAGTTATTTATGTGTGGGATGATACGTTGTTGTTCTTCTATTGGATGATATAACCTCGAACGATGAATCACGGTTATTATTCTTAAAAGGAGCAGCAAGTTCGATGATAATGGTGTGCTTCTTTGTGCACCTGGCTAAGAGAAGCTTGAAAGAAAGCTTTGAATCTGCTCAGCTAAAGGATTTTTTGTTTGGGGGGAAGCTGCCAAAGTCTCACTTTCAGATGGTTCAATTTCGTTCTTCAATGCAAGAGCCCTGGAAGCTTTGGTGGTGAATGTTTAAGAGATGATGACTTCTATATTCTACAACGGGGCTGCTTGATATCCTTATCTCGGTACTCGTATCATCATCTTCTTTTACTATATCATCTTCTCTATCTTTGTATATATTTATCAGAAAAACAAATTACAAAAATATAAAACCAACAAAAAGAAAATAGAAAAATATAAAATCTTCAAAAATCCATAAAAATCAAAAAATCTCAAAAATACCAAAAATATGTTTTCTCTAGACATGTCTTCTGGTATCGATAACATCTGCGGTCTTAGAAATGTCATTCAATAATGGCACGGGACCATAGATGAAGTTCGAGCAGGAGGTGTAAATATTTATTTTCTAAACATGTCTCAAAATATGGCTTGCAGTTATTTCAGACTGTAACCCGTGCTTAATCTATGGCTTGCTATCATTTCAGATAGCAACCCGCTCTTAAAAGGAAGGAAAGTGCTACGCTTAAACTTTTTTCACAAATTTCGTGCACTTACCCTAAAACAAAATGAGGAAAGTATGTTGAAGGACTGCTGTTCCTACACAAATGTTTTTCCGTCTATAATTCTTCAGAAAAATATTTGTTGTGTTCAAAATTGTGGTAAATGAGTTGCTTGAAAAATCAATCAGTTTCAGAGTTTTTGAAAAATATTGAAAACTCAATCAATAACTTCAGCACTTTTAAACTTTTCATAAAATTAGTCAGTGATTGAGGGGGAGAATGTTTTCAAATTTACATCATCTAACGGGCTTTCTTAATCATCCTACGTGCGTATCTGTAAAATATAATTGCCTATGTTGAAGGACTAGGTTTCTAGGATGTGACTGTTAGGTTTAGATGATTATAGATTGATGAACATATTCCCATGCCATATATGAATTGATTGATATGTTGAATTGACTTTTATTAGTCGATTGATGTTTGGGTGTTGTCGACCACCATATATCTGTATGTGTGTTCACTAACGTATGCAGGTATATTGGTATATAAGAATGTTCCCGATCCGGATCCCACAATTGAAGACGATTGGATGCCGAAAGGAAATGGTAACTATATCTTGGGTTGACAAATGAAGAAACGGAGCTTTATTGGACTTCAATGTAGAGTTGGCATAAATGCAACGTAAGAGGTGTCACTGCATCAGCAGATGGTTTTCTTCTAAGTGATTGAAGAAACGGAGCTTAATTTGACCTCAGTTGGCATTAAAATGCAACGTAAGAAGTCTCACTGCATTTGCAGACGGTTTTTCTTCCAACCCTCAGCAACAACAACAAAAGCTTCTCAACCACTAATGTATCTTTGTGCAGAATACCTTTTCTAAACAATTTTGAAAAAAATTTGATTAAATTGTTTTGAAAATGGAAAAATATTGTTTTGAAAATAAATTGGACTAAATTTTGAAAATCACCGGACTTCATTTTATCAAAACATAAGTCACTCAATCATCGACTACTGTCATGGATTGAGGGGGAGAGTGATTTAAAATAAAATATTTTCAAACGATATTTCTTCATAAAAAGTTCCGGTTTGTACAAGAATTAAGTGGTGATCTAAAGATTTAATGTTATGTCATGGTATGATTTTTCTTTAGAATCAAGATCTTTCAAAAATGAAATTTTTTCTGTTCTTGTTTGATTGTGAATTTTTTTTATTTTACTCAAAGATCTCTTAAAAACTATCATACCTGACACCAACAATCTTTAATGTTTTAAATTGATCCTTATCTGTCATTTTTCAAAATTAAATATTGCCACGTCTTTCCCCAAACTTTTCTAAATGATTTAAATCTTTTGGGATCACAAATCTCAAATGGTTTGAAATTTTTGATCAGGGGAGAGATCGTGATTTAAATCTCAAATCTGTTTTAATGGAATTGTTTTTAGTCCTTTATAGGCACTCCTGCCTCCATGTGCCAAACGATTTCAAATACACAATGCACATGTTGAGGAGGAGGATTTATCCAAAAACCGGATGAGTATTTAAACAAGGCACATATTCTCCCATGTTTTCTAAACCCTATTAAATCACTTGGGATCCAAAATTTCAAAGGGTTTGATATTTTTGATCGGGGGAGAATTTGTGATTTAATAATGAAATTTGATAAAAGGTGATCGTTTTGATTCGAATGTGCAGGCTGCTCTCTCATATGTGCTAAACGCTTTCGAATCTCGAAGCACATATTAAGGGGGAGCAAATGGTTTCTTAATGGCTTTTGTGATCATGGATGTACTTCAAAAGAACTCTTGCCTCTATGTGATAAAATGATTTCAAATATCCTATGCACATATTGAGGGGGAGAATTTCCCAAGAAAATCAAATGGCTTTTTCCACGGAAATTATGATGAAAGAAATTATTTCTAAAGAACTCTTGCCTCCATGTGCTAAACAATTTCATAGTCATATGCACATGTTGAGGGGGAGCATTTCTAAATGATCAAAACTATTAAGGTACAAAATGATTTGATCTCGTATCACAAGTACCTTGATTGATTTTCCAAATGATTTTTCAATTGGTTTCGAGAAGAAATGAAAAATACCAAAAGACCGACCAATTTACTTTATGCATGGTGTTATAAGGATGGTTAGGTTAGGTATTCGTTCCCACGATCCGCCAGAACCGGAGGGATCTACCCAGGGACAATCCACTAGATAGTGTAGAGTCCTTAGGCATGATGAAAAAAGGAGAAAAGTGAGATACGGGAAGAGTGCGGACTGAGACTGAGCTAGTACTGGAATAAACCCAACAAGGTTCTAGTTATGAAGTCTCGGTAAGCACTGAAGGGGTTGAAGAATGAAAAAGAAATGAAATATGAAAAAGGGTGAAAAGAAATAGCCCTCCAATAATTCAACCTTAGGGCAGTAACCGGGTTCAATACATATGCTACTGGTGTTTACTAAGGTAACACTGGTATTGAAGACAAGACGTCATGGACCCAGTGACGCACTGCACTAAACTTCCCAAGCTACTCAAGTTCCTCTTAAAATGGCTTGTTTCATTCTCACGGGGAACCTACATAATCTATCGACTTTCTCTTAGAGATTGTTGATATTGAAGAAGGAGACCCTCTCCCTAGTCTCCGGCATAGGAACCAAATGTGCACAATTGAGTCTTGAGCCAAGAGATCATCCACAATTTCTCATTAGGACACAAAATTATTGAAGACTTGCTGTTTCACACAATGTGGAAAGTAAGAATATATTAAGAGTCCTACGCATTATCCTTGTGGTATTGCCAGAACATCCGAGTGATATGTAAAATATTCACGATGAAGATGGAAAGCCTTCTAGAGACAACATCAAACAAGCTCTTGTGTGACAACTCATAATTTCAGGTAATTTTACAAAATTTGAAAATTTCACTATTCATCTCGGGAATTTACTATTCACCGGTTACTATTCAAAATTTTACTATTCACCGTTTTCGAAGTCGAAGTAATATTCTGAGAACGTATTTCAAAATTTACTATTCACGAAACACTATTCATTCCCGGAGAAAAACACTATTCAAGTTTCACTATTTCATCATTTATCGTAAACTAGGTTTACGAGTATCAAATTCGCGTAACCTTAATGGTTTAGCTGCGAATTCATGAACCATCATTCAAGGACATTTCATATAGACTAGGTTTAGTCTACATATCATTAGCATCATTATCCTTATATTAATTCATGCATGGTTTTGCATTTTACATTAAACGTTTAAATTCCTATTAAATAAACGCTATCGCGTAAACAATTATTTTGAAACATTTTATCCGACACTTCCAAAAATGATTCTAATATATTTTTATACTCCTTTTAAGACTGTAAAAATTATATTATTGGTTTACCCGATATTTTCAATTTATTTTGTATATAAATTGTTATGTATAAATATTTACGACGATTTTCGTATATGCAACACGATAAATATTTATTCACTCAATTCTTGTAAGAAATGTATTTTTATAATTTTTATGACTTCAATACATTTTATTTTGTTCCGTTAAAATTTATTTATAGCTAACACTACCCTAAATATCTATTTTTAACTCACAAATTATCTATTATAATTATACTCTATTATAATTAGTCATTCAAAAACTACTCTCTTGTTTTTTTTTTCAATCTTGCCGACTTCCCATGGTGAGTCACAAGGATTCCATGTAAAATATCTTGATTAAATATTAGTATTAGATTTCCATGTAAAATATTTCTGATTTCTTAAATTTAGTTAGTATTAGACAAATATTATTGAAAACAAAACACATAGAAACATAGCAAAAGGTGAAATGAACTAGAAACTCTCATCTCCTTCATGTGGTATTCGGCCAAGTCTCAAGAAGAAGAGGAATCCATAAATTTCTCAAGATCAAGTGTTTATTTAGTTCCATTAGTGATCTTGTTAAGGTTTTGAAATAAAAACCTCAAGATTATTAAGCATACTTTGTTCAAAAATTCATAAATCATTCAAGTAAGCATTTCATGATCTTCATAACTTTTTCATATTCATCTTATTGTTATTTCATCATTTTTGCAAGAAACATGCATGTTACATATGAATTTATACCACTTTTGTTGTTTTTATTACCTATTATGTAATATAATTATCCTATAATGAATCCCTTGAAACATATCACTTTTTGTGATGTCTAGGAACCCATGACACCCTAAGAAGGTGTATGGTAGGATTAGAATAGCTTCGGAGTTGTTTTGAATTGGTTAGAATAGGTTTTGCGCGAGAAAAACTTATTTCGACAACTTATTTTAGAGGTCTGATCTTGTTTTGAAAATCTGGAAAATCCGACAGTTTGTAAAATATTTTGGGCTAGATATTCAGAAAATACACTTTAAAACGAAAACATGGCCGCTTGAACGGGTTAAAACGGAGCTATAACGAAGAAGTTATGAATTTTTCAAGTTAGGCGACGAAAACTATAAAATTTTCAATAATATTATTTTACGACGAAAAGTTATAATTTCATAATAAATCATTAAATGATTATCGTAAGATATCATTTCAACGTAAATACTTGTAAAGTATTTTATAACATGACGAGATGTCATAAACATATATTTCGACGATAAATTCTACTTTCAAAGCGCATAAGTGGTATAGATTACATGTGGATTTATGCACGACATTGTTTCATGATTTACATTAGAACATATCATTCATAATAGGTCAAGGTCAGAGGTTGTGCCTCATTTCAGTATTGCCATTATATCATCATTATCATTGCAACAGGTGAGTTTTCATAGCCCCGATTTATTCAAGTTTTTACTTTATTTCAAACCTACGGGGAGAATACATTGCACATCATTTTTATTACGATACCAAGTATATCAAATTCATTACATTGCTTAAATTACCTCATTGATGTTAAATGTCCCCATTTCATAATCATGAACCGTTAATTTCATAGAAGCGAGGGTGAGTGGATAGATCTATGGTGACATTCCATCCGGGTTGGTGGATTCCAACCGAACGGATGCATTTCATTTCATTATCATTATTTGAGTTGTTTGGCAAACACTGTTAGCACACGTACCCAGCCAAGGCCATGTGCTTAAGCAATTGTATCATTTTTAATGACATATTGTCATACATGGCCTATACTTGTGGTAGTCGATAAACATTTTTAACAACTCTATGAACTCACTCAACCTTTGTGTTGACACTTTTAGCAATGTATTTTCACGTAACTAAGGCATTCACTTCATGGCATGCATGTGGACATATCATAGAGTCGCGGGACTCACGCGTCTCACATGGGATTTATACACTTTAAAAACATCGTTTGACTTGTACCAAACTTATTTTCCGCACATGTTGATTTTCATTTGGGACCTATACTTGTAAACTCTGATTGTTTTATTAAATCAAGCGATGTATTTTCCAAACGGCACTTTAGGTCGTTCAATATAATTGTGATTGTGATGCTATGACAGTAATCCCCGGAATTCCATTCACGCAAAATGTAATTTGGGGTGTGACAGATTGGCATCAGAGCTTCGTTTATAGAGAACTAGGTTGCATCATTGACCCTAGACTATAACTACATCATCATAGCATCTCATCATTTCATCATAAGTGCATAGTCACTATACATGCGGTTTCATACGCACATTTTGCGAGTTATTTACTTTCATTTCAAATCGATTGTCACATTAATGCCTTCAGATACCCATCCCATCACTTTGACACGGAGAATGCCCTGTCATTCCCTATCACAATTTTAACATCGGTTGACTTAACACCGATAACATCAGATGATGAGACTGAACCCTTTTAGGAGGATGAAGTTGCACCTACACCATCACGATCACCATTGATTCACCGTGAGGACAGACAATTTTTATCATTCTGTTGAGACAGATCATACCATTTGGTAGGACTTATAAGCTTAGTCCTAGTGGACCTATTAGTCATACATTTGATTTGCAGCTTGGGAAGCATGCATGATTTGACACACCATTATCATTTATCACTAAGACTATAGACACTACACCATCTCATATGTTTGAGGACTGTGAGATTTTTAGGGCTATTGTCGCTAGACCTACTACTCCTACACTTGAAACACGATTTGACCATCAATAAAAAGAAGATAATAGGTACCTTTCAATCTTATGTAATCTTTATCCCTTATTAACTCCGCGATAATCACAACCTTTGTTCATTTCATTCCTATTCCAATTGCCCAATTTTCAATCATATTTCGCACAATACATCACTATCTTACTAGGGGTTAGGCCAACTTTATTCTTGACCAATTAAGAGACTATTACCATTTTATGAGGTTCTCCCATGTATCCTACATCATTCAACAAATTATATTTCAAGTTACTTTGCTACTACTTCCTAACATTATTTCACTTAATTTTATTTCAAGCTATTCTACACTATCTTAGAAACATTGTTTCATAAAGTTTTAAAACAAGTTGTTTTGTTACCACCTTATCAATTGGCTTTCAGTCATTTTATCAACTATTTAATACCATCATGCGAAACGATTTTCATGTTACTCTGAAAAATTATTAAGCCATTATCTTACAAAACAAAACGTTGAATACCATCTAAAACTTCGGAGGAACATAATATCATTTCAACAAAACCAAGCATCACATCATTTGTCCTCGATTATACATGGCTTGATCACCTATGTATAATTCAAGAAGAATTATGTCATGAAAGTAACAAGCATCATTTCAAATCTCTTAAAACAATCTTCACTCAAAAGCAAGGCTTTGTAATCAGATAAATTGTTCATAAACATTTCTTTTTGTTAACACTTTATAGATTCCTACATCATTCATCACTCACTCAACCAATAAGTTAGAATTTGACGAGTTACCTTTTTAGGAAAGGCTTCCTATGCAATCTATGAGGAGGATTCCTCGATACAAGAAAATAATGAAAGGATTTCGGAATTACCAACAAGGACTAGAAGTAGGTAGCGAGATCTTTCAAAACCTAACAAAAATCTCAAGACATCACGAGACATTCCGAACCACTATCTTTGGATTAAAAGCCAAATTATATCATTTCAAAAGTACTAGCTAGATCGAGTTACAAGATTTAGTACGAAGCGAATACACACTAAGCAACACTATAGGGATAAACCAAGTCTTCTAAATGAGACTACATAACATTTCACTAAACATGGCCTCAACAATATGTGAACTTCCCTACAATGAGTTTTCCTTAAAGGAAAATTTGGTTAAATTAAGGTTATCAATATAAACTTCCCCTAAGGGATTGTGTTCCCTAGAAATTCCAAGTAACCTCACTTCTATATCAAGAGATGCAACAGGTTTGAACATATCGGACAATAAATGACTCTCCATCTACAAGTGAAATTAGAACAAACATTCTTCGACATGGTATGAGCTGATATCTATTTTCTTGCTAGCATGATAGCAATATAAGTGATGAAATATTTTAGAAGCACTCAATATTGAAACAAGTCTTGAAAATCAATCACTACACCACATCACTTAAATATTTAAGGTTTTGTGACTTTACAACATAGAGCATGGAAACACTTCGATAATCAAACAATAAACATTTTAGTCATGGAGACTAAGCACCTTAGGCAAGTAAGACTCAAGTAATGACATTCGCTAGAACTAGAAACGCGAGGAATCACAACTGTACCCATAATCTATTCCTTTCTATAAGGTCCTTTTCGACAGACTTAACATTTTGAAATTTGGCATGAGACACATGGTATCAATTCCAGTTGTACCTATTACAAGCTATTCGATTCACCTTAGGCTCCTGATAACCATTTCAATCTTCCCATGGAACCTACTAGGACATGAGTACCACATATTATCCTCACTCATGGTCGAGCGAGAGAACAATTCAAACATTAGAAGATATACTCAAGGCATGTGTGATTTTCTAGAAAGGATTAGGAAAATCATTCTTAATCGAACAAGTTGCTTTACAACAATAGCTAGCACCTGAACATATTGAATGCACCAATTGAGGCACTCTATGGTCGAGGTGTCAATCACTTATTCACGGGTCAAAACCAGGAAAGTTTAACTCACAAGTCCATAAGTCATTCATGAAACAACAAAGTGATCGAACAGATCAAAAATCTGTTACAAGTAACAACATATAGCTAGATAAGCTATGTCGATATACGACGCAAAATATTGGAAGTATGTTCCATAAGCCGCAAACCATTAGAATTTCAAGTTGGCAACAAATATATGTTCAACGTCCTGTCTTGGAAAGGCGCCGTACGATTCGAAAAACACTGACGCACCGATGCGACCCAAATATCCTCACCTTTCACCGATAACATTGTAGAACCTAACATGGATGAATTCAGTGGATGAATTCCTTTTGGTTGGGCGAATGTGACAACTCATAATTTCAGGTCATTTTACAAAATTTGAAAATTTCACTATTCATCTCGGGAATTTACAATTCACCGTTACTATTCAAAATTTTAGTATTCACCGTTTCGAAGTCGAAGTAATATTCTGAGAACGTATTTCAAAATTTACTATTCACGAAACACTATTCATTCCCGGAGAAAACACTATTCAAGTTTCACTATTTCATCATTTATCGTAAACTAGGTTTATGAGTATCAAATTCGCGTAACCTTAATGGTTTAGTCAATTCATGAACCATCATTCAAGGACATTTCATATAGACTAGGTTTAGTCTACATATCATTAGCATCATTATCCTTATATTAATTCATGCATGGTTTTGCATTTTACATTAAACGTTTAAATTCCTATTAAATAAACGCTATCGCGTAAACAATTATTTTGAAACATTTTATCCGACACTTCCAAAAATGATTCTAATATATTTTTATACTCCTTTTAAGACTATAAAAATTATATTATTGGTTTACCCGATATTTTCAATTTATTTTGTATATAAATTGTTATGTATAAATATTTACGACGATTTTCGTATATGCAACACGATAAATATTTATTCACTCAATTCTTGTAAGAAATGTATTTTTATAATTTTTATGACTTCAATACATTTTATTTTGTTCCGTTAAAATTTATTTATAGCTAACACTACCCTAAATATCTATTTTTAACTCACAAATTATCTATTATAATTATACTCTATTATAATTGGTCATTCAAAAACTACTCTCTTGTTTTTTTTTTTCAATCTTGCCGACTTCCCATGGTGAGTCACAAGGATTCCATGTAAAATATCTTGATTAAATATTAGTATTAGACAAATATTATTGAAAACAAAACACATAGAAACATAGCAAAAGGTGAAATGAACTAGAAACTCTCATCTCCTTCATGTGGTATTCGGCCAAGTCTCAAGAAGAAGAGGAATCCATAAATTTCTCAAGATCAAGTGTTTATTTAGTTCCATTAGTGATCTTGTTAAGGTTTTGAAATAAAAACCTCAAGATTATTAAGCATACTTTGTTCAAAAATTCATAAATCATTCAAGTAAGCATTTCATGATCTTCATAACTTTTTCATATTCATCTTATTGTTATTTCATCATTTTTGCAAGAAACATGCATGTTACATATGAATTTATACCACTTTTGTTGTTTTTATTACTTATTATGTAATATAATTATCCTATAATGAATCCCTTGAAACATATCACTTTTGGTGATGTCTAGGAACCCATGACACCCTAAGAAGGTGTATGGTAGGATTAGAATAGCTTCGGAGTTGTTTTGAATTGGTTAGAATAGGTTTTGAGCGAGAAAAACTTATTTCGACAACTTATTTTAGAGGTCTGATCTTGTTTTGAAAATCTGGAAAATCCGACAGTTTGTAAAATATTTTGGGCTAGATATTCAGAAAATACACTTTAAAACGAAAACATGGCCGCTTGAACGGGTTAAAACGGAGCTATAACGAAGAAGTTATGAATTTTTCAAGTTAGGCGACGAAAACTATAAAACTCAGAAAATTCAGCATGTTATTTTAACTTTGTACGAGTCAAAAATGAGTTTTAGGCGTTATGAAATGTGTCGACTTATCAAAAATATATTAGTATACTTTGATACGAAGCTAAGGATATATAAAACGTAGAAAACGGACTTGTAACGATTAAATTACACGCGTTTATACAAAGTTGCCGTAACTATATTATATAAGAAAAACTAATATATTTCTATTAGACACATACTACGGCAACAAGTGACCATGTTGAGGGTCGTTTTTAACAAGGATGTATTACTTTTTATAACGTGATGTCTTCTAGTAAAAGTAAGTTCGCCTAGCATATTTCTCCAAAATGTCCAACCGTTCGTCAAGCGGAGTTGTAATGAATAAAATACGGTCACTTAAACTTTGCCGAAAACCATCCTTAAACAATATTTTGGATACAAGTACCATACTTCACCTATATTTTTCTCCATGATCGAGACCTCTAGGATGAAAACTTAAATGCTAAAACTTTGAGATAATGATACAAGCTTTCCAAAACCGTTGAGTTCGTTTCCCAACACTCGATGTGCACCATTTTACGACTAGCTTTTCAAGGCCGTTTAGTCATTTTCATGAAATTTTCAATAATATTATTTTACGACGAAAAGTTATAATTTCATAATAAATCATTAAATGATTATCGTAAGATATCATTTCAACGTAAATACTTGTAAAGTATTTTATAACATGACGAGATGTCATAAACATATATTTCGACGATAAATTCTATTTTCAAAAGCGTACAAGTGGTATAGATTACATGTGGATTTGCATGCACGACATTGTTTCATGATTTACATTAGAACATATCATTCATAATAGGTCAAGGTCAGAGGTTGCACCTCATTTCAGTATTGCCATTATATCATCATTATCATTGCAACAGGTGAGTTTTCATAGCCCCGATTTATTCAAGTTTTTACTTTACTTCAAACCTACGGGGGAGAATACATTGCACATCATTTTTATTACGATACCAAGTATATCAAATTCATTACATTGCTTAAGTTACCTCATTGCCAGTTAAATGTCCCCATTTCATAATCATGAACCATTAATTTCATTGAAGCGAGGGTGAGTGGATAGATCTATCGAGGGTGACACCTCCATCCGGGTTGGTGGATTCCAATCGGACGGATGCATTTCATTTCATTATCATTATTTAAGTTGTTTGGCAAAACACTCTGTTGGGGCGAACATCAGTCAAGCTTCGGTGTCATGTGCTTAAGCAATTGTATCATTTTTGTGACATATTGTCATACATGGCCTATACCTGTGGTAGTCGTATTAAACATTTTTAACAACTCTATGAACTCACTCAACCTTTGTGTTGACACTTTTAGCATTGTATTTTCAGGTAACTAAGGCATTCACTTCATAGCATGCATGTGGACATATCGTAGAGTCGTAGTGACGACGCGTCTCACATGGGATTTATACACTTTAAAAACATCGTTTGACTTGTACCAAACTTATTTTCCGCACATGTTGATTTTCATTTGGGACCTATACTTGTAAAATCTGATTGTTTTATTAAATCAAGCGATGTATTTTCCAAACGGCACTTTAGGTCGTTCAATATAACTGTGATTGTAATGCTATGACAGTCACTCCCCAGGAATTCCATTCCGCTGCAAAACAGGTAATTTGGGGGTGTGACATCTTGGTAGGTGACATGTGAGATCTTTTCTAAAGATCAAACTTGTGACAACTGGATAGAAACATTGGGGCGATTCACTCGTGAATCAACCTTGGTCCAGGAAATGAATTGACGAATACTTTTGGAAAAACCATTCGATGTGCAAACCTTCTTTTCTCTAGCACGTCGAATGTGTACTTATGTTTTCAAACACAAAAAGTATCTCTGATTCAAAAAATACTTTTGGAAAAACCGTTCGATGTGCAAATCTTCGTTTCTCTAGCACATCGAATGTGTACTCTTTTAGAACACAAAAAGTATTTTGATTGAAAATTGATCTTTCTCATAAAACCTTCGTCGTATTACAAAACTCTTTCTTCATGCAATACATGATTGTTTTTCAAATCATTTTTCATCAATCAGTGAATCTTAATTTGCTGGTTCACTCACTCCGTGTTGTCTTCTTTGAGACGTTCCGGTTTGAGAACGGCTAGAACAGCTGTGAAACCCTGTCAAGGAAATTCTTCAGAATTATACATGATCACAGGAAGTACTTGTACTGATCAACGGGGAACCGTATGTCGTGTACCTCAATTCAACGAAAGTGATGTGTTTTATTGCTAACTGTTGTTTGCAGGTACATTTGGACGGTTGCAGCTGATCAGAATTGAGGAGTCAATCCAAAGCCGCATGCTTACAGCATCCACACTTAATTGAAGAAATCATGACTGGTGCATATCTACATAACCTGGTTCTGATATTTTTATACTATGCTTCTACTACGCTGCTGCAAATATCATGAACCAGTAAAGCTTCCGCTACTCTGATGGAAAGATGCCATGATCCTGAAAGTGTGAGCATGTCATTCCAAAAGTCACAACTTCACATGAAGGCAACACTACAAAGGTGATCCAGAGATTTACTGTGGCTGATGATCTCAAAGAAAGCTCGAAGATCATCAAAGATGTGGATCAATTCAAAGACCTCCACTGAAAGTACAAAATAATCGGACTATGAAGAGTCACTACAAAAGCTCAAAGAATGTGGATATTGAAGAATTGAAGTCTACGAGCTCAGAACAGAAGACAAATTATAATGCTAGGATTCGAAATGTAAAACATGGGATGACCTCCCTTAGGGGGAGATTGTTAGGAATTGGAAATTCCATAGTGAAGTGTCAGTCACCCCATCTATAGTCTAGCATATGTTAGCTCGTAGACATATCGTTATTTACTGTTTTATTAGTTAGTTATTAGCCTAGTTTAGCGTAGTGTAACACCGTGAAGGAAGGAAGGGTCTTTACCCACTGTATGCCTGATCCACAGTCCGATAGGAGGACGTATTGTTTGTAAGTATAAATACCCCTTCCATCCATGGAAGGGGTGTGGCTTCTTTGAATCTAACCTTTCTTTTGTAAAGCAACTCTCTTCAAGGAACCTCCTCTCAACTCTCTTCATCTATCTAAAATGGCTTTCTTGTTTAATCATTTTCCTAGACCACCCGAATCATCAAACAACATAATATTCACGATCCTGCAAGTCTTCATTGTCAGGTTTGGACTGCATCTGATTAAGCTGGCTCAAGATTTTTTGAAACCTGTCATACCCCTTGTGTATGCCTTCCTCTTCAGAAATCTTAAACTCCTGAAACTACTGCTTGAGCATTATCTTTCTCATCTTCTTGGATTCTTCGTTACCTCCAAACCTTGCCTTGATTGCTTTCCAGAATTCCTTTGCATCAACAAGGTGATGAAAATCACCCATATGGTCATCTGGAAGGGCTTGGAGCAAGGTTGTCCTTGATTTGGTTTCTCTCTGAAGAGCAATATGTTCCTCAACAGAAGTTGGAGGAAGAATTATCACGTTCCCCTGAGTATCTCTTCCTATCTTCTTCTTACTGTTGCCTTTCAGGACAATATTTCAGAGATTGTAATCACTATTAGTGATCCAATTTTCCATCTTCATTGCCCAGATTTCATATTCTCCCTTCTTTAGATAGGGAAAATTAGCATTGTTGTTTGACATAGTGGTGGTAACAACCTGCTGAACTATTTGAGTCTAAGTGCTGCTCTCAGGCTTCTTCATATCATCTTCTTTATCCGACATTGTTAGAGACTATTAGGGTTTTGAGAGAGTAAAGTGATCTTCTTTGAGAGATTCTCACCAGGCTCTGATACCACTTGTTGGATCAGTCCTAGATGGATCTTTTGAGCCTTTAAGAAACAGATAGAATACATGTGTAATCACAAGCAAACTATAGAGAACCTCTAATAAACTTATGTTCACGCGGAATATGAACACGAGAGTTAAAGAAGATAATAACAACTAAACTTTTGATCCTTTATGGATCTATATTAATTCACTAATAATGTTTTCAAAAGTGTACATGACTCATAGCTGCAGGTTTCTTTTATACTATAAGAAACCTTAATACAACTGCTTACAAAACGCGTAAAAGATATGCATTATCTCTTCCTAAAATAACTCATGCATATCCTAACTAATTACTAATAATACAGATACTACTATCCGCAGAAACAATACTATCAGCATTAACTGCACTATCAGCAGAAATGAAATAAACTACCAGCAGGAACCTTATCAGTAGGAACCGCTATATACTATTACATTAATCTCAATAATTCCTCACAATTAAGATTTCTTTTAGTTTAAGTGGTTATGGAGAATGTGGATAATAGTAATGCTAATGTTGATATGGGTGAATTGAATGCTAGAATGCAGCGTTTGAAGGGACTAAAGGCTGGGAACTCTGGTGTTTCTCAGCCAAAGAAAAATATTAGGTTTTGTGAAACCCTAGTTTGGAATCTGATTGTAATGTGACTGGTAATGATGCTAATGCATCTGATTGGACTACTATGGTTGATGCAACTGGTTTTGATGATTTTGCATCTGTGAAAAAAATACTATTAGCTTTGGTGAGTAGGTTTTTGAATCAGCTATGAACCCTAATAGGATTGATGGAAGTAAGGACGTGGGAAGTTCAATCTCTCCCCCAACTACTAAGGTTGGACCTACTATTGTTGATGATACTACGAAGGAAGGGAATGTTACATGTTTCCAACTAAGATATAGAGTGACATAGCAACTAAGTTTTTACTTCCATTTTAGTGAAGGTGTCAACAAGACATGCTCATATAAAACTCATTTTATTTTAGTGAAGTTTACATATAAAACTCGTTGTTGGTTTTAGTGGTCTAGCTTTGGTATAACATTTGATATATTTATAGTTTCAATTTCTCCTCATAATTTTTAGGGTTACATATGGATTTAATCATACATCATCATATAATACATTGTTTTGGTCAAACACTTGAAGGTCTCTACTTTTGCCATCATTATGATATAATAAATACATTGTTTTGGTCAAACACTCAAAGGTCTCTCTACTTTTACCATCCTTTTCAAATGAGAAATCATTCTCTTTAACGTGAAGTTTTATACAAGACTTTCCGTTGACACTGCTACACCAACTCTACTTTCATCCACGTACATGTACCCGTACCCCCTACTGAACTTAATATTTGCCAAGAAAATAAATAACGCATGTATGGCCTCTCACAGTCATAGTATGGCCTCTCACTTGAAACCTTTTTTTTACTTGTATTTACTTCCTTCAACACATTATTATCTCTTCTAGAGTCTCCCTTTTCTCCACCTAACCTTTCCTACTTACATGTCCCACCCATTGAGATAACTTGCAAGTCACAACTTACAACTAACCCTTGGTTGTTATCTATTTACGTTGAATATTAATTCACCTGAAACCACGAAATTCTAAGGATCGAAAGGGCCTTTTCCATGTTTTTAGACATTTTGCCGGGTTTTACAGGCTTAAAATGATAAGTAAAAGGCCACTCATCATCCCCCACACTATCAATTGCTAGTCCCTAGCAATTCGATCATATAAAGTAATGAAAGGATTAAAAGAATACCAAGAATACCCCGTTTCGACTTTTTATTCAATACGAGAAATTTAAACAAGACAATAATAAATAAAATGCTTGACTTTCATAGAAGGGATTCACACAAAATGGGTGTCTCTGGGGAGTTGTAATCGTCGCCCTCTTTTTAATATTCTCAAGCCAAGCTTAAACTTATTGTGCAAACGTTTTTGTAAAATGCCAACACTACTTATATTAATAATCTATGTAAGTCGAGACTTAATTTTTCACTCCCGCGATTTATAGAATTTAAGTGAGTGTGCTCATTTTCAAAAGTTTGACCACTGAAATCGATATTTGTTATGGTTGTTATTTATTTACCTCGAATATTGATGGATCTTGACACACACATTGTGTTAGTGATATTTTGTATTATATTAATAAGCACGCGAAATTTACTTAGTAATACTTAGAAGACGGATTATATGATGTATTGTAAGTGAACACAGATTAAACACAAAACTAAGCTTCAATATTATTAATGAATAATACGAGTGATCTTGCTTATCACTAGGGTTACACCTTGAAGCTTATGTGAATGATACGTATGTAAGTAAGTACCTAAGACAATGACCTAGGACCTCCTTTTATAGTACAAGGAGTCCTTTACAAGATAAGTATAAAGCTAACAATATATGTGGAAAACTAGAAGGGGGGGTTGAATAGTTTTGCCAATTAAAACTTCCTTTTAAACTATTTAGATCGACTTATGTCAATCTATTTGGATGTGTGTGTTGGATGTTGATAAACAAGCATATAAAGGTAAGTAATGAAAAGATGAGAGTAAGAAGCACAAAACCACAACACGAGTATTTATAGTGGTTCGGCTACAAGGACACCTTCCTTGCCCTACTCCACTACCCGAGTCACCTACTCGAGAGTTCGTAATCACTACACCAATCTCTTTATGGCGGAGAAGCCTTCACAACGTCGCCTACCCTTTTTCCAGTGCTAGGCTAACCACCGGGTTCTTTCACTCCAAGGTGAACCACACCTACACAACGTCGCCTACCTTTATAAGGTACTAGGCTAAGTACCTAGTTCTTTCACTCCAAGGTGAACTACACCTTCACAACGTTGCCTACCCTTTATTAGGTACTAGGCTAAGCACCTAGTTCCATTGCAATAGAGGAACTACTACCACACTACACCAACGACTAATCCCAAAGGAGATCTACTCCTTTACAACATCATCAAGGATATCAATATCCTTGGATCTAATGTTAGTCTATCTTGTACATCGAAACACACCATATCGAGTGTACATCTAAGGCACCTTTCACTAATGCCTTTGACTAGATCTACAAGACACCTTTCACTAATGTCTTGTGTCTTCACTTCTAAGCACCTTTCACTAATGCTTCTTTGTCTTGACTTCTAAGCACCTTTCACTAATGCTTCTTTGTCTTGACTTCTAAGCACCTATCACAAGTGCTTATCCTATTGACGATAGATACCCTTCACTAATATCTTCGTCTTGACACTTGAGACATCTTTCACTAATGTCTTCAACACTACACTTCTTTGAATAAAGAAAGGAATCATCAACAAGAAGACTTCAGTAGCCTTGATGATGAGGAAGCATGGCAACTCATGGACTTGAGCTTGCTCGGCTTCAAAGGTGGTGATCTTGCCTTTAAGAGGAACCTAAAAGATCACACAAAAACAAAACTACAAACGTAGATCTCTTGGATCTGAGGTTAGTGAGTTTTTAAATCAGGGAGAAAGTGTGTTAGAAAGGGGTAAGAAATAACGAAGAAATGGCTCACTATTTATAGAGGAAAAATCCTACTGTTCCCCGGATCCCACGGATCCCTACCACAAGGGATCCGGCTAGCACAATGCTAGGGATCCATGGAACGCTCCTCTTTGCCCATGGGTATTTTGGTTATGGGTCATGGGTCATGGGTTGAACCATGGATCTTTGGCTAGATACAATGTATCTTTGAGTGCAATGCACTTAGTCACTTGGGTATGGGTTGATCCATGGGTTATGGATATCATCCATGTGTGATATAAGCATGATGTCATGCAATGGGTTATGGGTCAAGATCCATGGGTTATGAGCTTTGGGTTGTACCCAACTACATTCAATGTATTTGCCTAATGGGTTGTGATACTTAAGTTTCTACCCATTTATATTACCCAATACACTACATACTAGTTATGTGTATGTTTAATCCAAATATGTAAACACTAGTTGTTGTACATATGTATTGCTAAATCATAAAATCACTTATACTTGTTTTAGTGTTTTATGTGAAAATGTGAATATGTTAGAAACTATTAGTTCAAACCATTTACGTATTTTATTTGTTTCGTTAATATGATTTTACGTTTGTTATCGACAAAACATTAGAAGATCGTAAAATATAAATAAAAGTTTTTACGGCTTATTTGTATTAACAATCTCCCCCTTTTTGTTGATGACAAAACATAAAATTATTTTAAGGAAAAGCTAAAATTCGTAAAAGTTTGAATTTGTAGTTTTTACTTTCTTCTCCCCCTTTTTGTCGAAACAAAAAGTGTTTGAAGGAAAGCAACACATCGTTTTTAAGAAAAACATGTGAAAGAAATAAAAATAAGAGAGAAAAAAAAATTAGAGAGCAAGTAACGGGAAAGGATCTCGTCTTTACTCCCCCTTGACGAGTCCATCCCTATGTAAGGGCGTCAAGTAAGTAATACTAATCTAGTTTGTTTGCAAATAAGTTTGAAAAAGATTTCGTCTAATAGACGAATGTGCTCCCCCTTCATGATTGCAATTTTGCAAGGGGATGTCACGAGATGTAAACCTAGTATTGCAAGTAATTTGCAATGTATTGCTTTGACATAAAGCTCCCCCTAGCTTTAGGATGTCAAAGTCTTCATGTTGTAAATTGAATAACTACAAAACAAAGGTTAGAAAGCAAGTATAATTCACAATTTCCTGCAAATGTGGTCCAAATTAGTAGTAAATAGCTTTCTGTCTCACGGATCCCGCGGTTCCCTCCTAGTAGGGATCCGTCTAGGCAATTCTGAGGGATTCGTATTAGCTGTTTAATTTCAGCAAAGGTGATATAACAAGTAATGTTATCACAGAAATGTGATATGAATACAAGGTAATCATATGCTCAGAAAAATAACAAGTAGCATGTAAATCCATTTAATAAAACTAGAGTTATGATATACATGACTATAAAAACTAAGAAATTAAGAAAATACATGACTAGGAATTTCTAAACTAACTATCGCTTGATGCTAGGACACCACTAAACGCTTCTAGCTCAAGTTTTGTTTAGGTTTGATCTCGTCGAAACGTTCGAGGAGATGATAGAACATGAAACGTTGGTCTTCTCGTACTTCATGCATCAAACTTTCAACATGTTAACAATGATAGCAATCTTTGTCATGGCTAGGTAGTGGTGGTGGAAGAAATGAAATAGCTTGATGCGAAGGATCAAGTGAAGCGGCTTGTGGAGCTTCAAACGATGGACGGATTGGTGGAGGCACATTTGAGAATGGCTCGACTAAGAATGATGGTGGTGGTAGAGAAGTGTCAACTTCCATATGGTCGGGTGGTTAACTTTGATGATTTCTCATAATCCAAATGGGATTATATGATGGAAACGGCGAAAAGGAAGCCGGAGCAAGTGTTGACTCAACACCTTGATTTTGTACCATTATTCCTCCTTATGAGGAAAATGTTGTCGGCGGAAGCGGATGAGACGGCCTAGGAGGCAAGTCCTTTAAATTGTAAAGGTGTGGTGATGATAGTGGGGATGTAAATGAAATAGCTCTAGGAACCAATGGTGATGGTTTAGTGGAGATGATATTGTTTGGCCTAGGAGGTATGGTGGTGTTTGGCATAGGTAGTTTTGTGGGTACTATCCTTTTAGGAATTGGTTTGATTGAATTATGAAGGATCCTATCATTTGTTGGCTTGACCGGAGATGATTCGGTTGAAGAGATTTCGTGTATAACACGAGCCTTTTTCATGGGTGGTTCTTTGGTGGATAGGTTACTACTTGGGGTTTTCCTCATGATGAGATGATTTCAAGAGGTTGCAAGAGCTGAAAGTTAGGATGAGAGTGATGACTATGGAGGTCCTAACAAAGTGGTTTATAAACCAAGAGATTTGGCAAGTGCATTTAAGCCTTAAGCCACTAGGATTCATTTGAATGTGATGATTAACATACACAAGAGTCAACTTTAGAGTTTGCACTGATCTAGGAACTCATTTAAGATGAGATGGAGTGTTGAATTAGGAAGATGAGTTGAAATGATTGTTTTAGCAAGAATTGACATAAACTGTCACCCGGATCCCACGGTTCCCTTCTCAGAGGGATCCGTCTAGGCTAATCCTAGGGATCCGGCTTTCAGCAGTTATGAATGAGTGGAAATGATGTTTTTAATATCTAAGTCCTATAACATCTTGAGTGTTTCAGTCCTCCTAAGTGTTTTAAATGAAGGGGTGCTTAAGTACTTGAAGGTAATGAGTGATGTAGCTAATGAATGTCTTTTATGGAAGGATTTGGAACTTTCAAGAGTACCAATGGATGAGCAAGGATGACACTAAAGATTTAGAGTGTCAATTGAAGCTAAATGATCCTAGAGATCAGGTTGTGACTTAGGATAGTGTTTTTGAAGATATCCTAGAAGCATTGAGATGGGAAAAAGTAGAGTTTGTTCAACTTTGATCAATTTTGAGGTAAGGATGATTTATAGTCAATTTTGCCGTAATCGAAAGATTTCTAAGGCTAAATGTGAGGGATCAAGAAAAAAAATGAAGTGTGAGTTTGAGAGCGGAAGAGTAATCGATTAAAAAAAATGAAGTCGTAGATCTACAAGCGTTTTAGAGTGTGATCTAGGTGAGTTATGTGTGAGTAGGACAGATCAACCTATCTTGATAAGAGCTTAATTTTCCTTAAGACACTATGTTTAGCTTAGTGTGAGGTGTTCTAAGGATATGTTTGAGATATAATGCTTGCAATTGCATTTTCTGTTTGCCGGATCCCACGGTTCCCTAAGTGTAGGGATTCGTCTAGCACAATCTTTGGGATCCGCCCATCTGCTCAGCAGGACCTTTACTAAAGGTATGCAATGATCTTGACAATGCATTATATCTCAAGGATAGTCTAAAAAGAGTTCTAATACTAAGATATCAAATGTAAGATGTTTTATTTCATGAAAGAAATTGGATTACATTGATAAAGCACGAGTGCAAAAGATTTGATCCTATTTTGGAGTACTACTAGGTTCCTTGAGTGTTTTCGCTAGAAGGATCATTATGTGATTGATGAGTGTTGGTGGAATCAAGAATGAAGAAAGTCTTCATGAGAGATATGTTTAGCGGTTAAATCATCTTGTTCACAAGTACGTACAACGGACTTTGAAATTGAGGATGGAAGTTCATAACATTATGATATAGGCGTGTCAAGAACATTACATAAGGGATGAGTTTATTCTTGGAGCCTTGAAGATTTGCAATTCTACTTGCGAAGAAGTAGGCGAGATTGTATGGTTGTTGTGTTAGCAAACAGTACAACATGTGAGCACAACAAGCGGGAAGAATTTCTCGATTTCCCCTAAGACTCCAAACATTTTCACGTAGGAAGAGTGCAAGAGGCTTGTACTCTTCTCGGATATCCCCTGTAAAGATAATGTTTGGTTCGGAGTAATATGGTTGAGGTTTGCATATTATGCGATTTAGATCTTCCGGAGAGGGTATGTGTGAACAATATGGACTATTTTCTTCACGAAAGTTGAAGAGAGAATCAAGAGACCAATCTTCGGTGAAGGCACATTGTCCATGATTTGGAATCCGGAGGATGTGAGCAAAATGCCCAAGGGTTAGAGTGAACTTTTGGTTTTTGATATAAAACCAAAGCGATAGAGAGCGATCCTCGTTACGAACGAGTTCGAATTGACAGAAGGATTCCATTATGAACCTTGGACATATATTCTCGTTGATTTCAAGAAGACATTCTAGTCCTATGGCTCGGAAGGAGGTATTGATACCTTTTTCGAATTGTAGAGAGGTGTCTACAATACGTCCTTCATGGAAGTGACGATTTTCGAGATTATTGAACCCACGGACATGATTGCCAGGTGTGTTGGGTTCAAGAGAGATGTTCGGAGTGTAGACACTAGTGAGTGAAAAATCAAACTCATATTCATGCGTCATAGTGACACCTATAGGAAAAGATGAGTTAATAGAAAATAATGTTTGTGATCAACCCATGATTATCTAATGTTTTTATTAGATTTTTATTAACAATGGTTTTTAACAACAATGACGCTTAACTCACTTATGGTTTTTAATCTTGCATGAAAACTGTTTTCCAGTAGGACGGATCCCACGGTTCTTTTACAAAAGGGATCCGGCTAGTATATCTTCCGGGATCCGTGGATCTGTAGTAACAGAAACAGATTTGATAAAAACATAGGTTTTACAGTTTTTATACCACGAAATATGTTTTATCCTACATTTTCTTTTAGCATGCATACATGACTTCTAATGTATCACGAGAGAAAAATAAACAAATAAAACAAAAGAAATGACAAATACATTATGATAATAATAACCTAGATAACTAGATTATTAGTAATATTGCATTTCAATACTAAGGATGATACAAAGGATTGGGTATATGATCCCAATGTAGATTAACAACACAAAGTAAATGTCTCCATATGTGAACTTCATCATAGGGAACACAAGTGCAATGAGTGTTAAGGCGATGAGCACGAGTGCGATGTAAACCATGTTGATGACGAATCTTCTTGGTTTCGGTTGAGATGGAATGAGGAGGAATCTTCTTGTTATCAAATCAACATCCAAACATATAGTTTTGAAAGACATGGTGTTTGTTTTTATGAAAAACCTTCTTTGTAGTTTTCAATTAACTATGGATCGTATCATGTTTTTAAAATACAATATACTTCAAGAAACTTGGTAAGGAAGCTTTGAGGCTAATTGTGGAAAACTAGAAGGGGGGTTGAATAGTTTTGCCAATTAAAACTTCCTTTTAAACTATTTAGATCGACTTATGTCAATCTATTTGGATGTGTATGTTGGATGTTGATAAACAAGCATATAAAGGTAAGTAATGAAAAGATAAGAGTAAGAAGCATAAAACCACAACACGAGTATTTATAGTGGTTCGGCTACAAGGATACCTTCCTTGCCCTACTCCACTCCCCGAGTCACCTACTCGAGAGTTCGTAATCACTACACCAATCTCCTTATGGCGGAGAAGCCTTCACAACGTCGCCTACCCTTTTTCTGGTGCTAGGTTAACCACCGGGTTCTTTCACTCCAAGGTGAACCACACCTACACAACGTCGCCTACCCTTTATAAGGTACTAGGCTAAGTACCTAGTTCTTTCACTCCAAGGTGAACTACACCTTCACAACGTCGCCTACCCTTTATTAGGTACTAGGCTAAGCACCTAGTTCCATTGCAATGGAGGAACTACTACCACACTACACCAATGACTAATCCCAAAGGAGATCTACTCCTTTACAACATCATCAAGGATATCAATATCCTTGGATCTAATGCTAGTCTATCTTATACATCAAAACACACCATATCGAGTGTACATCTAAGGCACCTTTCACTAATTCCTTTGACTAGATCTACAAGACACCTTTCACTAATGTCTTGTGTCTTCACTTCTAAGCACCTATATCAAGTGCTTATCCTATTGACGATAGATACCCTTCACTAATATCTTCGTCTTGACACTTGACACATCTTTCACTAATGTCTTCAACACTACACTTCTTTGAATAAAGAAAGGAATCATCAACAAGAAGACTTCAGTAGCCTTGATGATGAGGAAGCATGGCAACTCATGGACTTGAGCTTGCTCAGCTTCAAAGGTGGTGATCTTGCCTTTAAGAGGAACCTAAAAGATCACACAAAAATAAAACTACAAACATAGATCTCTTGGATCTGAGGTTAGTGAGTTTTTAACTCAGGGAGAAAGTGTGTTAGAAAGGGGTAAGAAATAACGAAGAAATGGCTCACTATTTATAGAGGAAAAATCCTACTGTTCCCCGGATCCCACGGATCCCTACCACAAGGGATTCGGCTAGCACAAAGCTAGGGATCCATGGAACGCTCCTCTTTGCCCATGGGTATTTTGGTTATGGGTCATGGGTCATGGGTTGAACCATGGATCTTTGGCTAGATAAAATGTATCTTTGAGTGCAATGCACTTAGTCACTTGGGTATGGTTTGATCCATGGGTTATGGATATCATCAATGTGTGATATAAGCATGATGTCATGCAATGGGTTATGGGTCAAGATCCATGGGTTATGAGCTTTGGGTTGTACCCAACTACATTCAATGTATTTGCCCAATGGGTTGTGATACTTAAGTTTCTACCCATTTATATTACCCAATATACTACATACTAGTTATGTGTATGTTTAATCCAAATATGTAAACACTAGTTGTTGTACATATGTATTATTATATCATAAAATCACTTATACTTGGTTTAGTGTTTTATGTGAAAATGTGAATATGTTAGAAACTATTAGTTCAAACCATTTACGTATTTTATTTGTTTCGTTAATATGATTTTACGTTTGTTATCGACAAAACATTAGAAGATCATAAAATATAAATAAACGTTTTTACGGCTTATTTGTATTAATAATATAGAATATACACAAGATCTTTTCTATACTTATCTAAACACGTTTTCCTAACAATTATCTAATAACAGTGGTAATAATGTGCCAGCAGTGGTAATACATTTCCACTGCTAGTGCAATACTTAGCAGTGTCTTCCACAGCTATCAGTGATAACAGATTATTCCCAACAATCCTCCCCTAAACTTATGATTTCTCTGCAAATCAATAAGTTTCTTCAATCTGCATCATCTTCAAGGATTTGGGGAATTCTACCAAACACTTCACTTCTTCCTTAAATTCTGAATAGCTCTTGAACATTGATCTTGAAGCCTGAGTAACAATGCTCTGACCTTCTCACTATCTTCATGAACTCTTATATTAGTACACATTATCACTGTGAGAATTCCAGCTCTGAGTGGATATTCTTTCTCAGCAAGCATAAATGCATCTACTCCATTTGCGGTAGAAACATGGTGAACTTCACATGAATCATAGTAGAACCATTTGGTACCAGGACATGAACATGAGAATTTCCAGAAATCATCATTAACATCTTGTTCATAGAGCCTTCTAGATTAACCCATAACTGCATTTTCTTCATATCTTTGAGATCTTCAGCATCAAACCTTTCTTGAACTAACTTCCATAGTGTATCAAGATCATCTTTGTCAAAAGCTTTGATGAGATCTTCAAATTGAATAAATGATGAAGTTTCACCACCTAGCCTTGTGATCTTCCATGTTGGAGCAAAGTTGCTAGCAGTAAAAACTTCCCAGTCAATGATAGGATGTCTGACTTGCAGTGGTTCTGGATAAAAATCTTCTTCTTCAATCACAATCATATCAGTCAGCTGTTCTTCAGTGAATTTCTCAGTTGGAACTTCTTGTTCTTCAGAAAACTTTGTCTTCTTAACAGTCTGAGAATCACTGTCTTTGGCCTTTCTCTTCAAATCAGGATACCTTCTTGCTTCTTCTTCAGAGTCCATTGGAGTGAAATCTTTATCTTGTCTTTGAACTCTGTAGTAGATACTTTCAACTTTATCATCAGGCATTCCTTTAAATTGATGTCTTTTCCAGCCACCAACATTGCAACAATAAGTCTTCATGTATGCAATAACTTGTGCCTTAGTTGGTTTCCTTGGTTTCTTTTGACCCTTTCTGACTGAACTAATCACATCTTGAAGTGCTTGATTATTCTTCATCTGAATAAAGTCCTTTAACTGAGCTGTTCTTTGTTCTTCAGTTAAAGACTTATCAGCTACAAGGTCAATTTCCTTCTTCTTGATTACTGGATCATGTGCAATCAAGAACTCTATTTCTTCTTCAGTAGGTACATAGCTGAACTATGGAGTCTTCTCTCTAAATCTTGTAGGTGGAATAGTGGAAAGTGGATCTTCTATTGGATCTTCCATTCTATCCAGCCTTTTAGCCTCCATAAAGCTTACAATCTCTAATTCTTCAAGCTTTTTCTTTTCAGCAACTTCAACTTCATGAATCTTTCTTGCAACTTCAGCATCATGAGCAATCTGAACTTGTACTTTCTTTGAAATCTTTCTTCTTGTTTGCTCCTTGCTTTGCATAACAGATTTACCTTTGTCTTGCTTATGTTTATCAATTTCTTCGCTTGCAGTGGCAACATCATGTCCAGCAGTGGGAATATTTGGCTCTGCAGTGGAAATTTGATCAGTGGTAAAATCTGCAGTTGCAGTACTGAAGATATCTTGCTCTAGTTGCTCTTCATGAGTATCAGCTTCCTCTGCACCTTTACTAGAAACACCTTCATCTTCAAAATCAATTCTCCTCCCCTGAGTTTCAGCATCTGTTTTCCTCCCCTGTTTGGGAGAATTTCCCAAATCTTTATCAAAATCTGCTGAATCACCATCATCAGGTGAGGATGGAGATGAGATCACTATCTTTGCAGTTTTCTTTTGCTTTTTCAACCCCTGCAACTCTTCTTTCAAGGTCTGAATCTCCTGTTTTAATTGTGTAATGTCCTTGGCATGCTGCTTTTTTACTTGTGCCAGGTCTTGTTATAGAGATTCAACCTGCTTGGCTAATTTGGTACACAAAACCATCAATTCCATTTGTTGCCCACTGCCCTCAACACTTCCAACTGTGTAACCTGTTGGGAGAGGTGAATCATAGGGTATTGGTTCAGATTCCTCCCTAGTTGGACTAGGTTGAAGCCTGAAACCACCACTGCTTGTGCCTAAACCAAAAGGATCAGGTACATGCTGTGTTGTAATGGGAGGAGTTGACTGTTTTTGCCTCCTCTCATAGGTGTGAGAAACTGGTGGAGTATAATCAATGTTTGGAACAGTGATTATTGGTGTAGTTTGTACTTGTGAAATCTTTGCAAGCATTTGAGGAAAGAGAGGTGTAAAATCCATATTTCCATCTTTATTCATGTTTTGAAAAACTTTAGGCTTAAGGCAACGAATTTTGTAAATATTTTTATGGGGGTGAAACTCATTTAGCACTGCTTGCACAAACCTTGGATACATTAAAAATTTTGTTGAACTCTTTACATTGCCAGTCATACTTGTAAAAATATATTTTGACCAGTTAAAAATCTTATCAGTGGCTAGACAAACCAAAGGGTGAGCCATGGTTGAGCTAAATTGCTCATAAGATGTTTTCTTTGGACTATGACAATGTAAAAGAGTTTGTATCAAAAATCTTCATTGGTAACAAAAACCACTCTTTTTGAAAGTAGCCTTTTTATCAGTGGTATCATACCCCATGGATGTTAAATTTGCATGTATTTCTGGCATAGGTAATGTGATGATACCACTGAGATCATCCAATTGGAATATTCTCCTCAAGGATGCCTCATTAACATCAATAGTTACCCCATCCACAGTGGCTCTTAGAGCATCCAATGTTTCATGTGTATCTCTATTCTCAAGTTTTATGGACTGAGCAGAAGTCCAAAACTGTTTGATTTGAGAGATATAGATTGTGGGATTTAAAAGTAAAGCATACCTTATGATGAGTGTCTAAATACTCATCATTTTTGTACCTTTTAAACTGCAAAAACATCTGAAAACACTCAGAAATGCATCAAAATGATGAAAATATCACAAATAAGTGTTTTATGTGTTTTAGATGCAAAAATATCAAAATCAGATGAAAAACGTATCAAGTTTGCATAATTGGCAGTTTTAGTCCCCCAAGTTTCAAAAGTTGTCAAAAACAGTCCCTGGATATTCAAAACTTGTAAAATATCATTTTAAGTCCTTAGGGATTCATGAAGTTGTCAAAACAAGTCCTTGAAATTTAAAATTGCAAAATTACAACTTTAGTCCCTCAAGTTTTGAAAATGTCAAATATAGTCCTTGGATATTTAAAAAATGGAAAATAATCAAAATTAGTCCTTGTACTATTAGAGAATGGCAGGAATGGTCCTTATTATAACTTTGGAAAATGGACAGGTTTGGTCCCTTAACTTTGGCCGAATTACATGATTGGTCCTTGTGATTTACTAGCTAAAACCAAACGGACACCCTTGTTATTTATCCAATCCAAGACAAGTCCAAATCCAATCCCTTAGCCCAGCCAAGCCCAAACCCACGTTATTAATAAAACCGGGTCAAAGAAAGTCAAAACCATGGGTACTGTTTGTCTCTCTCACACAAGCGCGCCAAAAACCAGTTACTCATCAAACCACCATGGTTTTAAATTCTACCCTTTCCACCTCACTTCTACAGCTGGTTACCAACCCCCTAACACATCCACAAAGTCCAAATTGCATTAATTAGAAAAAACCTGCTCAAAAGAAAATTGGCGCCAAAATTGCCATTTGTCGAATATGATGATTTGGAATGATCCAACGGTTCAAGAGTGGTGGGATATTCTCAGAGGTCGACAAAGGCTCCAAAAAGATCTTTATATAGAAGCGAGAAGCAATGTGGAAGAAGAAGTAGTGTAGTTTAGTTTAGTTTATGTCGTTTTTTTAATTTCAAGTTTTCTAGTGTACTTTTAAGCTTTTAAGTTCTTGTTTAAGCATTATTGAGTGTATGTGAACCTTTATTAATAATAAACTTCAAGTTTCCAGTTTGATTTCAAGTTTGAGCAATTTTCAAATTCAAAAATCTCAATAGGTACAAATGTTATCTTTGGTTGTTGTCTTGGACTTATAAGCTTATATAAGCTCATTATATAACCTTTGAGATCTATTAGAACCATAAAAACTCAGTTTAGTTTCAAGAAGAAAAAAAAAAAAAAAAAAAAAAAAAAAAAAAAAACCAGTAAATTAGTGAAAAATAAAAATCTATGGGGAAATGATCAAGAGACTGGTGCAGAGCTGATTTTGGATTGCTTTTTGGTATAGAGCTTCTTGGGAAGCTATAGGGTGTAATCTCAGTCTTTGGATTCTCAGTTTTGAGCTTGAACTCATTTTGTAAGCCATTTCCTTAAATTTTGCATTTCTTAGTTTAAGTGTTTGAATGTTGTTAATTCCAGTTCAATTCTGTTTTACTATAGCCAATATAAGATAATAAATAGATTACTTGGTCTATAAACTTGTTTTAGCATTAAAAGCTTAATAACAGTCTTAAAAAGTGGTGTTTGGATTTGCTGAATTAAATGGTGTTAAAGGTTGTTTATGTGTTGTTTGTTATTGTTACCTGTCATACTAGTCTCTAGTAGCTCAGAACAACAATAAAAACCAGTGCTTACTGATATGTGTCTAAAAACACATATATTTTATACTGTTTAAACCCACAAAACAACCAAAAACACACAAATGACTCTCAAAATGATACAAATTCATAAAAATGTGTTTTTATGTGATTCAGGTACAAAAGATTGAAAAACAAGTGAAAATTGATCAATTTCACAACAATTGTCGTTTTCAGTCCCTGGAGTTACATAAATTGTCAAAACTAGTCCCTAAATGTTTTAAATGAATGAAAAGTCAACTTAAGTCCTTGGGAAATCAAAAATGTTCACAAAACATCCCTGGATAAAAGTTTACACAAAATGGCAATTTTTACCCCTCAAGTTACAAAATTGGCAAAAATGGTCCCTGGGTATTCTAAACTTGGAATTTTACAAATAATACCCTTGTACTATGCATGATTGAAAATTTGGAACATTTTGATAAACTTTTGGGAAATTTCACTTTTAATCCCTCAAAATCCAAAAATGGCAAAAATGGTCCTTTGAATTTGAAAAATGGCAAGTTTGGTCCTTGCACTTTTTAAGCTTGTCACTTGTGGTCCCTTGGAATAGCTTTGATAAAATAACAGCCTTGGTCCTTGCATATTTCAGAAATTACACTTTAGGTCCTTATGTCATTAACTCTTTACAAACCCTTTTTGGACCTTGAACCCATTTTGGACCCCTGTCAATATGCAATTGTGACCCCCCTTGGATTATTATATCCTGGTCAAAACACCTCAACCCGCCAAAAAAGTCTTTCCACTCTCACCTGCTTCTGCAACTCACCAGGTAATCCCATCCCCCCTCCTCAACATATTATCACCCTTGTCCCCTCCACCTCAACACAAAACAAGAAACTATTAATGCTTACCCTTTCCTTCCACTCAATCCTTCCACCTGGCTAAAACCAAAATTCCCGCCAAAATGATCCAATGGCTAATATTCACTCAAAGCATCCAATGGCTGAGGAAATTGCTGGGAAACAATCAGTGGACAAGTGGAAACATGATTGAAGTATAAAAGGATGAAGAAAGAGAGGAGTAGACACTTTGGCATTAGGCCATTGTCACGTAGTATAATTTTTAAATTGCTTTCTTTAAATTTCTTGTCTTTTAAAGTTTCAATGTTGTAATGTTTCTTTAATTAGTGTAATGAATCTTTAATTTCAGTTTAATTTCAAGTTTCATCTCAGTTTCAAGTTTTTGCTTAATTCCTTTAATTTTCCATGTTATTTAATTTCAAGTTTAATGGTTGTTTATTGGGATCTTTAAGCTCAAACAAGCTCTTGACAAAGTTTTAAGGCTCTTTAGATTCATTAAACAAGTTTTAGTCTTTAAATTCAGAAAAGAAAATAAAAAATCCAAAAAGTCAACAGAAGTCAAATGTGATCCAATAAGCAGTTCTGGGGGGAGAGAAGCCAAGCTGGATGGATTTTTTGGTTCCTAGCTTACTGACAATAAGTTAGGAGTGGCCTTTTAACCTTGGTACTCAGTTTCAGTCTTGATCACATGTAAGCTTCATTTCTTCATATTTTTGCATTTAACTGTTTTAGTCCTTTAGATGTTTTGATTTTCATGTTTTTGTGATCATTTGTTGTTATTTAGTGATATTATAGCTTTATATTATGTTGTAATGCCTTGGATTGGATTGTGGCTTGATATTGCATTGGTACTGTTAATATACCAATTTTTGAAAATCATAGGTTTAGACTGGTTTGACATCTGGTTTAGGCTGAAAAAGGTCTATTTTGACACAATATGATCTCTGGATTTGAAAGATTTGGTTTAGACTATCTTTTGCTTTGAAAAACTTCAAGACAGTCATGTTATAGGGTGTTTGGATTTGCCTGTTTAAATATTAGTAGGTCTTGTTTGTGTTATTTGATTGTGCTTGTTCTGTGTTATATATACATCTAGTATCTCAGTTTAACCATTAAAACAGTGGTCATTTAGCAAATAGTCAAAATCTCTTTTGATCATTTCTTGGTTGCTTACTGTTGAGTTTTTAAGATCAAGGATCTTGATTTTGTGTTTAAAAGTTGTTAATCTTGCTATATTCAGTCTTAAAACACCTTAACATAACATCATCAGTGCTTAAAATCAATTCAAAATCCATCTTAGTCAAACTTTTGGTTTTTCTCAAAAGTCAAATTTTCATAGAGTCGTTTTTGAATAAAATGTATAATTTTGTGTAGGATTCAGTTTTAAGTTTTAGTCTTAATCCTTTTGGGATTTCAAAATATAGCTGCTTAAGAAAAATACAAAAATAATAGTTTACATTTTCTCAGCTTTTAGATAGCTTGTTCATTGGCTTATTTTCTTGATTACTCTGTCTGTTTGCATGCCCTGCACCATGGTTTTGCTGTCAAAACCATGAGCTTGCATAAGCTCATGGATTAGACCCTAGCTGGTGTACTTGGCTTATTTGTGTAGCCTTTGTAGCTTAGTTGTAATGTGTATGCTTATTTGTCCATATTTAGCTTATGTGCTTAGCTTAATCTATCCATCTATATTGTCCCATTTTGTCCACTCAACTGAAGCAAACAGTTGAGTGGGGCTTGGTAAATAAGTCCTTATAAGCTCCTTAATGAGCTTGAGATTGTGATTCTTGGCTTTGTGAGAAGCTAAGCAGTCCATCTCAATGTCTCAGTTTGAGTTGAGCTTATTAGAGCTTATTTGATAAGTCCTATAGAAGCTTGTGTTTGCCCACTCACAACATACCTCTGAGCAATTCAGTGGTATTACACCATTTCCACAAGCCTCTCAGAAGTTCACCTGTTGGATCTAGCTTATGTGGTTTAGCTTTTTGGGAAGCTTAACCACCATACTTTGAGATCCAGTGCTTAATTCCTATATTGTAGCTTATTTACAAGGGCTGCAATGAGCTTTCTTTTTGTCCCATTTTGTGAAAGTACTGCTTCTGCAGTACTTTGGTTTTGGATTTGCTTATTAGCTTATTGCAAGCTTTTAGGTAAATGCCAGTACACTAGCTTGTTCATACTTGTCCATATAGCTTGTATACATATTATTTTACTTTTGTTATCAAGTGTGGAGCTTATTACAGGTCCTTTGAGGCCTCAATTCCATCCAAGTCAAGCCTTTGGCTTGACTGTCTAAACCATAAGCTTGTACTTATAAGCACATGTCAGTGCTTATTCTTGTGTATTCTCACCATTTATACTTGTACATATATACTTTTACCTTTTATTTCCCCTTTATAGCTTTTTCAAGCTTATTGTAAGTTTATGAGTCCACTGTGAGCCCATAAGCTTAACTGAATAACTCATAAGCTCATAATTTGCTTATTTCTAGTTTGTAAAGTTTTGTTTTCAGTAAACATGTATAATATCAGTATATATTCAGTTCTAGAAAAGAAAAAACCAAAAAGAACCACTCTAATGGTAAATAATTAATCATTTGTTCTGCTACTGCTATTACATATCTGTTGGTTTAGTGACAGATTAGTGACAGATTATGCGTCGCTAATCACTATGGGAGGAAGGAGAAAGCAAGTTTAGTGACAGATTTGTAACAGTCTTGTAACAGAAAACCTTATTTTAGATTTCTTATTGTTTAATTTATTTTTAAATACATTTAATTCATTTTTAATTTATAATAATTAATTTAATTGTGTAAAAATTTATTTTTCTTTTCTAATAATTTTATTATCTTTTTAGGATTCTAAAAATATAATTTTCACATTTGTGGGAGTTGTATTGGACTGAATTCACGTTTTTATTTTGTATGTTTACATAAATTTCAGTAAACGTACGTTTTTTAGATTTTAATCGGTAAACAATTGTAAAAATAGAATTAAAATGACTTCAAAATTTTGATATTTTTATATTTCCTTAGTATAATTATAATTCTTTTCTTATTTCATTTTTGTTACATTTATGTAATTATTATGTAAATATGTATTTGTTGTTTTAGTTGTTAGTTTTCTTAACTTTTGTATATACTTGTAAATTATAGTTTAATATTTTAATTATATTTAATTTGCATTTAAGTCGCCTAGACTTGTAAATCTCTATTATAGTTATAATCGTTTTGTTTTTAAACGTTTACGTTTTAGTTAAACGTACGTTTGTATATCTTTTGCGTTTTTAGGTTTCTGATTGTACGTTTTTAACGGCATAGCTGTGACAGAGCTATTACTATTCACATTCCTAGTGTTAGTCAATCAGATTCCTATTTTTGTACATTCTTGATCATATCATTTTATCACAGTCGTTGTAGTATAGTGGTAAGTATTCCCGCCTGTCACGCGGGTGACCCGGGTTCGATCCCCGGCAGCGGCGCCAAAATTTGATTCACTCCCGGACTACCCCTCTTTTATTTCCCAGCCACTTACTTAATTGAAAGTCAAAATAGCTTCTAAATTCATATTGCCAGTTTACTGTTAAGAATTAGGACTACATATTGCATCAAAGTTGCTTGTAACTTAGTACTCTAGCTTAAATCAGTCTTATTATAGCTTAATACAACTTATTCAGTCCATAGGATTAATTAAAATCTCATAATAGTCAACTTAGTTCATTTATCTTAAAAGTCAAATTTCTCATATTACAGTTTTTGAATAAAATTTAGAATTTTAGTGTGTGTTTATTACTAAGATTTAGCTCATAAGCTTTTGGTATATTAAATTTTAGTTGCTTAACTAAATTAGAAAAATAGTAGTTCACTTTTAATTAGCTTATTAAGTGCTTATTTTTTAGTTTGTTTTGAGTCCTTATTTGAAAGAGTGCCCTGTGCACTGGACACTGAGTGTGCACAGGAAACTTGCAGCCTTTGCACAAGCTTCATTCAAGCTTGTGAGGAGCTGAGATTTGGCCCATGTGTAGTCTGCTAGGTGAACTTTAGGTCCCAACTTCTGTTTTCCACCTTAGCTTATTAGGATTACTTATGCATTAGCTTAAAGGTGCCCCCTTAATAACTGTTTTGCTTAATTAATCTCATAAGCTCAAATCTTAGCAAGGCATCATTAGTGGTCTAGAGTAGTATTAATTAGTTACATTAGGCTTATTATAGTGTACTTTAGCTCTGCTAATCATTTGGCTTATTCCTGTAGCTTATAGCTTAATCTAGTAGCTTATTTATAACTGCTTATCACTACAGCTTTATATTCTTCAACATAAGCATATGTTTTTATATTTTTTATAGACTTAGAATAATATTTTAGTATTTTCCTGAATTTTTCATATTTTTCCAGCACTGTTTGATATTTTTCTTATTTTAAACTAGTTTTTAATCCTTTTTAAATAGCTTTTAATACAAATAAATCAGAAAAAGTTTAAAAAAATATGTTTTCAATTTTACTAGATTAAGATAAATATAAAAAGCCAAAAAAATATTTTTTTCCATAATTTTCTTAGTTTAAATAGTATTTTCTGGCATTTTAATTAGTTTTAAATAGTGTTAAATTCATAATAAATAGATAAAAAGTATAATAAATATATTTTAAGGTTTAAAATTAGTTTTATAATATTTTAGATTTTTCTAAGTTATAATTTCATTTTTCTAGGTTAATTTTATATTTTCTTGTATTTAAGTTCATTTTAAATAGTTAAAAATAGTTTTTAATTAATAATAATTAAATAAATAGTTTTAAAAATAATTTTCTTTTTCTAATAATTTTCTTCTATTATTAGGATTGTAAAAATATCATTTTCATATTTGCAGGCCTTTTATTTCTTAAAACTCACGTTTTATTTTGTACGTTTACGTAATTTTATTTAAACGTACGTTTTAAGTTTTAAACGTTCATCAATTTTAAAAATAGTGATAGCGTTTATTTAATATATTTTAGTTTTTTAATTTTCTTAATTTGTATTTAAGTCGCTGTAATTTATAAACTTTTTCTTTAGGTATAAATATTCCAAAATCCTTACTGATCACTATCCTTAGTGATTATTCGACATCTGAAGTTGTTTAACACCATTCATCCTCCGTGGGACTTAACGACCCAGGAATCCACTATATTCCTCTGATCTTAATTGCATTTGCTTTCTGAGCTGTTTTAAGTTTATTACGGTTGACCATTCACAAGTGGTCAGCTTGTGTGATTAAACTTGACTGTTTGGGAGCCAATCACCTTATATGGGTAGTATTGAGAAAGTCCACAATCTGATGAAAAACAGGGCCACTCTTCTCGTTTGACTTTTCTAAGTAGGCCACTTGGTTGTGCTCATCTGCAAATTTTAATGGTGCCATAGAAACTTTTGATGAAAAAGATATTATGTTAGTAAGAATTGAAGGAATAACTAGCCAATTGAGACAAAAGATATATAGAGGTAGGGTTTAAGAGTTTTGCGCAAGAAAGATTATCTAAGGAAAGTATTTATCTTTACGGGATAAATATCAAATAGGATACTAGATAATCTTCTAAAAAGTTACCCTATATATATGGAAAGCAATTTTTCTACAACGGCTAGTAAAAAATTTTGTTACTGACACAACAGTTGTAAAGGATAGATCAACAGTGGTAAAAATACTACTGTCAATGGAAACTGTGAACTACCAGTGGTAATTTTTCACAAAAATTTTCAAAGATCAGTGGTAAAGAAAAACATATAAAAACTAGACTGCTCTTATCATAGTTTTTAGCAAACTACCAGCTATCAACGGATTTGATATGTCTTTACCATGAGCCATTTGCTATGGACTAGCCACTCTTCATCATAAAGAATATGGTGAGTTGATAACTATATAGTTTTTGGTAAACTATCAACCATAAACGGATTTGTCAAGTCTTTACCAGTAGCCGTTTGCTCTAGACTAGTTGATTCTTTTGTGGGTTAGACATGGTGAATCAATAACCATTTGTTTTGTATCTCAGTTATACACCTTTTAAGATCAACTCCCATCTATGCTGCATAAAAGTTATTGAACAAGCAAAAACACAAGCATAAAAACATATACAAACTAATACAACAATGTTAGTACCCAGAGACTTCCACTCAACACCAAAGACCTTTAGACACAAAAAGTTTATGGATTTAGCATTCCAATACTTGTTACCAAGTACTGAAATCTACCCACATCAAGTCCTTTTGTTAATAAATCAGCATAGTTGTCATCAGTATGAATTTTGACAACTTGAATTAGTCCTTTTTCATAACAATCTCTTATGAAATGGTGTCTAATTTCAATATGTTTAGTCTTTATGTGTTGAACTGGATTCTTAATAATGCAAATGGTACTGCTATTGTCAATATGAATGATGGTATTCATGAAATTGTACCCATAGTCCAAAAGTTGATTCTGAAGCCATAGAACTTGAGCACAGCAACTTGCAGCAGCCACATACTCTGCCTCAGTTGATGAATTAGCCACCATTGTTTGTTTCTTGCACTGCCATGACACTAATTTGTTGCCAAGAAATTGGCATCCACCTGTTGTAGATTTTCTATCCAAACTAGCTCCAGCATAGTCACTATCTGAGTAAGTAACTAAATCTAGAGGAGATTCTCTAGGGTACCATAATCCCAGAGTGGGAAATGCTTTAAGATATCTGAAAATCTTCTTCACAGCAGTCAAGTGAGAGAACCTGGGAGTGACTTGAAACCTTGCACAGGCACACACTACAAACATAATATCTGGTCTAGATGATGTAAGATACATCAAAGAACCAATCATAGACCTGTACATGTGCACATCAACTGCTTCACCACTATTTTCTTTCAAGAATTGATGTGTAGTCTTGTCTGCAGGGGTGTTGGATGACTTTGCATCGGTGAACTTGAACTTCCTTAGTATCTCAGCCACATATTTATCTTGATTGATGAAAATACCATCTGGATTTTGTTGTACTTGAAGTCCCAAGAAGAATGTGAGTTCACCCATAGAACTCATCTTGAATTCTTCTTTCATTGGCTTCTCAAATTCTTTGCACATCTTTGTCTTTGTAGATCCAAAAATGATATCATCAACATATACCTGAACTAACAAGATATCATTCTTGTCTTTCTTGATGAACAAAGTTTGATCCACTCTGCCTCTATGAAACCCATTATCAAGAAGATAAGTAGTCAAGGTCTCATACCATTTTCTTGGTGCTTGATGCAAGCCATACAATGCTTTAACCACCCTGTACACTTTGTTAGGATATTCAAAGCCTGGAGGTTGTGAAACATAAACCTTCTCATCAATCTGCCCATATAGAAAAGCACTTTTTACATCCATTTGATAGACTTTAAAGCCCATAAAGGATGCATAGGCTAAGAAAAGCCTGATTGCTTCAATTCGTGCAACTGGGGCAAACACTTCTTCATAGTCAATACCCTCCTCCTGAGTGTATCCTTGAGCCACAAGCCTAGCTTTGTTCCTGATAACAATTCCTCTTTCATCCTTCTTGTTTCTAAAAACCCATTTAGTACCTATTACCTTCTTACCAGAAGGCAAGTCACAAAGCACCCAAACCTTTTGAAGCTTGAATTGAAGCAACTCTTCTTGCATTGCTTCCACCCAACTTTCATCTTCAAGTGCCTTGTATACATTCTTTGGCTCCATTTGTGACATAAAACACATGAAAAGACATTCATTCTTGCCTTCATGATGCTTAGATTCATAGATTTCACTAATAAATCCATGAATATCAGACAATTTTGTTTGTCTTCTAGTCTTCACTGGTGAATTGACAGCCCCAATCACATTTTCAAGAGGATGTGATTTATGAATTGAAGTATGGGGAGTCTAAGGAACTGCAATCTCATTTGGCATATTTGAGATTTCAACATCATTGGCTTGAGCTTCCTCTGTAACTGGAGTTGTATTTTCCACTTCTGGTGTTGTAGTGGAAACTTCTGGCCTAGCAGTGGAATCTGAATTTCCACTGCTTTTAGGATCTTCAGTGTTCATGTTGCTATCTCCTTCCTTACCAGAATCATTAGAAGGATGAGCATCTCCAATATTTGGAATATCATCATTTTATGCATAGTCACAAAGAGGTAAACTGAATTCATCTTGATCATCTACTTGATCCTTGTTGGGTTCATCATCATCAAGAAACTCTTCTGAACCTGCAAAATCATAAGAAGATGTACCTGTAGAGATAGGTACATAATTAATAGTATGGGTTAGTGTATCAAGATCAAACAGCCTTTCTGGACTAGTTCCTTTGACATTCACTTTGTTTTCCAGGAACTCAACATGCAGATTTTCTTCAATCTTATGGGTTCTTAAGTTGAATACTCTGAAAGCTTTACTGACCATGGAATACCCAACAAAATACCCTTCATCAGCTTTTTCTTCAAATTTGCCCTGATAATCTATGGTATTGAGAATAGTAACATGACATCCAAATGGTCTCATGAAGTCAAGGATAGGTAATCTACCCCTAAATAACTCATAAGGTGTCTTGTTCTTTGTTTTCACTACTAAGACCCTGTTTTGTACATAACAAGCAGTGTTAACTGCTTCAGCCCAAAAAGTGATTGGCAACTTAGAATCTGCCAACATGGTTCTAGCAGCCTCTATAAGTGTCCTGTTCCTCCTCTCAGCAACACCATTTTGTTGAGGAGTTCTAGCAACACTAAATTCTCTTTTAATACCTTTATCTCTGCAAAAATCATCCATAACTCTATTCTTAAATTCTGTCCCATTGTCACACCTGATGATTTTCACTTTCAAATCATATTGGTTTTCTACTTGTGTGATAAACGTCTTAAGGATGCCAGTTGTTTCATCCTTTGTTTTAAGAAAGAAAACCTATGCAAACCTGCTGAAATCATCAGTTACAACAAGACAATACTTCTTAAGATTTAAACTGCTCACAGATGTAGGACCAAACAAGTCCATATGTAACATTTGTAGTGGGTGAGCAATAGAGTTGTGACAACCCGTACTTTCAGGTCATTTCTCGAAACGATTTATGCTTCACTATTTCAACATTTATCGTAAACTTGGTTTACGTGTTCCAAATTCGCGTAACCTTAAAGGTTTAGCGGCGAATTCATGATCATATCATCACGAACATTTCATATGGACTAAGATTAGTCTACATTTCATTGACATCATTTGCATCATGATAGTTCATTCATGACATTTCATTTCACATTTAACGCGTAATTTTTATATTAAATAAACGTTATCGCGTGAGTTATTATTTTAAATATTTAATCCATTACTTTCAAAAATGATCCCGACATATTTTTATACTTACATTGGTTTATAAAAACTATATTTTGAGTTCAACAAGTGTTTTGAATTTATTTCGTATATAAATCGTTAAAGTTATATTATTACGGCACTTTTCTTAAAAACTACTCGATAATTTTTATATCACTCAAATTTTACAAGGAATGTATTTTTACAATTTTTATTATCTCATTATATTATATTTTGGTCTATTAAAAATCTCTTTTACCTAAAAACTACCATTTACCTTACAAGTTACATTTAACTATACAACTTACTTACACATTTTTGACAAGTTATACACAAGTTTATAAAAGAAGAAAAAAAATATAAAATTGTGAAACACCCTCCCCTAAAAACCGGCCAAGGGGAGGGGTTGGCATTTATGGTTGTGGTAAAATTTTCAAATGTATAGATATGTACATTATCTCATTCATGCACTTTATTTTCAACTCAATAATTCTACAAGTGTTAAACTTTTCTCTCTTCTTTGTTTTCCTCTCTTCAACCGGTTCTTCAAGGGTGTAGCAAAGGGATCAAAATTTTTCTCAAGTTCAAGTTATTTACAATCTAGTTATTACTCTTTATAAGGTTTTGAAATAAAAACCAAGAGTATTTAGGCTTAACCTTGTTACTTGCACCTCATCATATTCACTTGTAAGCTTGTTTCTTTCATTTTCATGTTTCCTTTTTCATTTCATATGTATCATTTCATTTTTGGAGCAAGTATGCATGATATGTGATTTATACCATTTTTCATGATTTTAAGAGTTATATATATATATAAAGTCATCCTATAATTATTCCCTTGGTATATATTGGTCTTGATGATGTCTAGGAACCCATGACACCCTAAGAAGGTGTATGGTAGGATTAGAATAGCTTTGGAGTTGATTTGAAGGGATTGGAATAGGTTTAGTACGAGAAAAACTATTTTCGATAAGTATATAAAAGTGTTCTGTCCTTATTTTGTTTTTCTGGAAAATCCGACAGTAGGCACGAAATTTTGGCCTTGATATTTAGAAAATATACTTTAAAACGAATCCGTGGCCGCTTGAACGGATTAAAACGGAGTTATAACGAAGAAGTTATGAATTTTTCAAGTTTAACGACGAAATATATATTTTCTGAAATTTCAGCAAAGTGTTTTTGGTTTGCACGAGTCAAAAACGAGCCTTAAGCTTCACAAATTATTTCGACTTCTCAAAAATATATTAGTTTACTTCGATACGAAGCTAAGGACGTATTATACGTAGAAAACGGATTTGAAACGACAAATATATGCACGTTTTCAAAAACTTGCCGTAACTATTATTTTCTGAAAATCTATATTATTTTTACGATACAAGTGTTACGGTAGCTGTAACGTCCCTGTTGAGGGCTGTTTTTAACAAGGTTGTGAAACTTTTTAGAACGAATTGTCTTCTAGTAAAATCAAGTTCACCGGCCATATTTTCAAAACAACAAGCTGTTTGTAAAGCGGAGTTATAGTAAATTATTTATGGATGTTCAAACTTGGCCGAAACTCATTTTCTGCACAACAATTCAACAAAATCACTATCTTTAACCCTTAATATCTTTATGATCGAGACCTTTTGGACAAAAACTCCTGAACTGAAACTTCTAGATTTCGATACAAACTTTCCAAAACCGTCGAGTTCGTTCTCTAACGCTCGACGTACACTATTTTACGACTAGTTTTTCGAAGCTATTTTTATCACTTTCATGAAAAATTCCGACGACATTGTTTTACGACGAAAAGTGATAATTTCACTATAAATCATTATAAAACCATTGTAGGATGACATTTTGACGTAAATACTTGTAAAGTGATTTTTGAGTGGTCAAGACGTCAAAAGAGTATTTTTCGACGATAAGTATTATTTTCAAAACTCGCAAATGGTATAAATAACATACGAAATGCATGCATAACATTACATCATAACTCATTACGTATCATATCATTCATAATAGGTCATTTTCGAGATTCACGCTACATTTCAGTGTATCCACTTTTGCCATCGCATTATTGTCCAAGTGAGTTCCATAGCCCACTTTTCTTGTTTTAATGCTTTCATAACTGTTTTGGGGGAGATACATGCTCGACTATTTTCATTTACTTTCATAGTTACTCTAATCATTTAAGGATTTCTGTGAGTTTCATAGCCCCTACTTTTACTTGTTTTCATAACTGTTTTGGGGGAGATACATGCTCGACTATTTTTATTACATTCATGACTATTTGCAAATCATATGTTTAGCCGAACTGAATGCTTAGTCATGCGTAGTAACAGTTTTGCCATACTTAGAATTTCCATATTATATTCATTGGTCTAACGGTCTTGGTATATTCATTGGTCTAACGGACTTGGTATATTCATTGGTCTAACGGTCTTGGTATATTCATTGGTCTAACGGACTTGGTATATTCATTGGTCTAACGGTCTTGGTATATTCATTGAGCTAACGGTCTTGGTATATTCATTGGTCTAACGGTCTTGGTATATTCATTGAGCTAACGGTCTTGGTATATTCATTGAGCTAATGGTCTTGGTATATTCATTGAGCTAATGGTCTTGGTATATTCATTGGTCTAATGGTCTTGGTAATATCATGAACTAATGGTCTTGGAACGATTTGAACATACACTATATACATTTTGGCAATGGGTTGTGAATACACAGGTTGCAAGTTTTGTATGGGCGGGACTTGGAACTGAGTGGATTCACAATGCCTTTGCTGCATAAACGATTTCGATACATTGAGCCATGCACTATTATGTGAATTCATTTGACATCATGCACTTGAACATTAACTCTACATATTCTGGCAGTGGGTTGTGAACACACAGGTTGCAAGTTTTGTATGGGCGGGACTTGGAACTGAGTGGATTTACAATGCCTTTGCTACATAAACGATTTTGAAAGTCTTTACATTTCAACGATTTACAATGCCTTTGCTGCATAAACGATTTTGAAAGGCTTTACATTTCAACTCAAACTCTATGAACTCACTCAACCTTTGTGTTGACACTTTTTAGCATGTTTTATCTCAGGTATCTAAGGCATTCACTTCATGGCATGCATATGGACACATCATAGAGTCGTGGTGACGACGCGTCTCACATGGGATTTTTACACTTTAAAAACATCGTTTGGCTTGTATCAAACCTATTTCCGCATACATTGATTTTCATTTGGGACCTACTTTGTAAACTCTGATTGTTTTATTAAACCAAACGATGTTCTTTTCAAACGACACTTTAGGTCGTTCAATATAACTGTGATTGTGATGCTATGACAGTCAATCCCCAGGAATTCCATTCCGCTGCAAAACAGGTAATTTGGGGGTGTGACAGATTGGCATCAGAGCTTCGGTTATAGAGAACTAGGTTGCATCATTGACCCTAGACTATAACTACATCATCATAGCATCTCATCATTTCATCATAAGTGCATGTTCACTTTGCATGCGATTTATACGTACATTTTTCGAGTTATTCACTTTCATTTCACAGCGATTGTCACATTGATGCCTTTAAATACCCATTCCATTATTCTTTCTTCATACTCCAATGTGGAGAATGCCCTGTCATTCCCTATCACAATTTTTTTCACCGGTTGACTTAACACCAAACATCATATGAGTCGATTAGTCCAAGCATTGCATAGTTACTCCTAAATTATACATAGCCTGATCACCTATGTCTAATTCAGGAAGAATCATGCAATGAAGGGAGTAGTAGTCTCATATGAGTAAGCAATTCCGTAATCGAGCCAAATTTTCAAAAGATTTTCTTCAAACCACTTGTTTCCAGTTTGATCCGCGTGACAGTTCTTGTTTGATGAGTTGCAAAGATCGAGCTAGAAACAAGTTGTTACCTAAACCGATTTAGCCTAATCTCATGACAGTTCTTGTTTGATGAGTTGTGAGATTAAGTAAAAATCGGTTACCAAAAAGTCTTTTGAGGGTTTTGCTCGAGAATGGGAAGGCTTGCCTCATCAAACCCTAAACCCGTTAGACCTAACAACGATTGAATTCAGGGACTGAATTCCTTTTTGGATGGGCGAATGTGACAACCCGTACTTTCAGGTCATTTCTCGAAACGATTTATGCTTCACTATTTCAACATTTATCGTAAACTTGGTTTACGTGTTCCAAATTCGCGTAACCTTAAAGGTTTAGCGGCGAATTCATGATCATATCATCACGAACATTTCATATGGACTAAGATTAGTCTACATTTCATTGACATCATTTGCATCATGATAGTTCATTCATGACATTTCATTTCACATTTAACGCGTAATTTTTATATTAAATAAACGTTATCGCGTGAGTTATTATTTTAAATATTTAATCCATTACTTTCAAAAATGATCCCGACATATTTTTATACTTACATTGGTTTATAAAAACTATATTTTGAGTTCAACAAGTGTTTTGAATTTATTTCGTATATAAATCGTTAAAGTTATATTATTACGGCACTTTTCTTAAAAACTACTCGATAATTTTTATATCACTCAAATTTTACAAGGAATGTATTTTTACAATTTTTATTATCTCATTATATTATATTTTGGTCTATTAAAAATCTCTTTACCTAAAACTACCATTTACCTTACAAGTTACATTTAACTATACAACTTACTTACACATTTTTGACAAGTTATACACAAGTTTATAAAAGAAGAAAAAAAATATAAAATTGTGAAACACCCTCCCCTAAAAACCGGCCAAGGGGAGGGGTTGGCCTTTATGGTTGTGGTAAAATTTTCAAATGTATAGATATGTACATTATCTCATTCATGCACTTCATTTTCAACTCAATAATTCTACAAGTGTTAAACTTTTCTCTCTTCTTTGTTTTCCTCTCTTCAACCGGTTCTTCAAGGGTGTAGCAAAGGGATCAAAAATTTTTATCAAGCACAAGTCATTTACAATCTAGTTATTACTCTTTATAAGGTTTTGAAATAAAAACCAAGAGTATTTAGGCTTAACCTTGTTACTTGCACCTCATCATATTCACTTGTAAGCTTGTTTCTTTCATTTTCATGTTTCCTTTTTCATTTCATATGTATCATTTCATTTTTGGAGCAAGTATGCATGATATGTGATTTATACTATTTTTCATGATTTTAAGAGTTATATATATATATATAAAGTCATCCTATAATTATTCCCTTGGTATATATTGGTCTTGATGATGTCTAGGAACCCATGACACCCTAAGAAGGTGTATGGTAGGATTAGAATAGCTTTGGAGTTGATTTGAAGGGATTGGAATAGGTTTAGTACGAGAAAAACTATTTTCGATAAGTATATAAAAGTGTTCTGTCCTTATTTTGTTTTTCTGGAAAATCCGACAGTAGGCACGAAATTTTGGCCTTGATATTTAGAAAATATACTTTAAAACGAATCCGTGGCCGCTTGAACGGATTAAAACGGAGTTATAACGAAGAAGTTATGAATTTTTCAAGTTTAACGACGAAATATATATTTTCTGAAATTTCAGCAAAGTGTTTTTGGTTTGCACGAGTCAAAAACGAGCCTTAAGCTTCACAAATTATTTCGACTTCTCAAAAATATATTAGTTTACTTCGATACGAAGCTAAGGACGTATTATACGTAGAAAACGGATTTGAAACGACAAATATATGCACGTTTTCAAAAACTTGCCGTAACTATTATTTTCTGAAAATCTATATTATTTTTACGATACAAGTGTTACGGTAGCTGTAACGTCCCTGTTGAGGGCTGTTTTTAACAAGGTTGTGAAACTTTTTAGAACGAATTGTCTTCTAGTAAAATCAAGTTCACCGGCCATATTTTTCAAAACAACAAGCTGTTTGTAAATCGGAGTTATAGTAAATTATTTATGGATGTTCAAACTTGGCCGAAACTCATTTTCTGCACAACAATTCAACAAAATCACTATCTTTAACCCTTAATATCTTTATGATCGAGACCTTTTGGACGAAAACTCCTGAACTGAAACTTCTAGATTTCGATACAAACTTTCCAAAACCGTCGAGTTCGTTCTCTAACGCTCGACGTACACTATTTTACGACTAGTTTTTCGAAGCTATTTTTATCACTTTCATGAAAAATTCCGACGACATTGTTTTACGACGAAAAGTTATAATTTCACTATAAATCATTATAAAACCATTGTAGGATGACATTTTGACGTAAATACTTGTAAAGTGATTTTTGAGTGGTCAAGACGTCAAAAGAGTATTTTTCGACGATAAGTATTATTTTCAAAACTCGCAAATGGTATAAATAACATACGAAATGCATGCATAACATTACATCATAACTCATTACGTATCATATCATTCATAATAGGTCATTTTCGAGATTCACGCTACATTTCAGTGTATCCACTTTTGCCATCGCATTATTGTCCATGTGAGTTCCATAGCCCCACTTTTCTTGTTTTAATGCTTTCATAACTGTTTTGGGGGAGATACATGCTCGACTATTTTCATTTACTTTCATAGTTACTCTAATCATTTAAGGATTTCTGTGAGTTTCATAGCCCCTGCTTTTACTTGTTTTCATAACTGTTTTGGGGGAGATACATGCTCGACTATTTTTATTACATTCATGACTATTTGCAAATCATATGTTTAGCCGAACTGAATGCTTAGTCATGCGTAGTAACAGTTTTGCCATACTTAGAATTTCCATATTATATTCATTGGTCTAACGGTCTTGGTATATTCATTGGTCTAACGGACTTGGTATATTCATTGGTCTAACGGTCTTGGTATATTCATTGGTCTAACGGACTTGGTATATTCATTGGTCTAACGGTCTTGGTATATTCATTGAGCTAACGGTCTTGGTATATTCATTGGTCTAACGGTCTTGGTATATTCATTGAGCTAACGGTCTTGGTATATTCATTGAGCTAATGGTCTTGGTATATTCATTGAGCTAATGGTCTTGGTATATTCATTGGTCTAATGGTCTTGGTAATATCATGAACTAATGGTCTTGGAACGATTTGAACATACACTATATACATTTTGGCAATGGGTTGTGAATACACAGGTTGCAAGTTTTGTATGGGCGGGACTTGGAACTGAGGGGATTCACAATGCCTTGCGCATAAACGATTTCGATACATTGAGCCATGCACTATTATGTGAATTCATTTGACATCATGCACTTGAACATAAACTATACATATTCTGGCAGTGGGTTGTGAACACACAGGTTGCAAGTTTTGTATGGGCGGGACTTGGAACTGAGTGGATTTACAATGCCTTTGCTACATAAACGATTTTGAAAGTCTTTACATTTCAACGATTTACAATGCCTTTGCTGCATAAACGATTTTGAAAGGCTTTACATTTCAACTCAAACTCTATGAACTCACTCAACCTTTGTGTTGACACTTTTTAGCATGTTTTATCTCAGGTATCTAAGGCATTCACTTCATGGCATGCATATGGACACATCATAGAGTCGTGGTGACGACGCGTCTCACATGGGATTTATACACTTTAAAAACATCGTTTGGCTTGTATCAAACCTATTTCCGCATACATTGATTTTCATTTGGGACCTACATTTTGTAAACTCTGATTGTTTTATTAAACCAAACGATGTTCTTTTCAAACGACACTTTAAGTCGTTCAATATAACTGTGATTGTGATGCTATGACAGTCAATCCCCAGGAATTTCATTCCGCTGCAAAACAGGTAATTTGGGGGTGTGACAAGAGTTAACCAACTTTGACCTGCAAGAAGCTCTGTGTTGTTTGCCTTTAAGACAAGCCACACAGGTTTGATCATTCTCAAATCTTTTCTGAGGTAAACCTCTCACCAAACCATCTTTGACAATCTTATTAATGGTTTTGAAATTTACATGACCAAGTCTTCTATGCCATAACATGGATTCATCCATTGTGGCCTTTGCAATAAAGCAAGCATAATCATCTTTAGCAACAATGTTGTTCATATCAAAGCTATATAAGTTGCCTTTTCTAAGAATCTTAAGAAGAATCTGACTTTCATCAGGCATCTTAAAATCCTTAGAGAGAACAAAACACATATCTTTGGTAAAAAGAACATTTTTTTTCTTGTCACACATTTGTGACACACTAAAAAGATTATACTTAAGCTCTTTTACATAGTACACAGGTTCAAAGTCCAAGTTACCAGATTTGATGACCCCTTTACCAGCAACTTTTCCATTAACTCCACCTCCAAAGCTGACATACTATCCATCATAATGTTCAAAATTTGAAAGATAGGACTTGTTGCCAGTCATGTGCCTTGAACATCCACTATCTGTGTAGCCTTGATCTAATCTTTTTGTCCTTGGATGTTCCTGCACATAAAAGTAAAGAGTTAGTTTCTTTTGGGGACCCAAGCCATGATTGACTTGGATCTGCCTCGTGTATCAATATAGTTAAATCTATCAAAGGTCATTGATACACCATTGGGATTGGTTGATCAGGTAGTTCCTTTAGGTTTCCATTCCCAACGTGCTGAGGCCTTCACAGCATTTCCTGTTGGGATATGAAAGTGCTGAAGATTGACAAAGTACTGAAGATTCAAAGATATGAAAGTGCTGAAGATTGACAAAGTAATGAACAAGTCAAAGTACTGAAGATTCAAAGTACTGATAAGTAAAAGTCAAAGTACTGCTGTCGAAGTCAAAGTACTGCAAAGCTAAAGAACTGCTATATTCGTTTATGGAAAGCTTTGTTTATTCTAGAATATTCTTTGTTTAGATTACTTGTCATACAAGGATACAAATTTTAAACCGACTAGGGTTATCCTTAAGCCTATAAAAGGACCCCTAGATTGGTATTAGAGTTACGAGTTCACGAGTTTTATATGTGTATTTAGAATCCTAAAGTACGATCGTTATTAGAGTTTTAGAGTTGTTAAAGAATCTGCATAACAAGCAGTTTTAGAGTTATTAATAAAGTTAAATCTTCTTAGCTTTGTTAAGTAAATTCCGCGTACTTAATAGAGATTACTCAGTGTTTCATTGTTAATAACTTAGAATTTATCCGAAGTTATTAAACCCTTAACAAGCTATATAGTTTAGTTTGGTTAGAGTACATCGATCCAACAAGTGGTATCAGAGCTTGTGTGGAAACTTTGACTAAGAAGAAACCGTTAAAACCTAGTTAACAACAAAAACCTAAAGATGTCGAACATGTTCCACCCCATCCATCACCTCACTAAGAATACCAATCATTAAGAAAGGTGAATACGACCTATGGAGCATGAAGATGAGGTATTACATTGCAATTCTGAGACCATGCACTATGGAATGTAATTGTCAATGGCAATGAAGTAGTTCCGAACCTATAGAGGTTCACGGACAACCTAAACCACCCAAACCAGTCTTACCAGTGAAACAATAAGGAATCAAGAGAAAGCTCTCAACATACTATTGTCTGTTATTCCAGATGGACATCTACTCAAGTTCCATGATGCTAAAGATGCAAAGCAACTCTGGGCTGCTCTCAAAACAAAGTTTGGAGGTAATGATGCTTCCAAAAGATGCCGCGTAAACTGCTGAAGCGGCAGTTTGAAACATTCACGATTGGAGAAGAAGGCCTTGATCTTTTATGACGATTCCAAAATCTTCTCAAAGATGCTAGAGCGTACAAAGCGAGGTCTCAGATTGAAGATGCTAACCTAAAGTTCTTAAGGAGTTTGCCATCAACATGGCATGTGATTGCTACAATGATCGAGAGGACAACTCGGATTGGACACTATGGACTTTGATGATCTCTACAATCATCTGAAGGTTTATGAGCATGAGATGAATGGCCAAACAAGTTCAAAGTCTCACAGTATAGCTTTTGTGTCTTCGAAGAGAGGCGTACTTCCACTAAAAGCTTTCGCTTCTCTACTCAAAATCTTGTTGCTCAAATAACGTTGCCTACACTACCCCCACTTTGCTCAAGAACCCACACCAACAAATACCATTCACTCAGGATGAAGTGTGTGCTCTTTCTTTCCTGACAAGCTACTTACCTCACACTGTTACTTATGATGAAGATCTCTCACAGTTGAAGAGGATGCTCTTGAAGAAATTGATATCGGTGGCAAAGTTGCTATGATCACTGCAAGGATCAGGAAGTTTATGAAGAAGACATAAAGAGGCATTGACTTCAAACCAAAATAGGGAATCACTTTTGACAAATCCAAGATTGAATGCTTCAAATTCAAAAGGCTGGACATTTTGCAAGGGAATGCTGGTTTGCTAAGTATCAAGCAAACAGGATGACTGAGAAACCAAAGCTAGAGTTGAAAGAAATTCTTATTCAAACAAAACCTTTGGTTGCTCAAGAGAATCTATCGAGAGGTTGGATTTGGAGTCCGAGTTTGATGATGAACCAAGTAACCCTACTGTATGGTAGCTGTGGAGGATTCAATAAGGAAGAGTTTGACCGAGCACGACTTTTGATGTGGAACCTTTGGACATCTTTGCTATGGAGTCTAAAGATGGTTATGGAAGCTTTGGTAGCATGGAGTGTGAAGATGATCCTGTTTTGCTTGCTATGGTAGCTACTTCACCAAGTTCACCCCATATCTCTGAGGTATGTTCAAAGTGTCATAACTTTTATCAAAAAGTACTTAATGATTATGTGACTGAAAGAGATAATTATCAAAGGATAGGTCCGGTACAGTTACCAAATTACTTTAGAGTCTATGGAAGCCAAAAATAATAACACGTGAAAATAATGAAATGGCTTGAGGCAGTGTATGAACAACAGGAATATCGGTTAAAATTAAGTGAATGGAAGTTAAATTGTAAGATCTCTGAAATTGAGAAACTAACTAAGGAGAGAGATGAATTGATAGAAAATTTTAATGCTTGGGGACAATCGAGGTCTTCTCATGTCACTTATGTTGAAAAGCAGAGAAGAGCTTACATTAAAAGCTGGCCTAGGTTTTGGTATGGACTTTAATAGCATAGAAAACCCACCTAGTGATCGGATGAATGTGATTTTGAGGATATAACCACTAGTGATGATGAACTCATTAATTATGTAGACACATCTAGCAATGAGGAATCAGTTAGTGAAACACCTCCTGAGTTTAAGAAAGATAAAGGTTATCATGATGTCCCTCATCCCACTTGTAGTCATCAACCTCTTAGGCCTGATGTTTCTCGTTTTGGAGTAGACAACTTAGATTTTAGGAAGAAGCTTGTTGGGATATGAAAGTGCTGAAGATATCAAAGTACTGAAGATATGAAAGTCATGTTCAAAAAGAACCTGAAGAAGTCAAATAGTCAAATCTTGCTAAATAATGAGTCAAAGTAATCTTTGCAAGAGGAAGTCAAAGTATTCTTTGCTAGAACAAATAAACCATTTATATTCGTTTATGGAAAGTATTGTAGATTACTTGTCGTACAAGGTTATCAATTGTAAACCAACTAGGATATCCTTGAGCCTATAAAAGGACTCCTAGATTGGCATTAGAAGTACGATTTCAGAAAAAGAGTTTTAGAGTTTACTAATTAGAGTTTAGAGAAAAGTTCGATTATCTTAGAGTTGATTAGAGTATCCTGCATAATAAGCGATTTAGAGTTTGTTAATAAATTTTTTCTTCTTAGCTTTGTTAAGTAAATTCCGCGTACTTAATAAAGATTGCTCCGTGTTTCTTTGTTAATAACTTAGGATTTATCCGAGGTTATTAAACCTTAACAAGCTAGTTAAGTTAGTTTGATTAAAGTATATCGATCCAACAAGTGGTATTAGAGCTTGTGTGGAAACTCTGACTAGGAAGAAACCCTACAATATCCAAGATGTCATTTGAGAAGTTGTTCCACAACCCTCAATCACCTCCCTCAGAATTCCAATTATCAAAAAGGGAGAATATGATCTACGGTGCATGAAGATGAGGCGTAAGATATTGCCATTCTGCACCATGCTCCTGTGGAATGTAATTGTGAATGGGAATGAAGTTCCTCCGTAACCCATTCAAGTTCCTTTGGACAACCTCTAGCACCAAAGGCGGCTTTTACCGCAAGAAGAACCCTAAGGAATCAAGAGAAGGCTCTTAACATTCTCTTTTGCGCCATTCCGTGATGGTCATCTTCTTAAATTTCATGATTCTAAAGATGCTAAACAAACTTTGGGCTGCTCTCAAGACCGATTTGGAGGGAATGAAGCCTCTAAGATCTGTAAACTTGTCAAACAACGGTTTGAAACTTTCACGATTGGAGAAAGAGAGAGTCTTGATCTTTTCGATATGATAGGTTCCCGGAATCTTCTTAACATGTTGGAATTATACAAAGGCGTAAGTATCGATTGAGGATGCTAATTTGAAGTTTCTGACTGGAGTTTGCCATCTACATGGCATGTGATTGCTACTATGATCAGAGGACAACAAGGGTTGGATGTTATGGACTTTGATGATCTTTATCATCAACTGAAGGTGTATGAACATGAGATGAGTGGTCAACCGAATTCCAAATCTCACAAGATGTGCTTTTCTATCATCTAAGAGCAAGATCAAAAGTCTTTACCGCTTCTCCTCAAAGTATCGCTGTTTACAATCCCCATCATATACTCTGAGCCCCCATCTACCACTTTGAACTCAGATGAAGTTGTGTGCTCTTTCTTTGCACAACAAGCAAGCTTACGTCACAATGAAGAGATCTATGCCGCAGTTGAAGAAGATGCACTTGAAGAAATTGATATCGGTGGCAAGTTGCTATGATTTTGCAAGGATCAAAAAGTACATGAAAAGACAGCAAAGCTATTGATTTCAAACCCAAACAAGGAATAACTTTTGACAAATCTCAAATTGAATGCTTCAATTGTCAAAAGATTGGTCACTTTGCAAGGAATCGATTTGCTAAGTATCAAGCAAGCAAACATCGAGAAGCCAAAACTTGAGCTCAAAGAAATACCAATAATCAGACAAAGGCCTTGGTAGCTCAAGAAAAGTTATCGGTGGACTGGAGTGAAGAGTTCGATGATGAACCGGTGACTTCTTCGTATGATAGCAAAGTGGACGATGCGATTAAAGACACGCGGGAAGCATTGACCGAGCACTTTGCGCTTTTGATGAAGAATCAACATCTTTGCTTTGGAATATGATGATGGTTTTGGAAGATTTGATTGGAGCAGAGAAAGTGAAGATGATCCCGCTCTTCTTGCTATGGTGGCTACTTCACCAACTTCACTCCTATCTCACGAGGTATGCTCAAAGCTATTATGAGTTTTATCAAAATTGCTTAACGCTTATGTGATTGAAAGAGATAATTGTATTAGGCTAGTCCGAGGTAGCGAGTTACCAAATCACTTTAGAGTCTATAGAAGCTAAAATCATAACACATGAAAATAATGAAATGGCTTGGGCTGAAAAGTATGAACAATGGGATTACCGGTTAAAACTCGGTGAATGGAAACTAAACCGTAAAAATTTGAAATTGAAATTAACTAAGGAAAGAGATGATTTGTTAGCTAAGTTTCTTTTGCTTGGGAGAGTCGGTTTGTCTCATGTTTCAAGATGTTGAAAAACGAGAAGAGCTTACATTAGAACAGGCTTAGGATTTGGAATGGACTTTAGCAGTGTAGATGAAAACCAACCTAGTAATCAGGATGATGGTGATTTTGAGGACATAACCACTAGTGATGATGAGCTCATTAACTATGTAGATTTATCTAGTAATGATGGCTCGATAAAGTGAACCACCTCCGAATATAAGAAAGACAATGGTTATCATGCTGTTCCTCATCCCATTAGTCATCACCCCTCTAGGCCTGATGTTTCTCATTATGGAGTAGATAGTCTAGAGTTTAGAAAGAAGCTTGTTGCTCAATCTAGGTCTGAGAAACCCAAAGAAACTGTTGAAAACAATGTTCGAAATCCGCTTTAAAACAAAGTCACGCTCAACAAGCAAGCATTCTCGCAAAACCTTTTCAAAACAAGCATGCTTGCTAAACCTTTTGGGATAATTTTGCTCAAAACAAATTTTATCAGTCATCAAAAAGGCAAAACAATTTTGGGCATAGACATAGAAGAAATCACTTTGGTCATATGGGTCAAAAACTTTGTTTTGTGTGTTATAGTCCTACTCACTTAATCAAAGATTGTGACAAACACTCGTAATATCTAAGCAAGTTTCCAAGGAATATGTCTACCAACCCGAGACCTAGAGAGCACAAACCAGTTTGGACTAATTCAAATAGGATTAATCGAAACTTCACATCGATCATAGATACCACATCGAGAAGACCTTAGATTATCTCACAAGATTACTTTCCAAAGTACCGCTTTCGGGGAAACAAAGCATCGATAACTTTATCGCTTGGAATAGGAATCCTAGGAGATCTCAATATCAACCTAGAATGTCTCACAATTCATATAAGGGATCTAGATCACAGAACCACACATTAAAACCTGAATGGGTAAAAGGGAAGTATCTTGGTAAGGAATACACGCGACGCTCAACAAAAAGTGAATCACTGCTTTTGTGACACAAGAAAATGCTAAAAAGCTGGTGAAAGAGATTTATGTTGAAAAACCAGAAAGTTTTGAAAATCCACATGCTAAAACTCAAAAGATAATTTTGGATCACCATTTGAAAGATAGTGGAAATTACATACTCAAGGAATTTGAGTTTGTAACTCCACAAGGGGAACACAAGTCGGTAATGGCTTGGGTTCCTAAGAGTTTCTAACTCTTTCTTTGTGTCTTGCGTGGCAACCCAAGAGGAGCTTAAAGATCATCTTATTGTGGATAGTGGTTGCTCTGGAAGTATGACAAGTGATAAAGAGATCCCTGTCTGGATTTTAGAAATATTAGTGGAGGAAAAGTTGCATTTGGGAATGATCCCAATGGAGGAAGGATCTTGGGAAAGGAACAATTAAAGCTGGAAGAATTGACTTTGCGAATGTCAGATATGTGAAGGAGCTAAAGTTTAACTTGTTGTCGGTTTCTCAAATCATGATAAAAGCATACTGTGCTATTCACACACGTGAATGTCTTATTCTTTCATCCGACTTCAAACTGTTGATGATGACTTGGTAGTACTTAGAGTACCAAGGACAAATGATGTGTATAGTTTAGATATGAAGAGTCTAAATTCTATGGAAGAGCCACATGTTTGGTGGCTAAAGCAACATCTGAAGAGGCACATCAATGGCATAGAAGATTGGGCCATGTGAATTTCAAGAACATCAACAAACTGGTCAAAGGCAATTTAGTTAGAGGTTTACCTTCAAAGACTTACAAGAATGATCAATCATGTTTGGCATGCAAGAAGGGTAAACAACACAAAGCTTCCTGCAAGAAGCTTGATGAAAGAAATATTAGGGAACCATTGGAGCTATTACATATGGATTTATTTGGACTGTCTCGTGGCAAGTTTAAATAAGAAGAAATGCTTGGTTGTTACCTTGATGATTGTAGTAGATTCGGTTGGGTTTTCTTTTGGTTGTTCTTGCATCAAGGCCCGATATCATGTTTGTAGTTTGTCGGGTGCAAGATATCAAGTCTCACCAAAGATCTCTCACATGAATGCGATAAAAAGAATTTTCGTTATTTGAAACAACAACCTAAGTTGGGGTTGTGGTATCCTAAAGAGTCACCTTTTCACTTAGAAGCTTTCTCAGATAGTGACTATGCAGGTGATAACTATGATAGAAGATCCACACCTGGTGGATGCCAATATCTTGGAAGAAGGTTAGTCTCCTGGCAATGCAAGAAGCGGAACAATTGCAACAACATCATCACCTGAAGCTGAATATGTAGCTGCTGCAAGTTGTTGTGGTCAAGTTTTATGGATGCAGAATCAACTCTTGGATTATGGGTTCAATTTTAAGAATACTCCTATCAATATTGATAATGAGAGTACTATTTGCATTGTAAAGAATCACTGTATCATTCCAAGACAAAGCATATTCAGATTAGGCATCACTTTATCCGAGATTGCTATGAGCATAGGCTTATTAATGTGGTTAAAGTTCACACAGATGACAATGTAGCTGATTTACTCACTAAAGGTTTTGATGTGTCACGATTCAATCACTTGGTCGTGAGCATTGGAATGATTAACTACTAAGCTATGTTTAAGGGGAGGACTATAAGGTGTTAGGTATAGTCCTGTGTATTGCTTGAAGGGAGGATGTTAGTTTATACTTAGATTATATGAAGGTTTTTGGCAAAGTACTTGTATTTCCAAAGTCTTGCTTGGGAAAGTAATCTTGCTTATGTGGAAAGTATCGCTTGTCGTATTAAAGTAACTGTTACAACGGTAATATTGGAGGGTAATTAAAGCCAACGGTTATTTTATTTTAGGCGGTGATTTTTAAAATCCTACCTATAAATAACAACTTTCCGATTTTCCCTCTCACATTATTCATTACCTCTTTTCCATACTTATCTTCCAATTACCATCTCTTTATTATTCGATATAATCTTTCTATTGTGATTACTTTTTCAACAATGGTGAATCGTTTAACTGTTTCGAAGCACAATATGGTGGCTAATTTGGATAAGTCTGAGGCGAATGTGGCTTTCTATGATATCATTGATTATCTCGTCGGGTCGCCTATTAGTTATGCTCTTTAGTTGAGCGGATGTTATTGAACCATGGATTCAAGAATTTTGGGCTAATGCTAGAGAGAATATGGAGGAGAATGAATATTATATTAGATCCTCAGTTGCTGGAAAGACTATCAAGATTACAGAGGTCTCCATTAAGTGATGATTTATTATTTGGAGATGAAGAAGGGGCTATTAGATTTGCCAAGCAAATGATTTGGGATACTTTTCGTACTTTGGGCTATGAAGGTTCTTTGACTGAACAAACTTTTAAGAAGGCTTTATTCTGTCCTCAATGGAAGTTTTGATTCATGTTTTGCTCCATTGCATAAGTTCTAAAAGCACTTCTTGGGAGCATTTTGGGTCCAATATTGCGTCTGCAGTGGTTGGCTTAGCTACGACGAGTGTTTAACTTTTCACGCTTTATTTTGGATGGAATGCTCTCTCATATATCATCCGGGCAACTTGGTTGATGTATCCAAGGTTTATACAGGTTTTCTTGAACAAGCAATTGACTGATGTTCCAAAACCTATGCTTTACTACACCTGTCATTGTGCAACAAGCCAAAATCTATACATTCATGGCTAAGAGAAGTAACTTGTTTAGAGGTGGAGATATTCCTTTAACAACATCAATGATGGAAGTTGTACAAGCCGCTCGTGGCCTTTACCGGTGACGAGGATGAAGAAACCGAAGGTACTAATAATGACCAAGGTATCGCTTCACAAGGTGCATCTGCAAGTACCGCTTCACAAAATCTGCATCTGCAAGTACCGCTTCTCGAGAAGATAACTTGCTACAAGGTGATGTTTCTTCAGTCCCGAGGTTCAAGTCGAGATTGAGCGCACACCTACTCCCTCTCCACAACGTTCGCTTCGTGAGGTTCAAGGTGTGCTCCTACAATTCCTCGTGAAGGTTTAACTATGGATAACTATGCTTTGACAAAGGCGCTTGCTAGGTTGAACAAGACTGTTGAGCGTCAAGCCAAAACTATTCGGAAGTTGAAGCGTAACTACTTCTGGTTGCGAAATTTTGTTAAACCCTATATTCAAGGTTTCAACTTATGGGTTAAGGAGGAAAACATACGTCGAAAAGCACTTCGTAAGGAATTGAAAAGAAAGACGGTTCCTAAATCATCTTCTGTCAACTTGGGGAGGAATTTCGAAAAAGAAAATTTGAAAGAAGATGTTATGAAGACAAAAGAATCTGAAGAAGATGTTTTGAAGAAGAAAGAAGGTTTTTCTGAGGAACAAGAAGTAGAAGTACAAGTTCAAGGTACTGATAATCAAGGTACTGATGTTCAAGGTACTGTTGATCAAAGTATTGAACATCAAAGTACTGATTTTAATGATACATCAAGGGAAGAAGTAATAACACCAATAACTCCAAGGGTATTAAATTTTGATGAAGAAGCTGGTCCTTCTACATTTGTTAGAGAAGAAGAGGAGGAAGCTACTTACATACCTATTCATTCAGCTAGTGATGATGAATTAATTGCTACAATTCTTGATCTGTCACAACCAAGAGGAGGAGTTACTATTAGAGAAGTACAAGAAGAAGAACAACCAAGAACTGATCAACCTGCAATTGATCCAAAAGACAAAGGAAAAGGTGTTTTGGTTGAGACTAAGAAAAAGAAGCGTGGCGTAACTTAGAGCATTTGAAGTGGCTAGGAATGAAGGCTGCGCTAGAAAAGTTCAAGAAGAACTAGATGCTAAAGCAGAGAAGAACAAAGAAGCTCAAGAAGCTAAAGACAGAGAAGCAGCGCAAAAGGTGCAAGATGAGTTAGATGCTGAAACTATGAACCTTACAGTCTCCAACACTGTTAGATTCATGTCAAGAAGACCTAATTTAGCTAAAGAAAGGAATGCAATGATGGCATATTTAAAAGGCAGAGGATTTAAAGGATTGCAAAAGCTAAATTATGTGGATATGAAAAGATTATATGATGCTGAGAGAGAGGCTTATAAGAAAGATGTTGCAGGCATTAAAGACTTTAAAGAAGAAACTTATTGGTGACCGGTGAAAGGAAGAAAAGCTTAAAGAGGAAAAGAAAAACTGATGTTACAGATGTTCAATTTTCAAAGAAAGAGAAGGTTGAATTAAGATCTGAGACTAGTGATGAATTGAAGAATTATCTCAGAGTGGTAGATTTTGATTATACCAAGGAAGATGATGATTTAAAGATGAACAGATCTAAGATCAAGACTTTTAAAGTTGTGAAAACCAAGAATGAAGAGTACATGGGTTTTCATAAGGAAGATAAAAGTTTTAAGGTTTTCAAAAGGTTATGGGATTTGTTGCATGTTATTGATAGAGTAGATCTATTCTACTTATATCAAGTTATAAAGGTGTATTTTGAAGATCATCCATTAGAAGGTATTGGATTGGTTTTACATGGGGATTTTGTAACTATGTGGGAAACCGATGAAGAAAGCATCGATGATATTTGGAAGGATCAAGAAGATTGGGAAATAGTTTCTTTGGAGATTCTTTGATGAATCTGGAGTTCATGTCCCGAGCTAGAAAATGGAACAATGATTCACATGTTTGCAGAAAGAAGATATCCTCTTACAGTTGATCTAATGAGAAGAATGCTTGACCATGGTTTGGAAGTAGAAGAGGATGATGAAACTGCTTGCATGGTGATTAATTTGTTTATAGACGGACTACCATTGTTTGAAAATGATCTTTAAGCGGTATGAATTTTATTTGAATAAATGCTTTTTGATATATCAAGACTTTTATTCAAAGTACTTTGCTGATCGACAACTTTCATCAAAGTACTGTTTGATGATCTAATCCAGTTAAATGACTTTTAGAAGAAACCTTTTTGCTTAATAATAAATATTTTTGAAATAAAGGTTGAATAAATAGTTTTTGTGATGATAACATCAATAGGTTATCAATCCACCATGTTTACAAAAGGATTGACTAATCCATGAGCAAACGGCTCTGGTAAAGATATATCAAATCCGCTTTTAGTTGTCAACTTGCTAATAAGTTGGATGGTCATCAACTCACCATATCAGGAAATGTGAAGAGTTGGCTAGCCCACAAGAAATGGCTTGTGGTAAAGGCTGTGGAAAAACCATTATTGGTAATTAGTTCACCATTAGATATAAGAACTAACTAGTCCGAAGGGTACGCTTTTGGTAAAGACTTTACAAATCGTTGATAGTCGGTGATTTGCTAAAAATCATATGGTTATCAATGTACCATGGTCTTACACACCAAAACATTTGGCTACTCCAAAGATAATGGCTTTGGTAAAGAGTTCTAAATCCATTGAATTTTCAATGATTCACTTTGAAAGTGATGAGAATAGTATGCAACTTAAACTGAATCAATGTACAAATTGTCATATGTTGCCTTTGTGTTGTGAAAAGATGGAGATTACCGATGTTGCTTTGTGAAGAAAACAATTCTAAAGAGATACTTTGAAAAAGCACTGATTCTACAGAGATATAATCTAAAGACTGAAGAACAATCCGCTTTAAAGATGAAGGTTAAAGAGATATTCACAAAGGAACTTGAAGTCAAGCAAGTAGAATTCAAGTTAGGGGGGATTGTTGGGATATGAAAGTCTTGAAGATATCAAAGTATGAAGATATGAAAGTATCGTAGCTGAAAAGAACTGAAGAAGTCAAATAGTCAAAGTAATCTTGCTAAATGACGAGTCAAAGTATCGCAAGAGGAAGTCAAAGTAATGCTAGAACAAATAAACTTATATTCGCTATGGAAAGTATTGTAGATTACTTGTCGTACAAGGTTATCAATTGTAAACCAACTAGGATATCCTTGAGCCTATAAAAGGACTCCTAGATTGGCATTAGAAGTACGATTTCAGAAAAAGAGTTTTAGAGTTTACGAATTAGAGTTTAAAGAAAAGTTCGATTATCTTAGAGTTGTATTAGAGTATCGCATAATAAGCGATTTAGAGTTTGTTAATAAAGTTTTTCTTCTTAGCTTTGTTAAGTAAATTCCGCGTATTTAATAAAGATTGCTCAGTGTTTCTTTGTTAATAACTTAGGATTTATCCGAGGTTATTAAACCTTAACAAGCTAGTTAAGTTAGTTTGATTAAAGTATATCGATCCAACAAAGCTTATTGGTCAATCTAGGTCTGAAACCCCAAAAGAAACTGTAGAGAAACCTAAGGTAGATGATGCTAAAAGCCAAGCAATACTTTCACCTCAAAGTAATGCTACACCTCAAAGTACTGCTACACCCTCAGCAGTACCTTTAAGAAAACCTTTTCAAAATACTGCTAAACCTTTTTGGGATAATTTTGGCCAAAACAGTTTTCATCATTCACCTAGAAGACAGGATAGGTTTGGTCATATACATAGAAGAAAAAATTTTGGGATTACAGATCAAAAACTATGTTTTGTTTGTTTTAGTCCTAATCATTTGATTAAGGACTGTGACTTACATTCAGAGTACCTAAGTAAGTTCCCAAAGAACAGAACTGTCAACCAAAAACCAAGGGAGACTAGACCAGCTTGGAATCATTCACACAGGGTAAACCATAGAAACTTCTCATCAGACTATAGGTACCCTCACCAGAGAAGACCTTTTTCAAAACCTCCAGTACCTTCAAACACTTTCCAAGGTACAGATAAGCAAAATACAATACTTTCTCAAAGTACTGCTCAGTTTTCACCAAACACCTCTTGGAATAGGAACCCTAGGAGATCTAATTACTATCAATCTAGAAGGCGTTACAACTCCAAGAAAGTAGCTAGATCTAGAGACTCTACACCAGAAGTTAAAACTAAATGGGTTAAGAAGGAAAGTAATGATGATGAACAAACAGTACTTTCAACAAGTACTGGTGAAACAGAGATTTTTGATAAAGATGATTTTGCTGAAAAAGAAAAAGAGATTTTTGTTGAAAAAGAAAGTTTTGCTAAAAAACCACCACAAGTTTTGAAACAAAAGATAATGCTTGATTCTGTCTACAAAAACTGTGAAGATTACATACTCAAGGAATTTGAGTATGTTACTCCACAAGGGGAACACAAGTCAGTAATGGCTTGGGTTCCTAAAAGACACTAACTTTTGTATCTTTGTGCAGGGCAACCTAGAAGAGGAGCTTAAAGAACATTTTATTGTGGATAGTGGTTGCTCTGGAAGCATGACAGGAGACAAGGAGATTCTGTCAGATTTTAAGCCATATTATGGAGGAAGAGTAGCATTTGGGAATGATGCTAGTGGAGGTAGAATTAGTGGGAAAGGAACCATCAAGACAGGGAGCATAGATTTTGAGAATGTTAGATATGTGAAGGAGCTCAAGTTCAACCTTTTGTCAGTCTCTCAAATATGTGACAAAAAGCACCTGTGTTATTCATCGACCAGTAATGTCTCATACTTTCACCTGAATTCAATCTTGATAATGATAACTTGGTGATACTCAAAGTACCAAGAACCAATGATGTGTATAGTTTAGATATGAAGAGTCTTCACTCTTCTGAAAGAGCTACATGTTTAGTAGCAAAGGCATCACTTGAAGAAGCACATCAGTGGCATAGAAGAGTGGGCCATGTGAATTTCAAGAATATCAATAAATTGGTCAAAGGAAATTTAGTTAGAGGTTTACCTTCAAAGACTTACAAGAATGATCACTCCTGTTTGGCGTGCAAGAAGGGTAAACAACACAAAGCTTCATGCAAGAAGCTTGAGGAAAGGACTGTTAGAGAACCTTTGGGGCTGCTGCAAGTTGTTGTGGACAAGTTTTGTGGATGCAGAATCAACAATTGGATTATGGGTTCAATTTCAAGAATACTCCTATCAATATTGATAATGAGAGTACCATTTGCATTGTGAAGAATCCAGTTTATCATTCCAAGACCAAGCACGTTCAGATTAGGCACCACTTCATCAGGGATTGTTATGAGCATAGGCTCATTAATGTTGTCAAGGTGCATACAGATGATAATGTAGCTGATTTACTCACCAAAGGATTTGATGTTTCAAGATTTAATCACTTGGTGGTGAGTATTGGCATGATTAGTTATTAAGCTATATTTAAGGGGAGAACTGGTTAGTTAGTTAGAAAGTCATGTGCTTTGCTTAAGGGGAGGCAATCCAATGCTCACATGGAGTGTTTGTTATTATAGAGAAGAAGATGGAAAAGTACTGCTATTTTGTTTTATGAAAGTACTGCTTTGAAAGTACTGCTCTGGAAAGTACTGCGCACGTGGAAAGAACTGTTTGTCTTATCAACGTACTGTTCCAACGGTAATATTGAGGGGTAAATTCAAATAACGGTAACTTTGTTATTATGGGTTTTGATTTTTCAAATCCTACCTATAAATAACTACTCTCCGAATTTCCCTCTCATCTTTATACTTTATAATCTTTTCCATATTTTCTCTCTCTCACACACTTACGTATTCAAGAATTCATATCTTTTTCAATCATCCATGGCAAACCTACACACAGTTTCAAAACACAACATGGTGGCGAATTTAGATAAAACAGAGGCTAATGTCATCTTCCATGACATAATTGATTTCTTAACTGGTTCACCAATCAGTTATGCGCTTTTGGTGGAACCTGATATAATTGAGCCTTGGATACAGCAGTTTTGGGCGACTGCAAGGACACATGTGGAGAATGATGAATCTTATATTCAAGCTAAAGTTTCTGGAAGGCTTGTTAAGATTACTAAAGCATCAATTCGTGACGATTTATTGTTTGATGATGCAGAAGGAGCTATTAGGTTTTCTAAACAGCTTCTTTGGGATACACTGAGAGATATTGGATATGAAGGGTCTTTGGTTGACACAACAACATTCAAGAAACCCTTGTTCAGTCCACATTGGAAGTATTTGGTACATGTTCTTCTTCATTGTATCAACTCTAAAAGTACTTCTTGGGAGCAATTTGGTTCAAACATTGCATCTGCACTGGTAGGATTGGCTACAAACCATATGTTCAACTTTTCAAGGCTAATCTTAGATGGAATGCTCTCACACATCTCTCATGGATCAAGATGGTTAATGTATCCAAGATTTATTCAAGTCTTCTTGAATAAACAACTTTCAGATGTACCAAAGCCGTCAAGTCTTTTACCTGTTGTGGTACAACCAGCCAAAATTTTCACATTTATGGCTAGGAAGAATGATTTATTCACTGGAAGGAACACTCCATTGACTACTTCAATGATGGAGATTGTTCAAGCTATTAGAGATGAGGCTGAAGCTAGTGATGAAAGAGAAGGTACTGCTTCTAAAGGTATCGCTACTCAAGGTGCTTCAAGGCTTCTCAAAGTGTTGCATCTCAAGAAACTTCAACACAAGGTACCGCTTCACAAGGTACGATGTTAATGAAGGTTGAAGTTTCTCCCACCTCATCCCACCATACTACTCCTCCTATGGCATCACCAGAACAAGATGTTCCTATTTTCTCATCATCTTCTGAAAAAGATCCAGCTACTATACCCCCGAAGGTTTGGTGTTGGATAATTATGTTCGACAAGGGAGTTAGTCGATTGAAGAAAACTCTTGAGGCTCAAGCTGCACAGTATAGCACAGTTGAAGATCAAGTTTAGGAGATTCAAAAGTCTGTTTGGCCCTTAGTAAAACATCACGGGTTATGGGTCAAAGCTAAAAAGAAGCAGCAAAGGCAGTTTAAGAAGACCAAAAGCAAAAAGGTTCAAAAGCAATCTTCATTCCAATTGGGGAGGAAATTAGAAGATAAGAATTTGAATGAAGAAGAAGCTGAACCTCAAGGTACTGATGATCAACCTCAAAGTACTGAAGTGCAAGTTCAAGTTAAAAGTACTGAGGAAGAAAGAATTAGAGTTCAAAGTACTGCTGATCAAAGTACTGGTCTTCAAGAAACATCTCGACAAGAACTAATTACACCAAGGGTGTTAAACTTTGATGAAGAAGCTGGTCCTTCAACAATTCCACAAGAAGAAGAAGCTGATACACCTATGGTTGAACATACTGCAAGTGATGAAATTGCAGCTGAGGTTTTGCAAAATCTATCAAGACCAAGAGGTGTTAGCATTCCTGGTGTTACTGAAGAACAACAACAAGCTTCTCAACCTGTTTTAGATCCAAAAGATAAAGGAAAAAGTAAGATGGTAGAAACAAAGAAGAAGAAGCTCACTTTAGCACAAATAAGGGCTGCTCAAGTTGCTATGAATGAAGAAGCAGCTAGAAAGTTTCAAGCTGAATTGAATGTTGAAATTGATATTGAAGAGGCTAAGGATAGAGAAGCTAAGGATATTGAAGAAGCTAAGGATAGAGAATCAGCTAAGAAATTGCAAGAAGAATTGAATGCTGAAGCTGCTATACCATTACAGTTACCTATTCCTGTTTCTGCTCTACCAAGAAGACCAAATCGTGCAAAAGAAAGAAATGCAATGATGGCTTATCTAAAGAAGCAAGGATATATTGGATTGAATAAGTTGAATTATGTTGAGATGAAAGGTTTGTATGAAGCTGTTAGAGAAGCTTATCAGAAACAAGTTGATAGTATCAAAGACTATAAAGATGATGATGCTCAGAAAGAAGAAGAAAGAAAAGGAAGCTTAAAAAGAAAAAGAACAACTGAAGTTGAAGATCAACAGCCATCAAAGAAGGTTGAGTTAAGGTCTGAAACTAATGATGAACTAAGGAATTACTTAAGAATTGTAGAATTTGAGTATTCGAAAGCTTATGCAGAAAAGAAGACAGATAAGAAGAATAAAAAGTCTCCAATAACTACTTTTGAAGTTGTAGAATCTAAAGATGGGAATTATCTGATGTTTCATAGACAAGATGAAAGCTTCAGAGTGTTCAATATGCTATGGGATCTATTGCACATAATAGATAGAGAGGATTTGTTTCATCTATATCATTTGGTGTAAGAATACTTTGAACACATTCCATCAGAAGGTGTTGGTTTAATCTTGCTTGGAGATCTCACAACTGTTTGGGAAACAGAAGAAACGAGTACTGCTGAGATTTGGAAAAATCAAGAAGATTGGGAGATTATCAGTTGGAGATTCTTTGAAGAATCTGGAGTACATGTTCTAGAGTTAGAAGATGGGACTATGATTCACATGTTAGCAGATAGAAGATATCCTCTTACATCAGATCTCATGAGGAGAATGCTAGAGCATGGGATGGAAGTTGAAGAAGATAATGAAACTGCACTTATGGTCATCAAATTGTTTATCAGATGGACTACTATGGCTGATGATGATGCGTGAATAACTGGTATGAATCTTTATTGAATAAATTTTTTGATATATCAGTACTTTATTCAAAGTACTGCTGATCAAACAGTACTTTCATCAAAGTACTGCTTGCAGCTTTAAACCAGTTAATGATTTTGAAAAGAAAACTTTTGTTAAGTGATAAATATTTTAAAACAGAAGTTAAAAGAACTAAATGGTTTTTGAGATGGTAATAACAATAGGTTATCAATCTACCATGGTTACAAAAGGATTGGCTAATCCATGAGCAAACGGCTCTGGTAAAGATATCTCAAAGCCGTTTTATAGTTGACAACTTGCTAATAAGTTGTATGGTAATCAACTCACCATATCAGTAAATGTGAAGAGTTGGCTAGCCCACAAGAAAATGGCTTGTGGTAAAGGCTGTAGAAAAACCATTATATGGTAATTAGTTCACCATGATTGAAATAACTAACTAGTCCAAAAGGGTACAGCTTTTGGTAAAGACAAATCAAATCTGTTGATAGCTGATGATTTGCTAAAAATCATATGGTTATCAATGTACCATGATCTTACACATCAAAACATTTGGCTACTCCAGAGTTAATGGCTTTGGTAAAGAGACATCAAATCCATTAAATTTTCAATGATTCACCTCTCACACAGGAGTTTACACACCTGGAAGTGATGAGAATAGACTGAAACTTAAACTGAATTAATGTACAAATTGTCTTATGTTGCTGAAAAGATGGAGCTTGCTGAATGTTGCTGAAAAAGAGATTACTGATTAAGGATGCTGTAAAGAATAATTTCTAAAGAATACTTTGATGATGATGATATAAGCACAGAGAATACAAAGATACAATCCAAAGACAAAGACACAATCTTTCCTTGAAGATGGAGATGTTAAAGATAAGTTTACAAAGGAACTTGAAGTCAAGCAAGTAGAATTCAAGTTAAGGGAGGATTGTTGGGATATGAAAGTGTTGAAGATTGACAAAGTACTGAAGATTCAAAGATATGAAAGTGCTGAAGATTGACAAAGTACTGAACAAGTCAAAGTACTGAAGATTCAAAGTACTGATAAGTAAAAGTCAAAGTACTGATGTCGAAGTCAAAGTACTGCAAAGCTAAAGAACTGCTATATTCGTTTATGGAAAGCTTTGTTTATTCTATAATATTCTTTGTTTAGATTACTTGTCGTACAAGGATACAAATTGTAAACCGACTAGGGTTATCCTTAAGCCTATAAAAGGAACCCTAGATTGGTATTAGAGTTACGAGTTCACGAGTTTTATATGTGTATTTAGAATCCTAAAGTACGATCATTATTAGAGTTTTAGAGTTGTTAAAGAATCTGCATAACAAGCAGTTTTAGAGTTATTAATAATGTTAAATCTTCTTAGCTTTGTTAAGTAAATTCCGCGTACTTAATAGAGATTACTCAGTGTTTCATTGTTAATAACTTAGGATTTATCCGAAGTTATTAAACCCTTAACAAGCTATATAGTTTAGTTTGGTTAGAGTGCATCGATCCAACATTTCCCATGTCCCCCCTTTTCATGTTTACAACCCTTGCAGTGGGAAATTTTGAATGAGCAGTGGAAACCATGGTTGTCAGGATCCCGATCCTGATCTTAGGATTTTACGATACTGCAAAGCAAAACTGATCCGGATCCTACATAGGATCTTTGCAAGCTTAAGATCTTATAGGATCCCGATTTTGACCACACGATCTTACGATCTAATCCGATCCGATCTTACTTTTCTCGGATTACAAACTAAAAAACTACAAATTTATGGGTTGTTTGTTTGTAGAATTCAAAAAACAACATGTTAATCTTTTTAAACATTTTATAATCATAATTTAGGACAACATTTATATGAAACATTCATAGTATTTTGTGGTTATAATGTATTAGAATTTGTAGATTTGTATAAAATTACATAAACTATTAAGAAATAACATTAGAGTAGGAACTTAAGATCCCGATCCGATCTTACGATCACGATCTTGCAAAGACAAAAACGATCTTGGGTAGGATCCCGATCTTGACAACCTTGGTGGAAACTGCTGGTTTGGTTTTCGGTACCCACTGTTGGTTATAATGAACCTTTTTATTTTGAAAAGTTCTTTTCCCTGTTTGTGCAGACTTTGCAAAAGTTGTTTTGGATTTTGCACTTGTAACAGGTGACTTAGGGTGACCAGTGTTAACAGTTTTTGCAGTGGCAAAAGTTTTGAGGCCACTTCTTAGTTGAACACCTCTTGGAATCATTTTGTTGTGTAGATTAGGGTGCAAATTGTTTTGAAACCTGTTAGTGTCCACCCTTTTATTCCCATGAACTTCCCTTCCCCCAACATGATAGTCACAATAAGCATGTAAATGATCAAAACTACCACAGATAAAGCATGCCTTATTGTACATCACAAAGTCACTACCTAGTTGTTGAGATTTAACATGATTCCAACTCCTTTGGTTGCCCCTAGGAGCTGATGGCTTGTTTCTATACATCTCAGCATACCTTACAGGTGATCTAGGTTTATTAGCTTGTTTCCTAGGTTCCTCTGTAACAGTATTAACAACTTTTGGGATAGAAGCCTCTACATTCTTTTTAACATTCTCATCAACAACTGATGAGTCACTAGCACTTTCAAAAACATCAGTTTCATGCTTAACCAGTTCCTCATTTTTCACAAATGTGTCCTTTAGAGGACCATATTCACGTTCAAGTTCCTGAAAATCTTCTAAGCCTGTATGAGCTAAATCTATGCCTGGAGGTGATGGAACACCTCTTAGTGGTGGTGGCATTGTATTATAACCCATACCTGACATAACTTTACTCTGTATTTGAGCATTCCAAATTTTATCAATTGACTTAGACTGATAATAACAGGTGTCTACAGTTAAATTGACATTTTCATTTATCTTTTTAAGTTTTTCAAGCTTTTCTTGGTATGCCTCATTCACAGCTATCTTATGATCTATCTCTCTTCTAAGAAGAATCATATCATCATTATATTTTGACTCATTTTCTCTATAGTGCTCTAGTTGTTTTTCTAATACAGCTATAGCTCACCTAAGATTTGACACAGCATAATTAGCAGTAAACAACTCTGTTCTTTCATTAGAATATAGATCATTAAGCCTTTCAACTTCTCTAGATGCCCTACATGTTTTAGAACAACTTTTAAAGTTTTGTACCTCAGAGTCAGAGAAAGCCATGAGAGCAAATTCAGTGACACAAAGAGCATCGAAGGTTCTTCCTCTTGTTCATCAGCCATGAAACTCCAATTATAGCTCACACCATCAATTGCCAACATTGCCTTTGGTTCTTCCACAGTTGGTTATTTCTTTTGCTTGTACCAAGTAGACCTGTTGCCCTTCATTCTTGGTCTTCTGAATTCCCTAGCAAAATGCCCCAACTTGTAACAATTGAAGCACTCTACTTTCTTTTTGTCGAACCCTGTAGTTTCACCACCATTGATGTGGATTGGCTTGCCAGTCTTCTTGTAGAATTTCCTAGCCCTCATGCTAAGAAGAGCTATTTGCCATTTTATATCCATCTCCTCCAAGTCATCTTCATCAATTTGCTCTATGTCTTCATGAGTTAAAATAGAGCTATTAACTTGAGTGGAGATAAAAGCATAAAAGGTAGGATCTCCAATACCAGCGATCTTCTTCTTTGAACCTGCAGTGGTAATGCTAACATTACTAGTGGAAACTGTAGAACCAGCAGTGGCAATATCATCATCACAGTCATCTTCAGAATCATCACTGTCAACAGAGGTTGACATCAAAGCCAAGCTGCTTGAGCTTGTACCAAGTTTCCCAACCTTCTTCAATCTTTGTTCAATGAGTTTGAAGTTGTTGTAAAGATCATTGATGAGTGTCTAAATACTCATCATTTTTGTACAAATTAAACTGCAAAAACATCTGAAAACACTCAGAAATGCATCAAAATGATAAAAATATCACAAATAAGTGTTTTATGTGTTTTAAATGCAAAAATATCAAAATCTGGTGAAAAACGTATAAAGTTTGCATAATTGGCAGTTTTAGTCCCCCAAGTTTTAAAAGTTGTCAAAAACAGTCCATGGTAAATCTAAATAAAGAAAAATGTTATTAAAGGTCCCTGAAATATTTTAACTTGTCAAAAATGGTCCTTGAATAAATCTTTTGTTAAATGGCAGATAAGGTCCCTGAACTTTCAATATTGTCAAGTTTGGTCCCTGGAATTTTGAAAATGTCAAAAAAGGTACTTGTACTATTGAAACTTGTCAAAAGTGACCCTTGTGTTAACAAGTTTGGAAAATTACAGGTTTGGTCCCTCTAATTTGGCAGATTTGCAATGTTAGTCCTTGTCATTATTATCCAAACCTTGTCAAAACTGTTTTGAACCCTGCCACTTATACCCTTTGACCCCTGTCACCTCCCATTTTGGACCCCCAGGTCAAACCAAGTTAAACTCTCTCCCCTTCCCTCCACTCCTCGCTTTCTTCCCCACCACTTGCCTGCAAATCCTCTGCAACACTCACCTTTTCCACCACCCTTATCCCTGCACCTTATCTCCTCAAAACCTCACCCACATCACCATTACACCTAGCCACCCCCCCCCCCTACCTGCAAATTCAGAGCCAGAAGTCAAATACCCTTTTTCCCGCCAAAATCACAAAAGGGCCTAGACTGAGCAAAACTCACCCATTGGCTCTCAAATGAGGTGGGAAGTGATCAGAGGACACGTGGAAAGATATTTGAAGTATAAAAAGAGGAAAAGAAGGAAGACTGAAGAGTAGTTAGTTTTTTAATAAAAAATGTATGTCGTTTTTTTTTAGAAATTTCTTAGCTTAAACTTTAAAGTGTAATTTTTTAGTTCCTATGTACTGAATTTAAGTTAATGAAGTGTTTGTATTCAAATCTAAGGTCTAATTCAAAGTTTTATTTAAGTTTCATAATCTCATGCTCACTGTTGAAAAATCCATTTTCAAAGTCTTATACTCAAATCTTTAACAGGTTATTTTTAATCTCAAATAAGCTTAGTTAAGCTAATTTTAGCTTTTGATAAGCACAAAAATCAGTTTTAAGCAATTTTCATGAAAAGTCAACAAAAGTCAAACTTGGTGCAATTGGTCATGGTGATGAATGGGGTTGATGCAGAGGTGATAATGGGTTGGAAATGGAGTAGAAAAGCAGTTATGGGTTTGGTTTAACCTGTATACCAGCTGGACACATGTGAGTGGAAAGCTCAGTTTCATTTTAAGTTCAGTTTGCATAATTGTGCTTGTATCTGTATTTATGATTTAGACTAGTTTTAACATGTTTATATAGTTGTATTTAGGTAATGTAAACTCAGCTTGATCATTGGTACAAGCTGGATCAGTAGTTAACTCAATTTTATTTACTTATCAATGGTTTAAAGTGGTGTTTGGATTGTGCTTGTATACTGTGTTCATGCTTATTCAGTGTTTAAAGTTTGTTGATTCATGCTTGTTAAGCTTAGTTAGACTCATTTCAGTCACTCATTTGTGCACAAGATTTGCCAAAGTCAAAATTGCTTATTAACTGTCTCACTTTCTCAACTGTTGTGATTTTTGCCAAATCCAAATCTTGTTTCATGTTCAAAATCCATAGAGTTAGGTTGCAGTGGCCTTATTTCATCACTTAACTTCTATATCAGTCCTTAAATCAAGATCAAAGCTCAAGAAAGTCAACTTTTCAATTTTTGTCAAAAAGTCAAATATTGAAATACTCAGTTTTGGCCAAGATAGAAGGATTTTTATTGAACTCAGTTCTGAGTCATGTTCTATGAAACTTGTGGTTTTGAAAAGCCCTACTGGTCTAGTTCATTATTGTGATTTTTATGTATTTTTTTGAATTTTCTTAAGCCCTCAAATAAGCTCATCAAGCAGGGCTTAGATGCCCTGCTCACAAGCTCAGTCAGAGCTGAGCTTTTATCCAATTTGTGCAGCCTTTGCACATTGCTCAGTTGAGCTCAACTAGGTCTCATCTTTAGCTTATAGTTAGCCACCCAGGTCCTCTTGAGGTTCCAATTTGTGGTTTTCAAATTCAGCTTATTGTGTGGCTTATTGCTTGGTTTAAAGTTGGCCTCAATTACTGTTTTTAGCACAAAAGCTCAAACCATCAAATCTTGGTATCTTGTAATTCAGAGGCTTAGGCTTGTGAATACTTGTTGCTTTTGGTCACTTTTAGCATATTGTAGTTGCTGTTTCAGTTTGGTGCCCATTTGGACCATTTTAGCTTATTTGGAGTGCTTAATATTAAGCACTTACATAGCAGTTTCATATTCCTCTACATAACCCCATGTTTTTCCATTTTTCCTAGCTTCCTAATATTATTTTAGTCTTTTCCTGAAATTTTCAGATTTTTCCTAGCTTGTTTGCTATTTTTCTTAATTTTAATTAGTTTTTAAGCATTTTTAATTAGTTTTAAATACCAAAAATTAAGAAAAGTTTCAAAAAAATAATTTTTCATTTTTCTTAAGTTAAGATAAATATAAAAAGACAAAAAAATGTTTTTTCCAAATTTTTCTTAGTTAAATTTGTATTTTTAAATAATTTAATTAGTTTTAAATAGTTTTTAATTCCTAAAAAATAGAAAAATAATCAGAAAAATATAAAAATAGTTTTGAAATTCTCTTTTGTTATTTTAGATTTTTCCAAGTCATAATTTTATTTTTCTAGCTTTATTTCCTATTTTCTTGTAATTTAGGTTATTATTAAATAGTTAAAAATAGTTTTTAATTAATAATAATTAATTTAATAATTATAAAAATAATTTCCTTTTTCTATAAATTTTCTTTTATCATTAGGTTTGTAAAAATGTCATTTTCATATTTTTAGGTCTTTTATTTCTTAGATCTCACTTTTTATTTTGTACGTTTACGTAAGTTTTATTTAAACGTAAGTTTTAAGTTTTAAACGTACATCATTTTAAATATAGTGATAGCGTTTATTTAATATTTTTTATCTTTTTAAAGTTCCTTTTATTTGCATTTAAGCCCTTGTAGTTTATGTCCTTCTTCTGTAGTTATAATAATTCTCAAATCTCTTTTCCCGTTCAAAACTCTCGATCACTACACGTTTGACTATTCTCGCACAGCTCGTTGGGACTTAACGACTGGGAAACACTATACTCTCCTGATCTTCATTGCATTCGTGCTTAAGCTGTTTTAAGTTTCTTACGGTCGGCCATTCACAAGTGGCAGGCTTGAGTGAGATAACTTGACGGTTTTGCGCGACCAAATTTTAGGCTGCCGGGAGCAGTGCTAATAGTCTTACGTTTAGCAGATTAGTGATTTGAATATTCACTCCTTGTTTATACCATCTATATATTTATATCTTCTTATAAAAATTAAAAACCCAAAAAGATTTTCATCCTTTGTTTTTGCAAAATGTTTATCCAAAAACCCAAAAATATTCATCTTTACCCTCTTACCCTCTTTGATTCTTTATCTCTTCACCCTCTATCCATTTGATTCTAAACTTCTATTCTCATGGAATCTCTCGAAAAGTGCGACAATTCGGGACGAAGTGAAAAGCTTCAGACTTTATCACAAATGTCAAGAATTCGTGTTGTTCGTAATGATCCATTAATTCTGCGTAGGGAAATAGAACGAGAAACCGGGGTGACAAAGGACCAGGTGCTTCCCTCTAATAATGGAAGTGCTAAATATGTCCAACCTACGGTTATCCAAAGATCTAATCCTTCAATTGCTCCTAAGCCGTCTAGAATTGATTCTAAACTTTCACGGTTTACGGTTAAAAGCAAACATGCAGAATTCAGACCGGTGACTAGCAAGAATGACTTGCTTAATCTTCACGTTTCTCGAGAACCGAACCAGAGACCATAACGGAAGTGGTGGAAATTGCTAGCTCTCAGAGCACACCACTTGTCCCATCTTCGGATTTTTCAAAATGTTCTTCGAGACTTGATAGTCATTCTGATCACCATGTTGGTTTTGTTGATTCTTTGAATAAACCGATTCCTTCTCATAACTCTCAAATGCAATCGTTTATTCCTTGTGTCGGTTGTGGTGAGCCTCTTTTGGTTCACCTGTCGTTGGTATGCGTGTGTACAGTGTGGTAATGACATTCGGAACGGGAGTTGTTTGTCTTGTGGTTCGAGGAATTCATTTGATTATGATCCTAATAAGAACTCATTTAACGACCCCTCAAACTTTTCCAATTACCCACCACACCCGACTCATCCTCATATAATCAACATAACTCGTGAATTTTGTGGAGGTCCTCACCAAGGATTTGAGTGTCAATCCGGAAATACGTTTGTCTACGAACGTTTCGGTAACACTCAGGACTTTGGAAATGACCAAATTCCATATTATTCACATGACCACCACAACAATCATTTTGTTGTGAGAACTGTGGAGGTCCCCATTTCAGCTCCGATTGTCAAACAGGGAATCCATTTCCTTGTAACAATTACGACTATCCATATCACGACCAACCTCCACAGTGCCAAAAGACTCAAACTCCTCAACAAACCCAACAAGACACTTATCTAGAGCTTCTGGAATTATTGAAAAGAGGTGAGGAGTTCAATAAGACTGCATTTCATAATGTTCCCAGTTTTTCTTGTGTATATTGTGGGGTCCTCATGATGATTATCAATGTCAACCTTCCGGTTTTGACAAATCTCCACTCCCACAATGTCCCGTCATTATTCACATGAGAAATCCATGGAAGAATTGCTAGCTGAAGAAGCAGGTGCTAAAATAAATTCCCAAATTGCCTTTGAAAAGCTATTAAGGAATCAATTGCAAAAGAAAAGCAGCCGGATCTAGTTCTCAATTTCGTTTTATTCCTGATGACAGTGATGATGAGGATACACTTGAAGACTCATCAAATTCATCAATTGATATCCCAGCAGTTGAGATTCATTCTCAAACAACTGCTATCACACCCGAAGCTCCCACTCACTCTCGAACATGGGGATAAGCTTCTTGACACTGTTCTGAAAAGGAATCGGACGAATTCATAAAGTCTAGTGTTGAGAACCTTGTCCCAATCCCAAGAGAGTCACAGGGAATTCTTGATCATGTGTGTGATATCCCTCCTCCTCTTGTCTTCCAAAGTAATCATGTTGAGATGTGCTCCGATTCTATTGATGACGATTCGTTATCTTGTGGAGACATCCGTTATATGGAAGAATTACCTTCTGAGCTTGTTAGCTTAGAAGAAGAGAATGATGAAGTTACTGACGCTGAAATCAAAGATGAAGCACTTCGTGCAACATTCTTGAATGTCGGTCTTCTCATTTCTAAAATCGAGGCTTTCAATGAAAAACCTATTTCATCTTCTATCCCCATTAAGGATAGTGACATTCTTTCCGATGATTCTATTCCGGAAATGGAAGCCTTCTTTTGATAATATGGGAGAGAAGATTAGTGGCAGTACCACTTTTCATTCTCATAATTCTCTCCCCGATTATGAATCATTTACATTGGATGAGTTCACCAGTGAACCCACTGATACCAATTTTGAATATGATTCATTTACCTTCGAGGAGTTCTCCGGTGAACTTACTCATATCATATCTCCGCCGGAGTATGATAATTTCTACTTTGATCTAGACACACCCATAATATGTCTTGATCAAATGAGCTTAACTGAGGAGATTCATGCAACTATGGATTCTCCTATTGAGGATGAAGAGTTAGTCATAATTTGTATCATGATTTTCTTTCTTTTCTTCATATATTCTGTCACTTCTCCTGTTCTTCACTCCTTCGGGAATGAAGACATTATCTTTGACCCCGGCATTTCCATGCACCATTTGTGAGCCGGGTCTGTCTGTCTGTATCTCATCGGTGTGGAACTTTCACGTACTTCAATGTTTATCCAAACATCTTGAATGAAAGTCCGATGGAGATTGTTTCTTCTACTTACTTCCCCATGAACAAATTAATTCGGGGTCGAGTCAAGCTAGTGACTCGGGAATCAAAAACATTAGCATGCACCACATGGGTTTTCACCCGTGTGTACCACCCTAGTGTGGGGGAGATACCCCACATGTTGTATATAGATCTAAAAAATGAATGAAAATTGTAAATATTAAAAAAGAGAATAATTGTTGTGTTTCTACACTTGGCTAAGAATGTTATCTTTTTACGTTCTAAGTTTCGGCATAACAGCCGGTACTTTGAATATTGAGGACAATATTCTTTTCTAAGTGTGGGGAAATTACGAATTTTGATCATAAATGTACCCTTTTAGTCCCTTTTTCCCCAAAATGGCCAAATTTTAAAAAAAAAATTTTAGTGGAAGTACTATGTACTAAACACAACAAATGGTAATCAGTCCACCATGTCTAACCCACATAAGGATTGGCTAATCCAGGAGCAAATGGCTCTTGGTAAAGATATCTCAAATCCGTTGACGGCTTACAATTTGCCCAAAATTGTATGGTATTCAACACACCATATCTTTAATTAGTGAAGAGTTGGCTAGCCCGCAAGTTTATGGCTTGTGGTAAAGGCAGTGGAAAAACCATAATTGGTAATCAGCTCACCAAAGATAATATTGATAATTTATCTAAGAGTTGGCTAGTCCAGAGCAAACGGCTTTTGGTAAAGACAAATCAAATCCGTTGGAAGCTGGTGGTTTGCTCAAAATCACTTGGTTATCGGTGTACCAAGGTTCTTACTTGAACTAAAACATTTGGCTACTCCAGAAGTAATGGCTTTTGGTAAAGAGATGAAATCCATTAATTTTTCTTAAAACATTGCTAGGGACTAGCAATATCTTAGTGTGGGGGATTGATGAGTGTCTAAATACTCATAATTTTTGTACAAATTTGCAAAACATCTGAAAACACTCCGAAATGCATCAAAATGATAAAAATATCACAAATAAGTGTTTTATGTGTTTTAAATGCAAAAATATCAAAATCTGGTGAAAACGTATAAAGTTTGCATAATTGGCAGTTTTAGTCCCCCAAGTTTTAAAAGTTGTCAAAAACAATCCCTGGTAAATCTAAATAAAGAAAAATGTTATTCAAGGTCCCTGAAATATTTTAACTTGTCAAAAATGGTCCTTGAATAAATCTTTTGTTAAATGGCAGATAAGGTCCCTGAACTTTCAATATTGTCAAGTTTGGTCCCTGGAATTTTGAAAATGTCAAAAAAAGGTACTTGTACTATTGAAACTTGTCAAAAGTGACCCTTGTGTTAACAAGTTTGGAAAATTACAGGTTTGGTCCCTCTAATTTGGCAGATTTGCAATGTTAGTCCTTGTCATTATTATCCAAACCTTGTCAAAACTGTTTTGAACCCTGACACTTATACCCTTTGACCCCTGTCACCTCCCATTTTGGACCCCCAGGTCAAACCAAGTTAAACTCTCTCCCCTTCCCTCCACCTCCTGCTTTCTTCCCCACCACTTGCCTGCAAATCCTCTGCAACACTCACCTTTTCCACCACCCTTATCCCTGCACCTTATCTCCTCAAAACCTCACCCACATCACCATTACACCTAGCCACCCCCCCCCCTACCTGCAAATTCAGAGCCAGAAGTCAAATACCCTCTTTCCCGCCAAAATCACAAAAGGGCCTAGACTGAGCAAAACTCACCCATTGGCTCTCAAATGAGGTGGGAAGTGATCAGAGGACACGTGGAAAGATATTTGAAGTATAAAAAGAGGAAAAGAAGGAAGACTGAAGAGTAGTTAGTTTTTTAATAAAAAATGTATGTCGTTTTTTTTTAGAAATGTCTTAGCTTAAACTTTAAAGTGTAATTTTTTAGTTCCTATGTACTGAATTTAAGTTAATGAAGTGTTTGTATTCAAATCTAAGGTCTAATTCAAAGTTTTATTTAAGTTTCATAATCTCATGCTCACTGTTGAAAAATCCATTTTCAAAGTCTTATACTCAAATCTTTAACAGGTTATTTTTAATCTCAAATAAGCTTAGTTAAGCTAATTTTAGCTTTTGATAAGCACAAAAATCAGTTTTAAGCAATTTTCATGAAAAGTCAACAAAAGTCAAACTTGGTGCAATTGGTCATGGTGATGAATGGGGTTGATGCAGAGGTGATAATGGGTTGGAAATGGAGTAGAAAAGCAGTTATGGGTTTGGTTTAACCTGTATACCAGCTGGACACATGTGAGTGGAAAGCTCAGTTTCATTTTAAGTTCAGTTTGCATAATTATGCTTGTATCTGTATTTATGATTTAGACTAGTTTTAACATGTTTATATAGTTGTATTTAGGTAATGTAAACTCAGCTTGATCATTGGTACAAGCTGGATCAGTAGTTAACTCAATTTTATTTACTTATCAATGGTTTAAAGTGGTGTTTGGATTGTGCTTGTATCGTGTTCATGCTTATTCAGTGTTTAAAGTTTGTTGATTCATGCTTGTTAAGCTTAGTTAGACTCATTTCAGTCACTCATTTGTGCACAAGATTTGCCAAAGTCAAAATTGCTTATTAACTGTCTCACTTTCTCAACTGTTGTGATTTTTGCCAAATCCAAATCTTGTTTCATGTTCAAAATCCATAGAGTTAGGTTGCAGTGGCCTTATTTCATCACTTAACTTCTATATCAGTCCTTAAATCAAGATCAAAGCTCAAGAAAGTCAACTTTTCAATTTTTGTCAAAAAGTCAAATATTGAAATACTCAGTTTTGGCCAAGATAGAAGGATTTTTATTGAACTCAGTTCTGAGTCATGTTCTATGAAACTTGTGGTTTTGAAAAGCCCTACTGGTCTAGTTCATTATTGTGATTTTTATGTATTTTTGTGAATTTTCTTAAGCCCTCAAATAAGCTCATCAAGCAGGGCTTAGATGCCCTGCTCACAAGCTCAGTCAGAGATGAGCTTTTATCCAATTTGTGCAGCCTTTGCACATTGCTCAGTTGAGCTCAACTAGGTCTCATCTTTAGCTTATGGTTAGCCACCCAGGTCCTCTTGAGGTTCCAATTTGTGGTTTTCAAATTCAGCTTATTGTGTGGCTTATTGCTTGGTTTAAAGTTGGCCTCGCATTCTTGTTTTTAGCACAAAAGCTCAAACCATCAAATCTTGGTATCTTGTAATTCAGAGGCTTAGGCTTGTGAATACTTGTTGATTTTGGTCACTTTTAGCTTATTGCAGCTGTTGTTTCAGTTTGGTGCCCATTTGGACCATCTTAGCTTATTTGGAGTGCTTAATATTAAGCACTTACATAGCAATTTCATATTCCTCTACATAACCCCATGTTTTTCCATTTTTCCTAGCTTCCTAATATTATTTTAGTCTTTTCCTGAAATTTTCAGATTTTTCCTAGCTTGTTTGCTATTTTTCTTAATTTTAATTAGTTTTTTAAGCATTTTTAATTAGTTTTAAATACCAAAAATTAAGAAAAGTTTCAAAAAAAATAATTTTTCATTTTTATTAAGTTAAGATAAATATAAAAAGACAAAAAAATGTTTTTTCCAAATTTTTCTTAGTTAAATTTGTATTTTTAAATAATTTAATTAGTTTTAAATAGTTTTTAATTCCTAAAAAATAGAAAAATAATCAGAAAAATATAAAAATAGTTTTGAAATTCTCTTTTGTTATTTTAGATTTTTCCAAGTCATAATTTTATTTTTCTAGCTTTATTTCCTATTTTCTTGTAATTTAGGTTATTATTAAATAGTTAAAAATAGTTTTTAATTAATAATAATTAATTTAATAATTATAAAAATAATTTTATTTTTCTATAAATTTTCTTTTATCATTAGGTTTGTAAAAATGTCATTTTCATATTTTTAGGTCTTTTATTTCTTAGATCTCACTTTTTATTTTGTACGTTTACGTAAGTTTTATTTAAACGTAAGTTTTAAGTTTTAAACGTACATCATTTTAAATATAGTGATAGTGTTTATTTAATATTTTTTATCTTTTTAAAGTTCCTTTTATTTGCATTTAAGCCCTTGTAGTTTATGTCCTTCTTCTGTAGTTATAATAATTCTCAAATCTCTTTTCCCGTTCAAAACTCTCGATCACTACACGTTTGGCTATTCTCGCACAGCTCGTTGGGACTTAACGACCCGGGGAAACACTATACTCTCCTGATCTTCATTGCATTCGTGTTTAAACTGTTTTAAGTTTCTTACGGTCGGCCATTCACAAGTGGCAGGCTTGAGTGAGAAAACTTGACGGTTTTGCGCGGACCAATCATTGAGCTTCATAGTTTCAATATCTGGTTTATTTTCCCAGACAGTAATATTGGTATGAAACTCTGAAGGCAAACTTCTTAGAAACTTTTAATTGAGGTCTTCCTTTTCTACCCCAATGCCAAACACATTCAGTTGTGTAACAATCTTCTGAAGTTTGGTGAAGATGCTATCAAGTGAGTCATTGCTTGAAGCAGAGAAGTTTTCATAACTTTGCTTGAACAATGTCTTTTGTGTCTTCTTTGTAGCATCATTACCACCAAACACTGAGCAAATCTCTTCAAAAAGTTCTTTAGCTGTCTTGAACTTGCTGAATGCTATGATCTGGTCTCTAGGAAGAGTCATCAGCAACAAACTTCTAGCCTTTAGATCATTCTTCTTCAGTGCTTTTTCAATATTAGTCTCAGGCACAAAAACTGTCACAACATTTGTGTCACCAACCTTCTGAGTACTAGTCACAGGCTTGAAAGAATCACCAGTTAAGATGATCTCCCATAGAGCATAGTCTTGAATGAGAAAGTATTGCTCAATCATTATCCTCCACATCTCAAACTCATTAAGTTTGAGCTTAGGAAGTCTTGGAGTAGAAGCGTTGGACTGGTTGTTTTCCATCTCCATTGAGTGAGTAGGTTAAGCGTATTCCTTGGATCTTCTAAAACAAAATATCAGAACCTTCGCTCTGATACCACTTGATGGATCTTGACACACACCTTGTGTTAGTGATATTTTGTATTATATTAATAAGCACGCGGAATTTACTTAGTAATACTTAGAAGACAGATTATATGATGTATTGTAAGTGAACACAGATTAAACACAAAACTAAGCTCCAATATTATTAATGAATAATACGAGTGATCTTGCTTATCACTAGGGTTACACCTTGAAGCTTATGTGAATGATACGTATGTAAGTAAGTACCTAAGACAATGACCTAGGACCTCCTTTTATAATACAAGGAGTCCTTTACAAGAAAAGTATAAAGCTAACAATATAGAATATACACAAGATCTTTTCTATACTTATCTAAACATGTTTTCCTAAAAATTATCTAATAGCAGTGGTAATAATGTGCCAGCAGTGGTAATACGTTTCCACTGCTAGTGCAATACTTAGCAGTGTCTTCCACAGCTATCAGTGGTAACAGATTATTCCCAACAAATATTAATTCTCCGGAAACCACGAAATTCAAAGGATCTAAAGGGCCTTTTCCATGTTGCAGCTTTCTTCTCGGCACATCCCAAACCAGTTGGTTTTAGGTGACCGGGCTTTTGACACCTCACGGAGAATAGTACCGGAATCAGCGAGAACTTGATTCCAAAGATTTACGAAGCTACCGTTAAGTTAATACTAAACCTAAATGGATAGCAACCTACGATGATTTAAAGATTCGAGATTCAAAGGTAAGATCACTCCATGTAGCGACTTTCTTCTTAACTTATCCTTTTAAGGATACTATGTTTTCACCCTCGAGAATAGTATCGGAGCTTTCGGGATCTTTGAAGTCAAGAATTTTCAAATTACCGTGAAACTTTTAGACAACTTTGACGAATACTATTTCAACTTCCGATTTAAAGTTGAGAAAAAGCTAGTTTCTCACATTTATGCATAAGCAACATAAATATTTTATTCAAGCAACACATATTTTTCATTTTTCATTTTCCAATTTTTTTCATTTTTCTCACTTTTTTCATTTTTTTTCCATTCACTTCGACTTCAAACTTGCAATTTTACTTTTGCAACATTCAAGCAACATTACTCACTTTCATTTTGTATTATTATTCCGATTTTTAAGAAAGTATGCTTTCCCACAAATCTAAATAAAAAATTGAACTTGGACTCTAAATCAATTTTTCTTAATTTTTTTTTTAAATGTAACAAGACTATTTAAATGTTCAAAAGTTTGAAAAGAAGCATGTATTTAGTCCGGTAAGTTATCTTCTGGGAGAAAAGGCCATAGATTACTTATATAGGCTTTAAAGAGAACCAACTACTCCACGCTTAGCATTTTCATTTGCACAATTCGTAAAAACTTAGCCTAAATGTTAAGAGAGCAGCTAGATCAACACTCTAGCAAAGTCGGGATTCCCCTTGTTCTAGCCTAATCAAGACTAAACTTATCATTAACATCGAAGCATTAATGCATTATTTTATGTGCAAAGCACTTCTTTTTCATGCAAATACTTAACTTAAGACGATATTTTTTTTTAATTTTGGTCAAAACTGGGGTGCTAGGGTACTATTAGGTACAAATGTGATCAAAATTCGCTAGAATTCCTAAATTGATATCGGCCTTTTTAGGTGTCAAATAATCAAATAGTATAGTAAAATATCAAATATACGTGATACGCGTGCATCAACGAATCAATCCTTTAGGAAAAAGGTCAATACGTAAAACCCGCAAATATACGATAAATGTTACCGGGCAAGTGATTACCCGGGTCGTGTCCCAACAAGGTGTAAATCGAGGATTTTGTTTGAGGTTTGTTATTAAAATGCTTAAATGATCGGGATTTTACGTTTTTGTTTTGGTTTTCTAAGTTTCGATGAACGGGAAAGCAAATAAGGAAATTAAACTAAGCAAATTACTAAATTAACAATTACTAAACATTTAAAATGAGGAAACAATGCTAAATGAAGTCCTAATGCACTAAAACTAAAAAACGGGCAAAACCGGGAACGTCCCAAGCCCTTAAAATCAAAATTTTGCAATTTAAAGCCTACAGGTGCCAAAATATTTTTCCTACGTCCTAAATGACTAAAAATGATTTTAGAGAAAAGTCGGGTATTTTTTTGACATTTAAATATTTTTTTATGAATTAAAATCTAATTTACACTAACTAAATTATAAAAAAAAATACTAAATGATATTGGAAAAATCTAAGAATTTTATTAAAAATACTTAAGCTAATGAAGACCCTAGGAAAATATTAAAAAGGTGACAACTAATGTGAATAAGCTAGGAAAAAGCTTCTAAAAGCTGAATAAGCTAAACTGCCAAACGACCTTAATAAATTAATAATGTAAACTATGAACGAGACAAGTCCCAAGGGCAGTTGGTAAGCGGTGTTGGTGTTGTATTCTTGAAAGGGGAGAGGTCCAGGTTCGAGCCTAGCTCACCCAGGACCTTCCCTTTTTTTCTTTTTGGACTTGTAAAATAAGTTGCAAATAAGATTTTTTTGAAAAGCAAATATTTTTTTTAAGCTTAAATAAGCTGTGAAACAACTTATAAAGCAACAGAAGCGTTTAAGGATTGTTTGGGTTTACTTGGCTACTAAAGGACTTTAAAACTACAAAAAGCTTTCAATAAGCTAACAAATGGCTAAAGCTAATCTAACAATCCTAAAAGCACTAAGGGGACCTAAAATAAGCAAAGCAAGATAAGTTAAATAAGCAATGTAGACTGTTAATGAACAAGACAGTCTATGGGGTGTTTCAAGCTTAAAAATTAGCTACCAAATAAGCTCTAAAGACTAACTAAAGCTTAAAAAGATGAAATTCATATATCAAGGAACTCAAAAACCAATTTGGAGCAGATTTAAAGCTTTAAACAAGCTTTTAAATGGCTGATGAAAATGGTACAGTGGGACATATATGGTTCTGTGACAGATTACAAAGGACTGAGGTGTAATATTTGAAGTCAAATTTAGCTAAGCAAAAGCTATCCTACTTGAATACAAACTAAAAACAGATGAAGAGTGACTAATAAAGAACATATAAAACCATTGTTTGAAAAGTTTGGAGTTGAGATGAGCTTTTGACAAGCTCATGAACAGCTACAGTTGCTGCTGTTTTGCTGCAAGTTGTGACAGATTTCAATGACTTAAAAGCTTTTTAGAACTTGACTAAAGCATGTCTTACTTAACCAAACTTGAAAGTTATATGTTTACAACACACTTTGAACCAAAAACAACAACTTTTGATGAATTTTTAAAGATATTTAAGTACTCACTGTTAAGACCTTTTTAAAACTTGAAATTTGAAAAACTTTTCTAAAACTTTAAAACTACTTTGGACTTAATTTAAGTTAAAACAAAGCTAATTTGAAATTCAACATAGGAAAAAACTGATTTTGGACATGGTTTGAGTATTAACTCAAACACCCCTTTAAAATGGAAAATTGCTTTAAAACAGTTTTTAAGCTAAAACCTTGAAAACTTAATTTACTAACTTAAGATGACTTATAAAAGCAGTTTTGATGACAAAATAAGCACTCATAATGGCTTTTTGGACAGATTCAAAGTCAAATAAGCACAAATTAGATTTAATTCATGAACTAAGCTATCAAATTACTAAAATTAACTATCATAAGCATAATGAGTAGAAATAAGTACTAAAATAAGCTGTTGAAATATAATAAGCACTTGTTGAAAAACTAAACTTACAAAAGATTTTGCACAAAACAAGGCCAAATATGCTCGAGGAGCTACTCAACATGCTCTAGCTTGTTATAAACAAGATAGTGAAAGCCATGGTCCTTCCTTTTTTGACCATCATCCAATATTTCTGTTTTTGGTGTGATTTTTTATTTTATTTTATTTATTTAATTTTTTATTTTTTAGTTTGAAACTGGAAAACCTTTTGAGAATTTAAATAAATGATAAATAATACTCAAATAAGCTATTAATGAGCTTATTGAGTATAAGTTATAACAATTAAGCTCATAAGAGCTTTTTCACAAATTTTGCAATAAAGTAAAACTATGAACGAATTTAACTTAAAAAAACTTTTATTAACTTAAAAAGGGAGTACAATGCTGGAAACTTAAGAACTTGAAACTAAAACTAAAAAAATGACTAAGTCTAACTTAACTAAAAAACTGCCTCCAAGGCTACAAGATATGATCCTATTTATACTAGATAAATTAGGGTTTCCTACTCCTTCTTGTGCTTGTTCTGTGAGGAGAATCAGCAATGTGTCCTCTTTGTGCTTCTTTAAGTCCATCTCAGCCATCAATTTAGCTTGGGCACCAATCAAAGAAATCTGAGCCCTTGATCTTTTGTCTTCATCTCTTGAGCAAATGGGGTTTAGGGGGATCGCCAAGGTGGCAAATCACCCATGTGATGCGGGGTTTAGCTTGGGGTTTTTGTTATCAATGAAGGAAAGGGACAGGAAGATGAACAGTACCTTTTTTTTGCGCCAAGGGGTTTTAAGGGTGCTTATGGGTTTTGATTTGGTTGGGTTCATTTGTATTTGACAAAGGGTCAAAGGGTGTGGCCAAGGTCATGAGTGGTTGGCCTAGGGGGAGTATTATAAGTCAAGGGAGGTCAAAGTGTATAGTGACCTGGGAGGTAATTATGTGTGTGGGGTGGGGGGAATTGGGGTTTGAGGGGTAAATGGGATTATAGTAAATTTGGGCTTGGTCTTATATTTATATCCGGATTTGGATTTGGACTATAAATTTGCAATTGATAAATGGGCTAATGAGGGACTAATAACTATGGGTTAACTCATAAAATTTGATGACGGCTTCAGATTCATTTTTTCGTGCTCATTCCAAAAATGCATCACGGGGTTTACTTTGACTTCGTCTTCACTAGTTTAAATTCACAAAAGTTGTTGAGTCGATCCGGAAATGTTTGTTTTTGCTCCGTTTTCAATCATTTGTACCTAAAACACATAAAAACCCAATCCAAGAATATTTGCAATATAATTTGACATATTTGGGTGTTTTTAGACATTTTGCCGGGTTTTACGGGCTTAAAATGATGAGTAAAAGGCCAAAGTGTATACGGATCGAGTACTACTATTTTGATATTTTATAGTGACTTGAGTTCAATTTGCAATAATTTATTATATAAATATTACAGTAATAAATATATTTAAAATGAGTAAGAAATATAATATGTTACTATTGTATCAATCTAACAAAAAATATACATACAATAGCTTCCATTATCATTACTAATATTTCATTATAAAATGAACATGTAAGTTACTTAGATATAAACATCTTTTGTCTACAAAATCATGCGCACTAGTGTCCTATGAGCTTCTTCCTTGCATTGCATCATGACCCGTCGTTAACATTACTTATACCAGCACCACTGCACCAAGCTTCTCGATCTTTAGCTCCAATCACTCAACCGTTTTAATCTCACCTTCAAGTCATTTGAGCTACAAATACAAAAAACAAAATAACTAAAGCACATGTAAGTCACATCTTCCAGTTGTAGTTGTTGATAATAAAAAATAACTTGCAATGTGAGTGTGAGAGAGTGAGGAAACACTAACTGTGAGTTGTATTGAAGGAAGAAGAAATGATGAAAATGACATTGAGAAAGAATTATAGAATGATAATAATAATAAAGTAAAAGTTCATAAAAATTACTTATAATTAAACATGATTGATACTTGTTAGTGCACCTGCATATATGAATCTGCGTGAGTGGAACAAACTTGAACAAGCATAAGACAAAGAAAATCAAATTATACGCTCGTATTATATGTAAACATCTGTACGAAAGTATAGACAACACAAGATGAACAATAAAACCTTTATTCAGATCTAAGCTGCAATAGTCAGCTTAGATTAAGTTTACAATAGTATCCAAATATTACAAGATTAGATTAATGTCAACGAGACAATAATCATGTAAATGTAAAGACAAGACAAGATCAGTGAAATGATCAGAAAGAAGAGAGGAGAGTGATACCAAAGACTGCACACACAAGTGTATGTAACCCTAGATTAAGGGATTTATTAAATAGGAGATTAAGTTTCACTAAGACCCCTCTAACGGCTATAATTGACTCATCAGCAGAAACGATGAAAGCTTCAGCAGAAATGAACATCTTGGAACTTTAAATCTTTTATCCTTTGTCCAAGTTTAACCCCTGTAATTAATCCTGCAATGAACCATAACTAGAAAGCCATTAGCAATTGATAGAATGATATGTTTGCCACAGATTATCACCCCAAAATTTAACATTCCCCCTTAATCTGATGAGCAAACATATCAAACAATATCAATTTTTCACACAAAAATTTATGCTGATAGACAGGGAGGTTCTTTGTGAGTATGTCTGCAGTTTGGTTTGAAGAGCCAATCTTTTTAGCATTTATAACACCTCTAGCAATTTTTTCCCTGATGAAGTGAACATCAATTTCAAAGTGTTTTAATCTTTCATGGAAAAACAGGTTGACAAGCAAGTTGTAAAGCAGATTTGTTGTCACAGAAAAGATTGACAGGAAGATTGATATCAACTTTTAGATCTTTTAGGATTTTCTGAATCCAAATGATTTCACAGGCAGCAGTAGACATAGATCTATACTCGCTTCGTGGAAGATTTTGAAAGAGTGTTTTGTTTTTTACTTTTCCATGAGATTAAACACTCATTGAAGAAAACACAATAACCTGTGACAGATTTTCTGATTTTCTTGCATTTGGCCCAATCAGCATCACTATATCCTTCCAGATGATTTTCAGAGTTGCTGAAATTGTACCTTAGACCTTCTCCTGGAGCTCCTTTTAGATATCTCAGAACATTGAGGGCACATTCAAGATGAGATTTTAAGGGAGAATGCATATATTGTGCCAGACAATGAACTGAGTATGAGATGTCTGGTCTTGTATGGGTGAGATAGATAAGTTTCCCAAGTAACTTCGATAACCATGATGTTGACAAGCAAGGGGTCATCAGCAGTGGGAATGTATGGAAGCACAGAGTTGGGTTCCATAGGAGTGGACACAGGTTTGCACCCAAGAAGACCAAATTCTTTGAGGAGTTCAAGACAGTATTTTCTTTGAGAAAGACAAATGTCATTCCCAGTTTTTAAAACCTCAATGCCAAATATTTTAGATTTCCCAAGTCTTTGATATGAAATTTGGATTTCAGAAACTCTTTAAAAAGATTTATCTCATCAATACAGTTTCCAGTAAGAACAATATCATCCACATAAACAAGCAGAGCAATAAACTTGTTATTCTCTGTTTTGGTGAACAAGGAGTGATCATTAACAGATTGAACAAAGTTATTTTCTTTTAAAACACTGACAAGTTTTTCATTCCATTTCCTGGGAGCTTGTTTTAGGCCATATAGAGACTTGACAAGTTTAAAAACTTTATTTTTATTGTTCTCATTACAGAACCCCTTGGGGATGGTCATATAGATATCCTCATCAAGATCTCCATACAAGAAAGCATTGTTAACATCAAGTTGAAAGAGAGGCCATTTGTTTTTACAGCTAAGGCAATAAGACATCTAACAGTAGACATTTTCACAACAAGGGAAAAAGTTTCATCATAGTCTATTCCTTCCCTTTGGTTATAGCCTTTAACAACTAATCTAGCCTTCTATCTATCAACTTCACCATTGGCTTTATATTTGATTTTAAAGATCCATTTGTACCCAATAGGAGTTCTATTAAGAGGTAGATCGGGCTTATATCCCAAGCATGGTTTTCATTTAAGGCCTCAATTTCAGAATTCATAGCATCAACCCAATTACTATCAAGGATAGCTTCTTCATAACAGGTAGGTTCAATACTTTTATTTAGACTAGATGCAAAGCAAGTAATTATCTTTGTTAAGATTAGAGTAATTAACAACCTTTTCAACACCATATTTGACTTTTCCTTCTATAATAAAGTCGCTAAGATTACTGGGCAACTTAGAGACTCTGGTTGACCTTCTAGCAGTAGTGGCTGGCAAGCCTCTTTCTTGTTCAGTAGAAACAGGTGTAGTATCGCAGAATCGAAGATGCATTAGCAGGATGTGATTCATATGATATGGTGCCCTCCGGGTGTGTATTATCATCTATAGATGTTGCAACCGGTTCGTCAATCCTAGTAGGATGACTTACCACTGTGCCATCATCATTGGATGTCACTCTCCCTTCATCATTGGGACTTATTTGTGAGTCAAATAAATTTTTGTGATTTAAATCTTTTGGTACAAAAGTTTCAACAAAAGGTTTTGACAAAGTATTTTTCATTTTGAAGGGAAAAACAGTTTCATAAAATTTGACATCTCTGGAGTAAAAAATATTTTTTGTTTCTAGGCTCAAGAGTTTATAGCCTTTCTTCTCATTTGAGTAACCAATAAGGACACTTTTTTCCGACCTACTACCAAATTTATCAGAGATGTTGAGAATGGTGGCATAGCATAAGCAACCAAAGACTCTAAGGAGAGAGAGTGAAGGGTCATGCCCATACACAAGGAAGAAGGGGGACTTGCCAGACAGAGCTGAAGAGGGTAACCTGTTTATGACATAGGCAGCAGTTAGAACACATTCAGACCAAAGATTTAGAGGTAATTCCCCCTGAAACATAAGGGATCTAGCTAAATTAAGGAGATGCCTATGTTTCCTTTCTGCAATACCATTTTGTTGTGGTGTATAAACACAAGAGGTTTGATGTAAAATTCCTTTTTCATGGAAAAAATGTTGAAGTTTATTATTGACAAATTCTGTCCCATTATCACTTCTAAAAATCTTGACATTGTGTTCAAATTGATTTGATAGCATATGAGTAAAGTTAACAATGGAAACATAAACATCATCCTTCCCCTTAAGCATATAAACCCACACTGCCTTGGAATAGTCATCAACAACTGTTAAAAAATATTTGTAACCATCTCTGCTAGTGACTTTATATGGTCCCCATACATCAAGATGGACAAGTTGACCAATTTTAGTTGATTTATGTTCACTTAGAGGGAATGGTTCTCTGGTTTGTTTAGCTTTATTACAAGTATAACAGAGATGATCAGTTTGGATGTACTATCAAATTTAAGAGTGGGTTTAAGTATGTGTAGGACTTGGTCGAGGATGACCAAGTCTTTGATGCCAAAGATTTTTAGAAACATGACAAACAGATATGCAGTTTTTTGAAATAAACTTACATGTAGAATCAATATCAAACAAATACAACCCATTGTATTGTTTACCAATCCCCACAATCCTTTTTTGATGTAAATCCTGTATATAGCAATTAGATTCATTAAACCCAACAAACGTCTTATTGTCTCTAGCAATTTTATGAACAGACAGCAAGACTAACATTGTACTCAGGAACAACAAGTACATCAAAAAGAGTTAGGTCGTTATTGACCTTTAAATCACCAATTTTAGTAATTAAGGCCTGAGTACCGTTGGGATGTCCAACAGTTAAGCCAAGATTTGAAATGTTAACAACATTGATTAAAAAATTTTCGGACACGTCATGTGTGATTTGCACCGAATCAACAATCCAACCAAGACTGATGTTTTCAGATAGAGTTTTTGTGTTGTTGTTAAAAAATTTATTAAAGTTTACATTAAACTTGACACTGCCATTAAAGAAGGTTCCTGAAAAAATTTTACCTGCCAAGTTGGCATTAGCAGATGACACATTGTTGTCATTGAGAAGAATCATAAGTCTGGAGAGCTGTTCATTAGACAAGGAAACAGGAGAGTTGCTTGCACTATTATCAGTGACATGATTAGTTTCAGTAGAAACATTGTTACTGCTGAAAGGTTTACCATTAAAATTCCTTTTAACATATCCAGCAGGATAACCAACAAGATCATAACATCTATCAACAGTGTGACCGAGGTTTTTGCAATTAGTACATTTGAGATTCATGTTTGGTCCTCTGCTATTTGAGTTGTTACCATTATTAAAACCAGAACCTTTGTTGTTAAAGCCTTTTTTGTTATCAAAAATTTCCCACCATCGACGTTTTTGCAGCAAAGGCTGTAGCATTGGGTTTAGCAGAGCTATTCCCAGATGAAACATTTTTGTGAGATTCTTCTCCAGAGACAACAGAAAAGCAGTTTGACATTAGGTAAAGGATCTCTGGTTAAAATATTGCTTCTGATGGGGACATAGGAGTCATCAAGACCCATAAGAAATTGCATTAACTTGATTAGTTGATTATGTTTTTCAAAATGTTTTGCAGCCTCACAAGTGCAGGGAGGCAAGCTGATCATACAATCAAATTGTTTCCATAAAGAGTTAAGGTTATTATAATAATCAGCAGAGAGGACCCACTTTGACTAAGAGAGTTTATATTTTTATGCAAATTAAAGATAGCTGAACCATCAACCTTATCATAGGTCTCTTTAAGATCATTCCACATTTCATAAGCAGTTTTAGCATATATAGCACCAGCAAATAGTTCAGGGTTGAGAGAATTAAGAATCCAGGTAACCACAACAGAGTTACAAGTATCCCATTGATTAGCAAGACTAGGTTTCGAATCATCTCTTATGCAAGTACCATCAATAAACCCTAACTTATTATGGTTCCTTATAGCAAAAGTCATGGCCATATTCCATATTTTATAATTTTCAGTTCCAGTGAGTTTAATAGAAATAATGGGAGTACCATTGGTATTGTTGGGGTGTAAATACAAAGCATCACCAAAGGATAAGCTTTTCTCAGTGGAAGAACCACCACCACCAATATTATCATCACCAATAGCCATAATGCAAACAATTAAAATAGACAGATATAATAAGACAGACAAGGAATTATAGACAGAGATAATAATAAGAGCAAATAGACAAATAAATGAGACTTTGTATATAAGAAACAACAAGCACCAAGCTTGTGGACTAGGGTAAACCGAGCAGTATTCGTACCACTCAAAGGTGACAGATCAAGATGTTAGTCTACCCGTTTGCATCCACAAAGACTTAAGTCTCTGTATGTTTGAAGAAAGGATAAGACTTAGACTTACAGAGAAATATGCAGCGGAAGAACAAGTCACAATTACCCTAGATTCACTTAGTCAAGGGCTAATTGTAAGCGAAGATAACCATGATTACGCCAGTGTCAATAACCCCAAACCACCAATTTGTTGCCGACGAGAATCAATGAGCCCTGAAGCTCGATACCATGTACGAAAGTATAGGCAACACAAGATGAACAATAAAACCTTTATTCAGATCTAAGCTGCAATAGTCAGCTTAGATTAAGTTTACAATAGTATCCAAATATTACAAGATCAGATTAATGTCAATGAGACAATAATCATGTAAATGTAAAGACAAGACAAGATCAGTGAAATGATCAGAAAGAAGAGAGGAGAGTGATACAAAAGACTGCACACACAAGTGTATGTAACCCTAGATTAAGGGATTTATTAAATAGGAGATTAAGTTTCACTAAGACCCCTCTAACGGCTATAATTGACTCATCAGCAGAAACGATGAAAGCTTCAGCAGAAATGAACATCTTGGAACTTTAAATCTTTTATCATTTGTCCAAGTTTAACCCCTGTAATTAATCCTGCAATGAACCATAACTAGAAAACCATTAGCAATTGATAGATTATCACCCCAAAATTTAACAACATCACTAAAATAAAATGAGAGAGATCTCTAAAAAAAGGTTGATAAAATATACCTTTCATTTAATGGCTACGATCATATCCTTCAAGCATACATCACCTTCATTTGGTTCCTAAAATATGTGTGACACACTACATCAATGTCATTAACACAAAATCCAAAGCATTTGGATAGAATGATTGACACAACGTAGACTAAAGAGGCAAAGATCAAAGGAAACTAACAAAAGATTAAACATGAGTGACAAGATGGTTGCTTACAATATCATGTAATGGCGAGAAAATAAAGAAATGTGTGAATGGTGTGGGCTCTCCGTCATATCACAACACCACCTGCATCTGCAATTTAAAGAAAGTAAACATGTGAGAAAATTTAAATGCATCATATAAAGAATGAAAGCAAAGGAGAGAGAGGTAGTAAAAATGAGATAAAAATGAGATGTTATGGGAGGTTGATGGGTGGGTGAATGAGTGTTTTATACGCAAAAGAATTTAAAGTATTCAATAGTGATGTCTATGTGTCTTTTTCTCATGTTTTTACAGATGTTTACGTGTCTTTTTTTCATGTCGTTAAAGATGTCTATATGAGAAAATCTTGCTCACCATAGCAGGGTCGTTCACAGTAGCTATATGTTAAGTTTCTCATATACATGTTCTAAGTCGACCCCTGTTCGTTTTAGATGTCTTCAGGCTTCATCTCATCTAGAAGCTGCAGTAAAACTGTTGTAGTTTCTGTGTTGATTATAAGGGCTGTCGATATGAATGTTAGGATAGAGGATACTGAAGGGAGAGTGATGCCTTCACTAAATGGAAGAGTTGATTATAAGGGCTGTCGATATGACAGGGTGTGCGTTTTATTGTAGTGATATTTTCTAGGGTAAAAACTAAAAAGTAGATATAGACATAGACAAATAGAAAATATGAAAGAGTCTCTCAGCTTGCATAGGCATTTGCCTTGTTTGGTTTGGGCCTAAAATTATTGGACAAACCAGTAACCTTGGCTTGAGTTTTCAGGAACTAAAGAGGTGGAATACTTGTTTCAAAACATACAGGGAATTGGAGGTAACATTCTACTGATGTTAAGTCATGGACTGGTTTCTTCAGCCCTTTTTCTATGTGTTGGTGTTCTATATGACCGACATAAGACTCGACTTGTTAGATATTACGGAGGTTTAGTGAGCACCATGCCGAATTTCTCTACCATTTTCTTCTTTTTCACTTTATGAACCTGCCAGCATGCCAAAAGGCTGTTTGGTTCTGCCCTTTTAACAGTTCGTGCTGACGTGTCTCTTTTTCTCAGTTTAAATGTATGTAATCACTTGTGTATAAAAATAAAAATCTAGTTATTGGTGTTTAAAATGTTCTTACACACGTCTTTTGCCCTTTTAACAGTTCGTGTTGACGTGTCTCTTTTTCTCAGTTTAAATGTATGTAATCACTTGTGTATAAAAATAAAAATCTAGTTATTGGTGTTTAAAAAGTTCTTACACACGTCTTTTTAAATATAAATTTCTTAGTCTAAAATAGAAGAGGTAAGCTTATACTTCATAACATAAAAATGGTTTACCTTCAATTTTATCAACTAACTTTTCCCAATTTAGTGGTTAGGTCCTGACTCTTGAGAGGTTTAGTTTTAAAAGTCTGTGTGTCTTAGTCGAACATGGATAAAATGTGTAAACTTTTGTGTAAGAGAGGTGAAATTAGGGACTGGGTCGATAATTTGGGGAAATAATTTCTCCGTTTTATGTATGTTGATAAATCTAACCGTTAACAATAGTTAATAAAAATCTTCAACCGGGTGGTCGACTAATCCAATACTGTTTTTTATAATCCTATAGCTCCTTAAAAGATAAAATGTGGCCAATTATCATGCAGGTTAATTTATCTAACAACAAATTACATGATATTGTTGATGCCTGCTTTGTAACAATATATGAGACACAGGACGAAAGAGCAAATGTTTAAGATAGGTCCGAATGGGTAGATCGCTGATCCACTCTATTTCCTTATGTTTAGAGACATACAACTATATTCGATATAGATAGTCTAATTCTTATATCGTAAAAGAATACAAAGTTAGCAAAGGTTGTTTGCTTTTTGTTTTCTTAGCCTGGTCATTCTTTTTATTTACTTATATAATTATTTTATTGCAAAATTCAGCATATTTTGATAAGAATCATTACTAGATTCAAATGAAAATATACTTGGTGAATGGATAGAAGCCTTAATGATGATATCACAACTACCTTGTATTAACCGTCAACTCTTTTAAGAATTAAAATACACTTAATGGACTTACCCCACGCAAAGAGATATAAACTTAGATGTAAATGTTGCATATGCACATAAATAACTTTGAGCAACACAAACTGTTCTTACAAACTGGGTTATGACTAGTTGACTAGTGACTACCCGTTGGGCCAACAATAGGGAATGATGGAGCGGTCGGTGCCAAAACTGACAGAACGTGTAATAGGCTAGTAGGAACTGAGGCAACGCTGCCACATCCTAGGTTTGGTCATTTAGAGGAATGATCTTTTTTTGGGGTAAAGGGTTTTGTCCCAGTAAATTTATTACTCCAAAACACAGTTAAGTACATAGGATGTGAGTGTCCCACATCTCAGGCCGTTACATAGACAAAACTACATCACAATGAAAAATTAATAAACTACATTTGACTAAAGATAAACAATAAAAAACATCAAAAATAGACCATGATCTTCATATCAACCATCTTCACTCTCATCCTCCACGTTAGTATCCTCACACTCGTCCTCATCATCCGTGTCATCCTCCACATTAGAGGAATGATCTTAAACAGTCGTGAGGAGACGATAAAGAGAATGATATTCAAATGGAGGGTCCGAAGAGGGTTTAAGCCTCCAAATAGGATATGTTTAAGGAATCAAGCGTATGGTTGCGCCGTGAATGATTACCATATATTTTGTCGATTGGAGTCATTGGACAGAAATGGGTCTATGTCCGCTTGAAATGTGATAGCATCCTGTCTGGGGTTGCTCATCTTCATAGGTGGGGTCTATTATATACAAACGTTCTGGTTAATTTTGATTAGCTCACTGATAACCAGATGCTGCATTTTGTGTTGAATCTGTGATTACCAGCCTCTACCCTGATTGGGGTATAAGGGTGCGTGTCGGACTTCTCTTTGTCCTCAAAATGGTAAGATTAGCTCGTATTAAGGAAGTTAAGAAGAATTTAATGGGGATGGAGAGATGGAATGATATGGAAGTTATTAACTTATCGTCGAGCATTATTTCTCTTCTTCTATTATTATATAAGCCTCGCAGGTTTGATCCTCTATGATTACATATAACAATAGCCTGAACTTCGAGTTCTGGAAGATTAGCAAAATGGGACAGTGAAAATAAACTAACAATGCTAGATAATGTGGTATATGTGTGGAAAGCTTGTTTAACTTTAACTTTCACTATATGAAAATAAACTGCACATTGCTATTTTCTTTTATGCTAGACTTATAATAAACCTGAAACACAATTTGGCTAGGCAACTTCTGAGAGGTAGGTTGTCCATCTCAGAACCCTAGAAAACTACTAATAGGCTGGATACATAATTTATCTACATTTTTAGCTCCATGCTAATTTGGTTAATCCCCTACACACGATTCAATGTCTCAAAGTGGAGTATGCATGTACTAAGTAAGGTTCTAGGTGAATCAACTTTACAAATTGAAGTCCCCGGCTAGTGATTTTACACACACTAGTAGATGAGCTAATTATGAATTACCATTAACTATGTGTAGCAAAAGTTACAATTTTTCATTGTAAAATATATGTTTTTGCGTGTGCAGAGTGACTTATTCAACACGACTCTTGACCAATATGTGCGAGGCCTGGGATAGTTAAGGTATTTCTTCTGGAGGCTCAATTTTGACACGTGATAGATTTAAGCCCTCATAATGATCCAATTAGTTTTCTCCCTCATATTAGTTAGCTCAAAAATTATTTTCGCTTATTATATTAAACTAGCAGGGTACCCGCGCGTTGCGGTGACGGGTATCCTGTAATTGAAGTTTTTGGCGAACAATGTTTTTCTATTAGCATTTATTTACGGTGACAATTACTTTACATATGAAAAAAAGAAAAAATTTGTAGGCATGGTAAAGTATTGAAGTTCTGAGGTAGATGATATATGCTTTTTTTTAAGGCATCAATCTATTATAAACGCAACAAAGACGATACATACAAATGACGTTCCACCCCTCCAAACAAGACGATTAAAGAAAGAGGAACCCGACCAAGTAATATACAAAATTCAAAACAAAACACAATACGGAACATACAAATGAACTATGACCAAAACAAAACAAACCTTGAAATTAACTGAAGCAGAGACCACTATGGGACCATAGAACCTTTTGAGATATAAAACATAACTTGCAAACCATAACCTTCTAGGAAGCCAACATACCACTTGCAGACAACTAACTTGCAGAAAACAAATTTGCAAACCATTCCCAAGTGTCAACATCAGCCAAACACTAGAATTAACAACATACATGCTGCATATGACATCTTCCAGCATTTTTTCTGACAAAAAACCAGTATCCTGCCAAAGATTAACAGAGAGTTATGTATCTTGCAAGCTTTAATCGGATCCAAAAACCAATCTAACCATGACGAAATTGCTCCTCTTGATCTATTAGATATCCAAAAAAATGTTAGAACCTGTAGCTCATCACAAATTGTAGTGAGGTTGGAGACTTTATTTTCAAACACCCTCTTGTTTCCAGAACACCACACAGGGTATAACATCGACCAACACACTACTTGCCAAACTGATTTTTGTTTCAAGTTGAGACTATTATCAGTATTATGACTTAAGAATATCTTGAATATACCCAATATTGAAAACTCCCATATTCCACCATTTAAAAACTTTTTTCCAGGCCTCCACAACCCTTGAACACTTTAAAAAGCAATGTTCCATCGTTTCTATTTCGTCTTCACAATGCAGACAAAGTGTCGAGTTTAGGTCCATACCAAGGTGATCAAGCCAAGTAAACACCGGAAGTCTTTTTTTTTGTAGACGCCAAATAAAAACATATATTTTCCTTGGGGTGAGCTTGTTTCACTTCGTCTCTTGTATTCCATTTGTCTTGTTTAGTATCTTGTCATCAATCATCTCTGTTAGTCTCTTAACCGTAAAGATTCCATCATCGTCATGTATCCACATCCACGAATCAAGTGCTAACACATTTGGAACAAAAAAATTAATTAACTCCGTCAATTCCTCAAGTTCACCCGCCCCCTTACCTCATAGATTTCTAGCCCAATCCCAATGCCAACCCCAAGACCCCTCCCCCCCTCCCCTTCCCATATTCTTTTTTCACCAACCGTGATTCGTTGATTCATTTCTAGTTTAGGAAATTTGTCACTAAGAATATTTCTGTGATTCGATGATGATATATGCTACTTCCAACTTTTTTTTTTCTTTTTCTTTTTTTTTTTCTTCTAATTTTGAAAGCTCAAACATAAAAAACCATGTATTGTGGAGGTAGTTTTGAGGCCTAAGAACTCTCTTAGATATATAAATCTGTTACTGTTTGTGTTTCGTATGTTTATACTATATGTAAAAAAAAGTTGTATTTCTTAAAAATTATTCATGTAATGTCTTACAAACTTTAGGAAGAGAGTGTTTTGAAGCTTGATTTGTTTGTACATTGTTTAATTATATCTTTTATCAAATGGGTGTTTTAAATATGATATTAATTACAAATGTTGACCGATTAATATGTGTAGGTGTTTATGCATAAATTATTTGTACATGTAGCTTAAACAGTTGTATTTGCTTAAAATCTATATATAGAAGTATTAGAAAATTAAAAGTGAAAAGGGTGCTGATATTTGGTACACCTACAATTCTCTTGCGTAATCTATTTACCATTCTCTATTTCAACAATCAAGAGTGATATGTAGAGGTAGAATACTAGAATTACCCCTTAAAACACGACTAATATAATGATCACTTGAAAAGTGTGTTGCTCATTTTTATTCTTAAATTTCTCACTTTCGATTATATTACAGGCCGGTATTTATCATCTCTCTTTCTAACAACTTTTTTACTTCACTATTTTGACTTCCCATCCATCATTTTATCTATGTGATTCACTTTAATCAATTTGTCTTTCAATCTATAAGATTTAGACTATACATGTGTATTCAAAGTTTAACCCATGCTGTAACAAATCTTGAAACGTGGAAGTGAAGCGACGGTGATGACACAATGACAGGAAAAAAATTTAGCAGTAATGCGAGTGAATGGGAACCGTGGAACCATAGTATGATGCATGACATTTTAAAGGACGTTGTGACGAGTTTAAAATAAGATATTTTGTGACCCCCATTTTATTTAACCACAGATTTAAAGATTATGATCACCGAATCTAGATCAAATGAGAACTTTTTTAAAGTTGTTAAAATGAGAACCAACTAAAATTTAACAAGTGACTCTCCTTAAAACAAAAATAAAAAATTTCTTAGTTACAACTAAAATTATTAAGGTTCTAATAGTTTTTTTTTAAACTAACGAAATCTAGGTGATACACTGTGAATTGACTTGTAATGTGTATCATGTTTTGGTATATGTATTAGTTTATTTAGTGATTGATATGTATTAGACATATCAGTTTATGTATAAGATGTCAGTTTTTTTGAGATTTTGATGTATCGATATAAAATTTATAATTGTGTATCAGTAACCTAAACTCATGTATCAGTTGGTTATTAGTTGCTAAAATGTTAATATGTATTAATATTTTATTTTTTTGTGTATTATTGCTTAAATAGTTATTTTTAAATGTTTTTAGTGGTTATATAGACAAGTTCTTATTTTAACAACTTTAATAAAGTTCTCACATTAACTCTCCCCTATGATCACCAAACTCATAATTAGATAACTTTAAATCAAACCACTACAAGATAAATGCCATTTTGTTACTAATATCTATAATGACGGATAAAATAATTGTAAGTAAAGATAATAAAAGAGTACTTAAAAGTTATTAAAAAAATAACTAAAAGGTGGTTGTAGCATTTTTGGGCGGAGAGACCAAAGTCTAAAACACACATTAAACATCCACTACACTTCTGATCATCCTCATCGATAATGTAACCGATTCCGATCATGCTCGCCCTTAACCTAACCGATTCCGATCATGCTCGCCGTTAATCTAACCGTCTCCGATCATCCTCGTCGTTAATCTAACCGTCTCCGATCATCCTCGTCGTTAATCTAACCGACTCCGATCATGCTCGCCGTTAACCTAACCGATTCCGATCATGCTCGCCGTTAATCTAACCGTCTCCGATCATCCTCGTCGTTAATCTAACCGTCTCCGATCCTACTCGCCGTTAATCTAACCGACTCCGATCGTGGTCGCCGTTAATCTAGCTGTTTCTGATCATCCTCGCCGTTAATCTAGCTGTCTCCAATTATCGTCGCCGTTATCTCACCATCGCCGATTATCTCACCATCTCCAAGCATCACGCCATCACCAGTCATCTCATCGTTTACTTTCGTCAATTTGTTTGTCATTGAAGGTATTACTTATCTAATTTTGATTGAGTTATTGATTTTATAAATTGTGTAAGAGTTAAGTTTGATGTTGATTTGCATAATTTTTGTAAGATTAAGATGTGACCTTAGTTTGATCAAGTAATGCGGCTAATTTGATGTATTGCGAAAACGGGTGGTTTGAGAAGGGGAGCAGCCTGTTGGACATTTCGACGCGGTGGAAATGGATCAGAACAATAACTAATTCTCTTTCACTTTCTTTTAATATCGTCTTCATTGGTAGCGCAAGTTATAAGTGTCTGCGATGTTGTTTAGCATAACGGCTATTGTTGTTAATTGTATGGTATTGCAATATTGTGTCGTAAGTATGGAGTTAGAGATACGTGAATCCGTTTTTAGAAGAAGTTTGGTTGATGCACAATTGTTAGTGGCCCCTTAGTTTCATAATACAAAATTTTGACCGTCTTTTGGAGGTGAGAAAGTCGTGCTCATGTGTCTTGCCATAGGTCTTATTAGAAATTATACACATATGAATTGGAGTATTGCACAGTGGTGACATGCATACTTGAAAACTTAGGGGATGTGGGCTTAACCTTTTTTTTAAATATCGTTTGTGGTAGCTTTATCTACAAAAATGATAATATTTGCAGTGTTTTTATTGATAGCTTTATATGATTACTTGTATGGACTTTGTATTGTGATATTGTATTATCATTGCTTATCGATGATAATTTCACTTTATACAATTGAAATTAATAGCACTTCTAATTTTGGGATATCGCGTGAAAACCACAACATTTAGTTATTATGTTTCAATTGAAATTAATAGCACTTCGTTGTTGTGTAACTATAGCTTGTTATTGGGTCTCTCCTTACATGCTAATCCTTAATGACTGGATTACACAAAACATTCAGTGAGTAACCTTATGTCCATATGTAACTTCAGTTTTAAACGCTTAGTAAGTAAACAGAGCTGAATCTAAACCATCCTAAACAATATGGCTAGGAAAATGTATCTGTAAGATCATATCTTGTTATATTGTATTGATTGTCCGTCTGTTCAATTGCAGATCCTTGAAAAGGTAAAAGTGAAATATGACTTGCCCATGGTTACTGATGTACATGAATCAAGCCAGGTAATCATTATTCCTCTTAAAGATACACGGTTCTTGTAGATACTTGTATGATGTTTACACGACCCATTACCCATATTAACAAATTTCAAAATTTAACCTCTAACTGATGACTTAATATATAAAGCATTATTCATTCCCAAGTTTATATCGATAGTGACTCTCTTTAACTATCGAATTCTATCAGTGTGAAGTCCGCAGTTGCGATATAATTCAAATTCCCGCCTTTTGGTGCCGACAGGTTAGATTGATCCCACTCAATTGTTTCATGATGTCCAACGACATAATTTCCATTATTTATCATTTACTTTAGTAGCAGATATCTTAAGATGTCCAGTGTATCACTATGTTGTGACAAGGCCTGCTCTAGAAGTTAACTTATTTTATCTGTTTTCTTCTGATAGACTGATCTTCTAGTTGCAGCAGCCAAGACTGGAAAAATAGTAAACATAAAGAAAGGCGAGTTCTGTGCTTCCTCTGTAAGTTTCAATATGTAGTGATTACTTGACTTCATTGACTATTTGGATTTTGGGGTAACCATATTGCCATGTTTAATAGCGTGGAAATAGTAATGCCATACTCTTGGTTGTTATTGGCCATTAATAATTTTTTTCTCTGCTTTCATTGCAGGTCATGACCAACTCTGCTGAAAAAGTTAGATTGGCTGGAAATCTAAACGTTATGGTTTGTGAGAGAGGAACCATGTTTGAATACAGTAAGTTGCTGTAAGCTTAATTTTTCTCTATACAATGGATTTGATCTTTACTTGTTTTTCTTCCTGTTCACGCCCTAAAATTATTGTATGTTTGTCATGCAGATGATTTAATTGTTGATCCACATAACTTCGAGTGGATGAGAGAAACTAATTGTCCTGTCGTGAGTACCTGATATTGATGCATCATGAATTTATAAAGTTATTCTCACCAGGTTATATGCACTAGGACCTTGAAGTACAGTATTATTCTTATATTTCAACTTTTTTCTTACTTGTGTAGCGTGATATCATATCGTGCATTACAGAACTCACTGGTAGAAAGGTGCAGATTCTTCTTTTGCCCTCTTTTTGGTAGAGGTGTAAATTAGGCTACACCGCCTACACACATGTCCTAGTGGTACATGCTTTAAGTGTCCTTTCTGCTAACAAACAAATCTCTCTTTAAATTGCATCTACGCAATATAATCATCTACCTATGATAATTACAACTTAGTTGCAACTTCAGAATTTAGTTCGTTCATCCAAATTTTGGCGAAATTGAAGTAAGAATTAAGTTGGCATTAGATTGTAGTGAATTTTAAAAAAAAATAGAAACTACTAGGTGTCTAGGTTTCCCCTCAAAAGTACTGTGCTTCTCTTAAAATGCAGTGACCAAAATTTTATGCCTTTTCAAGTTTATTTTATATTTGTATAACTAAGCTTTAACCAAAGTCGCGTTTGTTTATGATATCATATTTTTGCACTTGTTGTATCTTCTTTTTGCAGATGTGCAGATGCAGCTGTTTCGTTCTTTTCACTACAAGAAAAGGGGGCTTATAGGACACCGGTTAGTGTCCTATAAAATTAGTTTATAGGACCTTTAGTCTAATAGGACCAAAATATATGTGTCCTATAGGAAGGGGTTGTAATAGATATTTAGGACATTTATCAACGTCCTAATAAACTCAAACCTTTTAAAACTAATTCTTTGGTCCTATTAAAAAGTTTATACAACCAAAATGGCATCCTAATATACCACATTATAGGATTTTATCCGGCGTTCTAATATATTCTTACCCATGTGTTACGTTTTGGGACACTTTCATAGGTTTTAAAACATATTTTTATAGGACGAAAACATAATGGATAAAGTTTTATTTTAGTACCAAGAAAAGGGTCCTAAGGACATAGGTGCTTTGTTATGATCAAATTTGGTGTTATAAAATATGTTTTGTCCCATGTTTAGTTAATAGCATTAGTGTCCTAATAAGTCACATCATAAAACACTTTGTATCTATGCGACATATTTAACATTACTTAATTCACAATCACAAAACAATCAACTGAACAAAATTTGAAGCAAGTAATATGAACGAACATAATTTGATAAGCAAGAAAAGATTTCATTTCTTTCAACCGAGTTACATTATCCAAGATAAAAGTCTTACAAAATTTAAATACCAGGAAATAAAAGTATGGGGAACATGTAGAGATAGACTTGAGCCATCAGGCGATGCTAACAGAATATAATAAACAAAGCAGCAGCGGGCGTAACAAAAGGAAACTAGAAACTAATAAACTTTAGTCTGGACAAGCATATCTTGAATTTCTGCACAAATTTCTTCCTTGAGCTCTTCATGCATCTCTTCTTTTAGCTCTTCGTGCATTTCTTCTTTAAGCTCATTCTTCATTTCTTCCTTGAGCTCGACTTTTTCTTCCTTTAAATCTCCACGAACATGTAAAGTGAGTTATAATTCCAGTTTCCTACTAAACTCAAAAGATCTGAAACATTAAAATTTTCAGAATATAAACACTCAAGGAAAGCATATATATTGATACACCTAAACCTGAACACAGTCAATAGATACAGATCAGCATAGTCACATGAAACGGGGATCGTTTAAGACGCCGATCGAGGATCGATCGCGTTCTCTAGGTGCCTAAAATTCGGTTTGATGGGGGGTTGGTTCATTCGGGATCGCCGGTACGATGTACCTAATAATTAATATATTCTTAAGTATTATAAAAGGAATCCTAACATCCAAAATTGAAAACATAGTTTGATACTTATAAAATTTTGGCAAGTCATAACTAGTTATCGGGTCGGGTTATCGGGTCTTATCGGGTCGTTTTAAGTCGGGTTTTGATTTTTAATAACTAACCCGCAACCCGACCCGATAAGAAGTCGGGTGTTGGGTGATTCGGGTTATCGGGTGATACTACAAATGAGCAACTAATAAATTACCAAATGTGACCTTGATCAAAGCACAACTTAACAGTGAATAAAGTTGTGTATAAATCCAAATGCCCAACCAATTGTGCCATGCAAAATAAACAACAGCAGATGATGTTAAGCCCATAAGTGAGAAGAGGAAGTTTGCTACTGAAAATTTTGCTGGCATTGATGTTCATATTGCAGACATTCACTCTCTCCTTTTAGAATATATACTTTGCTTCCTTGATATGCATGTCGCCTGGAATTCAAGCTTGATTCATAACCTAGGTATTCACAATTTAATTAAGTCACTTTTAGTGACGTAAAAATGCATGTTAATGAACAAAATTACTTGGGAGGTCTTATGCATTATAAATGCTATAGGCAACTTTTAGAGGTTCACCAATTTGACCCAAACTTTTAATCTTGACTAATACTAATATTTTTGACAAAATTAAAGTCCAACGATATATCATCTCATAATGATATATAGTCCATAAGGAATCTTGGATATAATTTTGTCCCTCACATAACAGATATCAGAGAGCGACACAAATGTCAACATTCTTGAAGAATAGGAACTTGAAGAGCAACATTCACATAACTCTTGCTCACAAAAGAAGTCGCCTTTTTAAGTTATTAGTAAAAATAAATAAATTAAATATTGATTTTCGGGTCTTATCGGGTTGACCCGACAAAAATTATCTAACCCTAACCCGATACAATGGGGTTATCGGTTCGGGTGAAATTAACCCGATAAGCTTTTTCAACCCGATAATAACCATTAGTCATTTACATAAGTTTTTGTAAAAAAAAAAGCAATTTCATCATTGAGAAGGTTTGAAATTCGGATTGTTAATTTCCCCGTTCCCGATCGAATTGTACCCCAAATTAGGAACGCGCGAACTGGATCGCAATTCGTGGCCTTTCTAGCGAATTATGTTGCTATTCCCTTAAAAGTCAAAAGAGTCACTAAAACAAAAGGACTACACTTGTGCTATGATAAATCAAACTATTCAAGCTCAGTGGGATCACTAGTTTCACGATTGGTTTTGCGCACTACCACACAAACTAACGTAATAATCTAACCACATTTTATATAACAGTTGTATTTCAATGACAAGAATAATTATGACACATGTTTTCAGTGAGGCATTTTAACAAACCCCTAGCGTGTGTTAAACAAAGGGTATATAATTATTTTTCAGTTGACGGCATAACACGGGGGTCAAGGGTTCAAAACCGCCCCAAGTCCCTTAAATCATATGGTGTTATGCAATTTAATAGATTGATTTTTGCACGTGGGTCGGTTTCCCATGGACTAAATGCACACATTCAAAACTGTGTAACTATTCAATAGTCATACTGCTAGTAGGACGTTGAAAGCTGAATACAATTCTGCTAAAGCGAAACTAACAAAGCATTAGTAATGTTCTGTCTACTCCTCAGTTTGATTGTCCCTGTACCCTGCCACATTTGATTTTCTTCCAGCAATTGTAGTTACACTTGTTCATATATTTGTTCTTCAATAAGTTATATATGAAATCAGTGAAGTATCCTTGAACTATTTTCATAATGCCCTTAAAAAACCAATATAGAACTTGAATCTAATTTGAAACTATGAGTTAACATGTATAGCAAACCTGTTTCACCAATCTATTTGATGGCAAGATTAGAGATATCAGCAACGTAAACATTTCCTTTATCATCCACAGTAACCCCTTTAGGATGATCAAAACGGGCTTCATTTGGTTTTCCATCCACATGTCTAGTATAACCTTCGAATAACCTTTCAATCTATCTTGCCCTACTATCTGAATTAACAAAAAACCGAAGAATATTTAACACAAATTGATTCTATAAAGTCATGAAGCATTTTTTTGGGTCGTGAGCTTAAATTGAGATAAAGGCGGTGTGACTTGAACAATGTTGCTATTGATGAGTCGACGTATATAGTTCACCATCCTGTGACACTGAATAGAATAAGGCACAACCACTGAGTTTCTTCTATTAAACAAATCAAGGGTTAACAACATTTCTGAAATGACAACACCTTCACTATTCTACTTCCTTTATTTTACTCATTGGATAATCCAACTTTCAGTTTCTCTGTATCCTATCCAAATTCTAGAACAAACTGAAAGCGGGATATGTAAACCGGTGGATCTAATCATTAACAAATCAGAGTATATTGTTTAATATAAAGTGCTTAGTATCTGTTTTTGAATTTTTAAAGTGTTGAGTCACTCTATAATAAGTAGATTTCCATCCAACACTTCAAACTACTCTATGGCGTTTAGGATTGCTTATATGCTTATTTTTAAAGTGGATCAACATGTTTGAGTCTAGGCATGAAACTGCTATATGTTTCTTTTACAGTAGATAAGTGTGGGAAACGGTGTACACTTTAATTAATAAAATCATATTACAACTACAATAAATAAACGACAGTAAATAAATAAATGTATTTAATGGAGTAGAAGCGGTAAGACGCACACTATTCAACGTAATTAAAACGAAAGCAAGAAAAGAATTGCAGACGGGGCTCGTATGAATACGATTCCCTTAAAACAGATTCGCCGTCTTCGAGAATTTTCAGGTGGTACAACGCACGCGGTTGTACCGACTGACTCACTTGCTGAAAAAATGAAAGACTCGTGTGTTTCGAGCGAAGAGCTGCTGGAACGCTGTGGTAATGAGTTGCGTATCTTCACGTATCAAACGAATGAGACTTATGGTCGTATTTATATGAAGACTCAACTTGTCCTCCAAGAAAAATAATCCACCCATATACACGAAAATATGTTATATCAAAAGCATTTGCAAATCTTTTAATATATAAAACTGATTTGCATATCTTTTAAAAACATAAACTAATTTCTGTAAACTTACTTGATAAGTTTCAATTTATTCCTAAAATAGATTTACGAAAAACTGGAAAAATGAAACCTGCAGCAAAAGATACGCACGTATCGCGAGGCTTCGGAGTGCATTCGGTCCGCAGGTCGCTGGGCTCGCATGAGTTGAAGCTTCGAACTCATTTTGACCGGAAATCTCATTTTCGCACCCCCTGGCTGCGCGCACGTAGGATGGGAGCATAACCAACCTAAAGGAATTTGATAGCCAAAACTATAATTTCCTTATAAACAAGCCTCCACTTCTTGTTTTGGGCGATGTGGGATTCTCCCATTTTTCCAAGTTTTTATGTTTCAAGTGCCTCACTTTGAGATACGATATCTCATTCATTTCAACTCCATTTTGGACATACTTTAGCTCGTTTCGAAGCACTCGTCGAGGAGAACGCAAAGCTACCAAGAAACATAAATATATATAACATATATCATATTTCAAAAGGTGTCCAAAATTTGCAAAACTCATTTTGCAAAACCACTTTTCCAACAATCCCCCACATGAATGGAGATCGGTCGAAAACACACGAAAGTTTCGGTGAAATTTCTGCGGTTAAGTCTTGCATAGGATAGGTAGGTGTAACCCTTTGAACCTTCCCTTGTGAGATGTACTTAGTCTCCTAGATCTGAGTAGACGCGATGTCCTTGAACTCATCATCCATTTACGTAGACGACATTACACTTCACACAAGACTCTCCCTGACATTGTCAAGTCCTCATAGTCGTGTTCGTTATGGTCATGAACACTAGCCTGGTTCTGCAAGAGCTCTTAGGAATTGCGCCCCACATTTCCCTTCGAAGCGACCCCACTTCTCTCTCACATAGGTGATTTCATCTTGAATCATTAAAAACATATGTTTTGTGATTTCATCTTGAATCATTATGCTTTATGATTTCATCCTGAATCATTAAAGCCATATGTTTAACCTCTCAACAAGTCACATTTGTTATAGGAATGGACTAGGAAAGTTACAATATTTAGTAACTCCCCACATTGACGTGACTTCCCCACATTTCTATGATTAGGTTGTCCTATTGAACCCAGATCTTGGGATCTCCAATCAACTGGGTTAGGTTTTCCTTCATAGAAACTCATTCCTTCAAGGGCTTTAGTCCCATTCCTCTAGACGATTTACTTACTAACTCTCGCTTAAGCCTTCGTAGGGGATCCGCGATGTTATCCTTTGACTTCACATAGTCAATTGAGATAACTTCTGTTGAGAGTAGTTGTCGTATCGAATTATGTCGACGACGGATATGTCTGGACTTTCCATTATACATTATGCTATGAGCGCTGCCAATTGCCGATTGACTATCACAATGTATACTAATGGCGTTACGGTTTAGGCCACCTTGGTATGTCCTCTACGAATTGACGTAGCCATTCCGCCTCTTGTCCGCATTTATCTAACGCGATAAATTCTGATTCCATCGTGGACTTAGCTATAACAGTTTGCTTGGAAGACTTCCAAGATATAGCTGCTCCTCCTAGTGTAAACACATATCCACTAGTCGATCTAGAATCCTTTATGTCAGATATCCAATTTGCATCACTGTATCCTTCGATAACAGTTGGATATCGATCATAATGCGATCCATAATCGCATTTGATCTCAAATAGTGAAGTACCCTAGTCATAGCTGCCCAATGTGCATAGCTTGGGTTACTAGTATACATACTTAGCCTGCTAACAGATATGCTAAGTCGCGGGTACTCATTAAGTACATTAACATGCCAATAATTCTTGAATACTCTAATTGGGCAACACCTAAGCCTCTATTTTTAGATAGATGCTTACTGGTGTCAATTGGAGTTCTAGCTAGGCCGGAATCCCCGCATTATGAGTATTAAGAATTTTGTCCACATAATGTGCTTGACTTAACACAAGTCCATTCGAGTTCAGATGATCTTTATTCCAAGGATCGCATCAGCCAAACCCATATCCTTCATGTCAAACTTTGATTTCAACATGTCTTTAGTAGATTTGATCATTTTGTCGTATGCCAACAATAAGCATATCATCAACATATAAACACAAGATTACATATCCACTATTTGTGTCTTTGACATAAACACACTTGTCGCATTCATTAATTTTGAATCCACTCTCTAGCATGGCGTGATCAAATTTTTGATGCCATTGTTTGGGAGCTTGCTTTAAGCCATATAATGACTTAACAAGCCTACAAACTTTGTTCTCTTGTCCAGGAGCCATGAAACCCTCAGGTTGATTCATGTAAATTTCTTCTTCTAAATCTCCGTTTAGAAATGCCGTTTTCACATCCATTTGGTGAACTTCCAAATTTCTTAATGCGGCAATAGCAAGTATCATCCTGATCGAGGTTATTCGCATAACAGGCGAATATGTATCAAAGTAATCAAGACCTTCTCGTTGTCTAAATCCTTTGATCACCAATCTTGCTTTGTACTTGTCAATGGTACCATCGGCTTTCATCTTCTTTTTGAAGATCCATTTATAGCCTAGTGGTTTACAACCAGGAGGTAAATCCACGAGCTCCCAAGTATGGTTTTGTAAAATAGAATCTATTTCACTTTTAATGGCTTCTTTCCATTGAGGCCCTTCTGAGGAAGTAACCGCTTCTCGGTTAGAAGTAGGTTCGTTTTCAACCATAAAAGAAACAAAATCGGGTCCAAACGATTTCTCGGTTCTTGCCCTTTTACTTCTTCTAGGTTCAACCTCTTCTTCCTCAGTTTGATCTTGTCTCTCATCTTGGATATCATTATCATCTCGTTGTCTCTTATCTTGGACAACTTCTTCATCTATTCTAGATGAACTTCCAGTTTCCTTTGTTAAACAAGGAAATATAGTTTCAAAGAATGAAGAATTCCTTGATTCCATTAATGTACCCTTTTGTATATCCGATTTTTGAATCATGTACTATGAAGTTTAAGCTGCTATTCTTAGCATATCCGATGAATATAAAATCCACGATTTAGGTCCAATCTTTTGGGCCTTGGGAGTCGGTATAGCTACCTTTGCTAGACACCCCCACACTCGCAAGTACTGATATGATGGCTTTCTTCCCATCCATAATTCATAAGGGGTCTCTTCTTTTTCCTTACGAGGTATCTTATTTAAAAGATAAGTAGCCGTTAAAATGGCTTCCCCCCACATGTCCTGGCTTAGACCAGAACTTATCAACATGGCATTAACCATTTCTTTCAATGTACGGTTCTTTCTTTCGGCAATACCGTTCACTGAGGTGAATAGGGAGCAATGAACTCGTATCTAATTCCATGTTTCGCACATAGGTCAGTGAATGGAGACACATATTCACCTCCTCTATCACTTTGGACCACCTTGATTTTCTTACTAAGTTGATTCTCAACTTCGTTTTTGTATAGAACAAACTTGTCTATAGATTCATCTTTACTTTTCATAAGTAAACATAGCAATACTTTGTACAATCATCAATAAACGTGATAAAGTACTTATTGCTACCTTCTGTGGGTAGTGATTTCAAATCACATATGTCCGTGTGTATCATATCAAGTGGTTCGGTTTTTCGTTCAACCGATTTGAAAGATGCTCTTGTAAGTTTGGCTTCAACACAAGTTTCACATTTATATTTTGAGTCAATATGGAAATTAGGTATGCAATTAAATTTAATCAAACGACGCATCGAATTAAAATTTACATGTCCAAGACGGCCATGCCACATATTCGAAGACTCAATCAAGTAAGCAGAAGAATTCATATTATTGATATCTTTCTTAACAACCATTACATTGAGTTTAAACATACCATTCAGGGCATATCCCCTACCAACATACACTTGATTCTTAGAAAGAACAAACTTATCAGACTCAAAAACAAGACGAAAACCAAACTTGTTCAACTGCCAACCAGACACAAGATTCTTACGAATCTCTAGAACATATAAGACATTAGTCAACTTGAGCTCTTTCTCGGATGTCATCTTCAAGATTACATCCCCTTCACCCTTGATTTCGGCAGCTGAGTTGCCCATGTACAAACTTTCTCCACTATCAACCGCCTCGAAAGAGTGAAACATACTCTTATCAGACACACATGACGGGTAGCCCCAGATCCACCCATCATTCCCTGTTGTTGAACCTACCGGGTTAACTTCAGAGATCATGGCAATGACATCATACACCATAGCAATCATGTCCACATCTTCATTCACCATATTAGCCCGGCGTGGAGTCACCCGGCATCTTACGATTAGCGAGACGGTGACTGGCTGGTCACAATTGAAACACACCCCTTGGAACTTCGTTTCACAATTGCACTTTAGGAGCAAGGTAATCAGACTTCCCTTTGCCCTTCTTGTCATTCTTTACTTTTCCTTTGCCTTTAGCTTTGACATTGGACTTTGAAGATGACGAAACATGCTGAACCATATTTGCCTTGCGAATCAGGCATATACGTGTTTTTCGAGCCAGCTTGTTGTCTGTTCAATACGAAGACGAACAACCAAGTCTTCAACACTCATCTCCTTTCGCTTATGCTTCAGGTAGTTCTTGAATTCTACCCGGCTTGGAGGTAACTTTTCAATAATAGCAGCAACTTGAAAAGTTTCACTCAAAGTCATTCCCTCAACATGAATGTCGTGTAGCAAAACCTGCATATCTTGAACCTGACTCATCACATTCTTTGAATCATCCATCTTGTAATCCAAAAAAGAGCTACCACGAACTTCTTTGTACCGGCATCCTCGTTTTGTACTTGCGTTCCAAGGACTCCCATAATTCTTTGGCGTCTTGGTCTTGCAAGTACACGTTGTACAAAGAATCAACCAAACCATTCAACATAATTGTGACACAAAAATCGAATGTTTCCATGCTTCCAAAGCTTGAGCGACTGTTGATTAGAGGATTGACCTTCGGCAGGAGGTTCCACGTTAGGTGGGTTTTCTTTTAAGAACCGCGCAAGGTTCAAAGTATAGAAAAACATCTTCATTTGCCACCTCTTGAAATTACGCCCATTGAATTTCTCTCGGTTTCTCGGCATGATTAGCAAGCGTGTTGGTAACGGCACACCGCCACGTTCACAGGAGTAGTCACAGGGAGGGTAGTGGTGTTTGTCATCCTGAAAAACAAACACAAACAGTCAAACAAGCTGTTGTAAATTGGTATCTACTAGTACCAGATTTGATTCAACAAAACTCTATCTTGGTTTCGATGGATCAAGTAAACCGATTTAATAGAAACTCTATCTTGGTTTCGTTAAACGATAATAAAAGCGCTTAAAAAATAGATCTGTTAATCCAAATCTGTATGTTAAAAAGCTGTTAATAGAAACTGATTTCCAAAGAAACTCAACAAGGTTTGGACAGAAAACAGTTATAAAATTATGTTAATAAAATCCGATTTTAACAAAGTGTTATAAATTGTTAAACCGATCTGTTTTAAGACGTGGGAAAGCGGTGTACACTTTAATTAATAAAATCAGATTACAACTACAATAAATAAACGACAAGAAATAAATAATGACGAATGGAGTAGAAGCGAGAAGGCAGACACTATTCAACGTAATTAAAACGAAAGCAGTAAAGAATTGCACGAGGCTCATATTGAATACGATTCCCTTAAAACAGATTCGCCGTCTGTTTCCAGGTATTAACGTGACGCAAATGTTGCCAAACGGACGACTCACTTTCCTGAAAAATCGCTGAAAGACTCGTGTGTTTTCGAAAGCGAAGAGTCAGCTGAACGCCTATGGTAATGAGTTCGCGTATCTTCTATCAAACGAATGAGACTTATGGCTGTATTTATATTGAAGACTCAACTTGTCCTCCAAGAAAAATAATCCAGCCATATACACGAAAATATGTTATATCAAAAACATATTTGCAAATCCTTTAATATATAAAACTGATTTTCATATCTTTTAAAAACATAAACTAATTTCTGTAAACTTACTTGATAAGTTTCAATCTATTCCTAAAATAGATTTACAAAAAATCTGGAAAAATGAAACGCAGCAAAAGATACGCGACGTATGCTTGAGGCTTTGAGTCGATTGCGGTCCGCAGAATGTCGCGCATGAGTTGAAGCTTGAACTCATTTTGACCCGGAAATCCCATTTTTGCACTGCCTCAAGACGTAGGGAGTGGGAGCATAACCAACCTAAAGGAATTTGATAGCCAAGACTATAATTTCCTTATAAACAAGCCTCCACTTCTTGTTTTGGGCGATGTGGGATTCTCCCATTTTTCCAAGTTTTTATGTTTCAAGTGCCTCACTTTGAGACACGATATCTCATTCATTTCAACTCCATTTTGGACATACTTTAGCTCATTGCGAAGCTCTCGTCGAGGAGAACGCAAAGCTACCAAGAAACATAAATATATATAACATATATCATATTTCAAAAGGTGTCCAAAATTTGCAAAAACTCATTTTGCAAAACCACTTTTCCAACAATAAGCACTTATCCACTTGTTTACTTTTGAAGGAGTGTCAATTGGTGTGTGGGATTGCTTAGTTAACTGCTTATCTGCTCATTTATAAGCACTCAAACCGATACCCACTTGAAAATAAGCAAATCCCAAACACAACTTTAAAAAAATACAATCAATAAAAATATAATAATAAAAAAAAAGTGCTTAATCACCGGAGCTAAAAACAAAACGAAATCACAATCACAAACATTTCTTATATAAAAACAATTACTAAGAATTTAAACTCGAAAAATAAAGGTTTACCTTTGAATTTTGAAGACAAAGTGAAACCCTAGCTTAAATTTGAGATTCAACTTCTGGACCTCAAACCGTTTTTTATTTTGAGTTTCAAACCTAAACTTAAAGGTGCATGAAGAACGTGGATCCTTCAATTTCGTAGCGCCAAAATCAATATAGTCTTCCAATCGCGCGATCTAATTTTCCTAAATTGATTGGCGGTTTATATTCCCACCCAATTTTGGGGAGTTGCTGAAATTGTAATTTACAAAAGAGGTCCTTATATTGAGCTTTTATACACTTGTCACATTTTTTAAGCTAAACATACCAATAGATGTCTAAACTAAATTTGTACCGGTCATACTCACGGGAGTTTTTAGCGGCAAATAGTTATAAAGATTAGATTTTAGCTCGGTCTTCACTTGTTTAAAATTATTTAAAAATAAAAAAATATGTTTATGACAAACTTAATCAATGTTCAAGTATAAAGCTCAGGCTTGAACCCGTTTAATATTTACAATTTTTCATATTTGTGATCTATGTAGATATGTGCTTTAAAGCTTGTATACATTGGCGAGTCTAATCAATCCTTAAGGTATGATGCTCAGGCTCGTTTATTAAGCCAGGACTGGGTTCAAACTCGAAATACGTCTTATTAAGGCTTGACTCGCTTATTGCTTTTATTTAGTCAATCCCGAGTATCTCACAAGCACCTCACTTACACACCCTTGTCCCTATGTCTAACATGTAAATTTTGTTTTTTCAACTCGTTTTGTTTACAGGTTAAATTTATTATGTGTTTCAATTCGCTTGTTAATTAAATTTGTTAATTGATGTTTTGGAGACACAAATTATTTCTCGTGTAATGGTTTAGGATGGTCAACGTGACAGACATCCAAGGGAGGAGATAAGAATGACACATAGAGTGACATTTTGGTTGTGTCAGATTCAGGGAATGTCTCATGTATGATATCATGTACCAACATGATGTTCGTAGCACTACCTCTGCTCGAATGAGGCAGTGACACGTATTGTCTGTTGTAACAACACTGGCTAGATTTCTAGGCGAGTCATGGCTTGAATATGTTTATAAGGTATGACTTCGTTCGTGTTAACCTAGGAAGGCGATTCCCAGGCAGACTGCGGCAAGCTTTAGCCTAAGTGGGATTGTCTTGGGCCTATTTCAAATGTATGGGCTTTATTCAGTTGGGCTGAAGCTCCCATATGCTATTCACTGCAATATGTGTAATCTTGGTCACAATATCTATCGTTCACAAATGAGGATTAAGCTCAACCATCCCATATAGATTCAATTATAATATTGAACTTATCAAGCACAAAATTTAAATAACTCTATTTATATATGGTAACATAAGTGAAGTAATCTAAATAGAAGATTCTATAAGTTCGGTGACCTAAATGAACTAGGATAACATAAGTGAAGTAATCTAAATAGAAGATTCTATAAGTTCGCTGACCTAAATGAACTAAAACTAGAAGGATGATCTAGTTGAACAGAAACACAACGTACATAAACCATCTTATGTAATAACCCAATGTTGTAAAAATAAACATAGTGTAATACTCATTATCAAGGTCATAATTTTCAAATTTGTACTCTTACGTTAACTTAATTATGATGTTCCATATAGACATATATCAAAAGCAGTGGTATAACGAAAAACTATCACTTTCATCTCAAAATATACGAATTTACATTTTTCACCTCTCTTACATATTCAATTTTTCCAATCTTTTACACCACGACCGGAATAATCGACAATCACGAAAAAATTTCGCCAAGAACGTGCGATTATACGTCAAGAAAAATATTACTCAAACTTATTATGTAAAAAGTATAACTTATAAAACATTTAACATTCCGGTAATAGATGGTGCATTGGATATATTGATACCTAGTCGAATATGCGTCCAATAAAACTAGATCTAATAGGACCCATATACTAACTGTCATATTAAATTATAATCTAATAAGACCAAACAAAAAAAGCGTCTCATAAGATGTATTATAATAAGACTTTTATATCAAGTGTCCTATTAAGTTACATCATAATGAGACCATATTAAAAAAATGTCCCATAAGATGTAATAGAATAGGACCTTTATATCAAATGTCCTATTAAGTTATATCATAATAAGACCATATTAAAAAAGTGTCTTGTAAATTAACTTAATAGGATTCACATAAAAAGTGTCCTATTTAAAGCCACTATAATAAGACTCAAAATTTAATTGGTCCTATAAAACGTTTTTTAGGACCTCATTCAAAAAAGTGTCCTACAGAAAGGTCCTATAAGGCCTCTTTTTTTGTAGTGTTTAGAGCCTTTATCTAGGATTTTTTTTCTTTGTTATTCTTGTTTACCATTTGATTCATATGAAGACATATACATTTTGGAAATGGGTGAATTTGAGTTGTTTCGACTTGTTTTAGGCAATAAAGTTACTTTGTGGTTCCATATATGTGATTTTCTTGAAAGTTCATGTTTTATACAGTATGTAAATAAATACAATAGAAATCAGTAATATAAAATGCAGCAGAAATGGAAAAATGATTGTTCGAGACTTTTAGTGACTGAATAATTGTGTCAATAATGAATTATTCTAAGTTTTTCTTTTAGAACCTATATTGACACATAATTTCAGACATTAAATCTATGAGACTTTTTCTGACTGATATTAAGCTGTCACAAAAGACCTTTAGTGATGGTTTCGTTAGTCTCTTTTTTTTGCAGTGGGAGAAGACCAAAATGCCTTTTGTGACTGATTTTAGGATTTTTCTGACACTTTATTTCAGTCACTAAATGGCATTTATCTTGTAGTGAACGTATAAAATTAGATAACAAAAAATATTTAAATAATTTGACGAAACTAAATACATTACCAAAAGATAAAAACCTGGATTTAAGCTCGTTAAAAAAAATAACTGGAGAAAAAAGGGAAGAAGCTGTGGACCTGTTCAAAAATTAGTTATACGCATATATTATTTTTTATGTCATTTTAAGTTTTTAACTACTCTCCATTTCAAAATATAAATTCACTTTGTTATTTTTTTATTATCTCAAAATTAATGTTCACTTTTAATTACTTGAGAATGAAATTTAAATGGTTAAGATTGTAAAGAATTCATTTTTTTTCTTTTTTTTATAACTTTGTGAAATATAAAATTCGACATTATTTGAGAGGGTGAGAGCACTTAACTATTATTTTAATTTTGATGTTGTCAACTTTTACGGCTCATTTTATTAATACATTTGAGTTTTTTCTTTTGAATGATTATTGTTAAAATGACTTTAGTATTGGTTTTACAATCAAGAGGGCCATTTTTGTTACTAACGGATTTAAACTTCCGAATTAAAATAGCATGGTAACCATGGTTCTAATATAAACTAGAAGTTTGTCAAGAAAATAGGAATGACGTTCTATCGAGTGCTTGATGTTATGACAGGATTGTGTAGGCGTACAAGTGATAAAAATAAGCTCGTTGATTCAAAATTACTAATATGGTACAAATTTAGATGTGTGGCTTGTCGGTTCAAGTCCCATAACAAGTAATGGCTACGTGTGTTTTAGTTAATTATATGTACTAGTCGGGTACCCGCGCACAGCGGCGGCGATAAATATAGTTATATTTGTTTGCTTACCCGTTTAGTGAATTCGTTTCACAACACTTCGAATGTATATGTGTTAGTTGTAAGTGTTTGTTTGGGTTACCCGTAACTTTCTCGCGACATCATTATTCCCAGATATGAAATACCCTCGCAATCTCATACGCGTCAAACACTACCTCAAAAGTATACGATTTTGACGAATCAAGATTATATTGATTGAAATAAATGTAATAAATGAAATAAAGGTTAAAGTTGTAAAAATTTGAATAAAAATAAAATAAACCCATTAAAAATATAAAAACTAAAAACTCATAAAAATATATCAAAATAGATGTTGAATTAAAAGAGATAAAATTTTTAGAAAATATGGTGAAATTAGATTATAAAAAAAATAAGTAGATAAAAAGATATTTTAATTTAAAAATAATGATGAATTTTTAGTTGAAAATGATACACGTAATAGCCATTTTATAATTGGAGCTCTTTATCTTAATTTTTAATGGTTAGGAATTAGGTTTGGAGTTTGTTAGAAGTTAAAGAAGCTTGGAAAGTTTGTTAAGAATGACACATGTCATCTCATGATGGGTTCTCATTATCTTAATTTTTGTTAAAAAACTCTTTCAAGAAAAAATCTGAATTTTTAAGCCTTCTAATTTTAGAAGGCCTAAATGCATTATATAGTTTTAGAAAATATGGTGAAATTAGATTATAAAAAAAAAAGTAGATAAAAAGATATTTTAATTTAAAAATAAAGATGAATTTTTAGTTGAGAAATGACACATGTCATTTTATAATTGGAGCTCTTTATCTTAATTTTTAATGGTTCGGAGTTAGGTTTGGAGTTTGTTAGAAGTTAGGCTTGGAGTTTGTTAAGAAGTGACACATGTCATCTCATGATTGGAGCTCATTATCTTAATTTTTGGTTAGAAAAACTCTTTCAGTAAAAAAATCTGAATTTTTAAGCCTTCTAATTTTAGAAGGCCTAAATGCATTATATAGTTTTATAGATATGGTGAGATTGCATACGTATCTTTTCTAAAAAAAGATTTATTGACTATCTTAAATATTGTTGAAAAACTACCTATTAAAAATTTAAAATAAAATTTCTTTTAATGTTAACAATTTAGCATGATGTAAGCATGACTACATGAAATTGTGAGTGATATTTGACCAGTTAAATCCTTTTAAAGTTTAATCCATTAATATGTAATGTATTGACATGTTGCAAATAAATATATCAACTTTCCCATTGTGTATTTAAATTTGACTAAACGAGTACCCGCGCCTAGCGGCAGCGATGTCTAGTTTTCTGTAAAGTTCCGACGACCCATAAGTTTCTTTCAACAAACTGTATTTGTAGCATTAGGGAATGGTTTTCGAATAACTACAATTCTCGATGCGTGTTGCATAGCAGATAAATGTATAGTTTTAAAAAAATTATGTGGAGTCGATCTAAGTGTGTGATTATATTTTCTAATAGGATTGTTTTAAGTTATTAAGATTTTTAGTAATAATAGATTCAAGCATTACAAAAAGCAACGGTATTATGTAGTTGGCAATATTATATTGTAGTTTAGAGATATAACCAACATGTGTGGCCGCTTTTTCTTGTTTTGTCAGTAATTTAGGCAGTGATAACTATTTTTTTACATGTGTAGCGTTTATCATTTGGTGTGTGGCTTTTAAAATTGTAACTTTGGAAATTGGATATCACCATATAAGATTATTTTGTACTATCAATTTGTATAGATATTTATGCATTGTTCAAAGCTATTTGTTTGAGGTACAAATAATTATCGCTAAAGATAACAATACTTTTGTGATTTTAATAAACTTACATAACATTAGTGATACACTGGACAAAGAGCTATACAATATATATTAACTTTTAAACGACGATTCATATATATGCTACCCCTTAAATTGTAAAGAGCAACATTTTTAAAATAACATTATACAAATGACAAATTACATGTGTCAAAGCAAAATAAACCAAAACTACAATTACTTGGTCTCTCCTTTAAAAAAAATTGTCACGGGTTCCACAACTACTTCATCATTTCTCATATAATTTTGTCAAATTTGTAACCCGATTTCACCCGTGGTTCAACCTGGTTGAACCGTTCGATAAAAACAAGTCGATTTAAACCGAGTCAAACCGATAGGTTGGGTCAAAAAAATGTCAAATTAAACCGGGTCATCCCGCCGGGTTTGAAGCGCCACGGGTCAACCCGTATCGGTTTCAACGGTCCTATCCGGTTCGTTTTCGGATGACTTTAATTGGTTAGCGAACCGGTGGTGACACCTTCCCGTTGAACACGTTGGTCCGGTCTGGTCCAATTTTCAAAACTATATGTACAATCAACTTTTTAGCTTGTATGAAGCTTTGCGTGTTTTATAAATGGGTCAAAGTTTAGATAATTTTATTGAAATGTACACTCGAAAACAATAAATGATGAGTGACAATGTAAACATTAACTGATGTGTAAATGATATTTATAACTCTTCAACTTCTTATCATCTTCTTGTAAACTTTTCTCACTCTAAAATATTCAGATTAGCATCCACCATTTTCACTATCAAAAAAATTACTTGAACCAACAAAAACTTATATATTTTGTGGTTTTAAAGCGGTCATATATCAAAACTCTCACAAACCCATACTCCAAACAACCATCCGCTGCCAACCGCGTGCCAGGAAACCCTCCACATCTATATCGTCGTCACCATCGTCATCACTCCTCGCCATACACCAAATACAACCACACTAACCCAATCTTACTTCCAAACCAAAACCAACCAATCTAAGATTCAAACAACATGACCGATGGGTGGTAGCCGAGTGGCAAAGGCGATGCGTGGTTGATGGTGGTGATGATCCGGAATCCGGATTATGGGTCTGTAGTAGTGACGTAGTCTGATGGCGATTGTGATGTGTTTAGATGACGATGGTTAATCAAATTAAGTTTAGTAGACCTTGTTATACATGGATGATGAATATAATTAATTGTGAGATGTGAGAGATAAGATTTGTTTTCAGAATGAAATAAAAATATGGGTCTTTGATGCTTGAATGTTCAATGAGATTCATAGTAAATATTTAGTACTGCATATTGAATATTTCAAGAAAAAGAGACGTTATAAATGACAAAAAGCAAACAGATACAATGATTATGTAATAACTAAGGTTTGTTTAGTGAAAATATTAGGTTCATTTAGAAGGACCCTTATAAATATGTACAATGTGTATAATAACATTTACTTTTAATTTTAGGGTGTTTAAAAAATAACATTAATTAGTGTGTTTAATTATTTTATATTTTGTATTATGTGGTAGCTTCTTTAAATTGTACGTTATGAAAATTTTATTGTACTTTTTAGTAAATGGTGTTTTAATTGGTTGTTTTAATTTGGTAGATGTGCTTTTAATTGGTTGTACAATGTGAATAAATTATTGTACTTTTAAGTAATGGGGTGTTTTAATAAGAGTATTAATAATATTAATTATTTCTCTCTCCATTGACCATGTTTTCAACATTCAACTTTCAACATTTTTCACTTTTTCCACTTTGACCATTTTTCCATTTTATATAGTATAGATAGACATTGGAAAAACGAAATTAGCCAAAAAGGATTTGCTAATGACAATCCATGGGTGTTGTCTAAGCATTCCATAATATAAAATATGCATTTAATAAACTCATATATTTCATAATTATATACTTTTAATCATTTAAGTATGGAATAATTGGTGATTATTAAGTGCTAATTATCTAAATATGGAATGCTAAAACAACTGGAGATGATTTGCGCACTCTCATTATTTATTTGCAAACTCCGACTTGTGCAACAACCAAATTGTACATTTATTTTATATTATGTTTTTTCAGGTTGTACAACCGAGTATACAAATAAAAAGAAAAAGTGTCTCAATCACCTTCTTTAAACAACACTTCATGAAGTTGTTAACAAATCCCTAGCCGAAATTCATTTCTTTAATGATGAATTAAATTGATAAATAATCTCCAATGAGTAATAATGTACGGTAAGCCAATATCATACAGTATATGTTTTTGTCTAGCTAGCCAATATAAGGGTAAAAATAGGCACCAAAGGATGACAATACATATGGCCCATAACCAACTCCAAAGATATCTTTACTATGACATGTATGGCTCTGTTAAGTTAGTATGTCTCAAAGAGAATATGTTTTATAAACAATATGGTTGAATTTCCTGATGGAGATCTTTGATGTTCATTTGACATTTTCAAGGTGCCCTTGAACTCAAGTAATGGACACTACAATGTGGGTACACTCTCTACTCTAGAAACATGTCTTGGGGGAAAATGAAGGCCAAGTAGGTGAGGCTGAGTCGCTGAGAGATTCGAATCGTGAGAGGCTGAAAGGAGGCCAACCTGGAACACAAATGTAAAAACTAATTATCTAAATAATTCATCTAGAAAATGATTTTACTAATCAAAACTTTTTTTTTTTTCTTTTCTTTTACAAAAAAATAAAACCAAATATGTCACTATCATCTTTTCATTCGCAACTAAGACTTAAAACGCAACTAACACTAAAAACGCGACCCACTTGAAACTTTTAAATGATAAAGTAAATGGTAGATTGGGTGAATTTATGGTAGTTTGGTGCATTTATTCTTTTAAAAATGGTTTATATCCAAGCTCTAAAAGATGTTGTTCAAACAAGTGTATAGTTTGGTCAGTAGGGGTGGCAATTTGTGACCCAACACAAAATTCGACTTGAAGGCGACACGAAAATTAACAGGTTGGGGTTGTGTCCAAATAGTTTCGGGTCGACGCATCTAACCCGTTTATTAAACATGTCAAGTTCGGTTTCGAGAATGTGAGTTCTTATGAGGAATGGTGTTCGTGGTTGGTGTCTATTCGGTTCCCAAACAAGTTGAAAGGTATGATGGAAGGTGTCTTCTATGGCTTATGGTGGTTAATTTGGAATTTCAGAAACAAGCTCTTGTTCGATAACAAGATTCCTAAGAAGACGTTAATTTTCGATAATTTAGTTTCTTTGTCTTTTAATTGGTGTAAGTATAGATGTAAAGCGTCGCTTAAATGGGACGATTGGCTTAAGAACCCTTACCTTATTTCCGTTTGATCTAGCTCCTTGCTAGTTTTAATAAAATGCCGTTCCAAAAAAAAACATGTCAAGTTCGGATTGGGTATATGTTAAACAGGTCGACCCGCCAACCCGTTTAAATTTTATTTCAAAAATTAAAAAATAATACTTTATGGGAATTGATACTTACACCACATCTTTTGGTACATGCACCACAATTTGTGCATTACATTTTGTACCGTACAATACTGTAATGCACAAATTGTGGTGCATGCATCAAAAGATGTGGTGTGAGTATCACCCCTATACTTTATTATACGGGTTAAATGTGTTAAATGGGTCGACCCACGAATCCGTTTAACTTGTGTAACCCATGTAATGTGCTAACTTGTTTAGCTAAACGTGTTAAGTGAGTCAACCCGAAACCTGTTTAACCTATTCAACACGTGTAACCTATTTAAACCGCCAACCCATATATATATATATATATATATATATATATATATATATATATATATATATATATATAAGCTCCGGTTCCATTGAGAAGGTTTTATTTTGAAAAGATTGAGAAATCAACGTTTGAGCAAATTGATTCATATTTTTTTGATTTGATTCACAAGTAAACATAATTTTATAGTGAATCGAATCTATAAATCACAAGTTTGATTCACAAATCATTGCTAAAATCGAGTAAACCTAATGATTCCTTCAATGTGTACAGAAGATTCACTTTTTTACTTATATCACAAAATCGAGAGATTTTTTAACATTGATTCGAAATTTTTTTACACATTTTGGATTAATATAACATTAAAATGAGTTTTACGTTTGAAAAACTTGAATCAAAGTTTAAAATCTATCATTTTTGAAAACCTTCTCAATCTATCCGGATTCTATATATATATATATATATATGGGTTAAATACGTCGGGTTCAGGTTATATGTAAACGGGTTAGGGTTGACATGACTGAACGGATTGTTTAAACGGATCGGGTTCAGGTTGGGCTCTTTTGACCAGCCAACTCGAACCCGACCCGAATTGTCACCCTAGTTTGGTGCATATATTCTTCTATATCCAAAGATTTTTTTAAGTGTGTATATGTATGTATGGTAGTTGTTGGTTGCATTTATTGTTTAAGTGTATGTATGTATGTTAGTTGTTGGTTACTTTTGGATCGCGTTTTACTTGGTCACGTTTTATTTTTGTGTCAAATGTCGCGTTTTACTTTTGCTAAATAAAGTCGCTATTCGGGTCGCGTTTTAATAAATTAGGGCCGCGTTTTACAAATGTCGCATGAGTTTGGGTCGTGTTTTTAAACTTGTGTCGCTAATTTAAAAAATTGTGTCGTATAGAAGGTTGCGAAAGACAGATGTAGGGTCGAAATGTTTTCCTCAAATAAATTTAACGGATGAGGATCAAAGTTTATTTTCGTAAAAAAAACTTATCCGACGTTTGTTTTGATAAATAGGTAGTGATTATGGTCCGTTTAAATTTTTTTCTCTAGATGTGAATTACGATTAATAAATCACAAGCCAATATTGAAAAGGGCAAATCACACAAAAAAATATTTAACTTATGTTCAATTTCAATTTAAAGTATCCAGCATTTTTTTATCTCAATTTTAGGTATCTAACTTATTATGTTGTGTATTTTAAGAATATTTTTACCTGCTACTTAGGTAACAAATAGGGATGAGCATTTCGACCCGAATCCCAAAACCGAACCGAAACCGTACCAGAACCGTACCGATTCCCTATATACGGTAGTGCTGCAGTCCGGGACTATGAAATAAGGTGAAAAAAGAATCGCGGACCATTAATTCGGTACGGGACAGGTACCAAATCGGGAAATTCCCGAAAAAAAAAACGAGGAAAACCCGATTTCCCGGTACCGGTATCCGAATCCCGCTCTGATACACCGTACCACTAATTTATGCTCGGGAAAAATCGATACCACTAATTCGATACGAGATCGGTACAGGACCGGTATCGTGCTCATCCCTAATAACAAATCACTAAATTGAATCCAAACACTCTCTTTCTTCTGCATTTCATCCAACACCATCATCAAATATTACCATCAATGTCAAAATTTCTAATCTGGTGAAGCCAAATCAATTGCTAGATCTAAATTGTTTAGACTAGTCCCACAAAGTTAGTATAATGCTCGTGGAATTTGTTCCTGAAATAAAGTTTGATTATCGAAAAATATTTATATGAATTATGGGGTGATGAATAAGAAAACTTTTAGCATTTATCATTTTTGGTTGGATTCATTTAACATTACCAATACAATTGGAATCTAAAAGTGTATAGTAGGACTACAACCATTGTAGTTATGCATGCTTATCAGGTTATAGTTATTCGTAAGTATGTATGGCAAGTTTTTCTCGTTAACGGAAAATTCAAATCTTTATTTAGTACGAAATGGTGTATTGTGACAAGGAAAGAAAGTTGAAGATGTGTTGTGATAAATGATGGAGGTCGAAGAAAAGAGGTATAGAATTAAGTGCAACAAGAGATAAGGCGGTGTTTGGTATTCTAACCTGTTGTGTAACCTGCAAACCTATTAATTGTTCAAGATTGCATCAAGAAAAAAAAATCGATACCTTAAATTAAAAAAAAATAAATTAAAAAAAAAATTGATACATTAAATTAAAATAGAACATAAGTTTAATATCTTTTTATGCAATTTGCTCTATTGAAAAATAGTTTCTTGCAGCATAAAGTTACATAACAAGTTATTAATTAATTCATAGATACTTGTGATTTATGTGGGTATTTGGATGGAACCATGGTACAATTGATCATGTGCATTTAAGAGAAACCAAACAATATCATAAACACAATTCTTTACACTAGACACATCTACGAATCAGAGTGTGAAAAACTAGAAGGGGGTTGAATAGTTTTACCTTTAAAAATTTTAATTATTTTGAAAACTTATCGTGAGATCAATCAATATAGATATTAAAGGATAAATGATATGCAAACATTGAATGAATAATATGCGAGTAATAAATAATATGCAAGTAAGGAAAGAAACAATCAAACCACGACAAGGTTGTTTATAGTGGTTCGGTCTACAAGGACTCTTTTTCTTGCCCTACGCCACTCCCCGAGTCTCCAACTCGAGAGTTATCTTCACTAATCAACAAGCTCCTTTAACTGGCGGAGAAAACCTTTACATGTCTTACACAATATTTCTGACACAAAGCTAGATGTCGAGTTCTTTTACAAGGGTACAACCACTCCCAACACACTATGTATTTTAAAGACTAAAATACTAACCGATCACACTCAGAGATTTAAGATGGTTTGGTACAACAACGATGTATGAACAATAATAATTCACACAACAAAAAAAACAAACAAGACTTCTAACTTTTCGTTGAAGCTTGAATATGCCTTGATCTTCTTTGCTACAAAAGATGATCACTAAAATAAAATGAAACATAGTTAAATGTGATAGAATGAGAGAATGTATATGTTTTATGCTTATAAGAGATGAGAAAAGAACTTGGGTTGGTTTGTTATTTATAGGCCAAGTGATCAGAATACCACGGACTGGATGGAACCAAAAAAAGGGGTCCGCCCTTTATAAATTTTGGTTCCGCCAGTATGACAGAAAGATCACAAAAAATCTTTCAAGGATCTTACCAAATCTATCCAAGATTATGCATGATATGTTCAGTAATTATCTAAACTAACTATTTCAAGAAATCTTCTAAGGATTTCTAAGGTGATGCAAGACATGATGTAATATGCAGTTTTCCATTTTTTTAGAATTTACATGTTATATAAGTAAATACTTATGTAATGTCTTGCTAAAGTAACTAAAAATGATTGATCTAAAATGTTGAGACACGTTTTAATTTAGAAGGCTAATAATGTAGATTGATATGTAGTTAATCAAAAATGATAAAATACTAATGCTTAAATGTTGAAAACTATTTAAGAAAGGCTTGTAATAATATCTAAAAATATTGACAAACTTTATACTTTGCAAAAATGAAATTTACTCTTGTCGATAACAAAACAAGGTAAAGATCGTAAAATATAAATAACGTTTTTGGACGATATTTGTATCAACAATCTCCCATTTTTGTTAAGGACAAAACATAAATTTTATTTTTAACAAAGACATAAAGATGTACAAGAGTTTTAAAAATATGAAATTAACTTGAACTTAGGAGATCTAGCTATTTAACTAAAGTCGACAATTTAAAGTTATTTTGTCTTAAAATATGAATTGACTAGTTTTGACCTTTGTTTGTCAATTTTTGGTTTACTTTATTAGAAAGTGTTGTTGACTTTTGAAAGTCAATGTTCAAGTGCAATAATATTCTCTCCCTTTTTGCCGAAACAAAAAAAAGAGGTGAGGCGGATAATATAATAAGCCCGAGCCAAATGCTCCCCATTTGGCCAATGCTCCCCCTTAATTGGGTGCCAAGAGAAAGATACATGAATTATGAAAAGCTACAAAACAAAGGTTACTAAACATACCATCATCAAAAGCAACATACAATCACAAAAATGGTTACAACTAACAAATAATCACTTAGAGTAACCAACATCATTATAACAAACATCATTCATTAGTAAAAATTTTATGACTAAAAGTCATAAAATGGACAATAATAGAGATGTGTTGACATAAGAAAGAAAATAAATCCTAAAAAAGCAAAAAAAAATGACTTACAAAATAAAAATCCTAGAAATAACTAATAACCATCCTATTGTGGTGGAGGATGATAAAGAGAGTTAATATGCTCATGAATGTGGTTGAGGATGAACCTCATTTCATCTTGAAATTCGTGGACCATAATGCATGTCCTTTCACTTACATGAGCGATTCACTCACAATGGGAGCAACCATGGCAAGGCTGGTTTGGTGGTAGACTAGGTTCATTGTTTGGTGGTGGAACATTGGTAGAATGATGGTTGAGATTTGATAGAGCAATGAGGGAAGAAAGTAAAGCGGTTTGCATTTGCACCGCCTCATTTAGATAAGAATCCACCATGTTTGAAAAAGCTTGGAAATCATCTAGGCGAGCTTGGATCTCTACTTGTGATTGTGGGTGGTCTTCCCACATTGACTCATCAATGTCTTCAATATGTGGAGAGAATGCGTGAGGTGGTAGAGCATGATCTCCATATAGTGGCCCATGGATTTCTTTGTGGATTGGGTGAAAAAGTGGAGGTCTAGGTTCATCTTGAAAAGGCTCGTTTGGCACAAAGGATGCTCTTGGAGGTTCATGAGCAATACGCTCAATGGTGCCAAAAGATGGAAGAGGTGGTGGATTTGTTGGCCTAGATGGTAAGTCATCCAAATCATCCGAAAATGGATGAGGAGATGTTGGTAGGGTTGTAAAAAGTTCAAGTGGTATAAGTTTTGGGGATTTGGTGGTGAGGGTGTTTTAGATGGTTGTGTTGGAGCCAGTGGAGGAGAGGTGATGATTGGTGTTTTGGTTGGTGGTGGAGTAGTCACGATGATGGTTGATTTAGGTGGTGGAGTTGGAGTACTTAAGTTGAGGAAGTTCTCATCTCTAATAGGTGATGAGATGTTGAGTGGTGAAGAGTCAGATGAGGAGCTCAGGTTGACAAAGCAACAAGGTCTTACGCTAATTCTTGCGGTTTTCTTGAGAGGTTTGCTTTAAGGTGATGAGGTTGATGACTTTGTCATTGTGATTAAGCTTGATAAGTTCTAAGAGAAAGAGTAAGTAATGGTGAAGGTGTGAAAAAGACCACCCAGGATGTATCAATTTATAGAAATATGGAATTATGGAAATATGTGTTTGATTTGATATTAAATCATACAAATGAAGTGATTTCTAATGATATTGAAGTGATTAAATGCATGTAAAATCTTCCTAAGTCAATCCATAGAGGAAGTGTTGAGTAAGTTTAGCAATATATGCAATAAATGAACTTCAATCATTGGAAAATCTTGAAGATCAGACACCCACGGATTGCAAGAAACCAAAATAAGGGTTCCTTCGTTAATAGAAAATGGGTCATTGGGTAGATTTTGAGAAATTTTGAATTTTGGTGAGAAAATGAGATCCTATTGGTCCAAGCAAGCTAAACTAGTCCTAATGTGAATAATGATCAGTAAAAAGTATTCTAAATATAGTGAACTATAGTGCGGGATTGAGCGAAATTTAAAAACTTACCTGCAGGTATTCACGGAACCAAAAAAAATACACGGGCGGAACCCGGTTTTTGGGTCCGGCTGGTCCAGGGGTGAAATCTTGGCGGAGCCAAAATTTATAAAGGATGTAACCATATTTTTGGGTCCGTCCGAATCGTGGGTACCTGTTTTGTTTACAGAGGGCATTTTCGACCAACGTAAACTTTTTCAAATCCAGCATATTTACCTAAAACATATGTAACCCATCATTTGTTGTTAGTAAAAATCAGGAACACATATATAAACACATGAGAGCATGTATTTCAAGTAGGGGCTAGCGATTTCAATTAATAGTGAAAATGGTGAAAATTTGATAACATTAAGATGTTATCCCCCTGCAAGGCAAAGTTAGTTCACATGATTATTCAAAGTTTAGTCATCATCATAGAAAATAAAAATACATCATACATCATTGTTTTAGTTCTTTTACCAAACACTCCTTAAACCTTCATTGCTTGTACAAGTTCTTGTTGATCTTAGAGAGCATCCTACCAAGACACTTGAATATTCCCTTAGTTTGTTTGAATTCTTCCGAGGGGTTGGAAATCTCTGGAAGTGCCTCATAGTACTCATGAGGACGAAGCCTAGAGTTTGGAAGTCCATCTTCCAAGCTATTTGAGGATGAAGTTGAAGGAGTAGGAGGTTGGGCTCGTTTTCCTTTGGACTTAGTTTTGGCTACCCGTTCATCACTCAATGGCACAACGATGTGAGGAATAAGAGGATAGTCAAGTTTTACCCCTCCAGGACTAGGTGGAATTGGTGCAAAGGCTCTAAAGAGATGGGTGAGAAGCATCCCGTATGGAAGAGCGGTAGTTCCTTGAGTGGGGATGTCCGCCATTCTCTTGGGAATGTAGTAGGCTAAATTAAAGGGTTGACGAGTGGACAAACTATAAAGCATGTAACAAAGACAAGCGTTGATATGGTCACGGTTTCCTATGGTACTCACGACATTAGCCCTAAGAAGTTCTTCCCATTTCTTAAATTGAAACTTAAGCTCATTAAGCTCCATTCCATATGGGTCTCGATTGATTTCTTTCCCGATTCTAGTGACACGAGTTGTGGATACCATTTCATGAAAAGGTGTTCACGGATGACATCTTTGTCTACTAAGGGAGTTAAATAAGGAGGAGTACGTTCATCGATTGAGTCAAGAATCGAGAGTGACCACTTGTCCGAGTAGATACATGTTCCTACACAAGGAATTCTTAGTTCTTGGGCAAATTGAGTGAGAGGAATGTTGAATTTAAGTTGGTTGACTTTGAAGTGAATTGCCATAAGGCCATCATCATTTGTTACGAGAACTACGCTAGCATAGAACTCTAGAACGAATCTAGGAAAAATAGGTTCATCTATGTCTAGGAGACCATCAAAGTTGATGGTGGCAAGTTCTTGAAGAAGGTTTGTGCCTTCGAGGAAGGCTATATGGATGGTTTTACCCTCATGAAAGTAACGTTTCTCTAACCGTTTGAAGATTTCGCCTTGTTCTTTGGTAAGTCCCTTAGTTTTATGGTGTTTTGGAATGTAGTCGAGGGTGTCTTTGTGATCATAGTACTTTGCGGGAGGCATGTTTGTTCATAGGAGCAAAAGTTTCATCTTTTAGTAAAAATGAAGAATAGATTGACGATTTGTTCTATTGTGTGACTATATGCAAACAATGTGGAGGTACGGTTATCTCGATTCCTTTTTATGTATAAAATAGTTTTTATTAGCAATGTTTGTGAAAATATGAGAGATAACCCAAACGCTCCTAATTCAATGTAGCTTCGTTTGAATATACCCGGGAATACATATAAGTTATGCATTACCTTCAGTATTCAAGAGACATTATGCAAGTAATGAAAATAACGTTTTTATTTGTATGAACAATGAGAAATTATTTTTCCTATAAGTGAGAAATTTTTCAAATTTTGACTTGGGGTTTTTAGCAAATTATGATAATGCCTTATGAGATGCAATTCCTAACTAAGGGAAACATGATTAGTTATGTAATTTAACAAATGTAATTCATGATTTGTTTAAGAAGATGCATAATCCTCATGTTTTGGTTTTGTGCATAAATTAAAACCCTAGACTCAGAATTAAGAGAAGTAATGTAGTTAAGAGACTTACAATGTTTATTTTGGCTGAGATTAGTTGAAAGAGATACCTCAATTGTGAGTTATGTATGTTTGTGGATGTGTTTAGGTTGTTTGTTGTGTAGTTTATGAAAGAGGAAGTATTTTGTAAGTTAAAAAACAGGTCCAGAGACCCGCAGACTACACGAAACCAATTATTTAGGTCCGCCTTTGTTGTCGATTGGTTCCGCGAGTTCTGCAATGAATTTAGTTAATTTTTCGTGTTTGGTCACTATAAGATTTAAGCTATGGTTTCGGCTACAGGTTTGGTTCCATTAATCCTAATCCAAGTCTAAGAAGATTAAATGGTTCTCGTTTAAGAGGTTTAGTTAGCATGTCCGCAATGTTGTCTTCGGAGGATAATTTCTAGATTAAGATATTTCCTTTTTGAACATTGTCGCGAAGGAAGTGATGGCGAGTTTCAATATGCTTTATTTGGGCATGTTGGACAAGATTTTTGCTGAGATCAATGGCTACTTTGTTGTCGCAAAGTATAGAGATGTCGTTGAGTCGAATTCCGTAGTCCACGAGAGCTTTCTTCATCCAAAGAGCTTGTTGACATGCCTTTCCGGCTGAGACGTACTCGGCTTCGGTAGTTGAAATAGTGAGGGCCGTTTGTTTCTTTGAGAACCATGAGGTGAGACATTTTCCAACAAAAGTACAAATACCACTTGTACTTTTTCTATCGACATAGTCTCCGGCATGGTCTGAGTCGGCATACACTATTGTTTCTATACTCGTTCCTTTGGGATACAATAATCCTAAATGTAGTGCCTTTAATGTATCTAAATATTCGTTTTACGGCTTGTAGGTGTGATGTTTTAGGATCTTCTTGAAAGCGAGCACATAGACAAACACTAAACATAATATCGGGTCTACTAGCCGTGAGATAAAGTAGGCTACCAATCATTCCTCTATATTTAGTGTTGTCTACGGATTCACCTTCTTCATCCTTGGTGAGTTTAGTTTCCGAGGACATATGTGTTTTAATGGGTTTCGAGTCTTCAAGACCAAACTTCTTAAGCATATCCTTTATGTATTTAGATTGGTTAAAGAATATACCATCCTCTAATTTTTTAATTTGAAGTCCTAAAAAGAAGTTTAATTCGCCCATCATACTCATCTCAAACTCGTCGTGCATGATTTTAGAGAAATCATCACATAGCTCTTGACAAGTTGATTCGAATATGATGTCATCTACATATATTTGAACTATGATAATATGTGAATCCTTTTTCTTGGTAAAGAGGGTATTATCTACTAATCCCATGGTGTAATTATGTTCAACTAAAAAGGTCTTAAGTCGATCATACCAAGCTTTTGGTGCTTGCTTAAGTTCGTATAATGCCTTTTTAAGTTTGAAAACATGATTTGTTTTTTCAAACTCGGTGAATCCGGGAGGTTGTGCAACATATACTTCTTCATTTATGAAACCATTCAAAATGCACTTTTAACATCCATTTGAAAAAGTTTGAAATCGTGTGCACATACATATGCAAGTAAGATTCCAATAGACTCGAGCCTAGATACCGGTGCAAAATTTTCGTCGTAGTCAATACATTCTTGTTGATTATAGTCTTGTGCTACAAGCCTAGCTTTGTTTCTAGACACTACATTGTTTTCGTCCATCTTATTTCGAAAAACCCATTTTGTTTCAATTATAGTATGATCTTTAGGTTTTGAAACTAATGTCCATACATCATTTCTAATGAATTGGTTTAGCTCCTCTTGCATAGGAATTACCCAAAATTCATCTTTTATTGCTTCATTTATGTTTTTCGGTTTAATGGATGACACAAAACAAAAGTAGTTACTTTGATTTTGAGCTTGTGATCTTAATGTTTGATTTAATTGTCCTATGACTTTATCTAAAGGATGACTTTTGGATTCTTTGATATTGACAATATCTTTATTTAATGGTTCATCCTCATTGTTATTATCATTATTTTCTTGATTTTCAATAAGTTGACTTTCAGCTAAGTAATCATCTACCAAAGGTGATGTCTTAGAGAGAGGTGGACTTTCATCAAATGTACGTTTAACGATTCCTCGACTCTCATTGTTTCTTTGTTTAAAATGATATATGCTTTGCTAGTTTGTGAGTAACCAAGAAACACACCTTCATAAGACTTTGGGTCAAATTTGGTAAGATAATCTTTGGTATTTAAAATAAAACATTTACATCCAAATACTCTAAAGTATCCTAAAGTAGTCTTCTTGCCTTTATAAAGTTGATAAGGTGTTTTGTTCAAGAACGGACATATTAGGACTCTATTTAGGATGTAAGTAGATGTGTCAACGGCATTACACCAAAAATTTTGGGGGTATTCATTAAGCATTGTTCTACTCATTTATTGAAGAGTCCGATTCTTACGTTCTACTATACCATTAGATTAGGGTGTTCGAGGAGCCGAAAATTTGTGTGTTATACCATTAGTATCACAAAAGTTTCCAAATTGTGTTTCATTATCGAATTCACGACCATAATCTGTTCGTATTGACACAAGGTTAACACCTAGTTGATTTTGAATTTTCTTACTAAGTATTTCAAATTGATCAAAAGCTTCATTTTTGGTTTTCAAAAACTTTGTCCAAGTATACCTTGGGTAATCATCTACTATGACCAAAGTATAGAAGTTGCCTCCATAACTTTGTATAGTGGATGGACCATACAAATCCATATGCAAAAGTTCTAGATACCTAGATGTGGATACCATTTTTATCCTTATAGCTACTATAAACTTGTTTCCCAATTTTGCAAGCATCACAAAAGTGTTGGTCATATTTCAACTTGTGTCAGTTTCTAACTAACTCTTTTGAGGACAAGGATTGAATAAGTCTTATATTAGCGTGACCTAGACGTTTATGCCAAAGAGTAGAGCTATCATCTATGGTTGTTAAGCAAAGTTTATCTCTAGACGTTCTATCTATTTTCATGACGTATATGTTGTTTTTCTTAACTCCTTTTGCTATGGTGATACCATCTTTTAGGATTTTGCTACCATTTTATTCAAAGAGGACTTTATACTTTTTATCACATAGTTGACTAATACTAAGCAAGTTAAATCCTAGTCTATCAACATGAGCAACATTTTCAATAGTTAGAGAGTCATGAGCAATCGTACCTTTGCCAATGATTTTGCTTTTAAGATTGCTACCGAAAGTGACATTACCTCCATCGTACTCTTGGTATGTTGAGAAGAGGCTTTTGTTTCCCGTCATATGTCTTGAGCATCTGCTATCTTTTATCCATTCATCAGGATCCAAGCCGAATTTCAAACATACCTATGAAACATACAACTCAAGCGTTTGGTCCCCAATATCTCATGGGTCCGTTTGGGTTAAACATACCGCTTACTTGGTTCATGTATGGAAATGATGGATATGGATTCCATGGCATGTAATTAGGAGTTTCATATGGTCTAGGGAAGTTTTGATTCCAATCGGTATGTTGATAGTTGGGTTGTGTGTTATAGTTGCTTTTGGGAAAAGGGGGTTTGGGAGGTGTTTTAGGCCTTTGTTGAGTGGTTTTAGATCCAAATTAATTTTTAGCAAGTCCTACTCCTATTGTAACATTAGATTTTTGTCTAATAACATCTTTAGATTTCTTAGTAACTTTGACAAATTCACTACGGGCCGATTCAAGAAACTTCCTGTCCCACTGCAGTACCCACGGAACCATAGTTTTGGTTCCGTCTGGTCCTTGGTTTTCTGTTTTGGTTGGGACAGTTTGTTGTCTTTTCCAGACGTTTTAGTTTGACTGCCTGGAATTACTACTTCATTAAAGCCTGATCCATTTCGATTCCCTGGTACTTTTTGAATTCTTACTATTTCATCCACACAAGAAATGTTTTTGTCAAATCTCATAAATTTAAAGTTATGTTCGTTAAGAACTTCTTGTGTGAGTTTTAGCTTTTCTATTTCGAGACCAAGCTCTTGACATGATTTACAACCATCGTCATTAGCCTTACTCTTTTCTAAGCGTTTTGCCATTTCTTTTAACTCATAAACTTCATTTTCTAAAAATTCCTTTTTAGTTTTTAGAAACTTGTTTTTAGTTATAATTTTTAAGCTAAGTTCACATAATTGATTATATTATTTTTGCAAAGTGTCATCATGAATAGAGGAGTAAGATGAGTCGGAATGTACCTCGTTTGATTCATGTACCATGAGAGCGATCTTCTCCTTACTTAGTTCTTCGTCATCATTATCACTTTCACTCCAAGCACCGCTTACAAAGGCTCGTTGAGTCTTGCTTTTAGGTGGCTTGGGACAATCTCCTATTAGATGACTTGTATCTCCACATCTAAAGCACTTCCTTTCACCTTTTCCTTTCTTGTCATCATGGTATTTCCGGAATGACCTCTTGTCATCTCGGGGTTGCCTTACAAACTTTTCTCTTCTTTTAAAGAAATTTTGAAATCTATTACGGCCATGGCATAATCCTCATGTTCACTATCCGAGCAAGATTCTTCATTATCACTTGATTCCGCTTTTGCTTTTAAAGCAACGGATTTGACTTTTTCTTTTTTGCCTTTGATGATTTCTGAATCTTTCTCCATCACCATTTCATGGATTTTGAGATTTCCAATTAGCTCGTCAAGTGACATTATTGAGAGATCTTTTGATTCTTCAATAGCCGTTACATTTTCTCTCCATTTCAGATGGAGTGCTCTAAGAAATTTCCTGAAAAAGTTCTTGCTACGAAAAGATTCATCAAGTGCTTTAAGAGAAGTAATAATAGTGTTAAAACGAGCAAATCCACAATCAATGGTTTCATCTTCAGAAATAACAAATTGTTCATATTGTTGAACAAGAAGGTCAATTTTGTTATCCTTGACTTATGAATTCCCTTGATGTATGATTATTAAAGATTCCCAAATATCTTTAGCGGTTTCACACATAAAAATTCTTTCATATTCCCTTTTAGGCAAAGCATTATAAAGCATCATTTTAACTTCATTGTTTTTACCTATTAATTTTTTTTTGTTCATCATTTGAAATATCTTTTGTTGTAGGATTGTAATCACCTTTGATGATAACATACCAAAGATCTATATCTTTTGATTTCACATATGTTTCAAAGCGGTTGTTCTAATAGATAAATCCATTGGGTTCAAAAAGTGGTGGTCTTTGCATAGATTGCCCTTCTTTAAAGTTTTCAGAATCCATGGATCGTTTCAAGTTTAAATAATACAATATATTTTAGAAAACCCTAAGCAACGAAGCTCTGATACCAATTGTGGAAAACTAGAAAGGGGGTTGAATAGTTTTACCTTTTAAAATTTTAATTATTTTGAAAACTTATCGTGATATCGATCAATATAGATATTAAAGGATAAATGATATGCAACCAGAGAATGAATAATATGCAAGTAATAAATAAAATGCAAGTAAGGAAAGAAACAATCAAACCACGACAAGGTTGTTTATAGTGGTTCGGTATACAAGGACTCTTTTTCCTTGCCCTACTCCACTCCCCGAGTCTCCAACTCGAAAATTATCTTCACTAATCAATAAGCTTCTTTAACCTGCGAAGAAAACCATTACAGGTCGCTTACACAATATTTCCGACACAAAGCTAGATGTCGAGTTCTTTTACAAGGGCACAACCACTCCCAACACACTATGTATTTTAAGGACTAAAATACTAACCGATCACACTCAAAAATTTAAGATGGTTTGGTACAACAATGATGTATGAACAATAAAATTCACAAAACAACAAAACAAACAAAAATTCCAACTTTTAGTTGAAGCTTGAATATGCCTTGATCTTCTTTACTACAAAAGATGATCGTTAAAATGAAATGAAACAGAGTTAAATGTAATAGAATGAGAGAATGTATGTGTTTTATGCTTATGAGGGATGAGAAAACAACTTGGGTTGGCTTTCTATTTATAGGCCAAGTGATCAGAAGACCACGGACTGGACGGAACCAAAAAAAGGGTCTGCCCTTTATAAATTTTGGTTCCGCCAGTCTAACCGGAAGATCACAAAAAATCTTTCAAAGATCTTACCAAATCTATCCAAGATTATGCATGATATGTTGAGGGATTATCTAAACAAAATATTTCAAGAAATCTTGTAAGAATTTCTAAGGTGATGCAAGACATGATGTAATATGTAGTTTTCAATTTTTTTAGAATTTACATGTTACATAAGTAAATACTTATGTAATGTCTTGTTAAAGTAACTAAAAATGATTGATCTAAAATGTTGAGACACATTTTAATTTAGAAGGCTAATAATGAAGATTGATATGTAGTTAATCAAAAATGATAAAATACTAATGCTTAAATGTTGAAAACTATTTAAGAAATGCTTGTAATAATATCTAAAAATCTTGACAAACTTTATACTTTGTTCAAAAATGAAATTTATTCTTATCGATAACAAAACAAGGTAAAGATCGTAAAATATAAATAACGTTTTTGTACGATATTTATATCAACACAAAGGTTGTTATATAAATTAACACTATGCCGCAAAAATCTTTAGGTGTCTTGAAACCCCCAGAACCCGCCCTGATTCTTAAAAGTTTTAAGTTGGAACATTTGTTGGAATCACTCCTAAACCTTATTCAAGTGTTAGTTACTCATATGTAATAGTTAGCTTAGTATGGCCTTTATGTTTGTTATTAGCCTTAAGCTTATGTAGAAGGCCCATGAGCTTAGGCCCAAGCCCATAGGAGAAAGGGAAGGAGTAGGTGTGTTTCCCTAGCTCCTTGCCTATAAATACCTTATGTAAACCTTCATTTGAAGGTTGGTTGTTCAAGTTATTTCTTTCACAAACACTCTACGCATAAACCGTATTATTTATATCGTGTGTGTGTGTATGTGATACTTGTTCAATCGGCTCTCTATCTTTCTTATAAGCTTGTGTGGTAAACCTTGTGACCTAACAATGGTATCAATCGCCAAATAGTTGGGTGAACAAGTTTGTTTTTGAAGTTTTTTTTTTTTGGTCTTACGCGTAAAGATAACGTGATTCTTTGGTTCGCTTAAAAACTTGTTTTTACACTTTTAATCCAAGATTCTTGTACTTTCAACGTTTTAAGGTGTTAAAATACTTGTTTTTGGCAAAAAGTTTCAAACTTTATGCGTGGATCATTGTTTTGAACTAGTTTTTATTCGTGGGTGTAGTTCTACGATAACCGCTTTTAGAGGTTTTGGTTCATCAAGTTTCACACTTTTGTGTCTTTTGGTGTTATTGAAGCTATTTCATCACACAAAAACTGGTTTAGAAACATCTTTGGGCAAAATCAAAATTACGAGTAATCCTACGCGTAGTAAAACCCTAAAACTACGCGTAAGTGCCTCCTTGGTTTGATCTTCATTTTCGTGGTTTATTCCGTGTTTTCTTACTTGGATAAGTCCGAAAATACGTCGACTTTGGATATCTTTTGCACCGTGATAGTGTAAAAGATCATTTGGGCAAAACCCTAAAATTACGCATAAGCATAAGCTTACGCGTAGAAATCCTACGCCTAAGATCTTTCTTACGCCTAAGCCTAGTCTTACGCATAAGAAAATCCTACGCCTAACTTTCTACGCCTAACTTTTGTCTACGCCTAACTTTAGTGCTTTTTCCTACTTACGCGTAAGCTAAATCCTACGCGTAACTCCTTATTGTTACGCGTAACTTTGGTGTTTTTACGCACAAGTGCTACTTGGTTCTTGTCTTTTCTACACTTAAGGACACTTCATCAACAAAGGTTCATTCGACTACAAAGATCCATTTTTACCAACACAAGTTTATCAACATGTCACAACCACCATACTCTAACTATTTCCCTTACACTTATCCTCATCCTCAACGCCAACAACAACTAACTCCACAACATCAACAATGGAATCAACAACAAGCAATTTATCAACAACAATTTAACCAACAACATACTCCACAACTTGCTGCAAATCCACAACCTCAAATGGTTCAACCACCACCAAGTCTTCAAGTTCAACCATACACAAATGACTTTAATCAACATCCATCAAGGATCACTATGAGGGAACCCACTTGGTTTGCAAAGATGTTTGAAACTTTAAGCGGCCAACAATCAATTCATGAGGCTGGATCACTTGATAGACCTCCAATGCTCACTTCCAGAAACTACGATCAATGGGTGATAAGGTTCTTTAGGTTTTGTGATCTAAAGAAGCCACATGGAAAGTTCTTAAAGAAGGTTATCTTGGAAGGTCCATTTGAGATGCCTACTGTCATTGTACCCGGAGATCCAAATGCCATTCCACCAAGAGATGAAAAAACGAACATTGCTATCAAGCAGACTTGAATCCTCAAGAACTTCTACACTATGAAGCAGATGAGCTTGCAATGGAATATATCCTCCTAGGATTACCAAACCTAATTCTTCGTAGTGTTGATGCTCAAAAGACCGCAAAGAAAATGTGGGATCATATTCGTCTTCTTATGGAAGGATCAGTACTCAATCGTGAAGATTTGGAATCCAAAATTTACTTGGCTTATGAACACTTCATGATTGAACCTCGAGAGACACTCGAGTCCTATCATCACTGATTTTCAGACATCATCAATGATTTGGATAAACACAACATCCACATGCCAAGAATTGCAGTGAATACTAAGTTCCTAAGTAGTCTTGGTCCCGAATGGGAGAAGTATGTCATTTTTCTCCGTCAAGCTAAAAACATGCATCAATCTACCTACGGATTGTTGTACGATTACTTGAAGCCTCATGAAAAGGAAGTTGATAGGGAAAGGATTCTCCGTGCTCAAATTGCTCCACCGACACATCCGAAAATCAACAACTTGCCTTATATGCTCAAAACAGTTATTCTCCTCAACCAAAGAACTCAACCAATGCTACAATCACACCACATGATCCTTCACAACCTCCATCTCAACAAACTCAATTGGTTCCATACAGCAACCACAATGCTCAAGCCGGCTAATGAGGAATCCGATCCGCTCAAGCATTGCAACAAGGATTTGCTATGATTGCTAATGCCTTTAGCCGTTATACCAACAAATCCAACAACCGTATTCGCTCCTCATCTAATACAAGGAATCAAGCTGTTGTGAACAATGGACGAGTTGAAGTTCAGAATCGTGGTTATGGTCGTCCGATGGGCGGTGGTCAAGGGTTTAATGCTGTGGGTAGGAATAACAATCGAGCTCAAGTGGTGGAACAGGAAATGCTCGAATGGGTTGAATGGTCTTCGATGCTACAACCGCAATGAGAAGGGACACCTGGCTAATGCATGCCCAAAGCCAAGGACTAGGGCAGTGCTTATTTCAAAGAGGCTCTTCTTTTGGCTCTTAAGGATGAAGTCGGTGGACTCTCACGCACAAAGAACGAGTTTTATGGCAAATGCACTGTGATGATGATATGGAGGACTTGCGTGCCAATGCAAAGTTATGTTGATGGCTAATATGCATGAGTTACACATGAGTGACACAGCCCAGTGTATGACATCGATGGCTTGTCTCGTGTACCGAACAAACCATATTTATCTCTGATCTCATATCTCCGCCAACATCTGAATCCGGCAAGGCTCAAAATGTTCAAAATGTGCCATCCACATCTCATTCGACGATTTTCAACTAGACCCGTAGTTATATTTGACGATCAAGATGACCAAACGGTTTCCCTTGATAATCAAATTGACTCCGTGGTAATACTTGAGGATCTCAAGAATGATCATGTTGAGACTCACGTTGAACACGCCGAACTTTTGCCTCATCCAGATTTTGCTCGCTTAATACAAGACCAACAAACCATAGTGGAAAAATGTCATGCCATTAATCAAGACTTGAAATGCAAAAATGCACTGTTAACCAAGGATTTTGAATGTTTACAAAAGCAACTCAACTTTTTCAAAACTCAAGAAAAACGTGAAAACGGTTTTGAAGCCGCCTTTGCCAAATCTTATCAAAACGAAAAATATTTAGAAAGACAGATGCGTGATCTAGCCGCCTCGAAGAATGCTTTGTTGTCTGAAATAGAACAACTCAAACATGAACATAAAAAGCAAATTAACGCTCTCACCTTGGAAAATCAAAAAGCTAAGGCTGAGTTGTTAACTTGTCAAAACAGCTTCTCTGCATACAAAAAGCATTCAACTAAACGAATAGATGATCATCTTGAAGAAATCATCGGCTTGCAAAACAAACTTAAAGAGTTTAAAACTGTTGTTTACAAACATGGCGAGTCGGTCACGACCATTGAAAAGTTTACTTTAAAACCCAATCCAAATGGATATGGACCGAATCTTGCCGATTACAAACCTAAGCTTTCAACAAAAGCATTCAAACCAAATCCTCGAAGTTTCCAAAGGCGTAATATAAAGTTGATAATTCTGTTATGAATGTTGTTGAATATCATCGTCAAGAGGAATTAGATGCATAAGACGAGAGTCGATCAAAATTAGAAAAAGTTGTTTACAACAAACCTTTTAACTATTCAAAAGCGGTCACTTTCGCCACACCAACGGATTCTTCTAACACACCAAGGGTTATCATCAAAACACCCGAGTCTTCTAATGTTAATCCCCAACCAGATTATGCACAAATTTATGGTCCTTTACCTTCCATCCGTGAAGTAAATTCAAAACCTGAAAATCGAAAAATTCTTAGATATTTTGACATTTTCATGGTTGACCTCAAAATTTTACAACATGAGATAGAATATCGCTCTGAAATCAAAATTGATCATTTTCAATCGCCTCTGGCGCGAGAACAAAGAGACATTTTTCCGAAAAATCTTTTACCTAATGTTAAAAATTTGAAAAATTGTGCATTAGCCTGGGAAAAGGATTTTCATAAGGAACTAGGAGTGATGAAGGTCGCTTTTGAGAAAACGAAACATCTATTTCTAATACTAAACGTAAAAAGAAACTGTTGAGAAAAGATGTTGATCGACTCTTGGAAGATGTCATCTGTGCCGATGTCCATAATGTTGTGCTATTGAATTCTTTGTCATATGCATTTGATCATACCTCTCTGATATCGTTGAATCTGTGATAAATGTTGAGAACACCGATAATGTGCTTCAGATCGAGTCCTTAAAAGTTGAAAACAAACGATTGTCAAACGAACTTTCAAATGCAATACGCCGCCTTAATTGGTGTCAAAAAGATATTCATGATCAACAACTTGTTTTTCAACACAAAATCGCCAGCTATGCAAAATCTTCTCGATCCTAAAATTGAGCAATTGGATGATCAAAACGTGTCCTTTAAGTGTCAAATCTCAAAATATGAACAAGAACTTTTAAAAGTTAAAAAGGAATATGGTGTCATATTTGATTTACTCAAAAAGACTCGTGATGAAGCATCAAATGAACTTGATCATTATCTTGCACACACTAAAGAAGTTATGCATTTTGCTGGAAATGTTCGGTCTGAAAATCAAGATCCGATTCACACTATCCTCAAGTTAAGAGAAATGTTAGGAAAGTATGAACAACTTCCGCCAACCATCATTAAGAGATTAGCCCCAGTAACACTTAGTACTCATGAACCTAGAATCTCTACTGCCAAAACACAAGTAGCTAACGTGCTTCCTTCTATGAAACAGAATAGTTGCATCTTTTCCAAACGTCCGCACTTCACACCTAGAGCACTAAATCAAGAATAGGAAGTTGCGACCTAAGAAAAGATCAATCAAGAATGCTAAAGTAGAAGAACACCCTAGGACTATGAATAAGACTCACGTTGTTTCCACTATAGATATTAAGGCCCGCAAATGTAATAGAAATAGTGATGTAACGAATGCTAAACCGTTAAGTACTTTTGATATTCAGTCCGATGCACCTTGTGTTATTTGTGGTAAAAGTATGAATTCCGATTGCCATGATAAATGTGTTGCTAAAGCTATCATCTCTCGTTTAAGGAATCCTAAGAACCGAATACCTCTAGGCCCACTAATCTTTCTAAGTCTGTGCTTGGTAGACCGCCATCTTTAGATTCTAATATACGCATTGCTGTCCCTCAGAGCTCCAGTTTCACCTCCTAAGAATGTAGTACCACCTAGTGCATTCACCAAGACTAAAGCAAATAGTAGTTATAGATGGCCGAAATGGATATATAACACACTAGGATTTAAGTGGATACCTAAAGCTATTGATGTGTGTATATCTACTATATCTGCTACGGAACCCTCTAACATTTCGGGTTCCAAATCTACTTCTATTCCATCCGTGTCGCCTGGTGTAATGCGTGATACGATCATTCTCTCGATTGTTGATAGCGGATGTTCCCGACACATGACAGCAATCTTAAACTGTTATCAAACTTTATTGCAAAGTTCATTGGCACCGCCGTTCGGAATGATCACTTCGCACCTATCATGGGCTACGGAGACTATGTCAATGGGAACATCGAAATTAGCAGTGTTTACTATGTGGAAGGCCTCGGTCATAACTGCTTTCAGAGGTCATTTTGTGATGGAGATTTGGAGGTTGCTTTCCGGAGAAAACTTGTTTCATTCGTGATCTACAAGGAAATGACCTTATGTCCGATCGCGTAATTCTAGTCTCTACACTATCTCTATGAAAGACATGGTTGCTTCATCTCCCATATGTTTACTTTCAAAGGTAACATCAACAAAATCCCGCTATGGCACCGCCGCTCTCACATCTAAACTTTCAAACCATCACCAACCTTGCTCGACACAAACTAGTTGAAGGACTCCACGGTTTCGGTATTCTAAAGATCACCTTTGCTCACCTTGTGAACAAGGCAAAAGCACTCGTGCTCATTTTCCTTCAAAGGTGGAACACGCTCTCAAAGATGTGCTTCATCTTCTTCACATGGATTTGTGTGGCCCGATGCGCCTGCAAACGATCAATGGCAAACGCTACATCTTAGTAATTGTTGATGACTATTCACGCTGGACTTGGGTCTACTTTCTTCGAAGCAAAGATCAAGCTCCACAAATGATCATTACCTTTTTCACGAAAATACAAGTTCAGCTACGAAACACCGCTCGACTAATCGTAATGATAAAGGCACCAATTTGTTAATCAAACTCTTCGTGAATTCTATGAGAAAGTGGGAATTCAAAGATCGACATCTATTGCACGCATACACCGAACAAAACGGAGTTGTCGAAAGACTAAACCGAACGTTAGTGGAAGCTGCAAGAACAATGTTAATCAATGCTAAACTTCAAGATTACTTATGGGCGTAAGTCGATCTATCGCATGCTATACTCAAAACCGCTCTATGATTACAAAACGCCACAACAAAACACCTTTCGAGCTCGTCCATAACATAAAACCGAATCTAAAACACTTTCATGTATTTGGATCTCTTTGCTATCCGAATAATGATCGTGATGACTTTGGAAAGCTCAAAGCCAAAGTTGACATTTGAGTCTTTATCGGATATCGTGATAATTCCAAAGGTTTCCGAATCTGGAATCGCCGTACAAAACAGGTGATGGAAACGATTCATGCTCATTTTGATGAACTTACGGAAATGGCTTCTGAGTATAACAGCTTAGAACCCGGACACAACCGCTTAAACTTCCCTCAAACCCCATCATCACCGAACAAAGCCCCCTTACTCGCCAACAAATGGAAAGGTTATTTGCTCACTGCTCGCTGACGATATTGATGAACGTGCTCCGTGTGTATCCGCCGCTTCACGCTCAACCCGATAATACTCTTATACCGATACACCGCTACAACAACTATGTTGCAGATGCACCTACACCGCTTGACTCCACCACAACAGCTTGAACAAACCGCTTCCAACAATGATGAAGCCGATGATATTCTCAATGAAGTACCCCCACCTGCAGATTTTGATCCAAATGCGTTCTTTAACTCGTTTGCTAATGAGATCGCCGCACTGATGTCGCGAATCTTCAACAAACCATTTGAATCCTCGACCGCACAATGTATACCAACATCAACCCTCCACACATAGATGGACGAAAGACCATCCTCCGGAAAAAACATTATTGGCAACCCGAATCAACCGGCCGTTACAAGACAACGCCTTCACACAGACGGTGAACATTGCATTTATGCACTCACCGTCCGCCAATCAACCTAAAACATCAAAGACGAATGACAAAAGACAACTGGATTGAATCCATGCAAGAAGAACTCAACCAATTCAAACGCCTTGAAGTATGGGAACTGGTTGAAAGACCAACAGGAGTCTACGTCATTGGTCTCAAATGGATTTGGAAAACAAATTGATGTCAAGGAAATGTTATCGAAATAAGTCACGCCCGTGGCTAAGGGTTATCGCCGTGAAGAGGGTATTGACTTTGAAGAATCTTTTGCCCGCTGCTCGCCTTGAGGTCGTTCGATATTTCTAGCGCTCATGCTCATATGAATATGACGGTCTATCGATGGATGTCAAAACCGCTTCTCAATGGACAACTTAAAGAAACGGTTTATGTCACCAACCGATGGATTCGTTGATCCCGAAGCTCAATCACGCCTACAAACCGAACAAAGCTCAGATGGTCTCAAACAAGCTCCTCGGCATGGTACGATAAGCTATCATCCTTCCTCATTGCTAATAATTTCACCAAAGGTTCGGTTGACCCAACTCTTTTTATACAATATCACGGGAACATATCTTAATTGTTCAAATTTACGTGGATGACATCATTTTTGGGTCTACACATAAAAGTTTTCAATCGCTTTTGCAAAACTAATGAAGAAAAATTTTGAAATGTCCATGATGGGTGAACTCACGTTCTTTCTCGGACCGCAAGTTCATCAATCACCCCGTGGTATTTTCTTGAGTCACTCCAAATATGCCCTTGAATTGTTAAACAAATTTGGAATGGAAAACTGTGACACCTATGCCACACCAATGGCTCATACCAAGAAGCTAGACGCCGATTTACATGGGAAATTGGTGGACCCTACAAAATACCGTAGTATTATTGGGTCATTCATGTATCTAACAACCAGCGCACTGATATTGTCTTTGCCGATATCTTGCTCCCGCTATCGGCGACCAACCAAACCCACTCTCTCGAGGCTAAAAGAATCCTCCGATACATAAAGGGAACCATTAACTTGGGGATCCGGTATCCGAAGGATTCTGGTTTTGAACTAATCGCTTTTCAGACGCTGACCACGCAGGATGCTTAGACTCACGGAAAAGTACTTCTTGAGCTTTACAATTTCTTGGTGATAAACTGGTGTCATGGCAATCGAAGAAGCAGGATTGTACGTCGCCGTCCTCAACCGGCGTAATATGTAGCCATGTCTGCGTGTTGTGCTCAAGTCATCTGGATGAGAACACAACTCAAAGACTATAGTTACGTATTTGACGTAATCCCGATGTATCGCGACAATCGGAGTGCCATCTCTGCAACTCGCCAAAGACTAAATCAAAGCACATCGATCTTCGATATCATTTCATCAAGGATCACGTGGAAGTGGTATCGTTGAATTATATTTTGTGGGTACAGAATACCAATTGGCGATCTTCTCACCAAAGCCTTGCCTCCCGCTAGGTTTAATGAGTTGGTCCACCGGATTGGTATGAGGTGTTTGACTCAAGAGGAATTGGATGACCTCCTAAAACAGCCTTAAAACCTCACAAACACCAAAATCTCTTTTGTAAATAATTTTTCAAAAACAAAATACAAAAATATAAAATCCGATAAAACAACAAAAATATTCTTCTATCTATTTTCTTTCAACATTGCAAGTACATTTCTTCCGTCAACACTATAATCTTTCAAAATTCAATATTTTTACGATCAAGTGTTGAGGGGGAGAAAATAAACTTTAACCGCTTCAAAACATCTCGTACTTGCATGTTATCATATCTCTTGTTTCTTTTATCAATGGTGGTAAATTTTCGGTTACAATGACACCTCTGACTAAATTTATAACCTTTCATTATTTTCTTAAGTCGAGGGGAGTGTCGTCAAGTTTCTTTCTTAAAATCTTTGTTTGGTAACCAAAATGGAAGTTAAATGGCTTTGTTTGAAAAAGGAAAAGGTGGAGGGACCAAAACTGTCAAAATGTTAAAGTTATTTTAATAAAACACCTCCCACCTAACTTTTTCACTTCACATTTATTACTCTTAACCTACTAATCCTACGCATAGATTCATTCAAGAAATCCTGTTTTGATCATCAATTTGTAAGTGTTTTATGATCTTAACATGTTTTTAAACAAGGTTTTAATTTTCACAAATCCAACGGCTAAAAAGTTATTAGTGATTATGTGTTCTACGCATAGCGTATGAACACATAATCATTGTGTGTGTGTTTTGGTTAAAAAGATGTGTCAAAATGTTTTATACATCAATGATATCATTTTAACCATCAAAACCCACCCGAAACACTTATTAATGATTTTGAAAATTAGGGTTTATGAGTCGAATTGGGTTTTTCCAAATGTGAAGTGTTTTGGTCTAAAAGATTGTTGGGTTATGGTCATATGTTGTTGAATTGATGATTTCCATGGTTGTTAACCACCCAGAAACACTAATTGTTTAACAATTTGAAGTTAGGGTTTAAAGTTCATAACTTTGGGTAAATTTGATTCACAACGAATTAGATGTTATAACTTGGTTTATAGACTCTCAACACATCTTAGAACTACCATAATTTATTTGGTGCAAATCCCATGGCTAGAAATTATACGCGTAAATCTTAACCCTTAGGGTTTTGACCTACGCGTATGACTTTCTACGCATAATCTGTTAATGAATGTTCATGCCATAACTTGTTGATATAATGAATGTTTGTGTTAATTTTGATGATTTGATGAATTTATTTCGTGCTTTGCTACGCTTAAATATTCGAATCAAGGTCATTTGCAACTCTACGCGATAAGGATTACCCTACGCCGTAGTCAAGTTATGCGAAGAATAATCCTACGCATAACTATTACGCGTAAGGTTCTACAATGGGACTACGCGTCTCCTGTGAAGGATATGCGAACAAAGTGACCTCTACGCGATAAGGTCTACTCTTACGAGTAAGCCTTACGCGTAAGGTATATATATACGCCACGCGTAAGCCTACGCATAAGGTCCCCTTTTCCTACGCTAACATTTCTTACGCCGTAGTTAGATCCTACGCGTAAGCTTTCGCTCTACGCCAGATATCATCATCGCACGCTTAACTTTGCCAAAACTACGCTTAAGCCCGGATTGACCTTCATAATGAATTGTTACGTGTACAAACTTGTAAATAAACTAATCATAACGTCACGAATCCAATAATGTCACTAATAAACTTAATCGCTTGATATGTTGTGAACAATAAGTGATAACATAAACTTTAAAACTTAAAGTTAACTAACTCACGAAACATTTCACGACGCCATTGGACTATTGAACAAACAAGTGACTTAGGACTCGTAACAATCATTGACACTGTACATTCAATAACTAGACAATAAGACCTTCCGTTGACTAACACTATGTCTTTCGATATGTTGGTTCTTTTGGCTAATGTTATTTCGATCACGACATGGTGAACAAATGAATGTGGATGCATCAGAAGTTCTTACAATTGCCGATATCTTTCCAGAGGGTTATCCGAGAAAGATTGGAAAGAACAACCTTAGGGTTGACTGTGATACCCTCACTTGCTCGTAATCTTCTTGCTGATTGCGGGATATTCTCGGAATCATCCCTACCGTAACATGCTCTCACACTCGCCACGCCTGAGGTCTACATTCAACAATTCGATTCTATGCAGAGGATCACGGTCAAAGTGCGTGAATGTGACACTTAATCACAAACAAGTCACTATCACTCCTGCTGACTTACGGGCTGTTCTCATCATTCCCGACATCGCCCAACCGACTTCTTTGCTACCCCTATCAAGAGACACTCAAATTCTTGATAGATATTGGTTATGATGAAGCTTCAGGAATCATTACTAAGCACTCTCACGTGGAGCTCAAGAATATTCCTCAACCATGGAGAACACTCTACATGATCATCACCAAATCGGTCTCGGTCGTGATGGCTATGAGCATCCCAAGCTCATGGAACTGCAAATTTTCTGGTCGTTGATCAACAAGAAGGACATTGAAATCGAAGCACCGATATGGGAGGACATGATGGTATTTCACAAGAAGCTTGGCTCCAAGATTCCCTATGTCAGATACACCAAACTGTTGATCCAGAGAGCACTTGGACTTCATCCCGACATCCCCATGAGGCTCAATAACCCAGATAATCACGACATATTGATCGAACCCATACTATCCGTCGAATCAAAGAATCGCCAACAAAGAAACAGGTTCGGTTTACCCGATCACCTTCTAACCAACCGAAATCAAAAAGCTTGAAACATATAAAAGGTATCGGTTAGCCGTAAAAGAAGGCAAAGTTGGTCCTTTGGATGAAAAATCTTCGTACACCTACCGGAGGACCGTAAGAGGCAAGTGGGAAGTGTTACAAGTACAGATATTTATAGGAAGCTTCCCAAAAGGAATCCTCCTCGTAAAAGGATTGTTCCCGTAAAGGAAGCTGAACCTATTCCCACACCCGAACCGCAAAGAAAGCTTGTGGACGAAAGCTCAAGGTACACACGATGAAGAGATTACCTACTCAATCGCAACCGAACACCTCCTTCAGCAGCCTAAACCTCCAAGTCCACCATGACAAAGAAAAGGGAAGACTCGTACTTGTACCTTATGATGAAAGCTCGATGAAGTGAAGAAGAGCAACCGGATATATCATACAGAAGAAGTTTAATATCTTAGACACCTTCAAAAGTCAAGAATTTGCTAAAGACCAAATGGGTGGTCCCGAGGATCAAGTGGTGTCGCCCACTCAACCATCTCCCGATGCGTTAATCAACCCGATAAGGAGCTGGTGCCACCACTCTTGTGCAACAACAAAAGCTTGTGGAGGATACTATCGAATATGAGTTTGAGGAACCGGAAACCGAGAAGTCCAAAAGATCAAGATGTTGATTATGATACGCTTCTTCTAGATAGTCCTCGCACGATCAAAGGAAGAAACCTCTCAACCTCCGAAGGATCCAGAGTCTCCTCATATCTCTTCATCATCAGATTCGCCTTCTCACTCCTCGCCACCACCATCAAAGAAGTCAACCAAATCATCATCCAAATCCGTGAAGAAACCATCTAAATCTTGGATTACTCAAGCTCATGAACGGATTACCAAAGCGCCAAACAAGTCGAAAGAAAACGTGCTCAACAAAAGCTAAATTTCTTTGCCGATCACATACAAAGATATGTATGACGAGCATGAAAAGATAAAAGGAGAAAGGAAGTTTGTTCAGTAATTCATGAAAAATCACCGTCAAGAGGAACTGAACGAAATGATCAAGGCTACACCTAAAAGTACCTTCGAGTATGCTCCTAAAGTCACAAAGGAGTTGTTCACCAAACAACTTTATCCAAATCTTATGCCGATCGCCAAGCAAACTATTCGATCAACGCCCTTAACCGTCACAATCAATCCAACCGATCCGGTAGTTTTCTCGATTAATGAATTGGTGGCCAAGCTTGTCACACAAATGTCTGCACGATCCGGGACATTTACTGATGAAGGAAAGCTGTTTCAAGCATTACTAGACTACCAACTTCAAGAAGCTTGTAGATTTGAAGTCGAAAAGTCTAAACGCCCTAGAGACGATGAAGACAAGGATAAGGATAAAGACTCGCACCTAAACGCCGAAGCCCGGTGAATCTTCTTGATGCAACCTCCTCCACAACGGGCTCCTGCTCAACAAAAATCTCCTCCTCGCTCTTCTACCGAAAAACCTCGTGACGATTCCGAAGTTACCACCCCCGACTAAAACCGATGATCACTTTGAGTATACGGGTGGTGACGATGAAGAGGTCCTTGAGCCCCTACAACAACCCTCCTCTCCCAAACAAGTTCGAAACCGTAATCATCATCTAGGCCTTCGAAAAAGAAGAAGAAGAAGACGCCTCAAACCGACGTCGTATCATGGCTAGATGACGATAGAACAGAGGAATTTGAATGGTTTGCTACTCTTGTAAACAACACTCCCTACCTCAAGAAGGTCAATTTGGTAGACGGTTCTACATTGGAGCATGCAAAATTCTGCAAGAAAAGTTCCATGTGAAGAAAATGACGAAATCTGAAATGGCGTTTAATCAAGAATGAAGCATTTCAACTTCTAAAAGACAGCTCTCAAAGTGCCCTCGAGGTCGAATATCACCTTGAAAACATTGCTCGAGCTATGTCTAACAACATGGATTGGCTCAACCCCGAAGCAAACATTGACTTCACACAAAGGGACAACCCTCCATACTACACCGATTGGACCAAACCTCTACCAACACTTGGACAAACAGCTGAACCAAGGATTCCTTTCAGATATTTCTTCAACAAAGACTTTGATTTTCTTCTACACGGTGGCGATGATTCAAGAAAATATGCTACATCGTTAACACTTCCATTCCCACTGCCTACTCAAACCGCATAGCCATTGAGGAACGTGCCAATCACTTGTTCTCCAACACAATGGAAGCATACGACCGAGATGCATTTTATGGGATTCATCACCGCCGTAACGCCGAATCTACTATAGAAGCCGCCGTTCGTAAGTCTCAACATGCGTGCATAGTTCTAAAGATATCGTTGCCATCATACACGTTGACCTTTCGTCTAAGTGGGACTACACATTCCTAAAGAAGATCGTAGTCAAACGACAAGATGAATAGGACTATGCTTTCTCGAGGTCGACTTTGAGAATTTGTCTCTCAATGACATCAAGACATGTACCTTGCCAAGGTACGTGGTCGCATGAGACAATTCTCAACCAAGTACAACGTGAATTTATCAAGTCACTTCTCATCTTCATAAGACGGATTGTCATCAAGGAACATGTAGAAGATCTCCATGGCCGTTGAATCTTATCGACGCTGTCAACTTCACTCCTCCAAAGCTTGATCTTCCCGATATCAACTTGCTATCTCAATATACACTCATCAAGAAACCTTTCGTTGTTTACCGAGTGAACTTCAAAGAAACCGCTTAATGGCGTGTAGCGAACTCCACAAGTTCGGGGATCATACTTTGAAGCCGGTTAGGGATGGATTGGCATACGTGTTGAAGGATATACGCCGAAAATTGGGTCTCCTAAGCCGGAATTCTCGTGAAAGGAGGGATGTGAGACGGATCATCACAATGATTGATGAACGGTTGTTTCAAGGGATCAGACGATTGGAGAGTTATGTCGGTGGTCGACCCGTGAGAAACATAACCGATTTCAACGCCTGCACACCCTCGGGAACATCACCGCACTTCCTGGTACCCCTTGAATTGTTTTCTTCATATCATTTTGGATGTTTGATTAATTATGTCAATGGCTTGTGCACACATTACAGTGTACAACCCGTACTTGTAAATAAAGGACCCCGTGGTACGCCTGCCACAATCCTTATAAAAGGAGCGAAAGCTTCTTACTTTTGAGTAAAACCTATCAAACCTTTCATTTTTCAAGGTTTTGCTCAAAAGAACAAGTACTTTCCCTTATGATTTTCAAAACCTCAACCGCTTATATCACTTGTTGAGGGGGAGTACTTGAATTAAAACTTTGTTCAAAAATTGTTCACAAGTGGTCATTCTTCCCGCAACACTCGAAATGGTCATATTTATTCTCAAACGCTTCAAAAATAACACTTTAATATGCCATTTTTGAAGGGGAGAAAATATGTGATAAGAAATATGTTGTGTAAAATGCAAATGAATCTGTGTGCTTTAGACTTAACCAACGAATTGACGATACTTAACTGTTAGTAACTCGAAAAGACTTGTCCCGACGGGTAATAATTTCAAGCTAGTTCGCTAGTGATGTAAACGTGTCTCGCAAAGGACTTGTCCGAGTAGAATGTACCATTCGAGAAACTCTTGATAAACATGAACTCCGACGGGTTTGACAACCTTTCGAGGATTGTCTACACCTTCAAGGTAGTTATTAGAGCTAGTTGTCACCTAAAAGCCGACATTGTAACTCTTTAACTATGCCACGAACGTGTCTCGGGGATTGTCTATCTTGAGTGAATCAATTCAAAATGTGCGCTTTTCCTCACTGTGCATTTTAACCGTTAAAACTCTTAAGCACATGTGGAGGGGAGTATTTATGCAAAATCTTATCTCAACAGGGGTACTAAAATGTTTTTCATTCACAAACACTTTGAGAGATTTTTCACAATGGTTTTATGGCAACATAGGTTAGTCATGGAGTTATAAGGTGACTAAGGTTAGGAATAACCGTCCTATGATCCGCCAGAGCCGATGGATCTACCCAAGGACACCACAAATAGTTAGTATTTAGAAGTCCTTAGGTATGATTGTAAAAAGGAGAAAATGAGAATCGGAGAAAGAAGGAGTTGAAGAATTAAAAAGAAATGCAAAGAAAAGGGTGAAAAGAAATAGCCCTCAAGATTATTCAACTTAGGCGCATAATCGGTTCAATTCATATGCTACTGGTTGTCACTTAGTGACGCCGGTATTGAAGATTAAAAGTCGCCATGGACCCAAAGGACGCATGCACTAAACCTTCTTATCCACTCAAGTTTCTCTTAACATAAGCTTGTTTCATTCTCACAGGGAACCCTACGTAAACTATCGGCTTTCTTTCTTAGAGATTGCTGGTATTGAAGAAGGAGACCCTCTCCCTAGTCTCCGCTCCAGAAAACCAAAACGCACTATTGAGTCTAGAGCCACGAGATTCATCAAAAGATCTCTTAGGTACACTTGACATTTAATCACTTGATGATCAACAATAAGGTTATCAGTGGTTCATATCGAGTCCTTCACAGATCTTAGCAACTGTCGAGAACATTTATGAGAGGTTCACATTTGTGATCCTCAGTAATTGAATGGAAACTCCCGCCGTGGTCAACATCAAACGACAAAGAAGTCGCCGCAACTCCCCGTGGATTACGCTTAGTGTGTCTCAAACGGTCTACAGTCGTGAGGTGATGCTTCGGGGTACCTCAACGACTCATCCAATCGTAGGTGTACTTCGTACATCGTGTTATCTCACTTGTGGGACTCCGATTCAGAAACCGCCTTTGTAAGAATTAGAGTTGTGTTTTCACACTATGCCGTTAACACTCTCGAAGTTCAAACTTGTAAGTGCCGGAACCCGCTTATTACTAATCGTTTTAATGTTTTCTTCTTATGGAAGCTCTCGAGCGGAATGATCGTGCAGATTCTTCTCATGCTCACGCCAACATCATCACTAATGGAAGTTATATCTTAAAGCAACACAACAAATGTAATGATTCTTCGTCAATACAGAATCTACAAAGTTAAAGACTTAAAGAACTCCATCAAGATGAATTCCAACGCCAAAGAGCGTGTGAGCATGTTGAAGAACGACGGAGACATCAGAAGCGCACTGAGGCACTTGATGCGCACAACAACATACTATCACTTTCACCACAAAGAACAATGATCAAAGAACAAAGTTAAAGATGACGCCAAAGCATAACCGTTCAAAGTAAACTATCTCTACACCGGGAGATTGTTCAAATCAAGGCAATTCTTCTCACAAGAAAGAAGAATGTCAGAAGACGCCAAAGCTACTATTACATCAACGCCTTCACCGCTTTCATCACCAACACTTGAGTGTTTGTTACTCATATGTAATAACACTTGAGGGGAGATTGTTGGAATCACTCCTAAACCTTATTCAAGTGTTAGTTACTCATATGTAATAGTTAGCTTATTATGGCCTTTATGTTTGTTATTAGCCTTAAGCTTATGTAGAAGGCCCATGAGCTTAGGCCCAAGCCCATAGGAGAAAGGGAAGGATTAGGAGTGTTGCCCTAGCTTTCCTCCTATAAATACCTTATGTAAACCTTCATTTGAAGGTTGGTTGTTCAAGTTATTTCTTTCACCTACACTCTACGCATAACCCGTGTGTGTGTGTGTGATATCTTGTTCAATCGTTCTTATAAGCAAACCTTGTGACCTAACAAAAGTGTCTTTGATCACTTTCGCGAATTGAGGTACACGCCCACGGCTCCCGTTGATCAAGATGTACGCTCAGGATCGTATAATTCAAGAATTTCCTTGACAGGTTTCGCAAATGCCTAGCCGTTTCTCAAACCGAACGCCTCAAAGAAGACAACACGGAGTGAGTGAACCAAATAATTTGAGCGATTGATGAAAAGAGATTTGAAAACAATCGTGTATTCGCTCAATAGAAATTGTTTTTGCAATACAACGAAGGTTTTAATGAAAATCAATTATCAATCATAAACACCTTTTATTTTGAAATATTAGTACACATTCGATGTGCTAAAGAAAAGAGTTTTTAAAGCACAAAGACCGGTTTTTCAAAGGTATCCACAATCCATAACCTCGAACCAGATTGATTCAAAAGATTGAATCGCCCATTGTTTTCAGCTATTGTCACATGGTTGATCTATTGATAGATCTCACATGCCACCTACCGTGAGCTTGTTTGATGTTGGCTTCCGAAGGCTTTCCATCTTCATTGTGAATATGTTTGCATATCACTCAGATGTTCTCGCAATACCACAAGGATAATGCGTAGGACTCATAAGATATAATCTCTCTTCCACATTGTGTGAAACAGAGAGTCTTCATTGAAAGTGTCCTAATGAGATTTATTGATGATCTCGTGGCTCTAGACTCAATTGTGCACAATTGGTTCCTATGCCGAGACTGTGGAGAGGGTCTCCTTCTTCAATATCAACAATCTCTAAGAGAAAGTCGATAGATTATGTCGGTTCCCCGTGAGAATGAAACAAGTCCTTTTAAGAGGAACTTGAGTGGTTTGAGAAGTTGAAGTGCAAGGCCACCGGGTCCATGACGCCTTGTCTTCAGTACTGATGTTACCTTGGTAACCACCAGTAGTATATGAATTGAAACGCCTCTAAGGTTGAATAAATGGAGGGCTATTTCTTTTCACCCTTTTCACATTCATTTCTTTTTCATTCTTCAACCCCTTCAGTGCTTACCGAGACTTCTTTACTAGAACCTTGTTGGGTTTATTCCAAGCTTCTAGCTCTCACCGACTCTTCCCATATCTCATTTTTCTCCTTTTTCATCATACCTAAGGACTTCTACACTATCTAGTGGATTGTCCCGGTAGATCCTCCGTTCTCGGCGGATCATGGGAACAAATACCTAACCTTATCATCCTTATATCACCATACATAAAGTAAATTTGGTCGGTCTATTTGGTATTGTTCATCCGCCATTGGAACCAATTGAAAACCATTTGAAAATCAATCCATATACTTGTGATATATTTATCAAAGCATTTTGTATCCAATTGTTTTGATAACAAATAGTTTTCCCCTGAGGCAAGAGAAAGAATTAACTTCTTTGATTACCATTTTCTAAAAGATATCAACATCACTTCCCTGATCGAATCAAGAGTAGATAAAAAAGGATGAGGTTTTCAAAATTTGCTCCCCTCAATATGTGCCTCGAGATATTTGAAAAAGTTTTGCACATACTAGGAACCGCATTGAGATAAATTGATCACGCTTTCAAATCTTTGTGGTTTAAGAGATGTTCCCCTCAACATGTGCATGGAAAATTTGAAATCGCTTACATGTGGGGAGAGCTTGTACATCCTTATAAAACCATTTATCGAATTATCAGTTTAAATCCAATTTAAATCACACATTCTCCCCGATCACAATTATCAAATCATTTGAGATTTGTGATCTCTTATAGATTTAAATTGATTTTGAAAGCTTTTAAGGAGAATTGTGACTTGATTATGAAAACGTTTTAACCGATAAGGATCGAATTTTGAGACTTTAAACTCCATTGATTAAACATGCATGATTATCTTTTGAAAACAATTGAATGACAAATAACCTTTTAATTTAATTGAAATCATTCTCCCCTCAATCAATGACATAAGTTGTTGATTGAGAGATAGATGTTTTGACAAACGTTAAGTCCAGATGATTTTCAAAAATAGAGTCCGAATTATTTTTCAAAGCAATTAGTTTTCATTAGATAGTAAGTAATTGTTTATAGAATCGAGCATGAGAATTTGAAAACAAGATAAAGCATGGCTCGTTTTCTTTTAAAACGGGTTATCACCGAAATGACAATAAACCATTTTTCTTTCTCAAACAAAATTTTTTTTTTTTTTAACATTCAACAACATCTAAAGTCCCGCGGTCATTCTTTGAATGACAGGACAAAGACCGTAGATATTATCGAATCGAGAAAAACATGACAAAATGACAATATTTTTTTGAAATTTTTCAAGATTTTTCAAATTTTTATGGATTTTCTAATTTTATAATTTTTTATTTTGCTTTTTGAATAAATATATACAAGAGATAGATGAAGAAAAACCTTTTACTCCTCTTCTTCCTCAAGACGCTTGAGTGTTTCGTTGAAGGCTCTTCAACCAAGTCGGGAAGAATAAACTCAAAACGTTCTCTAGGAAGAGCTTTGGTGAAGATGTCTGCTAACCGGTATTCAGTCCTCACAAAATAGAGTTCCACCACACCTTTTTCCACTTGTTCCCCGATGAAATGATGTCGAATGTCGATGTGCTTTGCTCTTGAGTGTTGAACGTTGTTGCATGAGAGAGCAATGGTACTTTTATTATCACAAAGATGAGGATTTTGTTGAATTCAAAGCCATAGTTCGATAATTGGGATCTCATCCATAGGATTTGAGCACAACAAGATGACATGGCTATGTATTCAGCCTCTGCAGAGGAAATAGAAGTACTCATTTGCTTTTTTGAAGACCAGCTCACAAGCTTATCACCCAAAAACCGAGCACCTCCGCTTCGACGGTATCTTGACATCCTCGCATGATCAAGATCGACTGATAGGTCGTTAGTGACATACCGGTGTCCTTCGGGTACCAAAGTCCCATGTTGATGGTTCCTTGGAGATACCGAAAGACCCGCTTAACCGCTTCAAGGTGCCTTTTAGTAGGCTTAGCCTGGTATCTAGCACACATGCAAACAAATAACAAGATGTCGTCTACTAGTCGTGAGGTACATCGTGGATCCAATCATACTACGATATTTCGTTTGGTCTACCATGATCCCCGAGTGGTCCTCATCTAGTTTAGTACGTTCAATCATGGGAGTGTCAACAAGGTCACTAGAATCAAATCCAAATTTCTTTAAAATCTCATTTGCATATTTAGATTGATTTATAAAATGCCTGACTTTGTGAAATTTGTAATCCCAAGAAAAATGACATTTGTCCCATCATTGACATTTGAAATTTAGAACCCATTTCATTTGAAAACGATCACATTCATTGGGGTCAGTCGAGGCAAAGATAATATCATCAACATAAATTTGAATGTTAATTAAATGTTTGCCTCGACTTTCCGTGAACAATGTGGATCAATCGCTTCCTTTTGAATCCGTTGATAGAAGAAACTTTGATAGCGTATCATACCATGCCCTTGGAGCTTGCTTTAAACCATAAAGAGCCTTCTTCAAACGATAGACGTGAGTAGGATGCTTTGGATTCACAAATCCTTCAGTTACCGACGAGACGACTTCTTTAAGATCTCCGCTCGAAATGCCGCCTTTACATCCATCCGATAGACTACCATGTTCTTACTTGCAAAGATTAGCCAAGAAGATTCGATTGCCTCGATACGCAGCAATGTGAGCAAAAGATTCTTCAAAGTCAATACCCTCCTCTTGACGGTATCCTTTAGCAACCAATCGAGCCTTGTTCCTTAACACATCACCATGCTCATCAAGTTTCACTTTGAAGATCCATTTTAGTGTAATGATCATAGCACAACTGTACTAATTCCCATACATCAAGTCGATCAAACTCATGAATTTCTTCTTGCATGGCATTGAACCACCTGTCTTCATTCATGGCGGTTTTAACATCTTTTGGTTCGATCTTAGAGAGTACTGGAGTTGAAGAAGCACCATAAGGCATCGGTTGCAAGTTGTTTCGGTGGATACCGGACGAGAGGGATTTCCAATGATGTTGTCTAATGGATGATCGTGAGTCCATTTTCTAAGGTGTTCATGTGGTTGTTGTTGAGGAATCAAGTAGCAGAGTCATGTCTCCTCAAGAAGATGGTTCGATGATGATTCCAAATGGATGATCTTCGATGATGTGATATTGGATTGACTTCATTCTTGCTCATTAATGTTCATCAAACATTGGATCAAACAATTTCTTCAAATCATCTTTAGATAGAGGTACATATGGAGTTCTGAGAAGAGTTTGGTACAAGGGATGAACCAATGGGACTGCTTTTGAAGTGCGGGTCCAAAATGATTGTCCAGAGCCATTTGACCGGTCAGCCCATCAAACGTAACGTGAATTGTTTCCATGATATTTCGGGTTCTTTTGTTGTAGATTCGGTAACCTTTTCTGTTTGGTGCATATCCTACAAATACTCTAATGTCCGCTTTAGCTCTTTCCTAAATCTTGACCCTCATTAGTTGGATAACATATAGCACCAAACACACGAAGGAATGATAGATCGTTTTCTTTGTGGACAAGTTCATATGGAGTTTTTCCATGAGAGTGTGAATCGTGGATCGATTTTGAGTGTAGCATGCGGCAATGGCTTCACCCATAGAAACATTGGAACTTTTGAGTAAATCAAAGATTGTTCTTGCGGCTTCCACAAGAGTTCGATTCGCCTTCAACTACACCGCTCGTTGAGGAGTTCGTGGAACACTTCTTTGATGGTGATTCCAATACTTTCATAAAATTCATTAAGTTGTTTATTAACAAACTCGCCCATTGTCTCGATGATTCGACCGCTTTGTTAAGTCGAACTGTGCTTGATAAGTTTGATGATGATATCCGAGTTTCATCCTTTGTCCTTAAAGAACTTTACCTGTGAATCGAGTAATCATCAACCACAACTAACACATATTTCTTCCCAAAGATATTGCAGACTCTCATTGGTCCACATAAATCCATATGAATTGTATGAAGAACTTCCAGAAGTTTGTAGGTTTGGGTTTATGGGCATACTTTGCTTTTTCCCAATTGACATGTGAACAAAGATGATCTTTTTCATACTTAAGTCTAGGTACCTCTTACTAAGTCCTTTCTCGAAAGATCATTGATGGTGCCAAAGTTCAAGTGATTGAGACGACGATGCCATAACCATGACTTTGTTTTAGAAGCCTTTGACAACAAGCAAATTGGAGAAGACTTCATCATGTCTTCGATAGAGATGGTGTATAGATTTGAACCACTAGTTCCTCTTAAAAGTTCCTTACCATCAAGTTCTCTAACAAACAAGTATGTTTTCTGAAGGCTACTTCTAGATCGAATCGAATTGACCAACGAAAAAGATTATGACCAAGACCTTCCACATAATATACCCGAGATAACACTATCTCCAACAACATAATCTCCATAACCCATAATTGCACCAAATGATCATTCCGAATCTAACCGATGAATTTGCTCACGGTTCATGAGCCGCGACCGTCTCCAAATATATGCTTGGAATGTACCGAGTCCAAGTACCACGTAACGATTTGAACGATCCGCAGCTGAACACGCACAAGAATGGATAATCGATAATTGGGATCCCCATGCAAGAATGGGTTCCACTTGGTTAGTAACAATGATTGGAACACCCACATCAAAGGTAGAAACAATGGAATCATTGGGAATAGATGCGCTAGTGTCCAGATTTGACCTATTCAAAGTATGTTCACTTCTTAAGGGAATAGTTCTACCAATAGGCATCCATTTTCTAGTGGGCATTGACTTAGCAAATTTAGGGATTATTCTTATGGCCAAAAGGTATCCATAATAACCTATTTACTAAATTTCTTCCCTGGGTTTCCAATGCTTTTCTAACTTTCTTTCGCTTTTTTTAGCCTTCTTAGCTTGATTTTTGCATTAACAATTTTAACTAGGCATTTGACAAAGATTAGACAAAGCATTCACACCACATTCATGATTAGTAAATGAATTCAAGGCACATCATTACATGGTTTGCAAATAGTAGCGAATTAATTAATTACAAGACGCTTATAGCTAATACTAGAATCACCACGATTCGTTTTATTCAACTCAAACTTAAAGTTCCTAGATTGTCTTCTACTCTCTTCCAATGCACATTCTTAGCTTGCAAGGTCCTATCATTCCTTGTGTTGTCTTGAGGCTTTGACCCGCCGCTTTAATGTCACCGATTACTCTGTAGAGGGAATGGGAACATTAGTTGGTTGATCTAATTTTTGCATTCTTGAACTAGATGTGCAAGGATCTGAACTACTTGAAGGCACATTAGTGTTCACTTTCCTAAACACTTTCGGGCATAGAATGGTTTGGGCATATTTGCTTGGCACTAGGCATAGAACAAGGCATCACAGCTTTGCCTTTTGCACCTAAGGATTTAGGACATGTTGCAATTAAACATTCTAGCAACTCTTGAGATCGTTTGGCCTGAATGCAAGCAAACCTAATTTCTTTATCAAGAGGTTTATTTATGAAATCCTCTTCCACAATCTCACTGAGACATTCTAGACTATCCTTAAGGTGAGCACAATAGTTATGAAACACATGTTCATTATTCCTAAGATGAGAAGGAATGTATTTAACCACAAAGATATTTGCAACCTAAGGATGACTTTGATGACAACATTCTTCATTAAAAACAAGTGGGCATTTTCCCATTTTCCCGACTTCTCTTTAGATTCTCAATTTCCTTTTGTAAAGACGTTATTTTTCGTTGTTTTGTCATGAGTGACTTTCATTGAATCATATAACTCTTTAAAGTGTCGTTTAACCTTTTCATTTTCTTCTAGAAAACTCTCGCTTTCCTTTTGTAAGGCATTAACTAAGTTTTGAAGATGAAAAGTTTGAGAATTTCGAGAATCTAAAGGAGGAGGCATTTGGGAGCCAGCCACATTGTTCTTTTCACCCTTTAATTGAGAGATTTGGGCTTTCAACTTTCTTATCGTGTTACAATGAGCTTGAATTGTTCATCACGCTTGTTTATTTCAAAAATCGCATCAAACTCTGGAGCATCCAAGGATGTCTTGATATTTGAGGTTTTAACATTTTCTTTAAGATGTTGATATTTTAGTTGTAAATTAAAATGTTCAACTTCTAGTTTAGAAAGATGTTTTACCAAATTATCATGATCATCCTGATCAATTTTCCCATTTAGTTTAGAATTAGTTTTTCAAGCTCAATGACACGATCATGGGAGACTTTCAGAGCAAAAGATAATTCATGAAATTGAGAAGCATTAATGGAACAATTTGTAGCAAATAAAACACATCTTGAGCAATACATTCACAAATAAGATTCTCATTCAAGGTATGCAAGTTCTTCCTCTCAATCTCATTATATTTTAAGTTCTCGCCATAGTCACTAACCTCAACTATCATTGCATCAAATTCTTTTCCATTTCTTTAATATCCTTATCCCTTTTTAAGACTCTCAAATTGACCTTTTAATTGTTTAAAGAAAGGCATGACCTCAGCTAAATAACATTCTTTAGTTTGCTCAAAACCCCTTTCCCTTCAGCTATCCCTGGGTGTGATCCTTTTCTTACAAGTTTTCTCAAAATCAACAAATAGTTGAAAATAACATATTGACTGATTAAGGTCTTGCTTTTAGTGGCAATAGTTCTAGGAACTAAATGCATTGGTGTTTTTGGAGGATACACAGAGGCATTTTCCTAAGGGGGTTTGTTACAACAAATTTTCATTTTGCTTATCATATCCTTTTTCCGAACACTTGTTCGGGGTCAATGTTTGAGGCTTAAACTTGTTCAAGGAAATCCAATTTTCCTTAGCATGTAATCATGGGGTGTTTTGATATTATTTTCTCTTTACAAGGATCATCTAGCTTCTTGTTCATTTTCATCCCTAGTGACTTCATCGATTTCTTATCTTCCTCGCACTCAAAGCAACTAGGTTTCTCGTCTAGGCTTAAGGATCTCATTACCATCATAAAGACCTTATGAGCATTTCTAGCCCTTTTAATGACCTCTGGATTTGGTTCCTCAACAAGGGGAATACTATGCTTATCGCTTAAGACTCTATGTTTAGTGATCATGTGAGCAAAAATGGTATTTCCTTGTATGCATAACTTATTTTCAAGCTTGTTTTTCAAAGTTTTAGATTGGAAAAATCATTCAAAAGTTTTGATTCCTTAGCATTGAATTCTTGCTTAAGCATTTTAACATTTTCTTGAAGTTCTTGTTTTTGCTTAGCAGCTTTAGAAAGCTTTTCTTGTAAGGAATTTAACTCTTGTTTTAATACTTCTACTCTAAACCTACTTTTTCTAATAATTGTACGCATTTGGTCATCCATTTCCTCGCCACGGTGGTTAACTCAAACTTAGCACGTTGTTCATAAATAGAAACTTGTTCTTTGTAGGCATTTAGTTCAGAGGGTAATCATCAGCACATGCAATGTATTCATCAAAAACATAGTCATTGTTGACTACAGAAGATGCATCACTTGGTACAATCTCACTTTCACTTTGTTTCACATATTGATCATATGGGACAACATTGATATTACCCATATTTTCAATATTTGATTCAATAGTTTCAAGAGATTGTACTTTATTATGCATCTTTTACTCATCAACATCATTATATAGTTTTAATACCTCGAGATGAGTTTGTTTCTTTGGATGGACCCCTGTGGTGATGAGACCTTAGAGAGACCATTGGAGAAATGCTAGCCATGAAAATTGTCTGCAGAGGTTCATCATCCACATCCGAGTCGTGATGCATCACACTACTTGAAAGGCATTTTGATGATTGTGACCTATCTCCCGGCCGCCATCCACATCAAGCATCATATGTCTTAGCATTCCTTCAAGAAACAACAATTCCTCTTCATCCAAAGTCACCATTGTCCCGAGCTTGCACAAGCAACATCTTGTCTCTCAAGTATTCTCAAGATTCGAGGACGTTTGGAGATGTGCGCCTTGCAATATGTCCCTCACCACCATAGTTGTAGCATTTGATTGGCTTTGCTTGACCTTGATTCCCAATCCTTCCTCGATTCTCGATTTCACATATCCCTCCAATACTCCACCTCTTCCCTGTTCATATCGCTTTCCTTGAATGGTTGCACCATAACCTTCCCATCTCTCGACAACAAGGCTTGATTGTGTAGATTGGATGCGTCGATCTCAGGTTGTTGTTGGTGTGTGGAGAGGTTCATGTTTTTAACCATAAGAGCTAGTTGATTAATGAAGTTCCATGCATCAAGACGCCTTGTTTGAACTTGATCGGAATGAGTTTGTGATTACCATCACCCATGGGTATAACTTGTGAAGCTTTGGTGGTAATTCCAACATTGGTGTAGAAAGGCGAGAATCATTTGATGAGCTTGTTCTCCCGATTTGTTTTGAATTGTTCAAGAATCCTCTTTTCAAACATGGCATGTCTCTCATTCTCAAGAAGGAAGGCATAGAGTTGCTCATAGTTTGTATTCTTCAATCCTTTGGTTAGCTTCACCGAGGTGACAAACTTGTGCCATTCGGGATTCATGTTGTTCACAAACTTTGAGTTCAGCTGAATGTTTGGCATGGTCATTCTTGATGTTCCTCATATCATTCACCAAGCTTGTGGAATCTCACGTATTCATAGACACTCTCATCGTTTCATCTTAAAGTGCTCAAAGTCATCATACAGTTGAGATTCTCTGTCTTCTTTAGTTAATTCAGAACCAGAGAGAAGCATCTTGACATTATCCCAAACGCCTTTGGCTTCGTGTTGTGATTGATAAACTTGTAGATGTCTTTTGGAAGACCTGAAGTATGATGTTTGAAGCCCTCGATATCAAGCATCGAATCTCTTTTTCTCCTTATTCATGAGCTCATCATACATCTTTGGTCCGTCCAATCCAAAGATCATGGTTCCATCTCGCAGCAGATCAATTATGTCTCTTGTAGTCTCAACCCGATAAGGTCCTTCATCAATGGATTTGAGAATGTTGACCCCATTTTCCTTTCCAAGACAGAACAATCTGATTCTTTGAGCCCAAGAGTCGTAGTCCTCAAGCATGGGTGGACGAGTATCCAACCACCGCTTGAACATCCTCGCAAAGGAGATGATTGTAGGTAACGTTGGTAGACATGTTAACAGATTAACGGATTTTACTCTATGATTAAACCGGGAAATAGATTCTTTCACGAGATTCTACTAAATCAAGAGAAAACCGTATTACAAACAACAATTCAACCAAGTCGCTAAGAAACCTTGAGCCAAGTCGCTAAGCACCAAGTTGCTAAGTATTATGAAATCAAGTCGCTAAGACAACCAAGTTCGCTAAAGAACAACTCGCTAAGATCCAAGTCGCTAACACTAAGTCGCTGAGAATTAAGACAACAAGTCGCTAAGCACCAAGTCGCTAGAAATTTTGACAAAGAAGTCGCTAAGTCATCAAGTCGCTAAATAGCAACTCGCTAATGTCCAAGTCGCTAACACCAAGTCGCTAAGAACCTTAAGTACAAGTCGCTAACAAAATTGAAAGCAAGTCGCTACCTTCACCAAGTCGCTATCCGTAGTGGAGAATCCACTTGTGTAGTGCTTACTGTTTGTCGGCTTGTCTCAAAGACAAGTCGCTAGGACCAAGTCACTACCAAAAGCACTACAACTCGCTCCACCTTTACCAAAGCAAGTCACTAAGATGAAACTTTTAACTACGTGAGAACTCAAGTCGCTACCAAGAAAACACATAAACACCACTTTTCAATCCAAAACAAGCCCAACCAACGATGATTCAAGCTTACCTAAATCAAAACCCTACATACACTTGTGATGATTCTAAACACAAAAGTACAATCAAAATTCAAACTTTAACACTAGAAATGAACCAAATGATGCAAAACCACTAAACTTTTTCAAACTCAAAAACCACCTAAAAGCCACTAGAAATCCAAAGGATATGTAGAGATGATCTAACCATGGCTCTGATACCATTTGTTACATATTGGATTTCACATACACATCATAACACAAACATAAGTAGTGATACTATCGCTTTAGAGAGAGAAAGTTAGAGGTTTAGGGAACTTTAGTGAGAGAAAGAAAATCTTATTATGAGCTCCAACTCTACCTTGGGAGGTAGAGAGTATTTATAGTCTTACAATAAAACGCCACACAACTCAAGTGGATCGTGCATACAAGAGGGTAAATACCCGTCCGTCCTCCACGGTATTACTTAACTAAATACTATTTAACATTAAATAACTACGACTACGAGCATTCTAAGGATTACAGATACTTGAGGTGAGTGACACTTTAATACCTGGATTTACTAAATCCTAACAAAAAGGTGGAGTAGGTGGAGGGTATGTGACTAATCAGAATTGTGGAAGGAATGCAAATCAAGGACAAGGAAAGCCAATCAAGTGCTTCAACTGTGGTGGTGAAAGACACATTGCAAGGAACTGCACATCTCCAAAATGCCTTCAAAATGCAGAGTATTTCAGGGACAAGATGTTGCTGGTGCAAGCTCGTGATGGAGCTATTTGGATGAAGAAGAGTTGTCGTTTCTTGCTGAGGGAAATGCCAAAACCTATGATGCGATGTGGATGAGCAAACCAATTCAGAAATAGGTCACAATCATCAAAATGCCTTTCAAGTTGCCGACCGATGCATTTGACTCGATGTCGATGATGAACCCATCGCCTGACAATCTTCATGGTCGGCATTTCACCAATGGTCTCTCCAAAGGTCTCGCACACCACAACAGTCGGGTCCATCCAAAGATTCAATCATTTCGCAGGTATTAAAACTATAATGATGAAGTTGATGAGCAAAAGATACATAACGGCACAATCTCATGAAACTTATGAATCAGATATAGACAATGTGGGTGATAGTAATATTGTCCCATATGACCAATATGTGATACAAAGTGAAAGTGAGATTGTACCAAGTTATGTATCTTTTGTAGTCAATGATGACTATGCTTTGATGAATATACCGATGTGCCCCGATGATTCTCGTTATCTTTGAACTAATGCATATAAAGAACAAGTTGCTATTTATGAACAACATGCTAAGTTTGAGTTAACTACCCGTGAGCGGGAAATGGATGACCAAATGCGCATGCTATTAGAAAAGTAATTTTAGAGAAGAAGTGTTAAAACAAGAGTTAAACTCCTTACATAAAAAGCTTTCTAAAAACCATTAAGCAAAAGCAAGAACTTCAAGACAATGTTAAAGTGCTTAAACAAGAATTTAATGCTAAGGAATCAAAACTTTTAATGATTTTTCCAATCTAAAAACTTTGAAAAACAAGCTTGAAAATAAGTTGTACGCATAAGGAATTCCATTCAGACCGCTTCACATGATCACTAAGCACAGAGTCTTAAGCGATAAGCATAGTATTCCCCTTGTAGAGGATCCAAATCCCGAGTATTGTAAAAAGGCTAAAGCTTTCCATACGATTGTATATGATGGTAATGAGATCCTCAATCCTAGGCAAAAACCATCATGTATTGGAAGCACAGAAGAGGATAGAAAATTAGAAGATGCCTCTAGGGAGAAAATGAATAAAAAGCTAAAAAATCCTGAGTGTAAAAGGAATAACATAACGATCAAACCCCATGATTACACTAAATAAAATTGGATCTCCCTGAACATGTTTAAGCCTCAAACTCAATTAACCCCAGAACAATTTTTTTGGAAGAAAGATATGGATAAGCAAAAAGCTAATGTACTTGTTGAAACAAACACTCCCCTTTTAGGAAAGTGCTCATAGCCACCGTGGTATCCTCCGAATCACACCAATGCATTTAGTTCCTAGAACTATTTCCACTAATAGCAAGACCTTAATCAACATGTATGTTGTTTATCAACTATTCGTTGATTTTGAGAAGACATGTAAGAAGAGAATCACACCTACGTGGATAATCAAGGGGAAAGGGTTTTGAGCAAACTAAAGAATGTTATTTAACTGAGGTCATACCTTTCTTTAAACAATTAAAAGGTCAATTTGAGAGTCTTCAAAAGGGGATATACCCGGACATTAAAGAAATGGAAAAGTAATTTGATGCAATGATAGTTGAGGTCAATGATCATGAACGGGAACTCAAATATAATGAAATTGAAAGGAAGAATCTGCATATCTTAAATGAGAACTTAGTATTAAGTTGTGTGGCTCAAGATGTGTTCTATACTGTTACTAAGCATTCTATTACTGCTTCTCAATTTCATGAATTATCTGTTGCTTTGAAAGTTTCCCATGATCGTGTCATTGGGCTTGAAAACAAAAACTCAGAACTAAATGAGAAAATTGACTAGGATGATCACGATAATTTGGTAAAACATCTTTCTAAGCTAGAATTTGAACATTTTGATTTGCAACTAAAATATCAACATCTGAAAAGAAAATGTCAAAACCTCAAACATCAAGACATCTTCAAATGTTCCGTAGTTTGATGCGCTTTGAAATAAACAAATGCTGATTTAATAGATTCAAGCTCACCGTAACATGATCGTAAAGTTGAAAGCCCAAATTTCACAATTAAAGGGTGAAAAGAACAATGTGACTGGCTCCCAAATGCCTCCTCCTTTAGATTCTCAATTTTCTCAAATCTTTCATCTTCAAAACATCATTAACGTATTACAACAAGAAAATGAGAATTTTCTTGAAGAAAATGAAAAGGTAAAACGACACTTCAAAGAGTTATAACGATTCGAAAGTCACTCGTGACAAAAACAATGAAACAATAACTTCGTTACAAAAGGAAATTGAGAATCTGAAGAGTCAGGTAAAAGGGAAAATGCCACTTGTCTTTAATGAGAATGTTGCATCAAAGAAATAATGAACTTGTGTTTCATAACTATTTCTTTCACCTTTAGGATAGTCTAAAATGTCTCCGTGAGATTGTAGAGGAGGATTTCATAAATAAGCCCCTTGATAGTGAAATTAGGTTTGCTTGCATTCAGGCCAAACGATCTCAGGAGTTGTTAGAATGTTTAAGAGCAACATGTCCTAAATCTTTATGTGAGAAAGATAAAGTCAGATGCCTTGTTCCATGCCTAGTGCTAAGTATGCAACCCATCCGATGCCCAAGATAAGAAAGTGAACTTTAATGTGCCTTCAAGTACTCGATCCCAAAGACTTCTAAACCCTAAAAGCAAAAGTAGCAATACCAACTAATGTTCCCATTCCCTCACGTAAAAAGTGACACCAAAGCGAGCAGGTCAAAGCCTCAAGGAAAAACAAAGAATGAAACTATGTTGAATAAAACGAATCGT